>JAEQBH010002345.1:0-600000 GCA_016808115.1 Tetrastigma voinierianum | reverse complement strand
GAAAAACCATAGCTATCTTCTTCATGGAATAGCCCTAGCAATGGGTTGTTTTTTCCCCTCTCGATGATGGTTCACAATGTCTGGATTGTTGTTTCAAGGTCGTTATAGATTTGTAGTTAAAAGTTTGATCCCTTTTTTTTTATTTGTAACAGTTATCCACATCCACCAAAGTGCACTTAGGGGATTTTGTATGCTCTAAAAAACCCGGCCATTCTTATATTTTCTTTTATCTTGGATTTTGAAACAAATATGTATTGAAACATCACAATAATCATTTTCAGGACCATGGAGAGATGAAATCAATCCATTAGAGTTTGATAACACTTTTATCTGATCCTTTTTTTTCATCCTAATTTTCTTTATAGGATGAATTAGAAAATGGCTAAACTGTGTAGGTAGCCACATATGAGAAATTCAAAGGTGGTGGTGCATTTATTGTCATTCTTGATTCTATTACTACTGGAAAATATCTAGGTCTTTTCGACAGAAAGCTTTCTACGACTCAAACAACGAATTGAAGAGGTACAATGGGTAAAAATGAATTGATCTCAACCACTATATCCTTGTAACTAACTCTATCCATCAAAAATTTCAAAATATTCTCGTTATAATTTTACGATCTATCCTTCTCTATTAATCATCTTTCAAATGGATTGAAGGTGCAACGCATTACAAGCCAAAGATACGAGGTGCAACGCAATACAGTAGCTTTATTAAACTTCTACCTAGTAACTGCAAATGACAAAGATTTGCACAAGCACTTCCAAAATGTAGCGGGGGATATGGTGGGTGCCCAGAATATCAAGGACATGCCTCCGATATTGGGAGTCGAAGACTTCTAATTTTTTTGCAGAGGCCATTCCAAGGTACTTCTTCTTCCTGGGGATGAAAAACGAAAAGAAGGGGCCTCACGAACCGATACATTCACCCTACTACATCACTATCGAGGATTTGCTTCCGACATGCAACTTACATTTATCATTAGCCACAAGGCACTCTCCTAGAATGTTTAAAACCGATACCTACTTATCAAGAAAAGTGTGTGCATGACTGTTTGAGATAAATTTCTAGACCGTAAGGGATTTGATTAATACTAATACTACGTAAGGAGGAGGGTATTGAAGGGTCAATTTATTAATTATTATGTAGTTGTACCTGCACCTGCTTAAAAAAAAAAGACCATATGAGGAAGATATGGTTAATTGGAGACTTTGATATATGAGGAAAATGTTAGAATATTGCTCAATAAATTGCTCATAGCTCATCTTTTTATCTCTCAAGAAAGGAAAGAAGCAATACAATTGCTTGTCATTCTCCCTTTTCCACTCCCCCCCTTCTTTTTAAGTATTTGACAGCCAAAATTTAGGTCCATGATAGTACTAAAAGATAGCGTAAATTTGTTCAAATTCGTGCCTTATAAACTAGGTACATTCTCTTAGATAAGAAACAGTGGATTTGGAAGATTATGGAGCCTCAAGGATTTGCATTTGCCTTTGACATCATCACATATGATAGTTTGGTCTTGAATGTCAATCCTTCCTTTAAATCCCCATCTAATTGCAACCCCTATAGTAAAACTTCACCACGGTCAAAATCTTCGTCCTTGGCACTTGGTAGTAACAAACGATCCATCGAAGATCAACCTTGCCCCCGAGGTTCAGGTAGGTTTAATGGTGAAAGCTTTTGGAAGTAATTGCAACGAAATGTAAAGAAGCATATGGGATGTTTCAGGGTTGTTTGTGACGCAAAACCCGAGGGTCCCATTGACAACCCGTCAACACACGGAATACCTTATTATCGCATATCGCGATACCACCATATTGCATCCCATTCACCGGGATCCATTTGTGCCTGTATATTTTAGACAAATATTCAAATTTATCAAAACAATTCATAAGAGTTTGAGTTACAACTCTCTTCTATTACATGTAAAATCTACTTAAAAAAAAAAAAAAAGGTTTCTCAAAGCCACAGCTCGGCTTTCTTCACACCTGCGGTCCCGGATAAGGGTCAACCGCCTATACATAACTTGCACTTGAAAGGGGGTCCCATGACGGGGTAAGCAATGCCCAATAGAGAATAATTCTTATAAGGGCTACTCTCAACCTAAGTGCACATGCAATGTCATTTCACACATTCAAGTAAAAACATACACATTCCTACTCAAATGTCTACATGCCAAGAATGAGAATGTGACTCACCTTGTCTCATGTCCCGAGTCCTCACCGACTCCCTGCCACACATAAGAAAAGTATGTGAAACCGCCATTTATGTTCCATCAATGACCATTTTTTTTTAAAAAAAAGCTTTTTGTTTTATAAGTCAAACCCATTGGACAAACTCCGATATTCACTTGTTTTTACTAAGTCCCGTGTGTTTTTGTGGGTAGCGAAATTTGGGGTCTCACCGCAGGCTTCGCACGCTTTCCGACATTTTTATGAACTTTCATCGTTTGATACATATGTCTAACCAAGAATACCATGTTTTTCACCCGACGAGGTATCTATCCCTACTTGCTATACCCAACACACGTATTTTTCATTTCCTTTTTCTTTTATGCGACCGTGAGACTCATTTTGGACGTTGTTCCATTTTACCGAGCCCACTATCCAATACCAAACATAGTGTTGATCTCTACCACGCACTCACACCCGTGTCATGCAATGTCCTGTGCATAAATGCAATGCAATGAGTCTCAACATTGTGTTTGGTATCTCGTGCTATGCATAGGACATTGGATGTATCTCGTGCTACATGCACAATGTGTTAGGTTTTACCGCTATTGCCACATATTACTGAAAAATTTAAAATTTCGTGATTTTTCTAACCCACTAGGATCCATGTGATCCGATCAGATGATTCAAGGATAGAATAATACCTTATTCTCGCTAGAAAATCCTCGCTCGGGCAGCCGGGCCGTGTGCGCCAAACCCTCCGTCGAACCGAAGGCACAGATCGCCCACTCCCACGCCCATCCACACGAATCCAGCCTTTCAAACCGAGAAATGAGTGTGTTAGCACTGGGTTGAGTCTCACGAAAACCCATAGTCGCCTCTCAATCAGGAAAACGGTCGAATGAACTGAGGGATCCCTTGGGCTTGAATACCACTTTCAAGGGTTGGTTTCTCGCCCATTCTATGTGTGTGACTTAGGTAGGTCCACATAATGCCGGGCAAAGGCTCAAAAGCCCGTTTTCAAGCCCATTGACTATAAGCCGTCCTCTGCCAGCATTACGACACCCAAATTATGTGGATGTCAATAGCTGACATAATCTTAATCCATAATAAATGTCGAAGTCCCTTTGTCTCATGATATCCTAATTGAACACAAGGTATACTATGTCTCTCTTATAAAGTTCAATTATGCAATTTTCTTCGACTCTATGTAATTGATATACAAAATGACATTAATAACCATTATTAATTCATTTAAGCATGGCCATGCAATTTCCAGTCTCATATGTCGAGGGGCCAACGAATATCTCTCTAAAATGAGGGACAAACCCCTTTCATCCACTCACGTCCCTCTACATGATTTATTTTATGTCCAATTACAAACAGATACTACCACCCTATTACGTATATGTTGAATTGTGTCAAACATAAAGCTCCTCATGTATACCTATGCGATGTTAGGTCAAGGACAAAAGAAGACATTATTATGATGAGAAATACTTGTGACTTATAATCTATAGTATCATGTATTCGATCCAAGACAATATTCACCAAGATGTACTATGAGCCGACTTAATATCATATATGCATGATCAAGAGAACATGATCATCCACAACTCATTTTAAATTTAATCATTATTGCTCCAAATTCAATAATGAATGAACATGGATAATTTAAAATAGTATTCATTCTAAGTCTAGGGTTCTACTATCAAGTCACACACTTGATGACCATAAGTGGAATCAACTATTCATGGAGTAAATCACAAAATTAGAAATGTAAGATGATAATAAAAATGTCTCTTTATTATTGAAATATGAAAGTAATAACAATTACACTATTGCTTTAGAGCACATCACAAACAAAATGAATGCCACGTGCAACAATTCAAAATCATACTTCATGCCAAGTATCATGGATAGTCATATTTCATACATATAATTATCCCCATTTAATTTTCATATGTCTAACACATTTATCTCAACATGCTCCACAATACAATAAACATGTTATTCACTTTTCATGGATTTCAAGCATATATCAACACCAATTATTAACATATGCTGTATGATAACTTGATAAAATCTCTTTATTGTTTTAGTGGTATAATCAGAAACTCCAGAAACCTTGAATTTTTTAAAAAATAAAAGGGGTATCGGGTCAAAATTCAATTTTTCTGGGATCTCGCATTTACCTAAACAGACTTCATCATGAATCATCTCACGAAATCTAGCTACCACTTCTAATTTCGTCGAATTTCAAGAAAGTCGGAATTTCACGTTTTTCGAGGCACCGAGAGCGGTACAGGGCACTTGGCACTTTAGAGTGGCTCAAGAGGTGCCACATGTCAAGTGGATAAGGAGTCAAACAATGAGCCAAGTGGGGCTCACATGAGACACATGGCATCATGCCATTGGAGGAAAATCCATGGTAGATGGATAAGGGATGAGGTGAAATCCCATGAGCAAATGAGAAAGGATATGGCAAGTGAGAGGACATCCCACTTCACCAACTCGACTCCAACCGATCGGGATAGGGAAAGAAGAGAGGAAAATAGAGCAGAGGTACAAAAGAGGAGAAAGAGAGAGAGAGAATTTTGCAGAGAGGCTCACTTCTCTCTAGATTTCCGATGATCGCCTGCCAATCCCATGAGACAAGAGGCAAAGTTGATCCTCGTTGCAAGAGCTACGCTGGTATAGGGTATTATGGAGTTTCGAAGCAACCCGTGAGTGGTTTTCCTCCTACTTGTTGTTATTCCTTGGCTAAGAGCCATTCGAATAGATAGGGATGTTCTGAGGCCTGGATGACTGTGTATTCAGTTCCAAAGATTGAGATTGAGTAGTGAAATCCCTGTGGTTAACCCATGAAAGTCCGGTACCATGGCTTGGACTGCTCACGTGACTCGTGTGTTGTCAGGTGCTATTTATGTGACTTTTGTGCGTCTCTAAGTTAGACTCCATTGTTTGTTTATTAGCCCATGTGAGCTAATTATGTGTTATTGCTATGAATGAATAACATGTGTAAATTTTGTTAATATATGCATGTTTAATATGTTAACATGTATTGTATGGAATTGGCATAATGCATTTCATATGCACCGGGGCACCCTAGAACAGTAGGTGTGAGTGCATGACATGAAAAACATGGTGGTTAAATGAATTTCAAGGGAAGATTTTCCGAAGAATTGCCTTGGAGAGTTATCCAACAGTTCATCTCAGAGGAAGACCCATGACTGTTTTGGAGAGTTACTCAACAATTCAATTCCTGAGGGTCGCTCTAACAGATTTTATCGAAAATTGCATATGTTTTCAAGAACAAAAATCTTGTTTTGAAACAAGTTTTCTCACACTTAGCTTAGGCATGCTTGGTGAGCCGTGAGGGCTCGAGATGTGGGAGGGGTGAGTCACATTCTCAGCCATAACATGTAGACATTTGAGTAGGGACTTGTATGTTTTACTTGAATGTTTGGTGTGCCATTGCATGAGCACTTAGGTGGGGAGTAACCCAAGTAGGAAAATTCTACTACTGGACATTGCTCGCCTTGTCGAGGGTAAATTATTTCATGTACTGAAGGTGCACCTGAGGATGGGACGCATTCAAGGCCGTAGAGGCGAAGAAATGGCCAAATTTGGCCCTTTTTTGTTTTTGTGAAAATCTAGGCTGAAGATCCAGTTTTTATTGTAAATTATAATTAAATAAAATTGTAAATAAACTCATTTTTGTATAAAATACACATTTTGGTGAGTATGGATGTATGGGCCCGATTTGTCATTTTATTTCATGTACGGGTTCCGCGATGCGAGACACACAAGCTGCAGTCGATTTGTCAACGGACCCTCAGATTTTAGGGCGTCACATAAGCAATGCCTACAAAACAATTCCCAATAAATCAATCTTTTTTAACAAATTTCAAGACTATCATTAACGACTATAAATTCAAATATGAAGTGGGCTTCCCCGTGACTCGCCAAAATTGTCCCGAAAAACAAATTTTAACATCCGAAAACTCGGGCCATGGTTCAATAACCACACGCCATTTACGGTCCTTAGATTAAGAGGAACTATGGGAGAAAACCCCAATTTTTTGTTTTGGCAATCACTGTAGCTTTCGCCGAAAGATACCAACCCTTTACCATTCCTAGGACTAACGACTTCCAACCGTTGGAACACCGGGAATCGAAGCCATTTTTTTTCTCCTCTATGCACGGTTTTCCTCCTCTCCCTTTTTTCTTTTTTTTTTTTCCTTTTCCCTTTTTCTTTCCTCTCCCCTTCCCCACTGAATTGTTTGATTTCCTTCAAGTGAGAGGAAGCTTTCTCTCACTCTACTATTAGTCTTGCCTTGTGTCACCTTTTCCATGGTCCATGTGTCACATGACATTGTTGCTGAAGGTATCTCTCCACACCAAGGCGGGCTCTCAGTGCCATGTGTCCCTCCTGCAGCCACTGTGGGCAGCCTGTCATGCCATGTGTCCTCTCCTATGGTGCTTGGGCGGTGGCAAATTCTCGGGCTCATGCCATGGCACCACCCCATGTGCTATTACTCCAAGATATTCGAAAAACGGAATTTAAGTGACAATCTCAAAATCAACCAAATTTGACTGAAAATCATTCTTGCGAGATGAATTTAACGTGAAGTTTGTTTCATTATCCGGTAGATCTAAAATTTTCCAGATTTTCCACTTATATAGAAGGCAAATTATACTGCCATTTTGAAAAATTGAATTTTTTTTTCCCGGGTTTTACATGGTTATAGGAAGGCCAAAGGACGTCAAGGGCCTTGCCGATAAACCGTATTGTGGAAGGTTGTGTGTTATGTAGAGTGAACTTTAAGAACATGAAGAGGAAACTAAAAGCATTGATTCTCATCGCAAGAATTCTGGTGGATTGATCTACTCAATTTTTATAATCTTCGTCAAGGTCAGATTGTTTTTGCAGATCATGGAGGGGCCTATGGGTCTTAAGGTAATTCAAAATAAATGCTTCTATCATTCTATATACAATGTTTCCATTGATTTAGTTTAATGGAGCTTTCTTTCAGCTTGTATGTTTAAGGATTTTAATAACGTTTTCCTAAAAAATAAGAGAATAAAAAAACACAAAAAGCACGTTTGATTTGATGTGAAAAACACGAATAGTGCACAAATGTTAAATTAAGAAGAAAGTTTCAGAACAACACTATTTGGTATTTCAAAAACTTTTCTCAATATATTAGCTTTAGGAACCAAAAACAGAGTTTATTAAATTGTTCAAAAAGAAAAAGAATATCAATTTGATTTTATAAAATCTCTTCCCTTATATATTTTCAAACCAAAGAATTCAAAATCAATATACTTTTATGTGTAATATGTTTTTGCCAGTGCTCGTTAAAATACAATAATAAATGGCAAATTTTGAAACATCAGCTATTTGCTTTAACAAAATAAAATTAGTTTTATAATATTTAAAGTCGGGTAATTGATTCCATCACAGCCAAATGCACTATAACTCGAAATTAATGTGGTTAGGCCTAATTTTATTATTAGTGAAAAAAAAACTCGACTAAATTTGGCTTGATCTAAATTGTCCCATGGCAATCATCACCGGATCAAAAGCTGGACCCTATTGCCAAATAAACTTATCCCCGTTATCCAAACATTCCACCCCAAACCCTAGTTTCCTTTTGTTTTTGACCGCTTGCAAACCTTGAGCTCTTCTCCTTCTCGCCACATAGCTCCACCTCGTGACGGCACAATCCTCCAACCATTTTCCTGGCTTTTGGCTCCAAACAATGGAATTGTAGGGTTAGTATTGAGGGTTTCCGGGGACATGAATATATGATGTGACTGGAAGGTATGGGTTGAGATGGCCTAACGATTGGGCCTTATAATTGATCTAACCTGATGTAAGCCCAATACTAAGTTACATCGGGGCTCATGGTCTCTAAGCATTTCTTTTGTGATTCATTCTTCACATTTATTTTTGAAGTAAAGATTATTAATGAAAAAACAAAATTATGTATCAAATAAGGTGTCTTATTTTAATTTTTAAAAACATTTTCACTTTTGCCCATCCTCATGTGGTAGAGCTTTCAATGCTCTAAATAGATGTCGGCAGGAGGAAAAGTGTCTGATTCGAGTTTCACTAAGATAATTTCCTACATTATAACTAAAGTATTTAGTTATCAAATAAATAAAACATTTTCGCTTTTTCTAAGAAAATATATTTTCAAAAGAAAAAAAAGAAGGATTTTTTGACAATAAAAAATGTATAGGTTTGTTTGGTTACAATTTTTTAAAATTGTTTTTTTGTTTTAAAGAATAAGGAACATATGAAAACACATTTAAGTTTTCTTTTTGTTCTTAAAATGCAGTAACATACAATATTAAATTCAAAACAATAATAGTTTTTAGGGATCACCAAATTGGTTTTAAAAAGGGTTCTCAAAAACATTTTTTAGTCAAACTGGCCCTCTATTTTTTTAAATTGTTCTTATAATTTGAATTTAATATTTTTTCATGATTTTTTTTTTAAACTAAGGATTTTTAGAACTGTTTTTTTAAACATAGAAAATACTATTTTTGTTGTTCTTTAAAAACATTTATTTTTCTCTTAATTTATTGTTTTCAAAAGTGATCAGCCAACACTCAACAGAGTCATCACAGCACTGAAAGTAGCGTCCACAATGGCAGAGCCGGTCAGACCGTCAAGGTCGGGGGTTGGTCAAGACCGGTCGGTGGTTCATTTTCTTTTCTTGAACTCAACGACGGGTCCTGCCCGGCGAACCTTCAGGTTATCATGGAGGGGACGAAGCAGAGGGTGGAGCTCAGGGTTGAGAATGTCCATCATGTTGGTCCGGTGGATCCAGCCAAGTATCCGTTGCCCAAGACCAGGCTAACCCTTGAGTTTCTCAGAGATATTGTTCACTTTCGACCGAGAACCAACACGGTACTCTCTCTTTTTATGTTTCTATTGATTTGTTTAGTGATAATGATTTTTTTTTAAGAAAGGTTTTCAGTTTCTTCCCAGGAATGAATCTGATTTGAAGTTGTGGTCTTTAGGGATGTTTAAAAATTTGAGGAAAAGGGGAGAAATATGGGATTTGAATTGGACTTAGTGCTATTTTGGATTGGGAAAATAAAACTCATTTTTAAAGTCACTTCGGATTTTTTTCCAAGAAAGAGGATTTATCATTTGAAACATCCGTTTACTTTTCTTGATCTAGTGACATGATACTGAATTTGGTGGATTATGGGTTGAATCTGCATGGAGGGATCATGCTATGCCAAATTATCAAGGATTGATGGGTTAAATCTGCATGAAAGAATATTGAGAAGCCAACATGCCGGAATTCACTAATTCCACATCCTCAACCAAAAAGGGGAAAAAGAAATAAAGAATTTTTAGAATAAATATGTCCTTCGTGTCAGTAAAAAGGATAAACATTTATGACATATTCCCAATTTTGTTGTTATTTAAGGTCTTTTGTGTTTTTCCAATGTCAAATCCCTGAGTTTTATAGTGAAATGTCAAGAGCTAATTTTTTATTTACTTTTGAATCATAATGGTTACCGAGCAAAGAAGGAAAAGTAATATCATCACACACTTTTAAATTTTAATCTAGAAGATTCTTAATTTGAGATCAATTCACAATTATGATTGGGCACCTAAAATGCTCACACTTTAAAGCCAAACTTTTTAATGAATAGTTGATATCACGAACATTTCGGGATGCGATCGGATATTCAGCATGACTGTTAATTAATCATATATGTGGCATTTAGCAGATGACATTTTGATAGAACCCATTCCTCATTACGATCCAAGCTGAATATAGATGCCTCCTGCTAAAGAGATTTGTGGCCAATAACATTATCTTAATTTGTATGTCAATTTTATGTTGCCTTCTGCTCTATTGTCAGTAGCTTCCATTTATTTTTGTTTTCAGATATCTGCGGCTGCTAGAATCCGTAATGCGTTGGCCTATGCGCTACCCACACGTTCTTCCAGAAGCACAGCTTTCTTTATATACACACTCCAATTGTCACCACCAGTGATTGTGAGGGTGCTGGTGAAATGTTTCAAGTTACAACCTTGATTGGTGATGCAGAGAAGGTGGAAAAAGAACTTATTAAGAGCCCTCCATCAGAAGCTGATATAGAAGCTGCCAAGGCACTTGTTATGAGAAAGGAGAGGCTGTTGCCCAACTAAAATCTGCAAAGCTGGTAAGGCAGAAATTACTGCATCTGTATTGAACTTAACAAGGCTAACGAGAATCTCTCGAGGCTGGAAGAGCGATCTAAGCTTAAGCCTGGTATCCCCAAAAGATGGGAAGATTCATTGTTCCCAGGATATTTTGCCCACTGCCTTTTGACTGTTTCTGGCCAGCTGCAAGTTGAGACTTATGCATGTGCTGTTTGCAGTGTCTATACCTTTGGACCAGCTTTCTGAGCTGAACACTCTCACACCTCAAGGCATTTGGCAGAATTCTGGATGGTGGAGCCTGAAATAGCATTTGCGGATCTTAAGGTATTTTACATTTTAACTTAATTATCCTCACCTTTCAACTTAGGTGCTTGAGAAGACTAATTTGGAACGTTAAAGTTAGCTTGTACATGTGTGCGATTCAGGTGTGTGTGAATGTGAATATGTATCTCAGCATATTTGTTTCTTTCCTCATTTGAATCGATTATCATACAGCCGTTTCTAGCAGAATGGACTGCTTTATAATGAACTATGAGGACAATCATCTTTCGCTATGGAATTTCTATCAATAACGCTTTTTCCCTCTCTTTTCTGGTGATCATGGTGTCAAATTTTGTGTGAGATGCTAAACTTGAATTGATTAAATTGCAGAGATGCTAAACATGGATAGTTCCGTAATTGGCTGCATATAACATGACTCCTATCTTCTTGTAATTTTTAGATATGTGCAACGTAAAGGACTCGGCCATAAAGGTAAACTCATAAGGATAGCTCATGATTTATTTTAAAATTTCTAGCTGGTGTTAGTTGAGGATTCGGGCTCATATAAACCTTAGGGCTCACTTTTTGCAATAACAACTACAAGCCAAATTTCCCCGATCGAAATTTGTATTCATCGATTGATGTCTGACTCATGGATATTCTTAATCCGAGGTCTTTGTATTATTTGGAAATTCTTTGTCACATATGAGACTTCAAATTTGAATCTTACAAATGGAAGCAAGTGTCCCTGCATATCTTGCAGTTACAAACTTACACCTATACTACTTTAGGCTAGTTTGGTGATGGGGACTGTTACAATCTTGTGGAAAATTTTCACATGCCAAATCATGGTTTCCTTAGAGGGTGGGCCCTGCTAATGTATCTTACTTTTTATGTGCCAGGACAAGGAACTATCCATTACGGAAACCAATCCCCTAGATGGCATAGGTAATTAATATATTAGGAAATTCCAATGCCCCTTTTCATACCCAGATTTTTTGTCTTTGATAATAATAGCTGTCCGTGCCAGGACAAGGAACTATCCATTACGGAAACCAATCAACCCACCATCACTCCCTTTTTGCTCCTGGATTAGCTGTTGTACACAGCTAATGAAAGACATTCCTATTAGGGAAAACAGGAAGAGCATAGGCATTGGAAAATGTCTATGA
This sequence comes from Tetrastigma voinierianum, assembly GCA_016808115.1. Lineage (NCBI taxonomy): Eukaryota > Viridiplantae > Streptophyta > Magnoliopsida > Vitales > Vitaceae > Tetrastigma > Tetrastigma voinierianum. Next base: position 588,211 of record JAEQBH010002345.1, on the reverse strand, counting down.
ATCTCACCCACATTTCGGGAACCATTCCTTTGTCATGTCTTGTCATTCCTTACAGTCCATACCTCTTCCTTTGCTAAAGGAGACCAATCCCCTAGATGGCATAGGTAATTTATTAGGAAATATGCCCATGTTTCGTTTATGACTCAGATGGAAAATTTTTAAGTCATATTATTATAAAGTAGCCAGTATTTGGGTTTGAAACTTAGATTTTACTTTATAAGAAAAGGGTTTCGTATCAAAAGAACTCGGCAGAGCAAACTGGATTGATTCCACTCTTGCCGCGAACACGTTCCTCTTTCTCTCTTGTCGACCCGAACTCCAGGAGGAGAGTCGCTCAGCCAACTAAAGTTGGAAGATTATGGAGGCTAAAGGATCATCCTTGTCACTTGGATAGTACTGTATGCATCCATCTGAGAGATCAACCTCGTCTTGGTGAACAGAGGCTTTTAATGGTTCAAGCTGGAAGTCATTGGCAAATAAATGTAAAGAAGTATATGGGATGTTTCAGGTGGTTGCAGAAGCGCCAAAAGGACGCCAAAAGGGCCCCTTCGCCGATGCTAAAAAACCTGAGGGAATGTTGTCGGGTGTTGGCAAGGTGAGGAACCTCAAGAACATGAAGAGAAACTAAAAGCATTGATTCTCTACTCCGCAAGAATTTCTTATTCTCATGATCGATTCACCCAATCGCTATAATCCTCGCTTAATAGACTTGTGTAATTAAAAATAATATCGTTCTATATACAGTGCCTCCATTTTTTTAGCTTGTAGAGTTTCTTCGGGTTTGTTTGTTTATGATTTTTGAAAAGCGTTTTTTTTTCTGAAAAACAAGAGGAATAACAAACACACAAAAAACACTTGTTTGATTTATTGTGAAAAATATAGAAACGTTATTATTTGTTTTATTAATATCCATAAAAAAACCAAACACGTCCTTATTAAGGGATCAATAATACCACAGCCAAATCAACTTTATATCATTTTCTTCTTTACTGGGAGAATCCATTTCATACTGCTCACAGTAATGAACAATAAACAAATAACATCATCACATCTATTAGTATAGATAAAATATATTAGGAAATTCCAATGCCCTTTTCAAATAAAAACTAATAAAATCCAATCAAATAAAATCAAAATCAAAATAAAATAAATTAAAATAAATTAAAAATAGCAAGACCCCAAATTTAGGGTCCACACTTACCTAGCAAATACATGTTACCTAATTAGCTTACCATATTAATTTATCTCTCTTTTTTAAACAATTAATTTATCTCTCCTTAATTACCTACTTTTACTCTCTAAATATTTTAATTTGTATTTTCATATATAATATATAATATTCTTTAAGAAAAAAAAAAAAGAAACCAAATATTTCGATTTTTTCTATTGGGTCAAAACTTTCAAAAATTTAATAATAAGTCATAAAAAAAATTTATAAAACAAACATATTAAATACTAAAAGCAAATAGTTTTCAACAAAAAGTCAAAAAAAAAAGAGATGCCCCCTAACTCTAAAAGTCGGTTTATAAAAAGTAAATTTAAAATTGAATAAAAGTATTGGATAATATTCAAAAAATATTTTTAAAATCTAAAAAATTATTTATAGTTTTTTTTTTCTTGCTTCAATTCACTTTCCATTATATTATTGTAGTACTGCTTCTTGAATATATCTATAAACTCATCCCACCATTTTACCATTTGAGTCATGTCAACCACAAAAATTATTTATATTCTTAAAAAATTAGTGTATTTGATTATATTTATATTTATATTTAAATACATATTTAGTAAAATCTTATCACTTAAACATTCTTCAAATATATACATTTTCGAAAACACCCTAAAATAGCTCTACATCTCATCCCCATTTCTATATAAATAACAATATCTTAGTAGAAAAGTTTTACGCGAACAAATTTTATAAGTTATTGAAATAAGGAAAATAAAAATTTGGAAATTTGACTTTTTATTAATTTTTTTACTTGATTTTGATAAATAAATAAAAAAAAAGAAGCTATTCTTGTTTTCTTGTAAAATTAATCTTTTCTTTTAAGACGTTAAATTATTTATAGTCTTAAAAAATAACTTGAAGTGTTTTCTTTTTTCTTTTTTTTGGAAGAAAGTTGAAGTGTTTTCTAAAACAATAGAGATTTGATTATTTCTACAAATACTCCATTAGAAATATTTCCAAACACTGGTAGAGTGTGTTTGACGATCTTTAATTTTATTTAAATGGATATTTAGTAAAAGCATATCACTTAAACATTCTTCAAATAAAGACATTTATGAAGACGCCCTAAAAAAACTCTGCATTTAGAGGTGATAACTGACAAACTGGACAATGGCCGAGCCAACATTGAGTCGGACCAATATTTAGCCCTTTTTTTTTTCTTTTTGTAAGACCCGATAAATTCCAAATTTTGGAAAAAGGGCACAATTGTAATTTCGTTAAAAAAATTGTTATTTCGGTTAAAAAAATCCGTAATTTATTCTTCAGATTCTGACGACGAACGGATTTCACCGTTGTAATCGTCTCGAAAAATCTAGTTAGCACGTAAAATTTCGTAATATTCCGAGACAGTCGGAGTCGGCACGTTGTTCGAGGCATCGCGTTTCGGGTGCCATAAAGCGATTTTCAATGCGACGAAAGTCACATATAACAAGTACTCATATGCCATAAGTGGTATAAGTAGAAAAATGATGAAAATGGATGACCGAGATAGTGCTCGAATGTCAAAACTGGAGAAAGAATGGAATTAATTAATTAAAAGGATTAAATGTCACTAAATGACGTGCGACTAGTGGCCGTTTAGGTCGGGTAACGCAGCCAAGCTAATGGCTTCGGCCGAGCCCCACAAAAAGCTCGCTTCGGGCTCACCGTGAGCCAAACGAAATGCAGCTTGAGCCCAATTTAGGCTCGATAAATTTCGGCCCCACGGCTCGATCGAAAAGCTCTACCGCGGTCGCCTAGACCCATCCACATCGAACGAGGCTTCTCCGGCCACGTCTCCGCCATCAGGACTGGGTTTTCACCGTATATCCTTACTCAGCGCCACAGAGTGAAATGTCCGTGCCATGTCCCTGATATCATGTACGGATCCTCAAGCTCTAGATCCAGTCGATATGGATGGCAAATGCGTGAATCCTCATGAAGCCGTTAAGGAGGCGCCCGATCGACGGCACCTGGCTTCTGAGTCGAGCGAATCCTACGCCGTCTACCGGGGGATCAGACGATCTCCGTGACCGCCAGAGCGTAAATGGTACCTACTAATAGCCGAAGGTGTTAGCGACGGTATGTTCCAGCAGGTGGATAGCGCGGAAGAAGGTGCCTAGCAAAGGGACGCTTCTGGAAGGACATGGATGTTGGGTATGACCCACTGGTACGATCGGTCGATCCTAGTGTACAAGATTCCGACATAAACATGGCAGACGCTCCCCGCAAACTATGTGAGGTCAGGCCATGAGCTTAGATAAGGTTTGCTTCGATCTTGAGTAGCATCGAGGGCAAATGCACTGACCCACCGATACGATCAATTCAAATTTCGATGAACAAGGATCCAATTCAAATCTTGGGGTATTGGGGCCCTTTTGATACCGGGTAACTGACTTAACTCCAAATGCAGATCTAGGCGCTGGTAAGGGGTAAAGGCATCAAGGGTGATCGTGGGGTGGGGTTTCCATGGAGGAAACAAGGAGCCAAGATCCGGGACTACTGCACGCATACTGTAACGGAGGCCACCACACCGGCTGGCATGAGTACCTATGCCGACCGGTTCGACATGGTGGGCGTGATTCCTGGATCTCCAAATCAGAGTGGTGAAGCCTTGAAATTATAATCATGCGCATCTTGGTAGTCGGGAGGGTGGTGGCTAATAACCATGTCTGCAATATATTTCAAAATAGTTTCTGTTGTTACTAATGAGTTTGCTTGGCAGATCTTGTTGATATATTATTTCTTTATTTAGATAATTGATTAAAACCAATCATGTTTCTTATTCAATGATTTCAGGTATCTTATATCTTCACTATGCAATTTCTACTTGTTTTAATTCTATTTCATAATTTTTCAGTTGCAAGTTGTTTCAGCAGTGGAATTCTGCGTAATCCAAAAAGGGAAACAAATGTTGAAGGAAGTGGCTTTAACAACTTTAGCATCAATTTCTAAATCAACTAAGGTAAAACAAATCCCATAGAAAATTATTTCCTTAATTGATGTATTTGTTATCAGATTGATTACAAAAAGTTAAAAGTATATGAATTTGAGCTTGAGGATTGATTACAATACAAGCTTGTATGGGCTCGGGTTGGAGCTTGAGCTCGAGTTAAGCTCGAGCTCGTTCATATGAGCTTGAGCCTAATGAGCTCCAAGCCAAGCTTTTTAAATCCAAGCCAAGCTTGAGCTGATTTTAAGCTCGTTCAAAAGCTACGGCTCGGGCTCGAGCCCACTCATAAATTGTAAACTGGCTCGAAATGTTCAAGCTCGGCTCGACTCGGCTCGTTACGGCCACTAGCGGAGTCTCACCTGGGAATTCAAAAGAAAGCAAAGAAAAAACGTGAAAATAGGGGAGCTCTTCCAGTGGCAGCAGAAGTGACGATTTTGGGAGATTTTTAGAGAGAGAGAGAGCACTTCTCTTTAAAAATACATAAGATCGACCGTCGGGCCGGGCGAAAGGAAAGGAAAAATGTTCTGCGCGGGCGAGCTGCGCGTGGACTCACGGATCGGGAGTTTCTTCCAAACTCCTTGGTAGGATTTTCTCCTACTTGCGTTTTATTCCCATTTTAAGGGTTTTCCATGTTTCGGTTGGTTTGAAGCGAGGCCGTGAGGGCCGTTTGATCATCCCACAGCTTGGGACGAATTGATTTGAATTTATTGAAATCGATGTTGAAAGCAGGTGGCTGCAGGCTGTTGGGTGTTTTAATTCTAAAAATTTATGATTTAAATCATGTATTGATATGAAAAAGAAGAAGTAGGAGGCAGACCGTATGGTCAGTCCCAAAACATGAGACCGAGGCGTGGAATTTTGAAAGAGAAAAATGGAGGCGGCCGTAGGCGCTCAACGATGTTAAATTTGTTGGGTATGATTAGTGTTATCTTGTTGCATTAAATGTTTTGCTTGATATGCATTGGTAGGGAATGGCTAGTGGATTGGAGTTCACTAAGTGAGCGGAGTGTTTTGTGATTTTAATAGTAAGCGAGGGTTTCACTATTCGAAATAATGTTCCTAAAATATATTTTGTGAAAATATGTGTTAGTCGAGTGATTTAATTAAATTACTCGTGTATGATCGATGCCCAGTGAGCTAACTTTGATGTGTGCATTAATTAATTTACTTAACATGATTGTGTGAATTGGTTGTTTTGTAAATATATGCATGTTTATATATTTACATGTAGTCATCTTGTATTGGAATTAGCACACATACATTCCATATACTTAGCTGGAACATCTAGGACTATAGGAGTTAGTGCATGAGATGAGTCTAGAGGAAGGAGGATTCGGAGGGTAGTCTAAAATATTAAATGGTTCGGAGGTTGTCTAAAAATGTTGGTAATTATCGGAGAGGTAGCCCAAACTAAATAATATATCAACGTCGGGCTGGCAGTTGAAATATATATTCATCGGAGGAGTAGTCGAGCTAAATAATATATCAGCGGAGTCGGGCGGCCAGTTGATATATATTCATCGGAGGAGTAGTCACAAACAGTGTATATCAATCGTCGGAGCGGCCCCGGTGATATATTCATCGGAGGATTTGCCCACTAATAAAATGATAATTCTCATGCGAGGCTTAGGCGAGTGTAGAGTCGGTGAGTACTCGGGATGCGGAGTTGATGCCTTGAACGTTCAAGTAGGATCATGCATTTCGGCAGATGTTTGTTTAAGTGGAACATTGCCTTGCTTAGGTGGTGAGTAGCCCGTTTAGGGCGATTCTCCTCTTGAGCTTTAGCTCACCGTCGTGGGATCCCCTTTTCACGCAGTACGGGGCGTGGGAGGAAACATCTAGAGACCGTGGATTAGAGGAAAAGCGGTTGTGGCTTTGGCTTGATGATATCTACATGTATTAAATTTTCCTAATTTTTAATATATGTTGTATAAGAAGTAAAACATTGGAACTCTTGCTGTATTAATTATATAGTTGAATTCATAGTTAGTATGTGTATTATGAGTATCATTGTGGGCCCAGTGGCGTATTACTCATGTGATTTGATCTGCTTGGATATATTGGGCTGCTTGGGACGGAGTTTAAATGCAGTATTTTAATTGGGTAGAGCTCCGTACAAAGGAGACTGCGCCCGATTTTTGCTAAAGTGGCGTCGGGTAACCCGACGCCAGCGTATTCCAGCGAGTTGACGGGTAGTCAACGGACCCCCGGGTTTCGGGGCGTCACATTTTTAGTAAAAAATATAGGAGTCCAGCCCTAAATCTGGCCAGCTCACACCAGGCTAGGCCAAATTTGGCACGATTTTTTCGGGCCAATAAATTAACAATCTAGCCGACCACAATTCGGGTTGATCGGGTTTAAGCCATCCACCTCTATCTACCTTATCCCCATTTCTACTTAAATAATGAAGTTTCATTAATCAATTATCAAAAAATTGAAATAGGGTGATTTGATTAAAAGACCTTTTAAATACCCAATTTTGGAAATTTGTCAATTCATCAATTTTTGATCAGATTTTGTTAAAAATGTATTTGTTTTCTTACAAAATTAACCAATTCTTTTAAAAAAAACACTATAAATACATTAATTACATGAAGCAGAGAAGATCATTTTTGTCCAAAATAGTTACTTTCAAGAAAAAAAAACATTAAAAAATATTAAATTCACACATTTAGGGTTAATTTGATATTTTTTTAATCAAATATTTCTTAAAATAATATACTTATAGGCATAAGGTTTCACACAATCATGAGCCTTTTACGAGTGAAGATGAAGGAAAAATAATTAAATAAATCCCAAAAAAAAAAAAAAAGTGCTATTAAAGTTTAACCATGTGTCGAAGATTTCTATGAGCTTAAATTTGGGCTAATTGTATGCTCCTTTTGACAAGTCAAAATATTGCCTTGGATTTTAGAATCTCATACCATAATTAATCATCTCCCCATGGATTTTGGTTATTAAAATATGATCAAAATATTATCTTAATTCATTGTTCTTTATGCTTGTTTTTCAAATTCTCAATTAATATAGTGCAATAGATAAATAATTCATGTTTTTGTAGTCTCATATCATGTCTCTCCTTTTTTTAAAAAAATGAATTATTACGGAATCCATTTTCAACGTTAAAATGATTGAATATGGGATGAGAGAGGTTCATGTGGGATTAATAGAGGATTAGTTAAGGTGTGCACAAGATAACCTGAACATCAATGATCATCAATTTTTTATAATTCTCATTTTATTAACAAAAATATTGATTATTCTCTTTAATTTTAAGGGTCCTTTTATTTATTTATTTATTTTATAATCACCATATAAATTTTCAAATCCATATGAATTTGTATCCTAGCTTAGAGGATTAACGGACCTACTTACTCCATCTTCTAAAAATCCAATAAAATCCTTTAAATTTCCATTTCTAGAATATCATAATATTTGGTCATATCATATCTTCCCAATTGTAGGAATTTAATTAAATGTCGAAATGTATGTAGGAAATTTGCAAATAATTTGAAGTTCTATTTTTATTAGAATATGGAAAGGGTATTTAAGGAAAATAAAGAAAAAGTAAAAGCCAAGTGAGCTGTAGACAATTAGAAGGAGTTTTAGAAAAACAATGATTGCTTTCCCAATCTAATAATAATTTTTTAATTAATCAATAACATAATATAATATTAAATATTAATAGTATCTTACCGCTCTATAGCATAGGTCAACTTTGCACTACACTTTCTTCGAATTCTTTTCCGTTTGCTGTCTTTTTCTCTCCAAACACTTGTGAAAGAGTGAAAGACCAAAGTCAAAATCCGCACTCTCTGCTTGGTTCGGAGAGCTCTACATGCAATTTCTTGGATGGCTTTCGCAATAAAGAGAGTCGAAAAGATCCGCCAAATCATTTGTCTAAAGCAAGAAATGCAGTGATGGAAGACCATGAGTTTTCATCTGAGACTGCGCTCCATATGCTCCTTCTCCGATTCCGACTGTGCCTCTGGTTCGAACCGCCTCATCCCCTTTGGATCTAGATGCTTCTCGGTAACAAAAGATAGCTAAAACGTTGCCGAATTTTTCAATTCTTGACGTCATATTCATTCAAACTAATAGTTGGATAACATATCATTATCATTCTCGTTTATAATCTCAATTTTAGACCAGATAAACATTCAGAATCCATGATCATTGATTTCAAAAACTATCACTAAACACAAATATTTAATGAGAATTAAACGAGTTATCATTATTACCAGTATAATTTCAGTTTTTATGTTTATATGAGTGTAAAGCTTTTGTGTTAAACAAACTGAGTTATAACACACATGGTTATACCCTACTCTTCTTAAAAACAATATAAATTACAATATTGTACTGCATTTCGTGAATAATCATTTGTTATTTTGTTTGTTTTATCAAAAGGAATTGACTACTAAATGTTACTTATGAATACAAATTTTAAGAAACTAGTGCTTAACTTAGGATTACAAACTAAAAGAAATCAGTAATAATTTTGAAAGAGATGGAAATAAATTGGTACTTTGAACCATCCAAGCAACTTGCTAAAGAATAATATGGGAACAAAATATCGAAACAGTAGGATACATAATAATAAATAAAATGTAAGTCCAATCCAAACCTTAAGGACAAACCCAATCCGATCTAAGAGCTTCGCAGTTGATATTGCAAACCCTAGTTTCAAGAAAGGATTGTGTATGGTAAGTAAGAAATTGTTTCTCAATGCAATGAATATGGTTGCTTTAAAACTTGTTATCGGGTTATTTGTTGTTATTGCTGACTTAGGAATAATGCTGCTTTTTGAATTCATTTATTTGGTAGGTAGGAAAATTTATTGTGTGATATTGTTTTAGAACTAATGTGATGAATTTATGTTGTATGGTTGTCTTTGAATTGGAACATGTGATGCCAATTCTCAACAATGAAGCAACATACTCCTCCATTTGACGGTCTTTTCCATCTCCAAAAACCAAATGTGGATCCATGATCTCCATTACTGGCTCAGATAAAGATGTCTTCACAAAATCATGAAGAGTAAGACCATCTTGGAAGATGTCGTCCGTTGGCCTTCTTCCTATTAACATCTCCAACAATAGAATTCCAAAACCATACACATCCCCCTCTGCAGACACATTACCATTTACATCATATTCTGCAAAAGAATGGTATTGAATGAAGCTTTCCTATTAATTCAAGATAACAATATATATATAAACTCTTGCTATAGAACTTTCAAATGAAAGTGTTTCATACCTAGGGCTACGTATCCTATTGAACCTTTCATAGTGATCAAGCTACTTTGACTTGTGTGATTACTAGTAGAACTAGAGTCGGTAGAGATAATCTTTGCAAGCCCGAAATCACTGACGTGGGCAGTCATATTGTCATCGAGAAGGATATTGCTAGGTTTAAGATCACTATGAACAATAATCCCTTCACGGTGACTATGAAGATATTCCAATGCTAAAGCTACATCAATGCCAATATTGAGTCTCTATTGAAAGTTCAGCTTTTCATGTGCATCGATCTTCTCCTACTTTTGGATGCAACCATTCTTCCAAACTACCTTGTGGCATTAACTCATAAAGAAGAGCCTTGAAATCATTACCTAGATAGTCCAAGCTTGAGCAAGCGCTAAGAATTTTGACAAAGTTCCTATGCCTAATCTCTCTCAAGGCTTTGCATTCTGACATAAAACTCTTATAGAAGCTCTACTTCGCTGAAGATTGAACACCTTTGCTACAAAGGGTATTGAATCTTGGTCAAGAACCCCTTTATATACAGAGCCATAACTTCCAATACCTATTATATTTGACTTAGAGAAGCCTTGAGTGGCTTTGCGAAGGTCTAAGTATGAAATTCTTCGAAATGGACTGTTGTACAATTGTGTGGATGAAACAATCTTCCTTGATTTTCTTCTCCAACAACGGAAAATGAGAATTAAAGCCAAAAAACTCAATCCCAAAGCTGTTGTGATTACATGAATGACTATTTTGACAACAAGATGCTTCTCCTTCTTCTTTGTGGAGTTGGTAGAGCATATGGGACCTCCACAGAAATTATAGTTTCCTTCAACGAAAACTATTGTGGTGTTTCCAAGTTTAGGCACTTCTCCGCTGAGTTCATTGAAAGACAGATTCAAATAGGCCAAGAAAGGAAGCTTCCCAAGATAGGCAGGAATATGACCAGAAAAATTGTTGTGGGAAAGATCTAAATGCTCCAGGCTCTGAAGGGTCTGTAGAGCAGTAAGGTTCTCTCCGTGGAAGAAGTTGTCATCTAGCCTAAGATCTTGAATCATCACGCATTTAGTTAAAGTGTTTCGAAGGGCACCTGATATTCTATTGTTGGACAGATTTAATGCTACAAGGTTTATCATATTTCCAACCTCTAAGGGTAGCGAACCAGTCAATGCATTGCCACTAAAATCGAGTAATAGTGGAGAGGAGGAAAGACCAAAGAATTCTTTAGGGATGGAACCATTGAGGTCGTTGTTTGGAATCCTCAAATATAAGAGGTTTTGAGAGGCTACTAGACTAGGAGGGATTTCCCCAAATAAGTGGTTTTCACCCAAATAGAGATGGCTCAAAAGGGTTAAGTTACCAAGTGAGGATGGTATTCTTCCTGAGAGTTCATTTTCATATAAATATAATATTCGCAATTTCTGAAGCTTCCCAATGTTTGGAGGGATGTTACCTGTAAGTCGATTGGTGCTCATATCAAAGATATTTAGATTCCCCAGGTTTGCGATTTATGAGGAATTTGTTCCATGAATTTGATTGTTTCCAAAACTAATCAGAAGAATTTGGGAAGAGAGATTAGCAATGGTGCTCAGGAATGAACCTTGAAGAGGAATTGTTTGAAAGAATGTCAAATATTGAAGTCGAGTGCAGTTCACTAAAAGATGGAGACGGAAACTCCAAGCCATCCCTAACTGATTCAGGGCCATGCTCATAAATTGAGCATTGTGCAGCATTCCCAACCCGCGGCACTGTTCTAGTGAAATGGTTCTCTTGAAATTGGATAGTCACAAGGTTGGAGGCATTAGATAAAGAAACGGGATAGGTCCTACGAATCTATTTTCCGCAACAGACAGCCAGATGAGATGAGGAAAAGCGAGGCCGATATCTGGATGAAATTATTCCGGACAGTTGGTTTGACATCAATTCGAAGTATAATAGAGCTGAAAGATTGTAGATGGAAGGAGGGAGCGTACCCCGTAGCTTGTTGAAACCTAATACAAGATCTTCCAGTTTTGTTATGCTACCAAGATCCTCAGGAATACTGCCTTCCAAACTGTTTTCTGACAGATCAAGTTGAAGGAGTGATGAGGAGAGATTTCCAAGTGAACCTGGGATGCTTCCTGTTAAATAATTCTCGTACAGGAGCAGATATTGAAGTTTAGAGAGGGAGCCGACTTCTGCTGGGATTTTCCCTTGGAGCTTGTTACCAATGAGATTAAGGTCCTCAAGATCCAAACAATTTGTCAGATTGATCGGAAATGTACCCTCAAAGGAGTTGTTGCCAATCGCGAGCACTCTTAGCCAAAACAGACGACCTAACTCCGAGGGTATTTCACCACGGAACCTGGGATGCTTCCGGTTAAATAATTCTCGTACAGGAGCAGATACTAAAGTTTAAAGAGGGAGCCGACTTCTGCTGGGATTTTCCCTTGGAGCTTGTTACCAATGAGATTAAGGTCCTCAAGATCCAAACAATTTGTCAGATTGATCGGAAATGTATCCTCAAAGGAGTTGTTGCCAATCGCGAGCACTCTTAGCCAAAACAGACGACCTAACTCCGAGGGTATTTCACCATGGAAACTGTTGTTTTGGAGCTCCATTGTTCTGAGAAATGTGAGGTTTTCAATATGCGGTGAGAGGCACTAGTCCATGAGAGAGTAAAATCAATGCAGTCACTCTATCGACATGCCTATGACTACTGCAATAGACGCCGATCCATTGGCAGTAGTGGACAGAGTCGTCCCACGGGCTCATCCCCCCCCCCCCCCGGTGGATCCCCATTGATTCCGTATTTGAAGGCCATCAATGCGAGCCGATCTGTTGAATTTCCCGTACTGCTACTGACAGTAGTAGATGTTGTTGAGCTAGTCCAAAGAATGACAAAAATCATGATGAGGGGATGCGGAGGCCATTAATGGAGTAGACCACCTCCATTCTCTACAAATAGATCGATCTCACAAGCTTTGTATATTGTAATTAATAACAATATGAAATTATGTGTGAAACTAACTTCAACAACGCCTCTTTATATGTGTTTAGAAGGCATGCGAAGTTCATACTTGTCTGGAAAGAATATTTCATGCATAGGTGAAGTCGTGGATTTCATTGAGAATATTCCAACTCATATCCTCGCCACAAAATTTGACCCAGAATGGCAGAATCCTAAAGGTTGTATTTGGTTCCCGAAATTTACGCCAGGAAAGAAATTCTTATATTTGGTCATCTTACAAAAAAATTTCAAAACAAATCAATTATAAATAAAATATTTTATCTTTATGTGGATGAACTGAAATATATAGAATAGCTTTGAAGTAGCCAATAAAGATAATATATTATACTTGAATTTTAATTTTCTTCAATTTTTTTTTTCCTTCCACATTTCCTCTCTATTTTTTTTTTTCAAATTTTATGAGAACCAAATATAATCTAAACTTTTAGATATGAGACCAAAAGAGCATATCAAGGCCATCATTGTTAAAAATTATCTTCAGAAGGGACTTCAGAAGGGATGTAGGACTTTCCTGTCTGATTAGTTTCCCGTATGTTTTTTATGTAATAGGCTACTTTGGGCCGTATTGGGACTTGAATCGGGCAATAGGCCCATGCGAGATCTTGAGCTGATGAGTGTAGTGGGTCTTGGGACGAAAGTAGTAATCTTTCCACGGCATGGGTCCCTCATCTAGGCTTAATTGATTATTTGGACATCTTCATCGGGCAGTCTGAAGCTTTCCTTCCATTTTCTATTATGATTTCAGCATTTTTTTGGAACTGACCAGTGGTAAAGCCATTCTTGCATATGGGGTTTGTGACCACATTTTCATAGCATTTCCAGTTTGAGATGAAGAAAATAATGGAGAAACTTGCGTATCATCTTCTTAAATTGCAAAACCAAACTTCTACGACTACAGATGTGATTAAAAATATACATATTTGTGTGAAAATCGTTTTTAATTTTGTTTTTCAACCAGGTGTGAGCAGCTTGATCAGTGACCAATCAATTCATCATTTGTGTATTCCTTTTCGTTTTTTTTTCTCGTGTGGGACAAGTGCTACTTGTTGGAACCTTGATTGTCAGATTCCTCGAACGTCAAATTGTAGGGGTCTTGATCATCAGATTCCTTGAGCATCAACAACGTAATGTGAATCCACAAAAAAGGGGCGTTCCGGCAACGGTGGGCCGGCCGCCTCTCCGATGATTAAGTCAACAAAAGGTGTCGCGAAGGAGAAGAGAACAGGAATAGTTAGAATTGTTTACCTTCCCTAGTAGGGGATCTTTCCGCCTTATAGGGTTTGGTTCACCCAATCCCCTCCTTCCTTCTTGGGGTAGGATTTTATCTCCTCCTAGTTTAAGGGAGGAAATCTTCTTTTCCTTATCGACGACTAGTTCTTCCTTATCAAGAATTATTCTTCCCTTTTGCAAGATTATTTCTCCGTGGAGTAAGGGATTCGAAAGTTGGAAAATCCGTTGATAATATCGCCCTTGCGGATTTTTCGCTTCTAGATGCTTATTTGAATCATACTTTCCCTTATGGGATAAAATTCCTGTAACACCCCGAAATATACCCTAGCAGTTTTCGGACTTGTTTAGGGTATATTAAAAGCTAAATGAAATTTTTTGGAAATAAAATGAGAGACCCGGAATCAATATTAGAGATAAGGGTAAAGTGGTCATTTACCACTTGAGGATATAGTATAAATCAATAGATTATATGTAATTATGGAATTTGAGGAAAGATGAGGGGCTAAATTAGAATATGGCATAAGTTGATTTGCAAAAAGAGAAGAATCTAAGGACCTAAATGCAAAAATGGGGAAAATAATTAAAAATGCAAAGGCCAAACATGGCCTTAACTCAAAATTGGATTTAAGACCAAATTTGGTCTCATTTTGGAGAACCAAAAACCGTAGAAGAGAAGGGAGGAGGAAAAGAGAGAAGAAGAGGAAGAGGAAGAGAAGAAGAAGAGAAGAAGAGGTGAAGCCAAGATAAAAAAGGTATGGAAACTAACCTTGAGTATGGAATTGTATGGATCACATGGATTTCTTGTATAAATACATGTTTGTGGGTTGTGGGTTGTAGGAAACCTAACCCTAGAATGAGTTCTTGTATGGAAATCATCACAAATCCCTTTGTTTTTCTAGGGTTTTGTTATGAGAAGACCTAGAGGTCCCATTACATGTGTTTTTGGGTTCTAAGGGTTATGTAAAGCATGGACATGTTTGTTCTTGTTCTAGGTTTTGATAAGAACACTAGATTTCTTGAAGTTGGGTTGAGTAAAACCCTAGGCCTTGTATAAGAGATGAATAGAAAACATGTTTGAGTTCAATAGAGTGCATAAGATAAGTATTGAAAGATAATTTGAGTAAAAATAGAGATTTCAAGATGAATTGGAGTGGTTTTGACGTGTTTATGGAGTATTGGGTTGATTTGGGTATCAACATATGGAAAAATGGAAGAAAAACACACATTCTAGGCATTTTCGGGGAACCTGTGCCGGTACACATGGACTTATCTGCGTCTGACCCTCAACAGAACCTATACCGATCTGGTCTTGAGCAGTCTGCAGTACACCACACCTTTCTATTTTGACCATTGTTCGTATTTTAATAAACTTTGCTGGAATTTCAACATCCGATTTGAGTGATTCAAGTGTCTAATTAAACTAGACTTCAAGGAAAACCAAACATCCAGAAACAAAGCATCATCAAATTCTGACTCTAAGTGTCCCAGAAATTCACTCAAAGTGGAAATTTGTGTACCGCCAATTCTGCATCGGTTGATCATAGAGTAGTCCGGGTTGTTTAGAACATAACTCGAGTTTCGGTGCTCCGATTTGGGTGATTCCAGTTGGAGAAGAATCCTTACCACCTTAGCTTTAAATGAGTACAAAGACCTAATGTCAAATATGAAGTTAAGATCCCCGAAATTGACAAAAGATAGTGGCTGCTGCTACTGCTGCAGGTGCTGCAAGTTGCTGATTTTCTTCACGGCTTGCAACTTGCATAATTCCTTCATTAGGACTCCATTATGGGTATTCTTGGACTCTATTAATCACTTGGTTAAAGTTAAATGAAATACATGGTAAGAAAGGATATAGATATGAACAAGAAATAGAGATATATGTAGATTTGATATGTAAAAGAGTATAGGTAATAAAATACCTACGGGTATCAACGGAAGAGTCTACATTCTTTACTCTACAGGGAGATAGGACAATCTGATAAAGTACAAGTAAAATGTATAAGTATAGAAAGGGATAGGGATATGTCATAAGATATGATAGGTATAAGTCATGAGATATGATAAGATATGATAGGATATGTCATAAGATATGATAGTCTAAAGTACACGAATGATAGGCACATATGAATATAAGATTATATGATGTAGACATATGATTGTCATACATAAACAAATAGATGGAACATGATAGAAATATAGAAAGTATATGAATAGATAAAAGACATGACGGGAATACGTAAATGATATGAATATATGATAGACATGCCGAAATGAATAAGATGGAACATGCTAGAACACGCCAGAGTAGAAATCGTAAATGCTAAGAGCAGATAGAGATAAGTAAAAGATGACAAAGCACGGGAATGAGTACAAATCTGAAGTATTAAGTACATATATGAATATATGAATGAGTAAAAGCATACATGATAAAAATATAGAAAGTACATGAATAGCTAAATCATGATAGAAACACATAAAGGATATGATGCATAAATGATATAAAGGAATATGAATAGATAAAGATATATATGACTATATGAATACAAGAGTGCATAGATGCATTCATGATATATGATAGGATTACATATATAATCACAAACAAAACTAAATGATAGCAAAAGATATGAATATATGTATTATAAAATATGAGAGCTAGTAATATGAATCTACGAGATATGAGAATAAATGCGATTAAAGTAATGATAGTATATATTGCATAAGCAATTGTGATAACAATAGTTATTCGTAGCATGAGCTATGTCTGAAAGCGTAATAAGTGATTAATATAACTTGAAACCAGTAGAGGGATAGATAAATCACGATAAGTCTGATTCTTCTGGCATATACATAAACGGTGTCGAAGCCCGTTTGGTGATGTGACGCAGATCGATTGGATCACGGTGGCCTGAGTCACTACATAGCACATGGCATGAGTCAGCACATCTCATTATAGTGATGATACCTTCGAATTATAAACGGATAGAGATCAGCGTCTCGTGCGGTGATAGTACCTTCCGGTACATGCATATAGAGATCAGCATCACCGTGCGGTGATGAGTACCTTCGGTACATATAGTTATTTCCATTATACGCTCCTAAAGGTATTCCATTACATGAACATAAAAAAGAAAAAGAAAAGTATATCGGGAAATGTAAAAAGTATATGATATGATATGAAGCATAACCTTTGCTTTCTTGATAAAAATATAAGACGATTCACGAGCAGTATTATTATGGTATATAGTATGTATGAAAGAAACATGTTGATATAATGGGGACTGAAAGCATAACAGTATACGAAAAGCATATGAAAAGAGTCTGTATATGGCATATAGTATATAGAAAAACATTATCATGAATATCATGAAAGTATATGACAACATATGCAAGTACATAAGAAAGCCATATGAAGAAGTATAACAAGAAAACAATATAGGAAATGAAGAGTACATGAATATAGATATATGAAAATAGTATAAGAACAGTACATGAATACAGTATATGGAAAGTACAAAGTATAGTATATGAAAGTATTGGTTTTAAGTCAACACATGAAAAGTATAGCATGGGCGTGTAGCCACTACATGAAATAAGACATGATATAGACACAGTCTAAGAAATGTATAAGTAATAGTACATGGAATGCAATAAGTCATAAAATGGAAAGATGAGAAGTATAGGAACAAAATATAAGCAGGGAATACAGTAAAAGTATAGATAAAAGATATGCTAAAGACATAGACCATGTACTGGAAGAGATTGACATGGACAAAAAGAATGTAAAGATGATAAGTAATTAAAGTTATATGAATATGTATAGATAGATAAGTACATATGTATAAGCTGATCGCCGTGGTGGTTGTCCATGCTTATGTTCCCACTAAGCGTAAAGCATACGAGTGTTCAATCAGTGTAGGTACCCGAAGAAGGTAGAGGACATGACATTCCTTATCAATGGCCGCAGACCGTTTCGAGGAGATAGTCTTCGCCGTGACTGCTTCCCATGATCTCGATGTTTTGTAATAGAAATTGTACATGTATAAGTAAATGGGACTTTGTATATGTGTATAGATTTTTATGGACACCACTCCGGTGGTAGTTCTTTTGTATATGCAAAATGATTTTTTTGTTAATGAGAAATTGTTTATATACCTGGTCTGAGTTCAGCTTTGAGAAAGAACAGGTCAATGAGAGTCCCAGTATATAGTATAGATAGTATCGCGCCCCGGACTTCGGTTCGGATCTGCCAATCCTGTCTGACCGGGATCCGGCGGGCGTGACAATTCCCATATGGGGGAGAATGGTCGGCTGGTGGACATGAAGTCCCAGGCAGGCCTCCTCTAGCAAGCCTAGGAAGAGTTTGTCCTTGCTTTCCTGAGCGACCTCTATAGATTTTCCCGTCTGAGAAATGTCGCTTCTAGTCTTAGTAGAGAGGCCCGAATGGGTGGGTGTTTACTTGTCACCGTGGTGGTTTACAACCACGAGGCCCAGTGCATTGACCAATTTTTCCGACACGGCTACCAAAGACTAACTAAAGTCCCCGACAATGGCACCAAAAACTTGTTTTTTACCAGTTTTCCAACACTGCTACCAATGATTAACTAAAATCCCCAGGAGTTGTGCCAAAAACTTGTTGAGACCCAAGATATAAAATATGTTTTTTGCCTTGTATGTAAATTGTCTCATTTGAAAATTAGGTTGGTCAAGATCATTGCAAGTGCACAAATCATACAAGTAATACAGTGGATTTTTAAGTCTAGATATCATTGAGGATCGATTGAAAAATTTAAGATTAGTGCCCTCGCTCCACTAAAGATTCTTACTATTTGAATTTCTTGATTCTCAAGATAAATTTAACTTTTTAAGTAAAAATGAAAGAATAAACCATTAATGAAATTTCTAAACAACATGATTAGAGAGCTACTATTAACTGAAACATATGGGAAGAAAAATAGTGTTGTGGTCATCACTTTGCAAGTTCCAATTAAAATAATGTTATGGATGTGAACCTTGGAGTTGTCCAAGAATAGATTAGTATAGAATTGGACCTCTCATTTCCCTATACATTTCACTATTCAAATTACCACATTTCTATTTCTAGACAATGGGTCTGAAAAGTTACTTGTAGGATTTGTTCATCTTTTAAGATCTAACTATTTTTCTTTCTCAGTACTTCACAGTCATTTCTTAAGACTGGAAATTGCTTACTCCCATGGATAGGAAATTGCAAGCCCTCTCCAAAATAAAAGATATCTCGGCCATCAATTAAACAAGAATTTCTTCTTCCCTTGATTAAAATCTCAGCTAACACTGGGTTGAAGTAATTCTTCTCAATTGTGGTGAAACCTCTCAGGATTAAGTTACTAGATCAGTAAGTGGATCTTATGCTTCGGGCACACATTCCTGTTGTCACCTAGGAGAGAGCCTTGAAAGCAGAGGTTAGATCATCACTAATGATTTATCAAAGTAATCCCAAAAGTCCATTAGTTCATAAAATATTAGTGTAAATGTATCCTGAGTCACTTTGCTCGGTAATCTCGAAGTAATCTGACTCTGTGTACTTTCAGAGGAATTCACGAAAACCGAATAATGATAACTCAATGTAGGAGATAATACCGGTTAAATCATTCCAGATTTTCTCAACCAAAACAACATTAACTCTTACAAACAATAATCGACAAAATATTCTTCCATAAGGCTTACCTTTTGAGTCACGGATCACAAATCCATGATGACTAGTTGATTAAATAGACTAAAAACTAGATTTGTAATCAAAGCTGAAGAAAAATGAGTTCCAAAATAAATTCCAAATTTCATCTAAGTTCAGGCATAAATGAAACCCGATTTACATGAACACCAGCTCAAAATTCTAGTTTAGATCACTGCTATAATCCTAAACGAATCTAAATCTAGAAACAACTAAAAATAAAAATATATACAATGAGACTTCAACTTTCCCAAAAAGCACAAAGACTTTATGAAAGTCGCTGGAAGCTACGCACTACTCCCTAAAAGCTTCTATTTATAGGCTCAGGTCTTGGGCCCAAAAAACGAGACGAGAATCATGCATTTCGAAAAGCCCAAACTTCTTGCCCTAGCTGCTGCTGCCTGGGGATGTCGTGACATCGTAGTTGTCAATGTCGTGGGTTGCAGCTGAAATTTGATGTCGGGACATCATAGAAATCTGTTTGACACTTCTCATTTTCCAATGTTGAGTCCATGTCGTGATGATGTCGTGACATGGAGATACATTGTTGCATATTAATTCTGATGTCGCGACATTACTATTCTTGTGTTACGACATTTAGTTGGTGTTGCGATACTACCTTGATGTTGTGACATTCCTGGAACATAAGCCTTTGCTTGTACACACTTGCACTGATGTTGCGACATCATTGGAACCGTTGTCATGACATTGATCATTTAAGTTCATTGTAATCATATTAGGTTGATGTTGCGACACTATTGTGATGTCGTGACATTGTATCTTGTTGTTCTGCAGTTCTCTCCCAATGTCTTTATTGATGTCATGACATTTATTCTGTGTCGCAACATTGGATTGGTTTCACTATTCAGGCTACTTGGGACCGATGTCACGACATTGACTTGTTGGTCACTGATGAGTGCTTAAAACACTCAGATTATACTCGCGTCAGTCTTGCATTTTCATGTTGATTTGGCATTATTTATATAATTTTAGTGTTAGATACCTTATTTAGTTTTTGTTTTGGAATACGGGCATGATGGCGAAGAACAGCCACGGAAGCCATTTGGAAATGAGGAGCATGCAAAGTCAACGCCCGCGTCGCGGCGTCTCCGCGTCGCGGCGTCACCAAATCGCGGCGTGGGGGTGACGAATCACGAGAAGTCGACCGGTCCTGCGTCGCGGCGTCATCCGTCAGCGGCGTCACCGCGTCGCGGCGTCATCATCAGCGGCGTCGTCAAAAAATACGCTCCTCATCATTAAAAACCGTCGGGGTTTAGATTCGAGGATCGGGAGCGCACGGCTAAGAGACATAGAATTGGAAGAACCTCGCAATACGTGACTTCGCAGATCTCCTCGATTTTTGTATTGGTTGTTTTTATTGTTTTACTATTTTCGGATCACATGAGGATGTTCTTCATATTGGCACATTTTATTTTTTTCCTTCATGATGTTCTAACTTATTTCCAGGTTGAGGTCAAACCCCCGTCACAAACAATGGATTAGAGTTTAACCTTTCATGTTAATTGATCACATAATTTATCGCATCTACTCTTATGCTCTGGTGATAAAGGTTATATGATAAAATATTCCGCTAATATTAACATACTTACACTCAAGATCCATTCAGAGATGAGGTATTCAAAGATCCTGGTAGAGTAGCCTCTTTAATGATTCTAATAGAGATATTCGAACCCGGCTGTATTTTGGTTCGAAGATTAAGATTAATACCGAATCGAGATAGAGATATACTCAATTTATTCATTTAAATAAAGCATTATACCTTGAGAGAGGATATCTCGTAGGCAAGATCAACCCGCCATTGATATGTTATAAACAATTAGAATAACAAAATCTTTAGAAGATTAATCCATCGAATGTGACAGGGGGAGATTTAACCCTAGACCTCCACATTATTAATTCACCAAAACCAATAGCTTAGTTACTGTTAGTATTTGAATTCCTTCTTAGAATCAATTTTTCAGATATTGTCTGAAAAGCAGAACCTCTGTAGTTAATTTACCTTTCCCTGTGGATCGATATCTGTACGATAAGTACACTATATTACTTGGGGCTACGCGTATACTTGCGCATTTAGGTATTCATATTATACACCGCGTTTTACGCCTGTCAAGTTTTTGGCGTCGTTGCCGGGGAAAGGCTTAAAATTGATATAGAGTAGTAAGCACATAGATAGTATTCTGAATTTTTTCATTTTGCTATTTTTTAAGGTTGGTGATTCGGGTTTGTTGGTCGTGGTGTTATCATAGCATGTGCCTGGCTGAGTACATGCGACAGCAAAATCGAATTAATCAACACTTGTGTGATCCTGAGCCAGAAAGACTTCTACACAGATTGCGCCGAGAACAGAGAACGTAATGTATGCGACTTCACAATAGTCATGGAAAACACCGAAGAACAAGATTTTCAAGGCTGAACAAACTGAACTACGAGAAGCCAGGGGTCAGGAATCAAGCACCCAGACTATTTATACAACCAAAGACGATCCGTATATTTTTGGGATGAGTTCAGATATCACGATCAATAGCAGATAAATTTATCACTACTAATCGATTCAAGCAAACAACTTCGAATTGAAGTCACCACAAGGCGACAAGCCTGTAACATCTTATTCCAATGGATCACCTCATGAGAACCCAAACATGCATTTGACTAATTTTTCTCAAAGTATGTGATTATCAAGTATAACTAGTCATCAAGGCAAGTATAGCTAAGGTCGTTCCCATTGTCACTTGGGATAGAGCAAAAACACCGGTTAACCAACACCACCGCATCTCATTACTACATGGAACGAGCTGGTACAAAAATTTCTGACCAAGTTCTTCCCACTGGTTTAAAAATCAGACAACTCAGGTGTTAGATCAACACATTTGGACAGCCTAGAGGAGAACTCCGAGGCATGGGACGGGTTCCATGAATTATCGCGGAAGTGTCCTCACCAATCGACCAACCAGATGGATGCAAGTCCGCCCTACAATGGTCCGAGAAATACAACCCGAACAATGATGATGCCTCAAATTCGGAGGATCATTGATGAAGAAAACCACAGACTGCATTACTATGAGATATTGAAGACGCCGAGAACCAACACTAATCGCTGGTCTAGAGAGAAGGCTACAACGCAAATGATGAAGTGGGTGGCAATGCATAATGAAGTCCTCAACAACTGGGTAAATCGATGTGGAACACCGACCAAACAAATGAATAAGCAACAGGAACAAAGACATGCTATACTGCACTACCCATGGGAGTTGCGTGAATCTCGCGGAGGACAAAGATAAGAGTGTAGAATGTCACTAAGAAGCCCTACAAGGAGCAAGCCCCAAGACGCACGAGGTTTAATCGAATCAATCACAAGAAGAAGGACCGTATGGGGGTAACAATAATTTAATCGTAATCGTGACAAGGTGGCGAATAATTCAGAACCGTAATAATCAAAACAACCAAGGGTATGGATTTACAATAACCGTAAATAAATATGCCATCAAACCGAGCTAATGAACCACCTCCTGAAAAGAAGCTGGATTTAGAGCAAGCTTTAGCACAGATGTTAACTTCTCATTCTGCATTCATGAATGAAACTAAGGCAAACATGCAGCAGCAAACAACCCAATTAAACAATCAAGCAGCACAACTAAGGAGTTTGGAGGCACAAATGGGCCAAATGGCAAGCTTACTTGATAAGGCAACTGGTTCTTTTGCCGAGCAATTCAGAGGGTAAAACCCAAGAAGAGATGGGCGAGCACGCTAAAGCAAGCATACCGGAAGTCGTGAGAGAATTAGAATCACAGCAACCCTAGTCAGAGCGCTAGGAGAATGAAGAATTACCCAAATTAACGAAAAGATGATGCAATAAAGAACAATACAAGAGAAACAACACAGAGACCCAGCGGCGCGCTAAGATACTTCATTCCCTTACCTACAACGCCTCAAGAAACATAAACTCGGATAAGCAATTTACTAAGTTCATGATGTTTTAAAAGCTGCATTACAAACATCCATTTGTCGATGCCCCAGAGCAAATGCCCACTATGTAAAAGTCTACAAAGACATTTGTCTCATGAGAAGACCAGCGTACTTCGAGACTGCAAACTTAACCGAGGAATGCAAGTACATCCTTCAGAGGAAGCTACCGCAGTAAACTCGTAGACCTGTGCAACACTATTCCGCACCATTGAGATGATTTTGAGACAGCAATCGTGTGATTTGGGTGCCAAGATTAATCTTATGCCCTTATCTATCTTTGCTGCTTAGATTAGGAGAATGTCCGACACACTAATTTTTCACTATGACAGATCTTTGAAGAATCGAGAGGGATAATAGAAAGATGTCTTAGTGAAGGCCGACAAGTTTATCTTTCCGCAGATTTCAGTTTTAGACATGGAGGAAGATAAAGAAATACCAATTATCTTGGGAAGACCTTTTCAGCAACTCAAGAGCAAATGATTGATGCGCAGGGGCCAACTGCTAAGGGCACAAGAGGGAAAGAAGTAAAATTCAATGTCTTCGAGGCAAAGGAGACACCCTAAAGAGAAGGTGACACGGCTTAATGGTTGATATAGTAGAGGCTATAGTGTCTAAGAATGTATGGTCTCACTGACCCTTGGAGACTAGCCTAGTGGCTAATGCATCCGAGACCCGAAAATCTATGCGTAAGAACACGCATGGATGGATCTATCTGGGCACAATAGAAGGAAATATCGAACTCCAGGCGCATGAGAGCTAAACAAATTCTGCCCCTCAATTGAGCAACCACCCAAGATGGAACAAAACCTCACTGAAAGCCATTTGAAGTATGTGATACTAGGGGGTAGAATCTACGCTTACCCGTGAATTACTCCTGCATCATCCCTAACTAAACGGAGGAAGAGAAGCACGAGGGTTCTTCAAGATCACAAACAAGCACTGGATGGTCTCTACCGACCTAAAAGGATCCGCCTTCTATGTATGCAATCAGATTTGCCAGAAGATGGCCAAGCCCTCGGGGCAGCGCAGAGGAGGTCGAATCCGACAATGAAGGAAGTAGTTCGAAAGAAGTTCTAAATGGCTAGATACACTGCGATTTATCCATTTCGCATACAGCGCATGGGTAAGCCTACCAAGTAGTGCCAAAGAAGGAGGAACAACTGTCATCCGATTGAAAATACATCCTATTGCCGTTTGCAGAACAAAGCGATGTGATGGAGAATTTGTATTGATCGGTAGAAAGTTTAATAAAGCCACTGAAAGATCATTTATTACATTTCGATCAAATGCTTGATCGATTAGCCGGGTATGAATACTATTGCTTTTTGGATGGATATTCCGGTTACAACCAAATTGCCATAGCGCCTGATGATCAGGAGAAGACAACTTTCACTTGCCCCTATGGTACATTCGCCTTCCGGCGGATGCCCTTTGGATTATGAAGGTCCCTGCACTTTTCAGCTTACGCATGATGGCTATATTCGATACATGGTGAGAAGACAATTGAGATTTTCATGGACGATTTCGTAATGGGAAATCATCGACAAATTGTCTAGCAAATTGAGAGTTTGGCCTGCAAGATGAAGAAACAAATTTGGTACTGAATTTGGGAGAAGTATTTCGTGGTACAAGAGGGAAGGTCCTCGACATCGGATCTCCAGAAGAGGGATAGAGGTAGATAGGCGAAGATTGAAACAAATTTTGAGAAATTACCCCACCTCTTCAAAGAAAGGGATCCGGCTTTTGTAAATATGCCGATTTTATAGGCGGTTTATCAAAGATTTTCTCGCATTGCGAAACCATTGTCTAACTGTTAGTCCAGACCATTCGAATTTGACTCCCAATGCGCATAAGCTTTCATCAGATGAAGAATGTTGATCTCACTCCCATTGTTATAAACATTGTCTTCTTCCATTTATTGAGTTTTTATGCAAGTTTAATTATGCAATTGGAGCAAAGATTGTAAGGTAAACTAGAGAAAATCTTCCAGTGATTTACTAGCAAGGTGACTTTGAATGACGCTAACCGAATTATGCCACATCGAGAAAGTTGGAACTATTGGCCATTGTCTTTGCTTCGACAAATTCAAAGCATATTTGACATTTGCAACAAATGTAGTAATAACAATTGTCAGTTTAAAGGCACTTGATTTACTCAAGAAAGACGTGAAACCTGTGTTGATTCGGTGGGTCCTTCTGCAAGAGTTTGACGTGAGAAATCAAGGATACGCAATCGAAATTTAGTGGCACCACCTTTCTGTCTAACTGGAAGCAGCCAAAGATGATGTTCCTGAATGACGACTTCCAACGAGAAACTTTTTTACTGGCTGAGACAAGAGGGTAGTTCCCCTGCTCATAGATTATGTGAACTATTTTAAGTGCCAAGGTGATTCCCAGAGTTTAACTATCGTAAGAAGAAGAGGTTTTTCAGACATCTTAAACACTACTTTTACGGAGGAGCTAACTTTACAAGCACTGGCCGATCGTGGATAAGGAGATGTGTGCCCGAAGATGAAATGCATAGTATTCTCGAACTATCATTACACTCTACCGTAGGCGGATATTTTCGTGGTCAGAGAATGTTTCGCCAAGGTTCTACAATGGTTTTATCGGGTCGTCTATTTAAAGATGTCACCAATTGCCTTCACTCTGCATAAAATGTCAACGAATGGGAACATCTCTAGAAAGCGACGAGCCACCCATGCATCCACCCTTGAGGTGGAGTTGTTTGGATTTATTGGGGATCGATTTCTCTATGGGACCATCCTCGCATCAGACAACAATCTTTACATTTCGCCGCAAATGACTGCAACCTCAAAGTGGGTGGCACTACACGCACTAATGATGCCAAGGTTGTGGTTCACCTCATGCAAAGAATATATTCGCACGTTTTGGAACTCCTCGAGCTTTAAATCACGATGGTACTATTTCAATAAGGTAATCATAAAGTGTTATAAAAGATGGGGTACACCCATCGACATCTCTTGCATACCACCTCAATCAAACGGCAAGCGTAAGCATCCAACGCGAAATCAAGTATATTCTCGAGAAAACTGTCAACAGTTCCAGGAAAGATTGGTCTAAAAGATAGACGATGCACTTCCGGCATACCGCACCGACATTTAAAACTCCTTCGGGCATGTCTCTCCGCCTTTACTCGTGGTATGGAAAAAGCCCGTCATCTTCCGCTGAATCGAGCATCGAGCCTATTGACCACTCGACAACCAACATGGATGTGACATCGGGTCAGTGAAAACGACTACTCCACCAAGTGAGCTAGATGAGTTCGTAAACGGCTATTATAGAACGCCTCATTTATAAGGAGAAGACAAGGCCCGGCACGATAAGCACATCACTGCAGCACTTACGCCGGACAATAAGTCCTTCTATTCACTCCCCGAATTAAAGCTTTTCCCGAAATCAGTCTCATGGTCCGGCCTTTCAATGTGCAAGGTATTTTCATATGGTGGGGCGTGTTTCAATAGATCCAGAAAGTGGCATATCTACGCACACAACGCTTGAAGCCGCATCATATGCGCAGTTTCCCGCAGATAATGTTAATCATCCTTTGACAACTACAAACAAAGAATAATCAACGATCACATGAGTTTGAGTTCCTGAACACATTGAGATTCAAAAATAGCGAGCCAACGACATTAAACATAGCGCTTCGAAAATCAAGTAACAAAATCTTTGTTTTAAGTTTGCAATTCTATTGTGTTTTCAGCAATGATTTTCGTTGTAGCTCCCGATCAGTGTTTCGCTTGTTGGTTTAATTTTCGTGGACTCTGCAGCGGTAGGTAATGCAGGCTTCTGCAGAGTGTGCAAACTGGAAGGAAAGCCAAATAGAGAGTTCTCAAAAAATCAGTGAGTATATAAGCATTCGGGAGCTATTCGCCACGCCGCTGACGCGAGATCCACGCCACGCCATTTTTGAAGTTTCGCCACGTCAGCGACGGAGATTTCACGCCGCGACGCCAAATTGTGAAGTTCTCCGGTCACGCTGACGTGAGATTTCAATGCCGCGACGCCATTTTGAATTTTCGCCACGCCGCGACGTGAGATTTCACGCCGCACGCCATTTTGAAGTTGTTACCGCCGCGACGTGAGATTTCACGTCGCGACGCCATTTTTTGGGTCGTTGATGCCACGCCGCGACGCGGAGATTTCACGCCGCTACCGCCAATCGGGTCATTTATCGCCACGCCGCGACGCGGCCTCGCATCGCCGCGACGCCATTTGGTCTTGTCCTCCGTCACGCCAGCGACGTGAAACCGCACGCCGCGACGCGGGCCCTCGCTTTAACCCAAGATGTCTACATTCCGCCTTCACCTCACCCATTCACCATCTGAACCCTGTTCCTACATCTCAAATTTCACCGACCGCTTGAGTTCCCATTCCACCACGTGAGGTCGGCCCACCGCCGCCGGCACTAATCGTGTAGGCAACCCTCATTGGCCGGCAATCAGCGCTTCTCCACCACCGCGGTGCCCGATTCTAGCTGGGTACGAGTCTGTGGTGTGGGCCATCGGTGCATTTGTGTAGTCTAGAGATCTTTTAGGTATTCATAGGTCGCTGGGCTATTCATTTTGGTTAGTTAGGTCTGAGGGTCTTTCAAATCCCAGCTAGGGCTTTGTTGAGTCTTTAGTAGTTTTAGTTTATTCAGGTGGGTGCCATTAGGTGTTTGAGTTTTTGCCTAAGTCAAGATAAAAACCGCAAGAGTGTGTCGTCGTTGCTTTAGCGTTCGCCAAAGAAGGACCCGACTTTACATTCGACGCCGCGGTTTATAATGAGTGCCACTGAGTTGTTTGGTACAATTTGTAAAACCGCTCATTCACAAGAGAAGGGTTTCACCACCTCGACGATTTCTTCCGCAAGACAATCGCGGCTAAGGGGTGGCGTGTTTTTATGCCAACCCCCTGGCCCAATGCCATGAGTGTAGTTCCGAGAGTTTTATCGCTAACCTCAAGGTCCCATGTCCTCAAAAAGGTCAGGGTGCGAGGTATATTGGTCGACTTCAGCGCAGAGTCGATCAATAGCTTCTATGGCTTGGGAGATGTCCCATCTCGGGATCTGATCGGGGCTTCTCCGCGAGCACCTGGACACACCATGAGGTCATCCACAGATCATCAGTACTGGGCCAGGTGAGGGAGGATCAACAATGCGCGGGTCATGGTCGGTTAACCCAAGGCCAAGCATTCGCCTACATCCCCAAGGTTTGGCACCACTTCATCACTTCGCGTCTTATCCCGACGACGAATGTGTGAGGATCACCAAATACTCGTCACTCAACATCCAGATATACCATTTGATGTGCAGCATTCTGTGATGCCATCCTCCATAACCGGACGCGAAGATGAACCCGCATCCATTTCGATTTTGGCTTCAGGTAAACAAGCCGGGGTGCCTTGATGACACCACATTCTGGCTTCACCTAATAAAGCGCATTCGCTGCTTGACACACTGTGTCCCGTAACTCCGAGCTGCCCCATTTAT
The DNA here is from genome assembly GCA_016808115.1 of Tetrastigma voinierianum. Lineage (NCBI taxonomy): Eukaryota > Viridiplantae > Streptophyta > Magnoliopsida > Vitales > Vitaceae > Tetrastigma > Tetrastigma voinierianum. The sequence continues at coordinate 559,376 of JAEQBH010002345.1, read as the reverse complement.
TCAAAGCACGAGCCTCCACGAGGATCTAGCTTCCCGACATCGGGCTCTGGCTATTTAGGCGACACCCAGGAGGACATAGGCCAGTCCTCATCTCACCCACCTCCACCACCCACCAAGATCCCAAACAATTTCCACCACCCACCCAAAGAGCCCATGCGGCCACTCCCCTGGCCCCTTCACCGTATCTTGAGGACCGCGCTCACGCCACCGAGCCGCGGACGCCTCTCTCGGGATGAGACTCAGAGCACCGCGTCCTCACATACAGACACGGAGGTGTCACAGGTCATGCGACCGCCCGCCAATCGTGCCATTATTCTACAAATAGTTGAACAGTTGCAAGCTCAAATTTCACGCAGCTCCTATCTTTCCACCAGCCACCGCCACCGCCACCGCAGTGATTTACAGGGGAGTCCCTTACCCTCTATGTTTTTATTTTACCAGTGGGGACACTGGATCTTTGTTCGGGGAGGGCATTTTGTCTCGGATACTATGTTTGTTTAACGCTTTATTTGCGTTTGTTTTGTTTTTTTTAGTAGTTTATTGTTAGTTGTTCATTTGGGTTGTGTTTTGTTTTTTATTGCATGCTAGGTAGTTGTTAGGTATTTGTTTGAGTTATTGTGCATTGCATATTTTGCTTATGTTATGGAGTCACTTGTTAGTTGTTTGGTTGTTTTAGATATTCATGCATAATGTAGTAATTTGTGATTCATTGGTGCTATGTTGAAAATCGAGGGATCGGGCTTTAAATTGAGTTCACTATAGATTTATCAGAGATACATTTGTTTGATGCCTTGTGAATTAGATTGAATAGGGTAAGTGTTGCCAGTGAACCAATCCTTGGTAGTCAAGAAACCACTCTCAAAAACTCATCACACTCATACACTAGTGACGATCGAGCATGTACAAAATCAATCCAACTACTAAAGTCGACCAACCTAGGGAGATTCAACCATTCGGAGTGATGGGACTAAACAAAAGAGGATTGCCACCGTTCCCAACTAAAAAGAGAAAAATACAAAACACGAAAAGAGAAAAAGAAAAAATAGGTATATGCATAAGAATAAGCGACTCAATCGGAACTCCTTGCGTACGCCCGAGGGGCCTATCGTTTAATGCCCGAGCTAACTCCGGGTCGAGTCATTGACTTCACCGCCCGCTACATGGGATGTAAGATGGATCATCCACGCAACCTAGGGACATCGGTTTGGCTGAGTGTTCCAAGTAGCTTGAAGGGAACTTAATGCCCGGTGCCCTAATCAACCGGTGGGGAGTCACCAACGGATCCCGCTACAGAACACTTGGCTAAAACTGTGGCACTAGGTATCTTTCCATTTTGTTTTGATACATGGTGGGAAATTTAGATATGTAGACATGAATAATTGGGTATGCCTTATCCTTGTCTAGTTCAATCTTCCTAATAGGTGGGTTGAACTTAAGTTCGGGGCAATTTAACTCGTGCATATTCTGAGGTCACCTACCATAAGCACATAGGTTTTGGGAACGGCTATCAACACTGGGTGGGAGGGACGCACTAGTCAGCTTTTCCATACCTCAATCGAAGTCACCGAAAGTCAAGATTCAGATGCCTTCATTGAATATCGAGCAAAACAGCAGGCGCGAACTCACCCAAATTGATCCCTCTATTTTTCAAAGATATTACTGCCTTAGTGAGAGTCAGAGCACGGCTTCAGTGTGTGTCCTGCTTAGAGTTCGTCTGCTTGAGGACAAGCAAGAAATTAAGTTTTGGGGGTGTGATGAGTGCTAAAACACTCGATTATACTCGCCATTTTGCATTTTCATGTCGATTTACATTATTTATATAATTTGAAGTTGTTAGATACCTTATTTAGTTTTTGTTTTGGAATACAGCATGATGAGGCGAAAAGAACAACTGGAAGCCATTTGGAGAAATGAGAGCATGCAAAGAAAATGGCATCGCCGCGACGCCTCCATCGCCGCGACGCTACCAAGTCACGAATGGGGTCAACAAATGCGTGGTCAATCCTTACCACGTCACATCACGCCGCTGAGCTGCGCCACCACGCCGCGACGCCATCACGCCGCGACGCCGCCGCCAAAATCAAGCTCATCATTAAAAGCAACCGTGGCTTAGATTCGAGGGATCGGAGGCGCATTCGCCAGAGACATAGAATCGGAGAACTCAACACGTGACTTCCAAGGATCTCCTTGGATTTGTATCGCTGTTCTCTTATTGTTTTGATTATTTTCGATCACATGAGGATGTTCTTCATATTACATATTTTATTTTTTTCCTTCATGATGTTCTAAACTTATTTCCCTGTGGTTATATCAAACCTCACAACAATGGATTAGAGTTTAACCTTCTGGGCGTTAATTGATTGCTATAATTTATCGCATCTACTCTTATGCTCGCATGTTAGTTATATGGATAATATCCCTCGTCAATATTACATACTTACACCGAAGATCCGAGATCTCGAGAGATGAGGGTATTCGTGATCCGGCAGTAGTAGCCTTAGTCGATTCTGCATAGATATTCGAACCCGAAGGTGGTATTTGCTTGAACATTACATTCGAATACCGACCGGTGATAGAGATATACCAATTTATTCACGAACAAATGACATACCTCGAGAGAGATATCTCAGCAAAGATCAACTCCGCTATCGAGACAAGAGTAAACAATTAATAACAAATCTTTTGTAATATTAATCCATCGACGTGACAGGGGGAGATTTAACCCTAGACCTCCACATTATTAATTCACCAAAACTAATAATACTTAGTTATCATAAGATTTGAATTCTCTGAACTAATTTTTCGATATTGTCTCAAAGCATCCTCCAGAGTTAATTTTACCTTCCTCGTGGATCGATGACCACGATAAGTACACTATATTATTTCGGGGGCGCGTATACCAAGGCATTTAGGTATTTCATATTATACACCGCTGCTTACGCCGCTACCACTATCGATGTTGCCACATCGCTTTGTAGGTCCGGGTCCATTAATCCACGTCGCGATATTTCTCGCTTCTAATGTTATGACATCGGGTCTCCGTTGCCTTAAAGTCCTCCTCGCTGTCTTTAGCGTTGATGTCGCTATTTATTCTATGTTGCGACATTTGACTTGTCTCAACACTTAGGCTGCCTTGATTGAATGTCGCAACATTGAATGTGACGGCTCCTAGTATCTGCTTCGCACGTCGCGACATTATATTGATGTTCACATATAAACAAGGCAGCTTCTTCCTTCTACCGATGTCGCAGCCCATGTCATTTGATGTCGAGATATCGACGGCGCATAATTTGTCGCTGGAGTTGTTTGTGATGTCGACATTTACAATCGCCTTTCCTTCTTCTATCGATGTCGCGACATTTCCATATTTTCAAGACTTTCTCCACAGTATGTCGCGACATTGGAAATTTTCTAAAGCAATGTTGCGACATTGGCTCCTTCCTTGCACCATGCTGATTTTTACTCATTTTTATGCTGAATTCTACTGATTTCCTTTAAGTTTATGCAAAACAACAAATTTGGGTGAAAGCTCCATAATTCTGCATCACATTGAACCTTTAAACTTGAAATATTCTTGAAAAATGGACTTAAAAATGGGGATGCATTTTTTGTGACCACTGTGCCCTAGGTCTATCAAGCACGATCCCAAGGATCACAGACTACAATGCCCTATTTTCCATTGTAGTTTTAAGGCTATTCAAATTTACGAAAATATCGCTTTTCAAACGCAACGCTGGTAGCTGAAAGGCGTAAGTAAAACGATTAGTGCATTAAATGTGTTTCAGAGGTGACGCTTATGCGTGTTTAAGGCGATAGGAGATGCATGCTTCCTAATGTGCACTTACGCGTCTCTGCTCTGACGGAGCATTTACGCATCACGTCAACCCTTCCCTTATAAATAAGGACAATGGTCTAAATATTAGTCTCTTTTACGTTTTCTCAAAAGGTTTTCTTTTTCTTTTGGTTCCTGTACTTCATCCTCCTCTGCGCTCTGCAAGTTTCCCTTCCAGAGGAGCCGTCGAAGACTCTTGATGTTGCGACGACTTTTGACTTTCCGGTGAGTGTTTGCAACTCAAACCTTTTCTGATTTATTGGTTTGCTTGATCAGTTCCATGGTTGGGATGCAAAAGCAGTTTTTTATGAATATAACCCCATTTTATTTTTTTATTTTTTTTCTAGTCTTCATTTTTATTAAACTTTATTTTAGTTTTTAAAATATAATAAATAAAAACTCATATTTTATTTTTTAAAATATATATAAATAAATTATTTGTTATTTTAAATCTACTAAAAATTAAAATAAAATTTTTAAAATCTTTTAAATAAAAATTTAAAATTTATTTTTAAAAATATAAATAAATTATTCGGTTATCTTAATTTTAACAAATAAATTTGGTGGTTCAATTTAATTTTTAAATCTAATAAATGAAAAATCAAATTGATTTAATTTTAAATAATATTTTTAATATTATTTGATTTTATCAATTCTAAACTTATCAATCATTTTTCATTTAAGAGATTTAAAATTAAATGAATTTTTTAAAATAATTTTAATAATTGAATAATTTATTTATATTTAAAAAAATGAATTTTTATTTATTTTATAGATATTAAAAACTAAAATAAAAATTTTGAATTTTATTTGGTAGATCTAAAATAATAAATAATTTATTTATATTTTTTTTAAAAATTGAATTTTTCTTTATTAGTATATTTTTAAAACTAAAATAAAATTCTAATAAAAAATTCAGAGTTAAAAAAAAAAAAAAAAGTGGTTGTCGGGTATTGGGTGGGGTTGGGTGGGTGGATGGGATTGTCCAACTGGTGGGGAGAGAGAGAAGAGAGGAGGGTATAGAGGAAGGAGAGAAGAGTATGATAAGAGTAGGGCTATGAGAGAAGAGTATAAAATACTATATAATATAAGAGAAGAGAGCGAAATTCACGCCACATCGCTTAACTGGCTGGTACGCTGAGACAGATTAATTCTGCCATTTTAGAATCTGTAGCTGACTTTTGTGATCGAAAAGCTTCCAAGATGTCTTACAATCTTATTAATGCTTTTTTTTCCATATTTTTCCTCTTTTATTTAATTAATAATAAATTGATCATAAGCAGCTTCAATTGATCACAAGAATACGTATTAAATTATAATATCTAGCTTTTTCTAATAAAAATATTCAAAATTAAATGGTTAAATAAATCAAAAAGCAACAAATATTTATTTTCTATTCAATCGTGCTTAAAAATTTAAGAATAAATCGCGAAACGTTAAAAAACAAACATACAAGCCGCTTTCTAGCACAAAAGACAAACGCGAACCTAAAATCAAACGCTTATACGTAAACAAAGCTACACCCACACGCATGAGCGCAGAACTTCAATCTTAAGACATGTTTCGCTTAATGATTAAACCACTAGTGGGAAAACCGACAACCTTTCGCTTAAGAATATAAATCCAATGTGAATCACTATAATATTATAAGCATAACATAAAAAGTTTGACAAATGCGTTCTGATAAATATGCCGATCTTTAAGAGAGAAAACGCAATGCAATCTCTGAATGATGCTATATGGTAGGAATACTAACACCTTTGAGATATATAAAGAATTTACAAAGCAAGATTACCAGGTTTTTTTTAAAAACTTTTTTTTTCCATCTACCATCAAAATATCATAACTTGCGTCTATGTTGACTCTAGGTACTATTTAACCCATAAAGCTTCACTTGATAAATTTGCCTACATGTGAGGCATCAGTTGTTCTGCAATGAGGGATAACATGTGTCATATTAAAAAACATACCATCCACAATAAAAATGGGAAAAGATAAATCAATAATCATTATCTTTTTTTAGACGTTTTAATTGAAAAAATGATTGACCAATTTATGATTTCTTTTTATATACTTCTAAGACGAAGTAAAATGACATTCCTTTAGTCGGTCTTGAGATCAATGACGATATATGCATAATTATAAAAGTATTCTTATGTCTACTTCAAAAGAGAAAATATGTCCGTCATGAACATAACATTGCTTAATATTTTCTTTTTTCTGAAATAATGGTAACACAAAAATACTAAATTCAGATAACAAAACATAAAAATACTGAACTAGATAACAAAGACATTTTCAAATACTTGTTTGAAAGGTTTCCTAAAAATCAAGTATCGCTTTTTCAATTTAGCAGACGTCGGGCTTCATATCTTTGTTACTGAGACAGCTTTAAAACATAAAGTAACATTATTTTTGCGTTATCTCGACAATCAAGTATCTAAATTTAAATTATTTATATTATCTATATTTTCCAAAAAAAAAAAAAGAGAGAATCAAATTTCCTGCTTACTGTTTTTGTAACATAAGACAATTTTCAATGTGCTTTCAGTATTTTTCTTGTTTTTCAGAACAAAAAAACAGTTTTCAAAAATTATAAGGAAATAGCCCTAGTGTTAAGACAAAAATAAAGAAAGATAATGGGATTGTTCAACAGTCATGTTCATCTCTAATATCTACAAAAGATCAGACAAAGAGGCCACAAAGGAATCCTAGAAATAACAAGAATAATGTTTGAACCGTGGAGACTGGCCGGAAACAGTGTATACTAGGCAGTCTGCAATCCTTCCATTGCTCTGGAGATGCCACGAACGAGTGGCTGCATTTAGCAGTAAATAAGATCTCTTCAGAGATAGTTTCTTGAGCTTGAAGACGTTGTTTCTATGTCAAGAGGATGCTCTGCACAGACTGAAGATGTAAGTCATCCTCTCTTTCCGTCAAAGAAGCAACAATCGGATTATAGTCAACTCCTAACCCACCAAGAATTTGTAAGATATGATCTCTGTCAGAAACAGGCCCTCCTGCCGCCGCAAGATTATCAGAGAGAGTTTTCAACTTGAGAAAGTAATCCATCATGGATAGGGAGTTCTTCTTGGTGGTCTGAAATTCCAATCGACGAGCTCTAGTAGAAGATGAGAACAGCTTCTCTAGGGCAAACCAAGCAGAGTGTGAAGTTTGGTACCCAACGATCTGTGCCATGACTTCTGGTGTGAGGGTTGAGATCCAACTCAATATCAAATCTGATCTAATCTTTTCCATTGAACAAACTCTGAGTAAAGTATCCCAGGACTAACTTCTTTCTCAGGACAAACAACAGTACCTTCAATGTAACCTTCAAAAGCATTGGTGAAAATTACATTCTCCATTTGCTGATTCCAAAGGAGGTAATTGGTATGATCGAGTTTGATAGGGAGAGAATGATTGAAAGATTGTAGCTAAGGAAGAAGAGGGGGTGGATTAATGGAAGGATGTTTGGCGGGAGTTTGATTATCAGACTGTGTTGACGCATCCATGGTGTTTGTAAAAAGAACCAAGAGGAAAAAAATGGAGAGGAAAAAAAAAATCAAAGAACAGACCTGTCAAAGCTCTACCATGTAAGGAAGTCTAGAGATGTAATGAACTAAAGAAGAAATCATCTCATTGACTGAATGGAAATGTGAAAAGATACAAGAGACATGAATTTATAGAGACAAAGTCAGAGAGCCTAATCACCATGGTCTACAAATAACCTTTCTGTTAGAATGATTTTATTATGAGTAACTCCTTGAGCTGAGAATGACTACTGTTATCACTAATGCAGAAAGGGCAAACACCAAACCCTGTATATTTACTGTAAATAAGTGGGTAGACATGAACTCACTCATTTATACTCGGATCATGATCTTTTTATGTAATTCAAAATTTTGAGAACAGGTAAACTGTGGACAATCAAGTTGGTGATTATTATATTTGAGGAGTGGATAATCAGTTTTCTTGTTGTTCCAATTTATTTTTACATTTAAAATCCTCAATTACATTATTTTTATTTACTTGAATGCATGGAGAATTGACATGTTCCTCTTTATTCATGCAAGTTCAATACACGTATTGATTCTATTGAACGTGATTAAATCTTTTGAAAAGATAGTCCCGTTAAACAGAAGCTAATTCTTTGGTTTTTAGTTTAACCAGTTCACTATAATAAAACAACCATGCCCCTGCCCGGGGTTTGGTGTGAAGCCCCTTAAATTATTTTCTTGGAGTTCTGGAAACATTCTAGTCTTGTCTAACTGAGGTTTTCAGTTTGATGATGAAACTTAGTTTTCAGTTTTGACTATTTTTAGATTTTGTTGGTGGGTTTACCTAAACTCTTAGTTTAATTTTTGTGACATTGATTTGACAAGTTGGTTTCGATGATTCTTTTAGTGTTGCTGATTGATTTTGATTTGAGGGTTTGCGAATTTGGTTTTGGTTGATAATTACTGTAGGGGTTTAAGGTTTTTGCCAAACGAAATCTATAGGTACGTACATTTTCAACTTTTTTGACTGATTTGAAATCTTTTTCAATTTGGGTGTTGACTTGTTTGAAGGTTAAATTGAAAAGTTTGGTGTTTTATTTTTCAATTATCATTATTCTCATCATTTATGTGTTGAGGGTTTGACGGAAATTTTTTGGTTTAGTGTTAACATTTATGGGGTGTTTGAGGATTGGTTGTGGATCAAAAATTGGAGAATATAAGGACTGAGATAACTGAACTTTGAAAGTGTTTATGATTGTTTCTTAGGTGCACTTAAGGTTTGGTAGGAATTCGAACGCGCTTTAACTTGGTATCGACATTTATTTAGATTACATCGATACTCCATTTATTAAGATTAATGACTTCGTCGCTTTGAGGTGGCTTTGGGATTTGTTATTTATGGTGGAATTTAAGGTTTTGGATTTGGAATTTTGGGAATGTGACTTAACTTGGCATTGCCATTGACACCAACATCGGTATTAGTATCGCAGACGGTGATCGACATTGACATTGGTCGTTGGTATTTGAACGTGGCTTTGGCATTGGCATCGCATTATCTTTTGTCACTTTGATGTGGAAAAATGATCATGATGGCGAAAATTGAGATAGCGTAAATCCTACGTGAACCGGAATAGTCTGACGACGATGATACAATTGGGCTAACTTTGTGACGTGTGAGCCTTTTTTCTTTCCTTAAATTTAGAGTTTTGTCCCAAAATAATACATTTTGTAATAAAACAGAATCTAATTTCATTAAATAACGCTTCAAACTAGGCTGAAACTCTAGTTATTCAAGTATTACGATTTAACTTTAAGCCTTAAACCAGTCACGGTGGAGTAGATGGCAAATGTCCGCATCCCGTGATTTCCGACCCGATCCGATCCGGCCAAAACAAAGAGGAAAACTGATCGTGGATAATGGATATGGATATGGATAAAATCCGATTTTGAATATAGACAGGCGTATCCAATCAAACATCGATCCGACCCGGACTAACGCGATATCCGATCCAATCCAATTATATTCGATCTCGATTCTATCCTGCTACAAACACACACATACATAATATAGTCCATACACCATGTAATTGACAATTAATGTCAATGAATATATCTATATACATTATAAATTTATAATTGTCAATATAGGTATGGTTTTTTTTTTATATAATATGAATTAATTGTAATTAGAATAACACTATATAATATGATATAGATCTCACATTACTAATTCAAATATTTAATTGACTAATTTTTTTTTTAAACTTAATTAGTAAAGTTAGAAATGAATACTAAAATATAATAATGTAAACCCCAAACCTAATAATAACATTATAAATTATAACCGTCCTAATTGTAATTGTAACCCTAACGCAACATAACATTGTAAACCCTAACTTCTTAACACAAGAACTCTAAACCTATAAATAATTACAAACCCTACTTTGGTTGATAAGCCTCATATAAACACATCGATTCACGTCTTCATTATCCTTCCCAACAGAGACCGACATATCTCTTCCAAGACGTTGAAGCCATTATTCATCACCAAGAGGATTGATAATGCTTCGATAATGTAAGGCTCTCCGTTGTATAAGAATTAAAACTTATGCACTTTTAAATTTGTGCCAAGTCGAATACGCTGAAAACGACCGGGCTCTATCTGGTCATGCATTTAGCCAATTAATTTCTCTTGAGTAGAGGGAAAAGTTCTGATAAGGCACTTTCTGGCCTTCATGGATTTTTTACTCCTAAATCTCTAACCTTAACGTAACACTAAAAATTCTAATTTAATATTAAAATTTTAATTTTAATACAAAATCCTAATCAAACATCACTAACCTAACTCTAATACTATCAAGTATAAATTCAATTTAATATCACAAATTTTAATCCCTAATAATCAGAATTTTAAGTTTTTTAACTATAACACTAAGACCCTAATCAACCATCATAAACTATAATCATAGTATAATTTACGAAAAGCCCTAACCTACTATGATCACGAAAGCCTAAAGCCTATAACACTATCATGGCCCATTACACAAGTCATGAGAACCACTATTGGAATTAAGGAATTAGGGCTCCTCTTCATCTTCCCTCTTCGCGCCTTTCTCCTCTTCTATCTTCTCTCCTTCGCATCGCGCTTATATCTTCGGCATTCTCGTCTCTCTACGAGCCCAGTTCGACTCTCTCATTCATAATCACAAGTGTTAACTCCTCTACAACTCTCGCGTTTCCTCTCCGTGTAATGTGTTTTCGATTTTTTTGGTTCATGAAGATCAATCAATTAGGATTGGTTTCTTGTTCTTCCTTTTAATTTTTTCTCTCAAGCCAGGAAAACTGTATTAGAAATTTTGTTTGTGCTTGCATTTATTAGGTAATTTAATTTTTGTTATTTTCTTGTTTATTTTGTCCCACTGTCAGGCTTAATTAGGTTATATTTGACAAATTTGATATGTTTAATTCAGATTTGCATGAACCACTATACTAGTTCTAGAAAATTCCCATTTGGTCGGAATATGACAGAAGAACTATTATCAGTTTCAAAGGTGCATAGGATTGAAGATAAATGTAGATTACTTTAATGATCAGTTATATGGCTCTATAATTTTTTTATTTTGAACAATACAGCTTATTTAGAATAGCATACACTAAGGCATCTAAGCTATGTTTGATTGTGGTCTTTTTTTTTTTTTTTTTTATAGAATATGGCACATTCACAATCTAGTGTTAATTCTGCAAAGTGTAGAGGTTGCTAGCACACAAGAATCAACTCCACTGAGGAAACTCAGGACTCTCCACTCAATCGCACGTTGATTGTGAATCCAAACAAGGAAAATATGGTAAGACTTTCAAGTCCATAGAAACACTTTACTCATCTGGTTGTTAATAACAAGCAGGTTGCCCAATGCAATTATTGTGCGTTTTCAGGTAAATCATCCTATGGTATCGCCGTGATTTGAAGCAACATTTGATAGGTGTCCTAGAAGAAAAGCAAATGGGGTGATATAAGGCAAATGATTTTGAAAATCATCTAAAGGAAATGTTAATTTCGTGGCATTTAATGAAAAATGTGAATGTGAGAAATTAGCAAGATGATTATCATCATCCTTCATGGTAAAGACAGATTTCAGAGGTCAACTACCATTCAACCTCTTTTCATGTCCTTGCCGTAATACCGTGAAGAAGCATATCTGAAATATCACGGGAAGAGAGGGATAAAGTCATGAAGTTGATCGAGAACAATGATAGTAGAGTTATTATAACTGCATATGTGGACTTCTAGCAACTAAAAAGGGGTTTCATGTCCTGTTACGACACATTTCATTGATAAATCTCGACATTACATAGTCTAATCCCCGAGGTATAAATAAATTAAAATGTTCTTTCTAAATTAAGTATAATTTTTTTATTCATTGTTTACTTAATTGATAATTTTCTTATTTTTTCATGTTTATTTATGTCCCTGCTCCTCATACAAGTGATGCTAACAAAGGTGTTGATAGATGCTACAGGTGGAATGTGGACTCAAGGCTATCCGCTATTACAAAGGATAATTGCTCTACTAATGACAAGATGATTGGTAAGATAAAAGCAAAATTGAGCTGATTGCTTATCAATGACGAAGCCTTACTTCATATGCCAGCCGCACATATCTTGAACTCATTGCTAGACGGCTTAGACAGATCAAGCATGCCATTGATAATGTCGTGATAGTGTAGTTTTTCGACAAAGATTCCGAAAAGAATAGAAAGGTTTGAGGATGTTTTGGTTTAATAAAATGAAAGTTCCTTGTACTAGAAGATTGGTTTGATTGTCCAACAAGGTGGAACTCCAATTATCTAATGCTTAAAACTCCGTTTACTTATAAAAATGTGTTTCCTAGACTTAACGTTGTTTGAAATACACTATGTGCTTCGTGCTTCAGGAAGGTAGGGGAGACTGCAAAGGATGTTTGCGATAGTTGGAGTCGTTTATAATGTCACTAGTTATTTTCCGACAAGATATCCCACTACAAAAATGTTTTTTCCTGTGATTCTAGTGGATTAAAATGACATCAATGAATGGCTCGCCGCCCTCCAATGTAGGAATTAAGATAATGGTAAAGAGTATGGTTGCAAAATTTGGATGCATATTGAAACGTGATCCATAAATTGATGGGTGCTGCCGTATTGACCTTAGTATAAGATCTTCACTTTTTACTTTCTTTGGTTTATCCAAATGACTTTATTTAACAAATTAGCAAACATTAAACGACTTTGTTAAGAGTCGGGTGAGGAATATTAGGCTTAGAATGTATAAAGAGACCGATACGTAATCTACAAGACATGCAATCTGGCCACTTCAACTTCAAAAGGGGAGTTCAACAATCATCGATAATGATTATCGCTGCTTAAGTAAAATATGAAGCATCATTAAAACTAATAGTTTCGTAATCCAACCGACCACTACTGAGGAAGATGTTTACCCGATAGTTCTCAATTTGATATTTTATTACGCCATAATAGGCAAAGTATCTTGTCTTGGTAAATCATCAGAAGAGACATATTACTGATTCCAGTGATTCACTGTCGTTTCGTAGTCCGTGATTCAGCCTCTAGTTGGGAGATTAGTGAGCCTCATCGTGGTTCATTTCCATCCGAAGATGATATAGCGGCTGATGTGTGCCTGCAAAGTTGGTTGTGGAGTGAAGTGAAAAACATGATGGTAAATTTATTTCATTGATTATTATTTTTATTGCTCAGAATTTCATAATATTTGTAAAATTTTAATATTAGTTTGCTTTTTATATATTTTTCTAGTGGAGATGACTTGTTTGTTTCTGATGGTTATGCATCAATTTATGAAGAAGATATTCACGCATGATGTGAAGGTATTAACTTTATAACTAATAAATTTTAATTCATTAAAATTTAAGTATTCAAATATTAGTTATTTTTTTTATACTGTAGATCCGAGATTACACGCGATAGATTTACAAAGATTTTCATCAAATTTATGAAGATGGTTTATTTCAAACTTGTTGAAACTTCATTTAAGATGTTAAACATTAATTTGTCACTGATACAAATATTTCGATTCAAGGATGCTTATTAACTTTGACTTCATTATATTCCTAAATTTATTAATCACGGTTATAACTGGTGTCATATGCGAAGAAATACGCTCCGTTGTCATTGATAAATCCGAGATCCGCGAGATATCCAACTAGCTTGATGATATTACTATAATTTCCTTTATCCGAAGATACTGACATTTTATTACGATATATCATTTTATTTTCAGATCTGGATAATGCGATTTTTGAAAATCCGATCCAAATTGATTCCAATGCCATCCCTACCGCGATGGAGTGATTCCGCATTCGAAAGACGCATTTTAAAATTTATTATATTATAACAAAGTCATGATAAGAGAGTTTTAACTTAAAAATTTATGTACTTTTTCAAAAAACGTAGGTGTTTAAAAAAATTGTATATTATTTTAGGACAAACTTCAAATTTTAAGAGGAAATAATAAATAATAATAACATATATTTATAGTTGAATAAAAAAATAGTCCTTTTCTGTGTGGATTCGGGGATGAATACCATGATAGATTCATTTCATTGTAATTTCTAGAATACAAATTCAGGGTATTAGGGGTTTAAGGGTGAGAAAAAAAAGGAAAACATTTATCCATCCAGGACTAGAAGGCAGAGGAGGTTCGAGGTTTTACAGAAGAGGAATTTGGAAGAGGGGAAGCAAGGGGTACGGTAATGTCAGAAACCTAAATTGCTCAGCTACAGGCGCGGTCTGGGTTGGATTTGAGAATGGGTTTAGGGCTTGTTGCCAAGGTCGTTGCCGGTTGAAGCCACTGTCGTCACCGCCACCAGCGCGCCTCCAGGTGCCATTGGTGCTTAAGGCATACCTACGAACGATGCCACTTCCCGGCTTTACTCCCCTCAGGCTAATCTCAACTCAAGCTATGGCTTCTTTCTACAAGCCCAGGTTTTTTTTTTTTTTGTTGCTCTTTCAATTGAATTCCTGCTGATTTTTTTTCTTTACTGTAGTTGCGAACTCTTTCCGGCTTGCCGATTAGGGCGTTTGGTTGATGGGAAACTGGAGGAAAAGAAAAAGGAAAAATAAAATGAAGAAAAGCCTGTTATTGTTTTTTTTTTCATCCTTTTTCTGGGCAACCAAACAGAGGATTCCTATCTGTTGATTCTCTGTTGGGCATGTGACTAACTTCAAATCTTCATAGTGAAACACAGATGGGTTCATAGGTTTCTGGTTCATCTAGAATCATATGAGACGAAGTTGTTCGATCTAGTTAACATTCAATAACGAAGAAATGAATCAGAGCAGAGGAATTGTCTTATTGATGGAGATATTCATTGATATGAGACAATGTCTTTCTTTCTCTGCAGGCTCTTGCTGGGGGTCCACTGGTGCAAGCTCGAGGTAAAATTTCTTCTGTCCTATTATTTGCTATTGGGTTTTTTGTCTGTCTGGATTCCTTTTGATGAGGGTTCATGTAAATTTCTTCGGTCCAGGTGGCATCGCATATTTGCATTACAACATTTTCTGGAAACTTTTGAATTTTCTAGGCTTTAATGGTGTAATGTGTGAAGTTGAGACATGATCAAAATATCTAGAATACGATATATCGACATAACTGTGTACCTCTTACTAACAACTACATCGCAATATCATTCTTAACACAAAAACAACAAATATCATCCCAACGATTTTTGTATAAATCTACGATAAACATAAATAATGCACAAATCCGTGATTTTTTTATCCCCTCATGGTAATCCTATAAAACAATTTATCAGAAAGAATAATTCACCCGTTAACAAATATATTGACACTAAATAATTTAATGCAAAACCTTCCCAAATGTGAGAAGTAAAACCACTGTATCTCTTAAAATGACTTTAAACACTTCCACTAATATAATTAACGTTATACAATTTTCTAGATAAAACTGTATGATATACCAACTATATATCTCAAGAATTTTAATCTTTGCGAAATTCTTAAATCAACTTCAGATAAAACAATACAGAATTTACAAAAACAAGAGTCAATGCTTTCGACATAAACACCGTCGTAACTCCTAATTCCAATTCGCACTGTTCAAATGAAGATTGAACAGTCAGAACGCGCCACCAAAATCAGCTCGATCAGACCACGGATGAATCGAGATCAGACTGATGATGAAATCGTCTGGGTGAAAACTCCACAGCACAGAGGCACTGGATCTCTACTGCAAATATGACCTTCGAAACTCCAAATCAGATCTCCACCGTTCAAAATGAAGATCAACAAGTTACCAACCTCCCTCCAGATTTCAGGTCGACGAACCACAGATGAACCGCATCGCCGCTTGATCAAATCTGGGCAGTGAAGATAAAGAAAAACTGTTTCTTTTCTTCTCTAACTTCAAAAATTGGCCCTTTCTTCTTACTGGCATAACAAAGACCGCAATATAACACTACTGATAAATGGCCGCAAAAAATCCTCGTTATAATAAAAGCAATAATCTAACTCTTCTTCATACTCTAAGGCTTAAGAGGCCTTAAATCGGCGCTTCCTCCACATGGGGCCGAAAATAACCCAACCCAACAAAAACTGGGCAGGGGAAAATATAAAAAATATCTCACCAAATGGTAAAATGACCAAATGGGTATTTTGGAGAGCTAATCAAAGATCGAAACCGCTAAGATTGAAGAGCACCTTGCAAAGAGTCACCACGCGAACTGAGCGAAACTAAACACACTTGTCTTTATCTTGGTAAGAAAATATCAAGACCCTAACCCCTATTTTCTTTCCTTCTCAAACCCCCTCTCTCCTGTTTTTTCTCTTTATTTTGGCTACTGCATACCCGAGACACACCTCAAAGACAGCCTCTCCTTCTGTTTTAAATTTGAAACTCAAACATGGGCTTAGGCCTATTAGAGGTGGTCCAGCCTACTTACATGGGCGGACCTTAATACTAGTATGGAATTTAGGCTGGTCCCTGGGCTCCTTTTTGTTTTTAATATACTTTACCTATCAAGAAAGTTCTTTAGGGGCATTTCCTTTAAGGCCCTGTGATGTTAATTGTCTCAAGGCTGATTTCGACCATTTCATGAAAGGGATTTTTGGATGAATGGACTTTGGCAGCAGTATACTTGCTATTTTTTCTTCTTCTCTATTTTAGGTAGCCTGAGTGAATATGGACTCATTCTCCGGTGGTTAAAGGTCAACCACTGCAACCCATGACTACTGGGTATGCTACTTCACAAAAATCGTTTTGGCCGATTTTTCACCTAAAATCGGTTTTCGACGCGCTTTAAAAGATTTTCGCTTTAAAATCTAAGAAAATCTTATAAAAATCATCATTTTCCATAAATACCGATTTCTTTCCTCCTAAAAACCCGATTTTTTCTCTTGGCCCAAAATACGAAAAATCGCTACGCTTCAACCCACCTAAAATACTCCAAGCTACTAATCTTCAACCACCAAAACCATCGATCAGATTTCTATTATATATAATGTAAACTTTTTTTATATTCTTATTATTTATTCGTTCTCATAATCTTTATAATATTTTATTTTATTTTTATTTACATTATAAAATTTATAATATTTTTAACCAAATATTAATTTGAAAATGAAAAGAAATAAAATAATATCATTTAAAAATTTAAAATTATAATATATAATATTTTGAATCTTCCTCACATTCATATAATATTTATAATAATAACAAAAACAAATAAAATAATATCTCTTTAACATAATAATATATGAATAATATATTAAATATAACATATTTAATTTAATAATTAATCCATTTGATTTTAATCTACCTTTAATTCAGATAAGAATCATTTCTCATAATCTATATAATTAAAATATGAAAAATTTTAATAACCGATATTTTTGTAAAAATATCCACCGATATTTTACCGATATTTCCATAAAATCAAATTACCGATATATCCGTGTTTATCGATATTTTGATCCTTGGGTATAAGGAATACTTATTGAAAAGAAAAAAAAAATCTAGGTATTAGGAATGCTCTTAGATCATTCAAGCACATTGGTGAGAGAGCATTCTCTAAATCTAGCTATAGAAGCTAAGAGGGCATTTGCTTTTTTTAGCTTTTTACTGAGAGTAATAAAGAGGTTTGTTCGGTGACAGCCAATGTTTTGAAAGGCGAAATCGTAAGACGAGGCATAAGCCTCAAGTGCTGCAGTTCATGACGCATTTTATAATTAATAAATATTTTATAATATATTAAAAACAATATATTTAATAAAAATAATAAAAATAATTGAAATTCTTAAGAGAATATATAATTTCATATCCATTTTTCTAACTTATAATAATATAATTTATGTTAATAATTTTTTTGAATGATTATAATATAAAATTAAAATAAATTATAATTTTGAAATATGGGTAAAACGTTAATACCTATTTGAAATAATCATTTTAAAAGAATTCTTCCCATATAATTTTTTCCAATTTAAAATATTTTATTCTTTATCAAAATAATTTATTATATTTTTAAAAGAATTTTTAGAAACAAGTTACTAAAAATATTATAGAATTATCTAATATAAAAATAGAATTATCCAATATATTAGATAAAAGATACAATTATCTAATATAAAAAAATATAATTTTCTTAATATAAAATAATTTATTTAAAGAAACGCCTTTGTTAAGGCGTAAGTGTTTTGGGGACACTCAGGTGTACATCTCCTGAGGGAGGTTTCTGTCCAGTGTTTAGTTGGGGAGAAGAGGTGGTGGGTAGGAATTTTTCAATTTCCTCTTTTGCACAAGATTAGTGTGTTTTGTGGGTCTGCCTAAATCAACAAGTCACTAACCTTTGTTGGCCACGCATATGGCTTGGGTTATTTACGATAAAAAAGAGATTTTTGAAAGGGGAGAGAGGATTGGTGGTAATTTGATGTATAATGGAAGTGTCAGATTGGAGATTGCCTGAAGGTAGGGAACTACCATTGTCTTGCTGCTTAGCCTACCAGAAGAAACCTTGTATAAGTCAAGTGGTTTCAAAAATGTAATCGAAGAGTTCCACTCAGAAATTGGTCTAGCTACCAATTTATTTCATCTTCACTATTCCTAGAGAGCAACAATTGATATTAGAAAATTGCTGACTTTCTTAGCAAACAAAATGTCATTTGTTTAAGTGGTCATTCATTTTGTAAGAGAAAGGAAAATGGTTGTTTAGTGGCTTAGTTTTTCTCTTTCTTCTCGAATAAAACTCTTCACATTAGTCACCTAAAGGAGAAACTCTTTTGAAAGAGGTCATCCCGGGAATTATAAGAAGAAGGGGTGGCGGTTTTGAGTGAGAGAGCCTTATGAGTGTTGATTGTGGAAACTATAAGCGGTGAGATTTCTTCACTTAAGAGTCACTCTCGTGGCTCCGAATGAGGGAAGGGTGAACTTTTGAAAGGCCAATGGTTTAACGAGGAGACGGCAAATCAAAGGCATAAAAGTTCATATACAACTTGGCTTTGTGGGTTCAGGTGTTTATAAATGGGAGCTCTTTGTTACTTATCTTGTGTGTTTTCTGTGCTTCTATACATTGTCTTTATTCAAAATAAAACTCCTAATCAGCTTATTAATGGAGAACAAAGGTAAGTTTGAAATGAAAATGTTTGAATGGGAAAAATTTGTCATTAAATTAGAAGTAATAAGATTAGTCTTGTTTTACCATAACTATGGTAAATGAATATGGAAAGGTTATTAGTTATATCATGGTAATCACAAAAAAGAGTAGTTGAGTGCTAGTATTATAAAAGTGGAAGATACTACTTGTTATAAGAACTTTCTTGTCTGTCAGCTGAGTATAATCGTTGTCTAGGTCACCAGAAACACTTCATAACCCGCTAGTAAACGGGTTATATTCGTGTCAATCCATAATTTGATTTTGTATTGACTTTGCTTAATTGTTATGGTTAATTACTTAACCTAGATTAACCCATTATATATTTTTATGTTAGATATTGATTGATTAATTATAATTTATATTATTTTAGACTACCAAATTAATAAATTGGTTAATGCAGTTTATATCGTGTCGCCTGATTAATAAATGGGTCTTGTTTGAATTTCAGATTTTTATCCATTATTATTTCACATGTACGTATCGCCAATACCGTAGAAAACCCGTTATTGACACCACCACGAACACGATCACAATTTAATTAACTTTGACTCATGTTACAGCCACAAGCCTACAAGCCACCAAAAATGAATAAATAGATTAAAAGGTTACTACATTGAGGGTATGAACATCCGCTACTATATGGAATTGATTCCTATTTTCTCACTGTGTTTATTCTTATGTTTATATATTTATGTTAAACATTATTAAATATTATTGCAGTATGGTATTTCGTCCGTGAGTTTATGTTCTCATTGGTGAGCGCATGGTGGGCTTAATCAAAGTACCAATGTAATTTCATCCGTATTCTTTCTTCACTTATAAAGGTGGAATTTTTCGTGTGTGAGCAATTAGACAAAATGAATCCATAATTTTCGAGGTAAAGGAAATAGCTGGTTAAATAACCCAAATAAGGTAACATTTTTTTGTAAATCCAACCCTCTTCATCTTTTTCTTGAAAAATAGCTTTTGGACAAAAATACCCTTTATTATCTAACTTTTTACATAAATATTTGATAAGAATGGTTATTTTATAAGAATATCAAAGTGTTTGGTCAAAATGATGGCAAAAGTTGGTGAGGGGGTTAGATTTTAAAATTTGTTTCAAAGGTCTTTTAATCAAGCTCATATTAATTAAAAGAGCTAGATAATTTGCTTTCTTTTTATTTTCTTGCGACGCATGGAATCTAATAGTGCTGCTTCCCAGGATGGGAAAACCATGGATATATGATTGATCCCTCCTCCAAGAATTGTGTATCGAGTAATCTTTGAAATTTGGGGATCTCGTCTTTGGTTTTCTTTGAAATGAAAGCCCACTTGATCACGGGGACCGCATATGGACTTTTGGTTCATAGGGAGGGGGTGGCAGAGCAAATAAGTGAGACCAAAATACTCTTATAGAATCTAGTCAATCATGTTTTACTTTGCATGTCTTGATCTTGGATTTAAAACCCATTTATTGAAGCGAGTTTTTCGCTCTAAGAATTTGAGGGAATAAGGTATCTAATCTTTTTTGATATATTTGACCATATGTCTTCCTTGGCCCTTAAACCTTTTTTGAATCTAATCGCACCAGCGTTGTTTTATAAACCAAATATCTATTTCCTACTGTCAACGAGTTTGGATGGACAACGAGCTTCTTGCTTAGTTGATGTGGCATAATTCGCGGCAGGTGGCATATGGCGGCGTTGGATGCTAGTTTGTCCATCTATTCACTCCGTTGATGATAGGGGCATATTTAAGTTACGGAACAAATGTTAAAGGCAACTTTGGACCCAAAAAAGGTTTAAAGTCAGGATGACATAGCCAAGCATCCAAGAGGGCATTTGTGTACACTATCGTGAGGAAGAGGAGGGGGAGCATTTGCCTCTAGGCATATCCTGGCTTTGCCATTGTTCAGCTGTATCCATTTTGTATATTTGAGGGACCATTACCCTAGTGATTGATTACCCTTATCAAAGCAGTTTACCATTTAATTGAATTAGACCATGGATGAATTACCATTTAATTGTTATGAGATAGAGATATAAGTGAGATTAGATGTGATATTGGGGTTTCTTGAGTGCATTACATTCCTAGGGTTTTGGGGTTGAGTAGAGATGCAAAATACCTTAATCCTAGGGGTAGGTTGTGAGTGATCGAGAGAGATTCATAATTACATTAGTGAAATCGCCATCAACATAATGGAATGAACATTAATTGATTGGGTTAAGAGGTTCATATAGGCTTGGAATTGTGAAATCTATGCCCCAGGGTTTTTTTTAATCTGGAGTCTTGGTTAATTTAGGCTTCTTTCATGCTAGTTTAGTGTAAATTGAGTCTTTCACAGATTTTCCATTATCCAAATAGAACCTAAGCTAGATTAGAATCGGTACTTAGTAACCTAATCCTCGTGGGAACGATACTCTTACTTTCATTATATTACTTGAGGCGACGCGTGTACTTGCACACATATGCGTGTTATTTTATATACACGCATTCGCCCCTACCAAAGATTTAAAAATAGATCAACAAGAAAATTTAAAACAATTTTCAATTAGCCCCATTTCACTAGATAAGCATATGCCAAAGATTATATTTTTTCATTTGAAAACAAAATACTAAATTGTTCTTCAATGGCTGCCTTTGGTTTATTCACAACACATATGAGCATTGCTAGATGTAAGATGTGCCACTTTACGCTACTAGCCCTCTCCCTTCCTTCTTGGATTTCCTCCTTCAAAAACAGGTTCTTGATCGATTGAAGTTTGTTGACAACGTCTCCCATCTCCATTCGGTCTCTTGCAGATTCAATGGAACATGTGACGCTAATTCTCAACATTGAAGCCACGTACTCCTCCATTTTACGGTCTCTTTCATCTCCTAAAACCAAATTCGAATCCATGATTTCCATTACTCGCTCAGATAAAGATGTCTTCACAAAATTATGAAGAGTAAGACCATCTTGGAAGATGTCATCCGTTGGCCTTCTTCCTGTAAACATCTCTAGCAATAGAATCCCATAACTATAAATATCTCCCTTTGCAGACATATTACCACTAATACCATATTACTGCGAAAAGGTTGAAGATTTTGAATGAAGCTTTGCTACTAATTCAAAATAATATTTTGAAAGAAAAAAACATTCTAAAATTCTTGAAATAGAACTTTGAATAAGAAAGCAATTCATACAGGGCAGCATATCCTATTGAACCTTTCACTATGGGTGAGCTACTTTGATTTATTAGTACTAGTAGCACTAGAGATGGTAGAATAATCTTCGCAAGCCCAAAATCACTGACATGAAATCAGTCCTTATTGTCATCGAGAAGAACATTGCTAGGCTTAAGATCTGTGAACAACAATGCCATGCAGTGAATATGAAGATATTGCGTGCTGAAGCTACATCAATGGCAATATTAGTCTCTGTTGAAATTAAAGTTTTCATGTGCATCTTCCCCTACTTTGGATCACAGCCATTCTTCCAAACTACACATGGCATCAGCTCATAAACAGAGCCTTAAAATCATTACCTTTGAAGTCAAACTGCAAGCACTCAGGATTTTGACAAAGGTTCCTGTGCTAATCTTTTTCAGGGCTTTGCATTCTGACATAAACTCTTAGAAGCTCCCTACGTTGAAGATTAGACACCTTTACCGCAATGGCTATTTCATCTTAGTCAAGGAACCCTTTATATACGGAGCCATAACTTCCAACACCGCTTATATTTGACTCGGAGAAGCCTCAGTAGCTTTGTGAAGTCTACATATGAAATCCTCTTGAACTGGCTGTGTACAATTGTGTGGATGGCTGTTATGATTTTCTTCTCCAGTGACGGACAATGAGAATCCAAAGGCAACAAGTCAAGCACAAAGCTGCGGTGATAACAGGGATGACTACTTTACAGTAACAGAGGCTTCTCTTTATCCTTAGTGGAGGAGAATTTGAGGCATAAGGAAGATTAAGCTGTTGGATACCTCCACACAAGTTATAGTTTCCTTCAAGAGAAACCATTGTGGTGTTTTTGAACACCCCTAGTTTGGGCACTTCTCCATTGAGTTTATTGAAAGACAAATTCAAATAGGCCAGGAAAGGAAGATTCCCAAGATAGGCTGAAATATGCCCAAAAAAATTGTTGCGGGAAAGATCTAAATACTCTAGACTTCGAAGGGTTTGCAATGCAGTGGGGATCTCTTCATGGAAGAAGTTGCCATCCAATCGAAGTTCTTGAATCATCAGGCATTTTGCTAAAGTGTCTGGAAGGGCACCTGATAGTCTATTGTTGGACAAATTTAATGCAACAAGGTTTGTATCATATTACCCAACCCCTCAAGGGTAGAGAACTAGTAATGCATTGTTACTAAATCGAGGAATACTGGAGAGGAGGAAGAATGAAGAATTCTGTAGGGATGGAACCATTGAGGTTGTTGTTTGAAAGACTCAAATATAAGAGGTTTTGAGAGGCTGCTAGATTGGGTGGGATTTCCCCAAACAAGTTGTTGTCATCGAAGTAGAGAGAGCTCAAGAGGGTTAAGTTACCAAGTGAAGATGGTATTCTTCCCGAGAGTTCATTTGCATACAAATATAAATTCCACAGTTTCTGAAGCTTTCCAATGTTTGGAAGGTCATTACCTGTAAGTCAGTTTAGATTCATGCTAAACATTTTCTAGATTCTGGGTTTGTGAAGATTTCTGAAGGAATTGTTCCATGTATTTGATTTTCTCCAAAATCAATCCAAATAATTTGGGTTGAGAGATTAGCTATGGTGCTCGGCAATGAACCTCAGAAGAAGAGAATTATCACAAAAATATCAAATATTGAGAGTCGAGGTGGTTACTAAAGAAGAATGAGAGCTCAAGTCATCCCTGTTTAGTAGAGACCTCCTAACTGATTCCGGCCCATGCTTATAAATTGAGCATTATGCAGCATTCCCAATCCTCGCACTGGTCGGTGAAATGGTTCCTTGAGTGGATAGACACAGATTGGAGGCGTAGATAAAGAAACCAGGGATAGGACCTGTGAATCTATTATCAAAACAGACAAATGAATGAGATGAGGAAGCGAGGCCAATATCTGGATGAATGGTTCCTGAGAGTTGATTTATTTGAAATTGATTTAATGAAACTGATAGATTATAGAGGAATGAGGATCATGCCAGTTAGCTTGTTGTTACGTAAATTAAGATGTGTCAGGTTTGTGAGTTTACCAAGATCCTCAGGAATACTGCCTTCCAAACTATTTTCCCACATACCTAGTTGAAAGAGAGAGGAGAGATTCCCCAGTGAAGCGGGGATGCTTCCAGTAAAATAATTCTCAGACAGGTCCAGAGATTGAAGTTTAGAGAGGGAGCCGACTTGTGCTGGGATTTTCCCTTGGAGTTTGTTATCAATGAGATTAAGGTACGAAGATCGGAACATTTGTCAGATTGATCCAGTACCTTCAAAGGAGTTGTTGCTAAGCTCAAGCGCTATTAGCCGAAACAGACGACCTAACTCTGACGGTATTTGACCATGGAAACTGTTGTTTTGGAGGACAATTGATATGAGAAATGTGAGGTTTCCGATATGGGGTGAGAGGGAGCCCACTAGTCCATAAGAGCGTAAACTCAATGCAGTCACTCTATCAGCATGTATGACTGCAGTAAACATAGATCCATCGGCAGTAATTGGACGGAGTCATTCAGAACTCAGCACCCCAGCGGATCCCGATTGATTATGTTTTGAAGACCGTCAGGCAAAGTCGATCGCTGAAGTTGAATTAATTCCGTACTGCTACTGCTACTGCTGCTGACGGTAGTAAGGCTCAGAGAATGAGGAACAGCATGATCATCAGAATGCTGCAGAGCCAATGTTATCAGATAGTTCTGCCTCGATATGAACGGATAGTTCTGACATGATAATGCAAATAGCAGAGAATTCTGGCGACTACTTCCGAAACAGCTAGGCCTCTTTATTTGTTTTTGAATTGGAAATGCTTAATTGGTTTATATAGCAATGACTTGGGCATCTTATGTGAGGCTATGTATGAATCATACCAGACTTGAGGGCTCTTTGTACCGTATAGACTGGGTCTGAGCATTTATTAGACTTTTTTATCAATGTGACAGGGATATGCCCCAAACAAGAAGTTTTTTTTTTTTTTTTTTTGTGGAAGATACCAAGATCAGCTAGACCTCCTCTTTATATGAAAAATCCTCCACCATTTGTGGTCATTCAAGATCTTCATGATAGTCTTGATTCGTGTAGACTTGGCACAACCTGCATTAAATTCTAAGCAATTTTTATCTTTTTTACTATTGGAATTTGGGGTTGTAGATTGGGTTTGCTCGTGGAAAATGATTAGACCCAGATGTCATTCATCCAAGCGGACAATGACTTCCACACCCTATAATTTTTAACCTTCGGACTTTTGGGCGTGTAGATTGCGTTTGCCCATGGAAAATGATTATACCTAGATGTATGTCATTCACCCAAGGGAACAATGACGTCCACACAATAATTTGTTCGACAAGTATTTAGATGGAGGGATATATGTTCATTAATTTTATGATTAAACAGATCGACTTGCGGTAATTGCTTTCAAGGCTGGAATCATCCATGTTAATACTAAAATTAGATTTTAATAAAAAAAAAATTAGGAGTTAAAAAAAAAAAGGCTTTGGGGTTGGGTGGGGTGAGTGTTGGGATGGCAATGTCGGCCTATCACAACCCGTCCTGCTTTTTTAAACTAATTTTCATATCCATCCCATTTTAAAAATTAAACAAGGGAGAGGCGACGAAAAATTACCGTCACTATACCATTTAGAACTTTATTTTATTATATTAAAATTAATATATTTTATAAAAATAAAATATTATGATTTGTTATTAATAATTTATTAAAAATATTTTTATTATTATTCTTTACATTAAAATATAAAATAAAATAATTATAAATCAAATTTTAAATGTAATTGGGGCATTCGATACATAACAATACAAGAACTTGTCTCGGGTTGAAAAACACTTAAATCATACCCGTTTAGTGCGAGAAGTTGAAAGAACCCGCACCATTGCTATCCCTAACTATGGGTGTGGTAAGGGGTGGAGAGAGGAGAGAGAAGAGGAGGAACTAGTGGATCTACGGAGGAAAGGGGAGCAATGGAACCCACTATCGGTGGTCATTGATGGAATATTTGTCCGACACTGCTTTGGTGCATTAAATAGAGATTGTTTTTCCTAAAAAGCACCAATTTTGATACTGGCACGTTTTGGGTTCTTTTTTTTTCAATTATTTTTTCTTTAAAACTCTTAAACAAAATTTTCCCCTGAATTTAAGTCAATATTCTTCCGTGACTTGATAGAGATAGTTTATATAAGAAAAGCGTCTTTATTACAAATGGAAAAATATAAAGTATTATCTCTTTAAGAAAATATTAAAGATTTTAAAATATATTAACAACAAAATTTAAGACACTGTCAATGATCCGCCATTTCACTGTATAAGCATATGCTAAGATTATTTCTTTTCATTTTAAAACTTAATAATAAATTGTTTTTCATTTGCTGCTTTTGGTTTATTCAGATCATAAATTGTTTGATGTTTGATAAAATGCTAAAGAGAAAACAAAACTTGGAGAGGAAGTTTTTCAAAGAACTTCTCAATTGTCTATTGAATGAAGCACAACGTATTTATACATTATAGGAATGTTCTAGAACATGTTCGATACAAAAAATGTAACGGCCGTCTTAAAATATCCTGGTTTTTAGCAACGTATGGCCAAATTTGTTAAGTTTGACCAACAATTAGTATGTGAGCCAAAGTTGACTTTTTCAAAGATGAATAATTTTGGGTTTACTAAGACACCATCTGTGGCCTGTCGATCACGAGTTCATGACCCAGGTTGACGTCAATCCGACTTCTGGATAAAAAAGTAACGACACGAGATTCAAGCAGCGATATTTTATCGATGTTCAAAATTGAATTAGAGGTTTTTTGCACGAAAAGCGACCCTAGGCTCTATATAACCTGGTTTTAGCGTGCCAAATGAACCCATCCCCGAAACACTCATTTTAAACTTCAAACCACAAGAAAAAAATTCCAGACGGTACATTTAAAGAACTGATGGTTTGGTAGTTTCAGTGGATAGGAGGATATCAACTGTTTGAGATGACGGCAGCATGATAGAAATTGTTTAAGATTTTGCAACATATCAGTCAATATAAACTTCCATAGTCTTTGTAGAGAGTAAAGGTGAAACATTTTAGTTACCCAACCTCGATGGCGGCTGACATTCTTTAATCAGAAGGCGTAGTCTCTTGATCTGTTAGGCGTGATAAAAGATGTTTTTTCTGCATCCGGAGGGTGTATGGGGATCTGGTGGTATCCCCGAGGCGTACAGGAATGATAACATACCCAGGTGCCCCTCTTGAGGCATCCACGATACTATGGTCTATGCGGCTAGGAAGTTGTCTTGCAGACTGAGCGTTGTTGGTCCGTGTAATCCACACATACTCTCCATTTGTTCCCTTTCTTTGGAACCACTACTACATTGGCCAGCCACTCGGGGTATTTCACTGCTCTGATGAATCCATTTTGTAGAAGATTTTCAACCTCGGTCTAGATGATCAAGTGGCGGTTTGGGTGAAAGCGCCTCACTTTTGTCTGGCCCAGAAGCAGCGAAGGGGTGACATTTGGCTCGTGAGCGTGAGCTTGGCGATCCGAATATCTGCATGAGTCCAAGCAAACACATCGTCATTGATATGTATAACTTGGCATAATTGGGCCTTTTCCTCTTCGGAGAGGAGGGTACTAATATATAAGCATCTGTCCGACCCGTCGAGGGACACGGTTTCTAAGGGATCGACGGCTATCGACTCTCTATCCTGGCGAGACGGTGTGGTATGATGCTATTGCGGGGTTGGTCAAAGTGAGGTGGCTCCCAAGAGAGGTGGGGTTGCTCCCTTGAGAGTTGATAGCTGCTTCTTGCGTAGCGGTAATTGGCTACGGAATCCCGGCTGTCGGTCGGTCAAGTAACATCGTTTAATTGGTATGTGGATGAATGCGCTTTCATGGCATGCAACTTATTTCGACCCGAGATAGCATTATGGCCCAGTCTTCACCACCAGAAAATAGTACTTGTTGGATGGGACAACCTTGTGAGAAAGGTAATGTCTCGGGTTGATAGTGTGGTAGCTCGTTTGAAACGACAGACCATGGCCACGGAATGGAATGATCAATCGGGACTTTCATGCAGCAGCAAAGAAGCTAGGAAATGGTGCGGAAATCGACCTCGTGCCTGGATGGATGAGAACATGTGCACATCAAAGCGTTAATACACATCAGTTATCTGAAGTGCGTCATAGTGTGGTGTGATGACCCAAGTGGGGTTAATAGGTGGAAAGGATATGGGGCCGTCCATAGACGAGCTGCGAGGACATCTCCCCGGTGCGTGGCGTTCACTCACGGCTCCTAATCGAGGCTGCCGGATCATTTTTTCCTCTGTTTACGGGATTGATATTGGCTGCTCAGGCCGGTCCTCAGTATGAAGTTGATGGTCGTAGGGTTCTGGAGCATGTTATTCTGCAATGGCCACATCATTGTGGGAGCGACACGCCCCCACAGGTTAGCTCCCTCAATCACAGTTTTAAGATGTTTGTGCTCAGTCGTTATACTAAAGCTGAGGCTCTGGCATTGATTGGTTTCGTGGCCATGGTCCCTATGGTAATCGCATCATAGAAGGATGCATTCTTGTGGCCAGTGCGGACCCGGCCCTCATTGGTGGGGCCATTTGAAGAACCCAGGGAGGTCCCGGATAAGTAGAAGCCGGTCATAGCGTGTTGAGGCTTGATGAACTAGGGAGGGGTCTTTCTTCTTCTCGGGCGCCGTCAGGAGCTACAGCTCTTGCTGGTACAACGTTCTGTTCGGATGGGCCCTTGGTGGCCGCCTTATTGTTCTGGGTGGTTATCATAACAGTTTGTGAGGCGGCCCGGATGTTATCTTCCAGCATAGAGAATTTATCCGCCCGTCGGTACAATTCCTCCATGGTCGCCGGCGGGTCCAGGGATAAGGATTGGAAGCAGGGTGGTTATTTGGCTCATATGAGGTTTGCAAGAGCGCATCCATCTCGCCGTAGATGTCGTCTATTTGGACACCAGCCGTTCTGCGTGTGAAATCGGATGGACTCGTCTTCCGTTTAAGGATGGTGTTGGAGGGTGATGTTCCTTTTGCTTGACGAGCCTGAATATTGAGGCAGATACGGCCCGTGGTGCGAATGTGTTTATTGATCCGCAGGAGTTTGTGAAACCGGGCGAGCGGGGCCTTAAAGGGCATTTGGGAACACCTTACATAGGATTTAGTCATCCTCGGCGTTGAGGATCATTGCCTGGTTGTAATGTAACATGTGATCATACGGGTGGTTGAGAACCGTGTACATAGCGAAGAGGTGGTATGGAGAAAGCGCGAGAGGGGGAGGATCGTAGGCGGGATATCTTGTCGAGTGGAAGCATATCACCGTGGATCCTCAGAACGGCGGAGGAGCGATCATTTCTTGACATGGGGGCGGCCCCGTAAGGCGGGTACATGGATGCTGCTGGTGAAGCTACCGATCGGGCACATATTGGGGCCACAGGTTGGAAGTCGTTGGTCTGCTAGGTTTTTGCACCCGACGCCCTTCTGATCGTGGACAGTTGGACCCGGCCAGCTGGCCTTTCGAATGGGCTTCTACGGCGTTCGGGGATGGTGAAGCGGCGGCGGGGCGGTGGCGCGGAGGATAATTCATCGTGCGCGGTGGAGTCACACATCGTGCGGCGCGGTGACTTCTTTTCCTTTGTTGGGGCGGGAAAGGTGGAAATGGAGTGGGGGTTCATGTTGCCGACGTAGAGCTTCCAAGCGGAGTTCATAGCGCTCATTTTCTTCTCGCAACTGGTTTGCTTGCTCGCGTAACTTGGCCATCTGCCTAGTCTGCTTCTCTTGTCTTGCTTCTATTTCTTGGCGCTAGGACAGGAGCTGATCTTCAGGGGTTAAGTTTGCTGGATTGGTAGCCATGGTAGTGAACTCAGTGGAGCGCGGGTTGTTTGGGAATAGCGAATCTTCCCGGAGATGCGGAGGTCACCTAGAACCGTGTACCCAAGCTCTTGCGTCTAGTCTACAGACTTCTTACTCGGTGTTTCCCACAGGAGGCAGGCGCCAATTGTGGTCACACGAATTCTCGGAGAATCAGGGTCGTGGGGCATTCACTAGTTCTTCGATCACGCAAAAACAAGAAAGGCGGTGGTGTTCAGTAGCCCCTCCCAGATGTAAGTCGGTCTTTCACGAAGACTTAGAGCTTGGAGCAACAAATATCTCGATTAGGAATCTCGTACCTTTTTTGGTGTAAATTGCCTCTCTTTTATGGAGGGAGGAAAGAGGATCTGTCTTTTCTGGATAGTGGACGATTTCTTCCCATAATGCTAGGGAAAGATGACTCTTATTTCGGGAAGGGTGACTCGTTCTTCCCTTTATGTAACCGCTTTAATTGAACCGCTGTAAGAACCTGTTCGTCGGAGCGGCAGATCGGTCGTGGGTGACACGACGTAAAATAAGTCCAGTGGCCAACTTTGCTTGGAAGTTGCTCCCGGAAATAAGCGGCAGAATTAAACCACAAGACGTCAAGTTATGAAATCTCAGCATACCTTTCGGGAGGAAGGTTGGCTGGGCACTCATGGGCCGGCTAATGTCTGGGCCTAATCCCTTTGAGATATCGGGGCGAAGGGTCGGCCCCGACGTTAAATGTCAGTAGGGCACTCATGCGACTAATGTGCAGGCCTTTTTTCCCTTTGAGGTTCTTGGGTCGGTTTGATTGGCCAGGGGTGTTGGGTCTAGGCCCAAGGTACCCACAGTTTAGTTAAGCCCTTCCACCTAATATAGTTTTTTTTTTTTTTTCTATATTTATATCATGTAATGGATTGGAACGAGGAAGAACGAGCTTAAATTCAAAGACAGGTAACATCAATATTGGAAATAATGTCTTCCGATCCACTTCACCAATTTTGGACAAATTTAAACACAATGGGAAAGTACACAAGTTTGACGCATTCTTTAATAGACTTTCTTTTTTTCTCCTCCTAAATTAATATCTTAAAATATTTGCCGAAATCCTTGACCTAAATGAATTTAGAATCTTAGACTTTAAAAGTTCGATTCAATCCGACTTTTAGGCACTAAATTTTAGACTTTGAAATTTGCACCCTTGCAATTGTCTTTTGAAGTGTTGAAACCATCTTGGTCGGTGAAGCAAAATATCAAGAGTTATTATGTTAAGAACTAGGATTATGTTAAGACTATTACAAGAGTTATTTATTTAAAATGTTTTTTTAAATAAAAGTTCACATATTTTTTTGTACAAAATATATAAATAAATTTTTAATAAACTTTTATCCTAAATTAATCCATCTATTAAATGTGAGTTCTATATACCCAATGGGGGCATTGCCCCAAATAAAGTATATATATATATATCTCATATATATATATATATATATACATATACCATTTTCCTATAATTTAATGATTTAAGTTCAAGTCACATTTTTGTATGTAGAAATTCTACAAATGCCCGTACCTTATGTAAAAGAAACAAAGAGACTTGGCAGATGAAGTGTGCTCACATTAGTATGAATAATAAAAAGTCTTTGAATCATTATGCGAGTTGAACTGGTGCCGTAGTTCGTAAGTATGCAATATAGTCAGTCATCTTATTGAATTGTAAAATAAATGTGAGTCTTATCGCTTTGCAATGCAAATAAAGAAATAGATAATGTTCTTTTCATAGCTCTAATCTATATATGTTCACTGGAAACGTCGAAGGGCTTTTGAAGTTAACTAATCCAGTGGAGTATGAAGACTTTTGTTGTGAATCGTGCAACAATGGTGATAAAAATCAAAGAAGAAAAATAATAAGAATACACACGGGTTTTACGTGGTTTATTGAAAATATCTTTTGCAGTGTGAGAGCGACGGGTTAGGCTTTTCGTATATTGCGAATAGGGTTATATAGGAAGTATTTATAATAATTACGGATATATTTAAATTATAAAAATCTTGCTTATCTACAAACCTCTGACATTGTAGCATACCCTAAATACCCAAAATTAAGCGTATCTTAGCCTATATGATCAAAACGTCATAAAGCTCTTGCTGTAACCTCTAAGAAATCAATGGTACGAACAATGTCTTCCTTACGAGCACATGTTAGATTAATTTATTAATTATGGACTAAGCATAATCATATTACAATTTTAATTGTGTAATTGTGCATGTCAATTATGGGTCATTTATGGGATAGTTTAATATTAGCCCAGTTATGGCCGTGGTTATCTTGTAGCACAACTTTGGTAGCATTAAATTAAGTCAGTGTTACTCTTATCTTTATCACATATATATATATATATATATATATATATATATATATATACTCTTATATATATATATATATATATATATATATATATATATATATATGAGTAATAGAGTCTTAGAATTTTACAAGGGTTTGGTATAAGGACAAATCTCCTTTTTAGAATCAAGAAAATTAAACGATGAGGACCCCCATATATAAATACAGTGGACCCTATATATAATGGACCCCTATATATAATGGACCAAACAAATTGAAAATGATCACACAATGAATGTATCATAGTGAGAAAATGATCACACTTATACAATGACTATATAGTTGTTTGGATCACACAAATTAAAAAAAGATCCTATATATAATGGACCATGAAAAGTGAAACATAGTGAGAAATTGACCATGTATATACAATGGATTAGATGGTCTATGATCATTAGTGAGAAAAAATCTATTGCAAAAATTTATACTCTTTGAAGTTATTGAGTGATCGATACTTGTAGAGGATTTAAGAATTTTAAAAATATATAAAAATAGACACATTGTAATACAAGGTCACATGATTCAGCAGCGTAGTTATGTCGTGAGTGGCTAGAAAGCATATAATAACAAGCCATAACCCTTGAACTAATCAGTATTCTAAACTTTATTATAGAAGAACTAAGTTAGTGCAAAGAAAGAAACAATTATCTTGTGAGGCACAATTTGTCAGATTTAGTAAAGGTTGGTCTTCAAAAGTAGGTTATTTTATTGAATTATAGCAATAAATAAAAATATAATATTACTACAATTTATTACAACGTGATTACAAGTTAAGTAAACAATCGTACTAGGAAAATTCTTATTCTTTTTCTGGTATGGCCATCAACTCTGGTTGTATGGATGCTTTGCATCGTCTAACACTTGAGATTGTATGTTCCATAGAAGCAAAAGGATTTGGAGTTATGATTAAATTGTCTTCTTCTGCTTCCAACACTCCAATCACAATTTTCATGGAAGAGCGTCACATGCGATACCATTGAATACACCAAGCCACTATGATGCTTAATTTCTTAGCTATTTTACAATATCATTTTCTTAGTCAATTGAATATTACCTCATTGCTCTTGATCGGATAATTATAGAGCCACTCACAGGAAATATACTTCCTACTATTTTCCACTCTAACATTCAATATTCTTTCTTCCCCTAACCATTTCAATTAATAACTTATCTAGAAAGCTATAAACATCGACTTGTAAGACACATTTCAAAATTTCTAGATAACATTTAGGTCTGATGTAGCCCATGGTTCCCCTTCTTTGTGTCATAGATACCATACTTTGCTCCTTAGACATAATTTGGCTAGACAAAATGAAGCTTTGAATAAAGTTATGATCAGCCAATATTATATGGGGCTTGATATCTAAATGAAACGATTCTTTGATCACAAACAATTGAAGATACTCAATACCTTTAGCTATGCTATAGCAATATCTTGACTTATGCCAACTCAATGATTGATTATTACCGAGATATTTGAAAACATAAACTTGTCTGAAGTGACTCATTTGGTAAAAATTCATAAATCAAAGCTTCGTTTATAGCCATCTGGAGCAAAACCTGACAAGCGAACTATATTCACATAATGTATTGTGCCCATTGTTCCCACTTCATTTATAAACTCTTCTCCATTTCCTTTGAAATCATCAAGGATCTTTAGTGCAACAAAAACTTCATTTGAGAGCTTTCCTTTATAAATAGTCCCACGCCCTCCTTGACCTAGCTTATCCTTGAAATTATTTGTGATTCTTTTAATATCAGCATAGGAGTATCTTGAGGGCTTGCAAACTCTATAATCCTCCAAAAACTTTTGAATATTCAATTTATGCTCTCTTTTCAACTTATTAGAGCGATAAAAAATAAAGATTATAGAGATTCCCAGAGTGAAAATGAAGAGGCAAAGTTACTTTTGCACATATAAGGGTGGAAAACAGGTTTTTGTAAGCAAATGGAAGAAAAACAAACCAAATTCAAAAAGAGGATGAAAAGGAAATCACCTGTAGTAGCAGCACATCCATGTGAATTTGTAAAAGAAATAAACCTATTAACTTACATAGAAGATGAAACATGAGTTTCATTTTTGCTAGTGAATTGGTTATTTTAGCACTGGTTTCTGCGGGCCTCTCTACTGGTTCAATTGATTTAATTAGCATGTAATTGTTCTAGCTAAGCATGTGATGCATTTAAAAAAAAAATGCTAAGCATGTGATGATAAGAATGCACGTTCATATTCATTCATTAGTACTATTTGGTTGTACAGTACCTTGTAAAGTTATGAGTACATGTTAGGTACTCTTCATAACTATGTGAAAACGTCTTTGCCTGAGCGAGTCATGGAGGTCGTAGATCAGTCTTTGCTTTTAGAAATAGATGAAAGTGGTAAAATGAGGGAATGCATCATTGCAGTGTTGGAAATCGACGTCACATGTTTTGTGGATTCACCAAAAGACCGAATGGGGATATGTGGACACAGTTAATAAATTGAGATTAATCAAGAACCTCTTCTTAAAGGAGGCAAGCCCTTGAGAGGGAATGTAGTGATGAGTAGGGGTCCTCCTCATGAGGGCACCACCTCATTTAATGGGATCCATTCCCATTTGTTTTTTTGCCTTAAGAGACATATTTTCATGAAACATGAAAACATGTCTCCTTGTTTTCTCTCTTTAGGCTTCATGTTTTGAGCAAGATGTCTTCTCCCCTTGACCTATAAATAAGCAAATGAGAAGTTTAGAAAATCATCCAAGGAGTAAAGAGGAGATTAAGGTAGAAGAGAAAATTGTGAGAAAGAGCAAGGGGTGGGTCTTTCTCGGGTTTAATACGGGATTTATAATGTAGTTATCTTCGGATAGTGGTAAACACTTGGTTATTCCGTGTTTGTTTTTTCTCTTGTAGTGATCTCAGTTTTCTTATGGGGTGAGTGGTGAAAATATGTAATTGTATAAATTTATGACATAGTGGATTTTGTCTTGGTGGACCTATGGTTTTTCTCAGGTAAAGGAGTTTTCCACGTAAATCTTTGTGTCATTTATTTTTCCTATTTTATTTTTCTGTTCTAGTTGATATTTTGCCAAGGATGATCTCGAGGTATTTTTTCCCAACTTGTAGAAAAGTGATGATGAAGAAAGAAGCCACATCATCTTCTAAGCAGAAATTTGTTTCATAATAGCATCCTTTTGGTTTTTGTTTTTGTTTTTTTTTTCAATGGTATTTTGTCATAATATTTGCTTTGCTTGCAAAACCAAAGCCAAGTTTCATGTTTACCTTTCTCACATCCAATTATCAAAAGGCTATTAATACATTTTCAGTGTTTGTTTTTTTGACCCCAACAATTAGGCTATGACAAATATCAAAGTCTGCATAGTGGGAGATAAAAATGATAATGATAACAATATTAGAACAGCTTTAGCTCTGTGGCTATGAAAGTGAAGATATTGAAGCATTACTGTTTTGAGTAGAAATAAAAATCTTGTTTTGTGGGTTAATTTCATTGAATAAATTAAGGCTCTATGAGCCAACTATCATATATAAGGATGTCCAAATCAAGTGGAGAGACCAGTAAACTAATTATGAACTTCATTAATTAACTCCTGGTCTGACCAGTATGTAAGTTTTTCAAGTTACTTGGAAAATTAAGGAGTCCATCTTCCAAGTCCAGCCATCAGGTTTTGATCAGCTACATGTGCAATGTGATCTCGTGAGGATTAAGCTTTTGTAGGGTGTGCGCCCAAAGTCCCATATCGATTAGAAATGAAAAGGTTTATGAGTTTATAAGTATTAACAACATCCAATCGATAGGAGACATTTTAGGAAAGAAGCCCAAAATAAGAGTGTTGAGATCATTACCATAAATCGAGGATGAGAAAAGCAGTTGGATTTTCACAAAGGTATGTTAATATGCTAATGTACTGCTTGTTGTCTTTTTAATATTTTAATCATGGTTAGCTTTTTGATCTGTGGCTATAATAATTACATATGGATAGTTAGGATAGAAAATGAAGTGTGTTAAGCTAGCATCTAATTTTTGCATCAAAAATTTTTCTAAAATGGAAAAGGAGTAGAAGCACAAAGTTCATGTCCCCTGTTCTGCTCTTGCTTTGCTTTTCTCAATTTTTCTTTGTTTCATTTTCTTGAGATTTGAAGTTTTCCATATAAGTGAAGTCCTAATGGCTTTCAAGAACAGAAGGAAGAGAGTAGTAGAAGTACCTCAGATCACCAATGGTTGTTGAAAGGGGAGGTTTTGACCTCACAGAACCAACACAACTCATTGATCATATTTGAGTAAATCGGTATTGATGAGTGTTAGAAATCTATTGGCACGATGATGAAATACAAAAACAAAAGAAAATATGATTTACATTAAACCCTTGAAAAAAACCATAGGCAGAAATGTTTCACTATGAATTTAAGAATAATTACAGAGTACATCAGAATAAAGAATAAACCCTAGTATGTTGATATGACGAAAAATACCCAAGCATAAAGGCCCAAACGGCCCAGCCCCTTTGCTACCACAACAGATCCTTATTTTTTCTCAACTTTTTCTTTTCACAAAAGTCACACCTTAGGGGACATTAGCCCATAACCAAATTCAGGTCACAAAACAATAATGAGTTTTACCATTTCTCAATATACACATTAGAGAATAAGCAATGGGATAGAACTGATTAAACTCTTTACCTAAATGTGAGTTTAGAGAAAATTGATTCACTGAATGTGTGAGGCTCGAGGACCATTTCTCAATATACTAGCATCACACCTCGTCAAGTTCT
Source organism: Tetrastigma voinierianum (assembly GCA_016808115.1). NCBI lineage: Eukaryota > Viridiplantae > Streptophyta > Magnoliopsida > Vitales > Vitaceae > Tetrastigma > Tetrastigma voinierianum. The sequence continues at coordinate 522,211 of JAEQBH010002345.1, read as the reverse complement.
AGGGTACTTGAAAAATGATCAACAATAAGGAGTGAGTTAAAAGCCCAGAAGGTCTAATAACACAACACGATTGATAGAATGCAGGTTAAGAGCATGCTATAGTTTACTTAAATGCAATATTGATTATAATGCATTTACAAGAGGTAAGACAAGTAGTTCCCTGATGATTTGGAGAGAGCTTGTCACTCATTCTCAAACTACAACTCAGAATCTCTAACAAATTCATAAAAGAAGATAGTTCAAAGAAATTGGTATGCCATGACAGATAAAAAAATGTGTCTACAGCACGGTCGATGGACTTTGTCGAGGAGAGCTTTTGAGCAGTTCGGAGAGGGGACATACAAATTTCACGAGGTTGAAATCAATGGACCAAAGACCTGAATGAAGAACGCTTCAACATGAAGCTTCATATGAGGTTAAAGTATGGTTATCTATGTTTCTTCTCAGTTCCATGCCATCATCATTGCCACATATTCATTGATATATCCCATGGAATACAGTACAAAAATAAAAATAAAAATACATGAGAAAAAGAAAGTGAAGCTTGTTTAGCAGCTTATGCAGTACTTCAACCCATGTCATTTCTGAACATGAGATTGATCATCCCTAGCCCTTTTTAGCTCTCTCTTTTGTTTCACTGTTGCTTTCTTCTTTTTAGTGGATATGTGTTCCACTTTAACACGTTGTTTTGGTGAATTTTCTTTTGAAGCCTCATTCAACAAGGGCTCTTGACCATTCTCAGTAAGAACAATGTTAACATATAGAGTTGTAACTAGTTAGGAATCTTAACATGTAGAGTTGTAATATATTAGGAAATATAGACTATCCCTCCTGTATATATACACATGTTAATTCAATGAAAATACATAAGGAATTATTTCCTCCAATTCTCTCTTGGTTGTTTTCTATGGTATCGAGTAGGACCGAGTTTGAGAATTTTTGGAGGCCTCGGCAGCCTAGGGCTGTCGGAGGGGTGACTTTTGAAACCTGCCCACCTAGAGGGCGTGGAGGTCTCACCGCCCCGGCATAGGAGGGGTTGGCCCAGGCCGTAGGCGAGCAATTTTGCAAAATCGGTGGCGGATTCGGCGCGTGTCACGGCGCCGCCCGCAGTTTCTAGACAGTTCCACACCGTCGTGCGTGTGGAACATCGATGTTGTTCGACCGAGCTCATACTTGAGGTCATTCGTTGCCAGCGGGGCCTCTCTGGTACACTTAGTTTCCACTGTTTGGTTCTTTGGACTCTAAAGTGGTTTAGTGCTTTTTGTGTCGACAAACTGCTTTTTTCTGGGTTCAGCAGTTTTCAAAATCACGAGTCCTATGAGTGCTCTTTGCTCTTGATCTTCTTCTGGTATCGTAATGAGTGATTGAAGGAGAAAGCGAACAAACTCGAAGTCGTCCCGATAATGTCCAAAATCACGGCAGACAAACTGATTGGTCCCAACTATTTTGAATGGAGCAAAACAATTCGAATATACGTTAGGAGCGTACGTATGGGTGGTCACCTCACTAGAAGGATCCAGCAATGATGATTAGAAAAGCAATGGATGAGTGGAGGATGCTCGTATGTTCATCGAATCCAATTCTATCGACAGCAAGATGCGGAAGCCTCGTTCTGTGAATTAAAAAGCTAATGGATTATTTGGAGTTTGTGTTTTTACGGAAAGGAGAATGTTTCTCATTATATTTGATGTGTGTAAAGCATTATCGATCGGAGAAATAGGATCCGATCACTCGTGAGAATTTTTTATGACCTCTGAAAAAGATACATGAAAGAGCTTAATATGTTTATGCCTTTGAGTCAGACTATCAAAGTTCAACAAAGTCAACGAGGGGAAGCGGATGACAGTTATGGGATTTTCTTGCCGCTCTTCCTTGAGGTATGGTTAGCTAGTGAGGCCCGAATTTTGTCAGGTCAGGAATATCATCTCTTGGCGAGGAAACCTTTGCGAGATTCTTCACAGAAAGTGTCCTCTTCTTCACCTACCCTTGTATCTTTTGATGAGCGATTACTTTCTTTGTTAGACGAGACAAATTAGATCGAGAGAGGCAACAGAAATAAAAGCAGTGGTCTGATGGATTAACACTAAAGGGCACAGTTACGGAGATTGTTTGTTATTACTCTGTTAAGCACGGCGTGTGATCTGTGATTGTAAGAAGCAGCGTAATCGAGAATCAAAAATTTCAGGTATGCTCATATAGCTTCCCTCACTAAGGGCATCAATTAGTCAGTTCGAGTTCCTGTGCCAGATTGCTTGGAGTTCTAATTATAGGGACTCTTTGAGATCTCCATCTGCCCAGATTCTGTATTGCTAAGTCGGGTAACCCGAATGTGCCTTGTATCTTGCTTCATCTTCGAATGGGTCGTTGACTCTAGGCCGAATCACATGGCAGAACAACTCTAGTCTTTTCTCTACCTTTGGTCCACAACCTTGCTTCCAACGTCACTCGACATATGGATCACATTCATGTGTTCTTGGGTGAAGCACAGTGTGCCCACTCCATCTATTCGACATCAGTCTCGAGTTTCTAAATTTCTGCACTTACAATTTGATGTCATTAGAGGTGCTGAGCACTTAAATGTTATATTTCATTCTTTCTGATTTTTGTCTCTTCGGGATCTTTAATAATGAGCAGTTATGTGAGGCGTAGTGCGGGGTTTATACATCCTTGATCCTACAGTCCCAAGACCTATTGCTTGTTCTGGAGTCACTACAATTTGTGACACATTGTCGGTTTGAATAATACTATTTGCCATTATTAAAGAAATTGTGTCCTCGAGTTTTTCGAGTTGCTATCATGTAGATTGTGAGTCTTGTCAATTTACAGAAACATCATCGCCTTAGTTATAGTCACAGCGTCGAATAGCGAGCTGGTGCTCCTTTTGAGTTAGTCCATTCAAATGTGTGGGGTCCGTGCCCAGTTGTGTCCCCAACCGGGTTTTGATACTTTGTCACTTTTGTTGATGATTATTCATAGACAGTTGGTTATATTTAATATTGAAAACCATTTCAGTTTTCTCAATTTTTCATGCTTTTGTGCTAAGATTCATACTCAATTTCATGTTTATGTTCAAAATATGAGAAGTGATAATGCAAAAGAATATGTTTAGGAACTCTGATCTTTCAGCACAACCAAACATAATATTCTAATTAGACTTCTTGTGTTGACACTCCCTTTCGGGAATGGAGTTCTTTGAGAAAGAATAGACACCTCCTTGGCCCCGCTAGAAGCTCTATTGTTTCGGATGCATGTGCCTCGCATTTACGGGCTGATCTTTCCGAACTTGTTTTTTGGTCTTAGGATACCTTCATGGTTTAAGACTAGGACACGCGTATCACATCCTTTTCACTAATAAACCTCTATTCCACTATTGAGCCTCGGATATTTGGATGTACTGTTTGTTCAGAGATGTTACTGGTTCAGTACCTAAACTTGACCATAAATCTTTAAAATGTATCTTTCTTGGTTATTCCCGGGTTTAGAAGGGGTATCGATGTTATTGTCCTCGTCTTCGTAGGTACTTGGTTTATGCGGATGTCAAGTTTTTTGAGAATGTTCCTTTCTCTTCACCCTCGACCCACACTAGTCAAGGGGCGAGATGACTTTGCTAATTGTATGCTATTGCCTCCTGTGGCCCCTCTTGTTCTGCTCCAGTAAAGACAGCCTCTTATTCTGTATAATAAAGCCTCTATCCTCAGTCTACACTCGACCTTCGGGAAACCCTGGTCTACGGTCCTCCATAATTGCTTCGACATCGGATCAAGTTCTGATGATGATCTCCCTGTGCTATTCGTGAGTGGGCATTTAGTGTGTTCATCCAATTTCCTCATTTTGCACCTAGAACTAGTTATCTTCTCAGTCCTGTTCTTTTATTGTTTTCTTTGGGCCTCATTCATTGCACAACACTTTTCGGGGAAGCCTTGTCTCATCCTGGTTAGCGTAGTGCTATGATAGAGGAGATGGATGCTCTAAATGGGAATGATACTTGGAACTTGGTACATTTACCTACTGGGAAGAAAGCTATTGGATGTCTCTGGGTCTTTGCAGTCAAAGTTAATCCGGATGGTTTAGTTGCCGATTGAAAGCCTGACTTGTGTGAAGGTATACTTAGACACATGGTGTGGATTTATTACGATACCTTTTCGCTGTTGCTAAGATGACATATGTTCGACTTTTATTTCACGGCGCCACTCATAATTGGGATCTTCATCGGCTTGATATTAGGCAGCCTTTCTTCATGGCGATCTTGAGGATGAAGACATATATGGAGCAACCTCAGGTTTGTTGCTCGGGGAGATTAGAAGGTTTGTAAGCGCTGAGTAAGTATATGGATTGAAGCGGAGTCTAGTGCTTGGTTGATAAGTCGACAAACGATTGAAATTTGGCTTCTGAAGAAATTAAATCTGAGCCCATTCTGTCTTCCACGAACTCGATTCAGGTATCATTTTGTTGGTAGTGTATGTGGATGATATTGTTATCACTGGGAGTGACTCTTCAAGGATCTCATCCCTTAAGTCCTTTCTTCACGGCCAGTTTCATACAAAGGACCTAGGGATGCTTAGATATTCTTGGGTGTTAGAAGTTATCTTGAATTAAACAGCGGAATCTTCTTATCTCAAGAAATATGTGCTTGATTTATTATGCGAACTGGAAAATTAGGAGTAAAGCCATGTAGTTCCCTATGGCTCTGAGGAAGTATAAAGAAGGAAGCGGATTGGGAAGGCTGACACGCCACGATGGCTTTCGTCGATATTTTACATAATCTGATGTTGTAAGTCAATATATGTCTTCCCCGACTGTTGACAATTGGGCAGCTGTAGAACATATTCTATGTTACTTGAAAGGAGCTCCGGGACGAGGTATTCTATATGGAAATCATGGGCACAATAGGGTTGAATGCTTCATAGATGCTGATTGGGTAGGGTCAAAGGAAGATAGGAGGTCACGTCAGTTCTTGTGTTTTGTTGGTGAAATCTAGTCTCATGGAAGAGTAAAACAGGGGTTGTTTCCCGTTAAAGTGCGGGAAATGGGAATAGAGCAATGGCACGGTCGTACAGTGTGAGAAATCAGTGGCTTCATCAACTCTTGATGGAAGTGAAGCATTAAGGCATAGTACGACAAAACTTTGAATTGTGATCTTCAGGCTGCCCTTCATATTGCCTCGAATCCTGTATTCCATGAATGAACTAAGCATATTGAGATTAACTGTCACTTCGTTCATGAGAAAATACAACTCGGTTTGATTTCTACAGGATATGTGAAGACGGGAGAACAGTTGTGTGATATTTTCACAAAGGCTCTAAGTGGAGACCGGGTTAGCTATTTATGTAACAAGTTGGGCATGATTGACATCTATGCTCCAACTTGAGAAAGAGTGTTAACATATAGAGTTGTAACTAGTTAGGAATCTTAACATGTAGAGTTGTAATAGATTAGGAAATATAGACTATCCCTCTTGTATATATACACATGTTAATTCAATGAAAATACATAAGGAATTCTTTCCTCCAATTCTCTCTTGGTTGTTTTCTACAAACAACATTCTTTCTTTGTCCAGAACTTGAATTGTTTTATGCACAGATGATTCTTCATGAGGGGTATAATCTTCTCTCATGGGGCTATTATCTGGACAAGACCTAATTCCCAGTGACAACATCAGGCTGAATAGTTCGTGCTTACATTAAACAAAGGAAATTCTTACTGTAAAATCTATAGAAAGGTGTGATGAGACTAAAAGTTTAAGCTAAAGAATTTAAAACCCCTTTAACGAAACGATAGTTACTATAGTTGATACGAAAAACACTAGAGGATCTTTCAATTCTGTGATTGCTTATAGTAAACTAGAAGACGACCAGATAATTGTAACAATACAGCCTGAGTGTAGGAAGACAAAGGAGAGGTGATCATCAAGGAGTTTAAATACTAAAATTTGATGCCACTTACTATGTTTCCCTGGAAAAAAGTGTATCCATACCCATTTGGATAATCACACAAGTGTGCTATTAACTTAAGCCGGCATGACAAAGAAGCGATCGGATAGTTGAAGTTAACATTAATTATATCAAAATGGCCTCATCAGTAATTTTAGTTTTAGGATGTTGTTCATAGTGTGAGCATACAAGCTGGATCATGAACCATGGATATCTGTGATCTGAAGTAAGTTGATTTTAAATCTCTTTAGGTATAACATTCTGAACAATACTTCCTTTCATCATAAAATTAAGATAGGCCATACATGATAAATACCTAAATCCGGTTTCAACGCTTTGTAGCATTCCTTTGTAGACATACTTTATGTAAAACTTGACAATTCGGCGTGGTGTGTAAAATATCGCCTAGCTGCGCAAGAAGTCACACACTTGTCGCCCAAGTAATATAGTGTACCTAAGAATACAGATATCGATCCGCGGGGCAGAGAATTGAATACAGATGTGCTTTTGATATTATAAGACAGCGTGGTAACGAAAGGAAATCAATTGTGTGAATTCCAACTAAACTATTGATCTTAATGAATTGCGTGTATTGAAGACTAGGGCTATACTTTGCCCGTTCGATAGTTATTTCTTAAAAAGATAGTTTATTCGATTTGTTATGATTTCTTAATTTAGGTGATCTTGTCACGAGATACCCTCTCGAGTGTATTCGCCTATCTGCTAGTAGAGTTGGGTATATCTCTATCCCAATTAATTCCTCAGAAATGTAAATATTTCTAACCTTATTTGCCACCTTGGGCTCAGGAATATCTCTATTCACCGACTTCTGACGAAAACGCTCTGCTCACCTCCTGGGTATCCTCATCTCTCGAATCTCGGATCTCTAGCATGAACATCCTAATGTTGGCCAAACATTACCATGTAATTGATCTACAGATGTAAAGCAGATAATAATAAATCATAAATAATTGAATAATATAAATTAATCAACTTTAATCTATCCAAATGTGACAGGGTTCAACTTAGGAATACTAAAGGTATGAATCTGACATGTGATCAAAACACAAAGTATGTGATATAAAACATAAGTTTCATTATCCCGAATCAAAGAAACAATACAAAAGTCTGGGCTCTTCTTCAAGGTCGATGTCATTTCTTTGCTTTCGATTTCGCGCCCTAATCAGATGCGTTTCCCGATGCCTCGAAATCACGTGCCTCCATTTTGCTTTTAATGAAGCGGGGCTTCGCCTTGGCGTCGCAACATTGCAGCGTCGCCAGCGTTTGCGCTTATTGACTTGCGATGGTTGACCCGACGTCGGCGGCGTTGGGGCGTCACGGCGTGGGGGCGTCGTGATGTTGGGACGCGGCGTTCCGAGGACCTCTTCATCATAGCCTCCTTATGCTCCCAGAAATTGCTTCCAACGTTTGCCTTTTTGTAATGTACACCATCCACACCGACCATGGTCAGAGTCTAACCCACAAAACTATAAATTAACTATAAAATAAGCGCAAATGAAACGGCCGTAGCGGTATAATGTGAGTATTTTGAAACTCATATCTGACTTAGTTTTCTTGCTTGCTCCCTAGCTTAGGCCGACATAAACCTAACACCCACTCCTATGTACTAAAGTCTAACACGAGGTAGTGATGCACATCTTTGAAAAGTAGAGGATCAAATTGGAATGAGCTCCTGCTACTAGGCGTTTGTTTGGGCTCATAGGATGCACACAGTGTTTGATTTCGAAGAACTCGGTTGACCTAGGCGTACAGTGACTAAGTGCCTTGATTATGATATTCAATAACCTTTCCCAAGGACCCTATGTCGTCCAGATGAATGACCTCTAGTGTATACCTAGGTTTCGAAACACCCCAGGCAAAACTCAAACTCACCTATTTGGAAGAATCTAACTAAAAGAAGGATAAAGAACGCACCCTTTTATTCATACCAAAATACCTAAAAATTTCCTAAATACCTAAAAAATGAAGGAGAACTAGTGCCCAGAAGTTTTAGATGGGTGTTCCTGTAGCGGGGATCCATTGGTGACTCCCACCGGTTGGTTAAGGGCACCGGGCATTAAATTCTCTTAAACTTCACCAGAACACTCGACCAAACTCAAGGCCCTAGATTGTGGGAATGATCCATCTTCGTCCCATGTAGCGGCTTAGTGAAGTCAATGACTCCCGGCCCGATTGGCTTGGGCATTAGGCACGAAAGGCCTCGGATTTGTGCGGGTTCGGTGGATTATCCGCTTATTCTAATTCACAAATTCTATAATTTTGACTTTTTTCTCTTTTTTTCTCTTTCTTTTCACTTTTTCTATTGTTTTTTCATTTTTCTTTAGTCGGGCCCAATGGCAATCCTCTTTGATCAAGTGTCCCATCACTTAGATGGTTAGAGACTCCCAAGGTTTGTCGGCTTCCTTGCAGTGGGTTTCCCGCACCTATGCATACCCCGAAGGTCATTAGTGTGTGAGTGTGATGTGGTCACAGAATTAGTTTCGACTACCCTGAATCGTCTACTAAGCCTCCCACCTATTCAACCTAATTACCAGCATCAAACATCTCGCATCCGTTTTCCATGTCATTAGTGAATTCTGGCCTGGTGCTTGTATCTTCACTCTCAACATGGCACACATACACAAACTATCTACACATGGAAACTACTACGTATAAGAACGACCTAACACACATGCAAAAATGCAAACAAAACTAACACATGACTCATTAAATTAAATTGAAAAAGTAAATCGAAACTAAATGCACACAATAACTAGCATGCTTAACGAAAAGACAATACCACACAAATACGAAAATCAAAACACAACTAAACAAATCTAACCAAAAACTCGATCACCACCCACACCCCCCCAAACAAAATACCCAGTGTCCCCACTGGCAATAAACGAATAGTAGAGGGTGAAAGGAACTCCCCTGGTGATCACTGCGGTGGTGGTGGTGGCTACTGCGCTAGCGAAGTCGCGGCGATCCGGGCCTCGCAAGGACTACTGCCAAGAATGAGAGGACTGATGGCAAGATAAAGACGCATATCAACGAGGGCCTCCATATCCCCGTGTGACGAGGACTTGGCTCCCGGTCTCGTCCCGTAACATCGCCGCCGCAAGTGAGGAGCACCGGTCCTCGAGGCCTGGGTGGTATCGGAGGGGTCAGTCCGACGGCTAAGGGCGGCGGTGGGAGGTGGATGGGACGAGACTGCACCGTCCTCCCCAGGATTGCCCAGAGTCCAAAACAAGCCCCGACATGAAGCCTGCCCCGTCCGAGGGCTCGCGCTGAATCGTATGCCCCTCATGTCGGACACCCGGCTTGTCCCTCTTGGATGATATGGATTTTATGGGGTGTACCCACGCCTCATTGTCGCCGAGGGGCACCCCATTGCTCAGATAAGCCAAAGATGAGGAAAGGGTGCCCCGCATTCACTTTATGTCCCGATTATGGGAGGATAAAGATCCTCGATAACCTCGCCCAACATCAAAAGGTATATCTTGGATGATGGCATAGTCGCTTGGTCAAGCCACTCACACGCTCGTCGTCGGGACGAGACGTGACGTGATGAAGTGATGCCATACCCAGGATAAAGGCCAAACGTCGCTCAAATGGACTACTCGCCCTCGTTAATTTTCCACTCACCTGCACCATTAGTCAAGACTCCGAATGACCTCTGTGGTAGTCGTGGTGCTCAGAAGCCGATCGAACGGCTCAGAGGGGACATGATCTAGACTATAATAGCTATTGATCAACTCCGCACTGAAGTCGACCAATACTCCCCTCACGCGCACTTTCTTAAGGACGTGGGAGGCGAGATTGGCGTAGAATTCTCGCACCACACTCATCGCAGCTGGATGAGGTGGTTGGCACAAAGCTCGCCATCCCTTAGCCGCTATGGTTTTTCTAAGAAGTCGTCCGATGGTGGAAACCTCTTCTTCATAAACGACGGTTCTCGCAAATGGTGTCGAACCGACGGCCGCCCCTCATTGACGGAACCGTGACATCATAATTGGGCTCGTCCTCGCTAGACCGACCCCCGTCAGAGGCACTCGCCTTTGGCCGTACATTAGAGGCGTAACGGTGAACACAAGTGACTGAATCGCTCATCGAACCGACCTGCACCACACTCAAACACCTGCAGTGCAATCTTTAGAAAACGAAACTAAGTACTAACGACTAAATTAGACTCAAACACCCAAAATAAACCTATTACGACTCCCAGATGTGGACCTAAAGGACTCCTAGACCGACCGTGGTCCACTAACCCAAAGGTGAGAGCTAAGTGAATGTGTAGTGGTGAATGTGGGCGGTGACAAAGGGATCCTGGGTGGGTGATGGTGATGGTGAAAATAAGAGAAAGCCTGAGGGCACATACGAGCCCGACTGCGTGTGATAGGGAGCCCTGAAGGAACAAGCAAGTGTACCGTGGGAAGGAGGAGGCCAGGTTCCCAGTCATATAGGTGAGAAGAGCAAAATGGGCAAAGAGTTCGTCTTAAATGCGGCAACGCCACGACGTTTCGGCAACGTCGCGACGTTACAGAGAAGGATTATGCCAACGTCGCGACGTTCAGGGCAACGTCGCGACGTTCCAGAGAAGGATTATGCCAACGCCGCCGACTCGGGCAACGCGACCTTCCGCAGAGTGTTACTAAACAACGCCGCGACGCCAGTATCAACGCCGCGACGTGACAGATCGCACAATCAACGCCGCGACGCCGTAATCTCACGTCGCGACGTTCCAGAGGGTTTAAAAATCAACGCCGCGACGCGCTCCGCAGACACCAAATCACGCAACGCGCTATTATCAACGCCGCGACGCTCCGGTAGAAGGGTAAAATTGACGCCGCTGACGCTACGTAGAAGGCAAGGCTTCTAAAAATTTGCACATTAAGTACTGGTCAATAGACCTCCTCAGAATGACACTCCGACTTGTAATGCTCCTCGCATACACGGATCCTCCCCAGCATTCGCGTCATGTAGTCCCGGAAGTAAACACCAAGAAGAAACACCGACACGGACAAAAACCAAGAAAACCAATATCATTGAAAACAAACAATAAAAATGTCACTCAGAAAAGAAAAACTTGGGTTGCCTCCCAAGAAGCGCTATGTTTAATGTCGTTAGCTCGACGGCCCTGAATCTCAATGTGCTCGGGGACCCGAGCTCTTATGACTGCTTAATGTATTTCGTCTGATGCAGTCAGAGGAATGATCTGCTTATCCGCATGGAACTCGCCTCCAAAATACGCCTAAGCCAACCAAGTTGGGCGTAGGATCAGGAATGTGCCTTTTCAGATGTGTGACCTCCGCTCCACCATGTGAAAAGACTTTGGTGAATCGCGGAAAGGCCCACCATCTAGACTTCCAATTTTCCCGAGAGAAGAGTTTTAGGCTGAATTAAACAATGTAGTCCTTGCCGGCCCCGCCGGTGAACTCCTTCCCGTGATGTGTTTATCATGCCAAAGCTTTTGTCTTTTCCTCAGAATACGGCATTCTCATAAGCTTCGCTCCTCAATTCATCTTAGCTCCACGGAGTCAGAAAGCAGCCGCTTCACCAACCTAGTGTATCATTCATATTCAATCACGAGTTGCCCAAGAGTTCGATGCTCCAATTCCATCGAAGATGGGCATAAGCCACATACACGAACCAACGGCGACATACCCAAAGGAGTTTTAAACGCTGTGCGGTATGCCCAAAGTGCATCTTCGATCTTTTTAGACCAATCCTTCCGGGAATTGTTGATTGTCTTCTCAAGAATAGACTTAATTTCACTCGACACCTCCGTCGCCCATTCGACGGTGATATGCAAGAGATAAAGCGATGACGCACCCCATACTTTTGTAAAACTCATTAATCACCTTATTGCGTAAAATGAGTACCATTATCTGCTATCGCTTGCCCGAGGGGTTCCAAACGGGAGAATACGGGTCGCTAAGAAATCGAGCCACGACTCGCATCGCTGTGCGGTCGGAATCGCTTCCAACCCACTTCGGCATTGTACAGTCTAACGCGCAGAATGTACAGTCAGTTGTAAGATGGGGGAAATGGTCCCATGAACCACCATGTCAAATAGCTCTACTTCCGTAACGGGTACTGGCTGTCATCCTTTTTAGAAATACCCCATTCGTTGACATTTGTCACATGTGGATGCCGGGGTTTAATGAGCATCTTTAAATAAGGTAGGCTAGTAGAAGCTTCGACCGAGAACTTCGTCGTCATGGCCACCAAATGTCCACCACAGGTAAAGTGTGGCAAAGGGTTTAAAACATCGCTATTTCATCTTCTAGCACACATTCAATCACCCGGTTAGCGAATGTCCGTAGAGGATTGGCCTCCCAATAGTAGTGTTTCAAGTGGGCGAAAACCCTTTTCGTTGATAGTTAAATTCCGAGGGATTACTCGCCACCAAATAATCTACATAATCAAACCATAACGCCTTCATTCTCAATAGCTATGGGTTTCTCATCTGTAAATGCGCCATTCACTAACATCATCATTTCTTCCAATCGCGGAAAGATGATCTCGCCACTAGGTTCTCGCCTTCTTGTCTTTAATCTCAACATCAAAATTCTTGCAAAGAAAAGAAACCCACCTGATTAATCGAGGCTCGCGCCTTCTTAGTCATCAAGTATTTAATAAAGAAGATCACAGGACTACTACCTTGTTACCAATCGATAAGGCCCCAATTTGTCAAAGGCAAAGACAATAGCCAAAAAAAGTTCTTTCTCCGTAGGCGTAATTCAACTCGAGCATCATTCAAAGTTCTCACGCATAGTAGATTACTTGGAAAATTTTCTCAAGCCGCCTAACACCGCCCCTAATCGCAAAATCGCTTGCGTCACATAAGTCTTCAAAGGAAAAGACAACTGAGACACGACAATAGAGCCGAGTACCAACTTATTCTTCAACACTGAAAATGCATGCAAACATTGTGAATTAAACTCAAATGGGATCCTCGACCAAAAAGGTTGTGCAACCGCTGGTAATCCGAGAAATCCTTTGTGAAACGCCTGTAAAATCCAGCGTGCCCTAAAAAGCTTCTAATTCCTTTTACTGATGAGGGTGGAGGTAACTTTTCAATTGCTTCACCTTCGTCACGAATCTCTATCCCTTCAATAAACCATGTCCGAAAGTATTAATACCCTTGCATCTACAAAATGGCACTTTTCCCACCGAGCATAAGATCGGCCCCCTCGCACCTTACCAATACGTATCTCAAGTTTTCCAAACAATTTGTCAAAAGAATCGCCTAATAACAAAATCGTCCATGAATATCTCGATTGTCTTCAACTATGTCGGGAGAAATGGCCATCATACATCGTTGGAAAGTGCTGCGCATTACATTACCCAAAAGGCATCCGGGTCGACGCGAATGTCCTGATACCGACAAGAATATCGCCTTTCCCCGATCTTCGTGGGCTATAGCAATTTGATTATAGCCGGAATATCCATCCAAAGAGTAATAATATTCATGACTAGCTAATCGATCCAACATCTGATCTAGAAACGGTAATGGGAAATGATCTTTTCGAGTGGCTTCTGTTTCGCTTCCTAATCAATACAAATTCTCTCCACCCTAAGCATCGCTCGTGAAGGCAGCAATATGTTGTTCTCGCCTTATGATCGTTGTTCCTCCTCTTTGGTACCACTTGAATCGACTAACTCCATGCACTCGTCCGAATAGGATAAATTACCCTAGTATCCAAATCATTTCAATACCTCCTTCTGACCACCTCTCTATCAAGTTGATCTCAACCTCCGCTGTGCTTCCACTGAAGGTTTATGCCCATCTTCGAGCAAAATACGATGCATGCACATGGAAGGACGAATCCCTTTCAAATCGGCTAGAGACCACCCAAGCGCATTTTTATGGTCTCTAAGGACCCTCAATAACTTCTCCTCCTTCAATCTGGGCCATGATGTTGAGATGATCACTGGTAAAGTGGAGGCTACCCCAAGGTATGCATACTTCAAATGGCTAGGTAGGGGTTTTTGTTCCATTTTGGGTGGTTGTTCCACCGATGGCACTGGCGTTTTAGCTCCTTCACCTAGAGACTCGAAGTATTTCCTCCTATTGGGTCCGAAAGAGTCCATCCATTTAACATATTCCTCTACCTCCTTGCTCATGTTCTCATAATCATTCTCCATCAGTTAGCTCCAAAGGGTCGTGTTGAGACCACTTTGGCTAGACACTATAGCCTCTACTATCTCTCGCCATGAAGCAAGATCACTTACCTGATGTCTCATCGCTTCAAACACGTTGAACTCGACTTCGCCGTCCGCACTCTCAATTTTAGTTCTCCTCTTCGAACATCAATCATCATTTCTCTCACCATTGCTAGAAACGGTTCACCCAAGATTATGGGTATTTCTTTATCTTCTTCCATATCTAGTACAGAAATCGGGCCGGAAGATAAACTTATCAACCTTCACGAGGACATCTTCTACATTCCTCCTGATGTTTCAAAGATCTATCGACAAGTCAAGGTGGATCAGAATGTAGTTGGACGAGCCTCACCCAATCCCAACCGTTTAAAAATTGACAAGGGCATGAGGTTAATGCTGGCACCCAAATCACAAAGAGCTCTCTCGAAGATGGCATTTCCAATGGTACATGGAATAGTGAAACCGGCCCGGGTCCTTGCCAGGGCACCTCCGGGCATGGCACTACATTCCTCGCTTAAGAACCGTTTCAAAATCACCCAATCTTCTCTTCTCGAGACAAGATGTTCCTTCATAAACTTCACATAACCGCATCCGCTCTAGTGGCACTCCAAGAATGGGATATTGATATGTAACTTTTTAAACACTTCCATTAACTCGTGAATCATGATCCAAATTTATGCTTCTTAGACGCTGGTAAGGAACTCGTAGTCGGCCTTTCATTTCAAGAAGTGTTCTCTGCAGATCGCTTCTCATTAGGGTCAGTTCTCATCTCGCCTCTTCATTCCGACCGGGCCGGGATGACTTTCAATCTCTACTTCCTCTATAACTCGATCGCCTCGTCTCCAATTCTTACCACTTCTCAAAGATAACCGGTCGACATGTTCATTCCCGCCTCTTCTGCTTATCAATTGCTTCGCAGAACCCAGTTGCCTCTCGTCAATAAGCTTTCCATTCTCACCTAATTGCATTCCAAATTTCGATGCGCCGCTTCGATTGTTCAACCTGGCTGCCCGTCGTCGCATATTCGCCTGCTCTACTATGAAGGCAGAGTGCGAGGTTAGCATCCGGGCAAGGGCTTGTTCTAAATCCACCTCTTCTCAGAGGTGGTTCACTGACTCTGCCTGGCGGCATGTTATTATGATTATTTCTCCAATCCATACCCTCGATTTGCTCGGATCGCTCGATTCGACATTACACCACCGCTTTGATTCTCGATTCATAACTCGCCGCCCCATACTATCCTTCTTGTCACTGCGGATCGACATTCTCGATCAACCTCGACACATACCGGGCTTCGTTTACCTGCTTCGCTTCGACCGGCATTCCTCGTGCTATCGTGATGTCCTCCATGCATTTCACACAACTCCTACGGGTCGGGTTCCACGCACGGTCAGACCTTACCGTCTAGTCAACTCCGTCGTCACCAGGCAACATGATTCACCGTGATTGTTGAGAACTCATTATCTCGTGCCACCCATGGCTTTTACGGGTGTAGTCTTCTCCCTAGGCCACCGACATTTGTATCGTCAGCGCATTTTAATCTCATAGGCTTCTGGTCCTATGGTTTGGCTGCGTTCCTCCACCGAGGCATCAATCAATGGTTTCAGTTGCATTTCACCATTATAAAAGTATGGACTTGCATCCATCTAGTTAGTCTGTGATGCGAGCACTTTCTTAGTAATTTGTGAAATTGCCCCATGCCTTCCGCTGTGCTCTCCCCGCTTGCCCAAAAGTGTTGATTTCTTACACAAGTTGTGCAATTTTCGAGGGTGGGAAGAACTTGGTCAGGAATTTTTGCACTAAATCGTTCCATGAGGTAATGGAATCTGGTGGTTGACTTGTTAGCCAATGCTTGGCTCTATCACCTAGTGAGAGTGGAAAAAGCCTCAACCTGAGTGCCTCCTCAGTAACTACATTGTACTTGATCGTATCGCAGACTTCAAGGAAGTTGGTCAGATGCATATTTGGGTTCTCATGAGGCAAACTTATGGAACAAGATGTTTTAGAGCACCAGGCGTAAACTGACTTCAACTCAAGTTACTTAACCTGGTCTTTATAGCCAGTTCGAATCCACGCGGTGGCAGAGCAAACTCCTCTAATAACATGAAAAGGATCATCTAGCCGTATAAACTGGCTTCTGGGTGTCGATTCCTCCATGATTACCATTTCAAATTTCTCCGGGGCCTGCTTTGCTCAATGCTAAGATCTTGCTCTTCATTGTCAAATTCATGTTTGCTAAATTTCCGATCCGTTCGCTGCTCTCTACAGATTCTGTAAAGTTCTTCGCTCAGATCAAATGATGTTATCAACCCGATCTCGTTTGCATACCACCGAAATCTAAACCGTAATCACACACTAAACAACAAGACCCAATTACCAGCACTTGTAAAACAAATAAAAATAGAGGTTCCGTATCAATATCTAATTGCTTTATTCTCATCAATTCAACCTATCTCAAGAATCCACGCCAAAAACTCTGACAGTCGAAAAACGTGGTGTGTAAAATATAATGCCTCTATGTACAGCGAAGTGCACGCGCGCCCCAAGTAACAAAGGTGTACCTAAGGTACCTGACATCGATCCATCAGATGAGAATCAATACAAAGATGTGCTTTTAGATATTATCCGAATAAATCTATTGTGAGAAAGAAATCAATTGTGTGAATCTAAATTTAAACTATTGATCTTAATGAATTATCAGGTATCAAGACAGTGGCTATGTCTCCCGCCACGTTCGATGGATTATTTCTTAAAGATGAGTTTCTTATTCACTTATTTATGATTTCTTAACAGCTAGGTGATCTGTTCACGATACCCTCTCTCGAGGTGTATTCGCCTTATCTCACTAGTAGAGTCAAGTATATCTCATCCCAATTCTGATCCGAAATGCTTAAATGTTCTAACCTTATTTGCCACCTTCTGCTCTGAATATCTCTCATTCACCGACTCAACCAAAGGGTCGTTTACCTATATCCCTAGGGTATCCTCATCTCTCGAATCCTATTTCTAGCATGAACATCCTAATGTCACAACATTACCATGTAATCGATCTACGATGTAAAGGAGCACAATAAATCATAAATAACTCGAATAATATAAATTAATAAACTTTAATCCATCCAAATGTGACAGTGGTTCAACAAGACCCTAGGTATAGATCAGAATATACGATCACGAAAAACACAAGTATGTGATATAAAACATAAGTTCCATTGTCCAACCAAAGAAACAATACAAAGTCCGCTCTTCGTCGATGTCGCCGCCGCCTGATTTCCGCGCCCTAATCCGCAGACGCTTCCCGACGCCTCAAAATCCGCGCTCCATTTTCTTTAATACGAAAGGTAACTCGTGACCGACGCGATGGCTGCAACGCCGCGACAAGCTGGTGACGCCGCGACGCTAAGCCGCCACGACTTCAGACAAGATAGTCAATTCAACGCTATACGCCGGGACGCCACGACGTGGGGACGCCGTGACGCTGGACGCCGCAAGATCCCGCACTTTCATGCATAGCCTCCTTATGCTCCAAAATTGCTTCCAACAGCTGCCTTTTTGCTCCAATGCACTTGCATCCACACCAACCACCAATTCAGGAGTCTAGCCACAAAAACTATGAAATTAACTATAAAATAAGCGTGCAAATGAAAAACCGACGCGGGTATAATGTGAGTGTTTTAGGCACTCATCAAAATTGAAGTTGAGTCTTTCTTACCATACAAGAGCATTGTTACTAAATAAATAAATAAAATATAATAAAACAAAACATAAGAAAAAAAATTTCTCTTCCAAAAAAATGGAAGAGAAGAAAGATATCTATAGTCAGTTATTCACGACGGTAGGACTCCGTGTACTAAAATTTTTTAAATTATTATTCAGTCTACTTCATTTAAAAGAAGTGATACATAAGTTATTTTCCACTTAACCATTTCATAGCTCAAAAAAAAAAAAATCAAAAAAATAAAACAAACCTAGGGTATAATTTTTTTTTTTTTTATGAGTAAAAGCATATATATTCAACAAAAGAACACCCAAAGGGGCCTACAATAGATGCCTACTAATAAGATATCATAATTGTTTTTCCCTACCGCGCATACCAATAGTACGGTATCCGATTTTTTTGCTTTTCATTTTGTTTAATTAGAACTAATAAACAAATTGGATCTTATTTTCCCAAACATGACAATTAAATGTTTTCTCATGAATATAAATACTTAGTCAAGGCTTCTTTGTTCTTTTACCATTTCATAAAAGCAAAAAAGGGAAAAGAAAAGATTCTTGATTAGGCACTAAGGAAAGACCTCTCATATTTAGGATTGCTTGGGAAGACTTGCAGATCAAGAGAGAATAATTGATATCTACATCACAAATTTAAGATTGAAAACAATTGTGTGGGCTGGAGTATATAAGAGGAAACCAAAGGCACATTGAGGGAGGAGATATTCCCCCATGAAACATTAGATACAAAGAAACTTACATTAGGCTCCCCATTAGATGGTTCTTCCACGGTCTTCATGACCTTCATTCCCGTATCACTTTCAAGGAACTTTGAAAGTGCAACCTAATTAGAGTAGTACAATATTATCTCGAATCCATGTCTTTCAAATCGAATTTCTAAAGAAAAACACAAAATTTCGCACGACCCTTATACCTTTTTTTTTTTTTTTGTGATCATTTATTTTCTCGCTCAGACTTGGGATCTTTTTCTTTTCACTTTCTTTTACTGGGACTTTTTTTGAAATTTTTTTTTCTTTTTTTTTTCTTTTCTTTTCTTTTTTTTTCTTTTTCTTTTTTTTTTTTTTTTTTTTTTTTTTCTTTTTTTTTCTTTTTTCTTTTCTTTTTTTTTTTTCAATTACTGAACGGCACCCACATTCTGCTCCTCCTCAAAGGTCAGTTTTCAGAGAGAGCCTAATTCAAGATAATGAGATTCCTACTTTTTCTTATGACAACCAATGGGAGAGGCCATTCAAAAGAGAATAAATTCTAGAAAAACACCATGGCTAATCCCTTAAGACCATCCATGATGACAAATTATTCTAATGCAAGAAATGGTTTAACAATAATTTTTGCAAACTATGGTGTGACAAGAAGCTAAACTTGTGCAAACTCTAAGAATGTTACATCTAATAAATTAATGGTGCCTAACAAAGAAGCCCACGATGAATCCAAAACCATTTTCTATTTTCAACTCGGGCCAAGAGGCACCTGAAACAAGAGTCAATATGACTCCTAAATCATTCCTAAGACCTCATCCCACCCCCTCTTTCTCCATAAAAACCTAAAGGGCCGAAAATTGAAAATCAAGCAGCCTGCTGTAATCGATAAACAACTGAGGGTTCTCCTCACGCCAACTAGAGCTCGATACGCAAGGACAACATATCTAGATACACCTTACTTACATAAGTTACCCCATAATGGTCTCTTAAATTTCCAAGCAGTAATTAGAAACCCCGCAAATAAGGATTAAACCTGCATTCAAAAGATTGAAATCCCAAGAGTTAAATCAGAATAGAACCGAAATCGTAACAAAAGATCAACACACCTCATTTTCTTTAAACTCCTATACTAAATCCTCCAAGACTTCTTAGTCGAGAGTGTCTTGATTATGGTAATACCGAAGGAATGCACCCAATCGTGAGATTCCTCCGGAGCCGCCCATCTCGACCTTTGGTGACGAAAAATATCGCATCCACCGACACCGGCTTCGAAAATAACCGCCGATCGTAACAAGGTCCACTCCGACAAGTGATGACCGCTTATATAACAAGAACTGATAATCCGTAATGGTCAAAAGATTCAGCATTACGCACTTATCAAGAACAAGTACGTGTACCTGAGGAGCGTAACTCCCTACAAACCCTAGATGGTAAATTATAAATCTGTAGCAGCAGTAATGGAGGCCTGTAATCCAGGCTTCATCAGGTGGTAGGGTTCAGGAGCAGGGGGAGCTGCAACCAACATAGAATTTCAGATCAATAGAGAATTTCCACCACTTTGAAATCGCTGCACTCCTCCATTGAGAAAAAGCTTAAATCCAAAAACAAGGTGCGTAAAATGATATAAAACTTCAGGTGAAGACTCCTCCATTGGAGGAACTCACTCATCACAACAGAGATTCAGCAAACCTCTGGGCCCCGAGTACTGCAATTTCACAACACAAGAGAAATGGAGAAGTCCTAACAAGAACAAAAACAATACGAAACATGAAGTCAGAATCTAAAATGAAATGCAAAGAAAGAACAATAAATTCCTCTTCCACTCAATTTCTAGTGGAAACAAACTGGAATCTCAGCGGGCTACCAAAACTCCGTTGGAAATCTGATAGATGTTTACCCATCCGAGTAGAGAGGAGAATCCGGCGTAAGAGAGACAACATGCTCCTAATTTTTTGATTTGGTCAGCCCATCTACAGAGGCCCAGACTTTAATTATGGGCTCAGGGCTCCACGACATATATACTTAAAAAAATATATGTGAAATATTTTTTTTACCAATAAAAACTTTATTTACAATATAGGAAACCTTCAGGATAATAGATCTTCCTTCTTTCTTCACCTTTGTCTTCACTAGGACTCGTCCCTTCCTTATACGTTAGCTTTTGAATTAGTTAATTCTCACATATTTTTTTACTTACTATTTCAACAAGTTTTATTTATTTAACTCACAATATAAAAAAGTAAATCAAGCACTCAGACAATTTTAAGTAATTTATTTTAAAAAAATATTCATTAGACAACAAGTAAATACATAAGTAATTGGGCAATACTACAAATACCCTAAAGAAGATGGAGAAGTGGTGCATTTAATACATAGAGGAAAGACCCTTTTATAGGCTAAAGGGGAGAAGAAAAAACCCACTCTTTCCGATGTGGGATTGCATAAGAGGCAAAATATAATAAATCTCCAGCTTAACGAATATGCCAATCTCATCTCGAAACTTCTCTTTGAATAAAGCTACAATGCCCCCAAATGTGCTCAACGACGTAATCAAACTTTCACAATGTTGTTCAAGTCCAAATAATGATTGAACTTGATCGATGTCACCACCTTAGTCAACAATCTGCGGGATTCTCGATAGTCTCAATCTTCTGAAGAAAGATTCGACCTTCATTAATGATCTCCCACACAAATTGATAGCGAACATCAATATGCTTCATAGACTTCTAACTTACCGGTGCTCTCGGCAGTAAACACATAACTCCTGTCAACTATTGTTTATCCAAGTCACCAACACAATCCGAATCAATAAAGCCAATAGTATAACGACTGCTGTATCATCTCACTCAAAGACTAAGCCAACATCTACAGTTTTCAATAAGTACCGTAGAACCCATTTCATTGCTTGCCAATGTCCTTTACTAGGATCATGCCTATACTTGCTCACTACTCCAATTGTAAGCCCCAAACATCTATGCCACAAACTAGTAATATCTAAATCTTCACCAGAAACCATGGCCACTACTCCAATCACTGTACTACCATTATAATAATACAAGTTATTTCTTCAGGCCTTTCATAAACTAAAAGAGCATCTGAAATGATATTTAGAACTCCATCTCGAATAATCACGACAAGACCTTTAGACTCTAGAGCCCCCAAAGAGATGAGATTCTTTTTCAACTTCGGTACATACCGAACATTTGTCAAAACTCTAATTGATCCATCATGATTCCTCAACCGGATTGATCACATCCTAGTGATATAGCTAACATCACCACTACCCATGTAAACAACTCCACCATCAACTTCTTCAAACTTGAAGAACCACTCCTTATGTGGACACATATGATAGGTACATCTCGAATCCAAAATCCATTCATCAAAAACCAACAATAGTTTGATGACCAACTAAACATAACTCATAATCACTAGAGGCACCCCCACACTCAATGACACACACATCAAACATAGACTTACCCTTATCTTTCTTTTTCAACTTAGGACAATCTTTCTTCCAATGCCCCTCCTCATGAAAAAATGCACACTCATCTTTTCCCAGTCTACCCTTTGATGTCACCTTTCCCCTTGTTTCCTATTTCTTATTTTGACTACAACCTTTCACTGTCAATACTTCTACTGACTCATCGCGATGTTCTCTTTTATCTTTCTTTCGAATTTCATAATTCAACAAGGGAGAACAAACTTCTTCAAAAGACAGTTTTTCCTTCCCATGAATAAGAATAATACAAAGATGATCCAATTCATTTGGAAGAGAACCAATCAATAACATACTTACGCTTTATCTGGTTGTTCATCTAAGTTTAATAAATCAACAATTAATTTATTAAACTCATCAATATGGGAACTAATGCTCATAACTGATTTGAACAGTAGACGAAATAATCTCTTCAACATAGGGTTCATAAAATAGACTAAGTTCAGTACGACTCGGCCGATTCGTAACCAACTCGGGGCTAACTATGTCAATATCGACACCATATACGAGACTATGAGTGGATTGACTAAACTCCTAAGAAACCTGGACTCCTGGCCAGAGTTCGCAGATGACTCGATCGACTCCTGATCTCCACCGACTTGGTGAAAATACAGAGAATTGAATCTCCTCAATACGAAGAACTAAAAATCTAAAAAAAAAAATCAAACTTTCAGAGATTCTTCTAAAAAGCCAAAACACAATAAACTTTCAGAGATACCCGTGATGGAATTTCAAATCACAACAATAAAAATTAAAAAAAAAATCAAAGATTCGAGTCATTCGACTGAAAAAGCAAAAGAACCTTAGATCTGAGATTTTGAAATGGAGATTTCAAGAAGAAACGAAAAAAATGAGGAAAATAACAAAAGAAAAACCTAACTTACCTGTGCCTAAGCCTAAGTCAAAGTCTAAACTTCGTAGTGCGCCAGCAGGCCTTCGAAGCTCGAGGTGTTTCTTGAAAGCGTGTATGTCTCCTACTCTCCTTCCCCCTTCTTCTCCCTTCTTCTTCTTCTTTCTTCTTCTTCTTCCCTTTTCTTCCTTTTTCATTTTTCATGCTTGAGCTGTAGGGAACA
The DNA here is from genome assembly GCA_016808115.1 of Tetrastigma voinierianum. Classification (NCBI taxonomy): domain Eukaryota; kingdom Viridiplantae; phylum Streptophyta; class Magnoliopsida; order Vitales; family Vitaceae; genus Tetrastigma; species Tetrastigma voinierianum. Next base: position 499,104 of record JAEQBH010002345.1, on the reverse strand, counting down.
AGTTCTTTTTTGCAACCATCGCAAAACAATGTCATTTTGTTTCTATAGGACAGAAAACGACGTCATTAGGTTTTTTTTAAATACAACTCAAAACAACGTCGTTTTGGACCGCGAGAGTCCAAAACGACGTCGTTATGGATCAATTTTCACTTATCCAAAAGACGTCGTTTTGGATAAGTGACAACTTATTCAAACGACACCTGCTTTTGTAATTTCTATCCAAATGACTTCGCTCAGATATCATCCAAAATTTTAAAACTATGATGGCTAAACGACGTCATGCTTTTACCAGAATCAGACATTTAACCCAAAACACTCCAACCCCCATTTTTTTTCCCTATTTCCAACCAAAAAATACACCCTAACCCTCCCAACCTCAATATCAACCACATAGAAGAGAAGAAAAACCAGAAAAGCAATAATGCTAGCTAAAAATTTTCTGTAAAAATTATCTAAAAATAGGAAACTCTTTAACCTTCAAAAATTGACCAAAAATTATGATACTGAACTCAGAATATGCATTGTATCATAAAATATAGTGAAGTTACCTATACTTTTCCAAATAATTTAGAATTTTATAAAAAATTTCTGTTTTTTTAAAGATAAAAGATTTTCTATAGAAAATTAAAAAAATAAAATAAAATATTCACATAACTTATAGTAAAAAATAGCTATTTAGAGAATTTATCAATTAAAAGAATATTTTTAGAATTTGAATATCAAATAGAAATCGAATCTTCACTATCCTTTACTTTTAGAATTCACTTCTAATTAATTTCAAATTAGAATATTTTTTAATAAAATAAGAATAATAAATTAACAAAACCATAAATCATATTTTTGTGAACAATAAAAAATACAAATATAAATCTTATTTTATTTATTTTACCAAACATAAATAAGATTAATTCAAAATTAATAATTTATGAAAACAAACATAAATAAGAATAATGGAAAAATTAATATGGTAACATATATTATTATTATTGATTGATTAATTAATTTAATTGTGTTAATATTAAACGAATATGATAATATATTATAAATGGTTGATAAATAATTGTAAATATTTATTGCTCTTTTTCTCCCATATTTCATTAATTTTGATTTAGCAAGTAAAAAATATCTATCTTTTTAAAAAACAATATAGATACATATTATAATTCTTCATAAATTAACTAAATAACACTTTTAATTTACTTAATTAAAAATAGAAAGTATGTAAATTTATTTACCATTGGTAGAAATTTAATTGTGTTGAAGAACAATTATATTAGAAAATAATTTAATTGTATGATATTTTTTGTTTTACTTTTATACATGGTTAGGTGAACATTTTGAAATGGCTCCAAAACATGTTATTGGTTGGGAGTATACAGAACTATTCGGTGGTAATAGAAGAACCCCCAAATGTAAGTACTATGGAAAAGTTATTCATGGATGAGCACAAGACAAAGCAACACATCGCACATATCTCCTGACAAGTGTAAGGATGTCAAGGTACTTGTGGAAGTGTCATAAAACATTAAATTGTATATGTCTAATGCTTCGAACGAAAAAATTCAAATGAAAAAAAGAAGGAACGACTTATAAGTTCTTTAAATGAAGATAATTTTTATGAAATTGATGAAGCTAATTCTGATGAAATTGAGGAAGTCGAGATGACTGATTTCGAAAGAAGGCAAATGAAACGTGCAATGAGAGAAAGTCATCCTTTTTTTGAAGAAGGTAGATACGAGCATGAGAGGGGTGGTACTTTCTCACAACCTTGTGGTGCCGGTATCAAGCATGACCCGATACAAAGCTTTAGCATTAGAGAATGAGCTAACATACTCCCAAAAGGAATTGATCCCTACATGTTTCCTCTTCCAAACAAAATCAATAAAAAGTTTGTTTTCGCTGAGGTAAAGAAAGAGAAAGTCATCTCTAAATTTTTTCTCTTCAATGGATACCTTTCAATGCAACTGATAGTGGGCCTTACTATCAATCTATGATTGATACCATAGCAGAGTAGGTTCGGGTATCAAGGGTCCTACAGGATACCAAATTTGCAATGCATATCTGGAGGAGGAGGTGCAAGAGCTTGAGGTATATATAAACACATTGAAGGCCAAATGACCTATATATGGATGTACCATCATGTGTGATGGTTGGAGTTCTAGAACTAGAAAGTCTATCATCAATTTCATGGTTTATTGTGATAGCAGCATGATATACCTTTCTTCAATTGACACTACCAACATATCTAAGACGACAAATTACATCTTTTCCCTTATGGATAAGATTGTTGAGGAGGTTGGGAAGGAAAACATTGTACAAGTAGTCATTGATAATGAGACAAGTTTTAAAGCAGTTGATATGTTGTTGATGGAGAAGCACAAGCATTTGTCTGCTCTCAGGTAACAAGACGTGATCGATTTAATGCTTGAAGATATTGGAAACACGGCGACATGAGACTTTTGTGCGAAGATGATCATAAGCTTTATTTATAAAAGCTTGAAAGTAGTCAATTTGATGAAAGTGTTCACAAAGGATAAAGATCTCTTGCGCCCCGGAATAACGCGATTTGCCACTGAAATTATTACACTTGAGTGTCTTATACGTTGTGAGGGTGATTTGAAGATGATGTGCACAACAAATGAGTGGCGTGAATTCAACAAAGATCGGAGCAGAAAGAGTTTAAGAGATAAGGTATCCAACCTTATCTTAACTTATCGGTTTTGGAATAAGGCAAAGGAAGTCCAAATCATCATGGAACCTCTGGTGAAAGTTTTGAAATTGGTTGATCAAGATAAAAAGTCCACACTGTCAATCATTTATGAAGCAAGTGAAACATTGGGAACCATATGGTGCGATTATCATTGAGATCATGGGCATGAGACCAACAGGTGCTGAAGCTTAAAGTTCTTGTTGGAAATACTAATCAAAGTAAGGCACCTCAGAAGGTATATCGAGAAGTTGGTGCGGAGGAATCTAAGCCACCGACAAAGCGAATTACGATCGGTGCGACCGCCTGTCGAGTGAATGGGCCGTAAACTATATCTTTGGGAGGCCCGTCTGATGACCAGTATCAATCGAAGTGCCAATAGAAGAAGCTTTTGAGATCGGCCACAGTCAAGGTGTGAGACCCCGGAAAATCCAGATTTCCTGAAGAAGGGTAAAATGGTAATTTCGGTTAATCAGGGAATTTTACAGATCTCGGATAATGAAAGCGGACCCCGCGTTGGAATCGTCGTGAAATCAGCCTGCGTCGGGATTTCGTTGAATTCGAAGACGGTCGAATTTCCGCACGTTTCGAGGGCACGTGGGAGTCGCGGGGCGGCAGCGCGTTGTGGTGGCTTTGGGGCGCCGCGTGTCAGTATGGGAGAGTCAAACGGTGAGCTCAAGTGGAAGTCATGTGACCTGTGGCATCATGCCATTGAGTGGGAATCGAGTTAGGTGGATAAGATGAGTGTAATCCTCTCAACGATAGGAATTGGACATGTGGCATTGAGATGACTTGTCTTGACCAACCTTGACCCGAATCAGTTTGGGAGGAGAGAGAGAGGGAAGAGAGAGGGAGACCAAAGAAAGGGAGAGTGAGGAAGAGAGGATTTTTAGAGAGGCTCCACACCTTCTCTCTAAAATTCGCGATCGGGCCAGATTGGCAGGCAGGCCGAGGCAAGAGCAAGTTGCTGCGGAAAGGACTACACGTGGGTTCCGGTTTTAGGGAGTTTCGACAAACTCCCGAGAAGAGGTAGGGTTTTCTCCTACTTGTTTTGCACTTTTGTAAGGGTCTTATGTAATGGGTGAAGGGGTTGTTGGCGAGGCGGCCTTGGTTGATTCAGATTTGGGTAGTGAATAAATCCTTGGTGTGGTTTAGACCGATCCATGATTTGTTTGTGTATTCATGTGATGTGTGTTGTTTCCATGGGTGAATAACATGTTGATTGTGAAATTTGGGTTGTTCCCAGAGGCAGATCGCGGATTGTGCCTTAGCCCATGTGAGCTAAGTTTATGTTATTATCATAAACTAAATAACATGATTTATGGAATTAATTATGTTAATATATGCATGAGTGATATATTAGCATGTTATGTGTTTGTGTGCCATTGCATTGCACTTAGGTGGGAAGTAACAGTAGGGAAATTCCACTCTGCGGGCTTTGCTCACTCCCGATGGGTGGAATATATTTTTTCGAATTATTGAAGGCGCGGTGGGGATGAGACGGCATCCAGGGTTTTTAGAGAGAGAGAGGCGAAGAAACGGTAAGATGGCCTTATCTTGTATTTTACGGTTTTTATTAAGAGTATGGGCAGAGACCCATTTTTGTATAAATTGTAATTAAACACAATTGTAAATAAAATCATTTTTGTATAAAATATACATTTTATGAGTACGATGCGTAGGCCCAAGTGGTCATTTTTACACGTGTACGTGCCTCATAACGTGAGACACGTAGATTTCCGCGAGTTGACGGGTGGTCAACGGACACCCCGGGATTGGGGCGTCACACAAGGCCCGAGTAAATGCTATCCACACGGGAGGTAACCGTGAAGAAACCAAGTCGATAGATGGCCCCATATCCTTTTCTCGATAAACGGGGGGGAGGAACAAGGTCATGTGCCCTATTATGATGCCTTGGTACTCATCTATGTATTACTTGATTTCACTGATATGCATAGGGTGATGGTATATCCTGGCAACGCAACATACTTGTTACAACTGCCAGCCTTTAATCAGATGAAGCTTTCCTCATGAATGCTAAACTCAGCTGGGTGAATCCTCTCCGGTTTCAATGGCGTAACAAATACGACACTAGGAGACGTCACGCTCCCTGTACAAGCAGGACCAGTCACCCAACAAGTTTTGTTCTCCGTAGTCGAAGACTTTGGGCCATACAATGCCATAGTAGGCTGAGAACTGGCTACTCATTTGGAAGTTGCTGTTTTTTAAATATCACGGATGGTCAATTATTTGACCAATGTGGGGCAGGTCGACCTTCTAAGCAGTCAGCTGGCCGCACGGTAATGCTATCAACTATCCATACGAGAACAAAAAGGGGAGAAGAGCTCAGGTAGTCCTTCCCTCGAAAATCACACCCCCTCATAGCAACCACAGTTCGTCGCCTAGGTCAAGGCGGAAGAGAAAGACCCATTAGCCGTGGATCCCTTAGAGTCAGTGATATTGGACGGGCCTGAGAAGTTCACATACGTCAGTTCTCTGCTATCTAGCGAAGAAAAAAGTAACTACAACGCTTGTTGTTAAGAAACATAGACGTGTTCGCCTGGAGTCACTCATATATGATCGAAATTGACTCGATACTAGCACTCTCAAAAGACGGCAGGCCCGTGTCCTAAGCTTCTTCAGCACTCTCAAGGCAGTTATGGCTCTAAGCCTACTAGCACTCTCAATGAAGCGTGGCTTTAGGAACTGCTGGCCAATACCGAAAAACCTTGGCTGGCTTTAAGCGCCGTAGCACTCTCAAAGACAAGATTGGCTCTGGGTGCTATTGGCACCCAGCCAGACGCTATGGCTCTGGTCGGGTTGGCACTTTGAACCATCTTGTGACTCTAAACTGCGCACTTTCAAAGACCAAAGCGTGGCTTTGCTTTGTTAGCACTTTCGCAATACCAGACATGGTCCTTAGCCTGATGGTACATGCCTAAGCACAACCATGGCTCTTAGCTCGCCCACTAGGGCTGAAGCCTAAGAAGGGTGCCTAGTCGGATATAACTTAACCTTGGTGTCTCTGAAGCAACGATCCTAGCCAAAGTTTGTACAAAGAGTACCAAAAGTTATATCTCATAAATATGCCAATGGCGTCATTAATTACATTATGATATATGTCCAAGCGGCCATATTGGGCCCATTACAAAAGGTTATATCTCGTAAATATGCCAATGGCGTCATTAGTTACATGATGATATGTGCCCAAGCGGCCATATTGGGACCATTACAAAAAATGAGAAAGTGGAAGAAAAAAATGAACTAAAGATGTTCCACTTAAATCCCCAACGGGGGCACTTCTCTCGGGCTCCTCAGCCGCCTCTCTATGATGCACCTACGACTTCAGAGGATGCTGGGACAGGGGGCCACTTAGGGCTCGCGAAGAACTCTAGAAGAAGGGGTTTAGCAAAGTCGGGCATACCATCTGAAACCTCTGGTTGGTCTCCACAGATGTTGTGTTTGAACACACAACACCCGTACCCATAGGCAAAAATCACCTCTGGAGCCTTCTGGTACTCGTCCTCCATGGCCTCCTTGTTCCTACCCGCTTGAGAATGGAGGGAGGACACCTCATCTTTGGTCTCACCGAGTCCCATGAATGTCCTTTCGAAACCTCAGCCCGGGCAATCTTAGCCTCCTTGCATTTGCCCTCTTTCCTGCGACAACGAAGCTTCTTGGACCTAGCCCGGTCTCCTCGCCCTTTTAAGCGTCTCCTGGCCTGCTTGATGTGTGGTCACCTTAGCCTCCTGTTTAGCCTCTTCCCTTTCCTTCTCCATCCATTCAATCTTCTCCCCACTAGCCTTAGCCTCCTACTGCTAGTGCTTTGCCTTGGACTTCGCCTTGGCCGGGGGCGTCTGAGCCTGAGTGCTTGGAGACGACGGCCCGAGCATGAGCTCCTGGCTTCTCGGCATCGTCGTAGGGATTGGAATTCCTGTCAGCGATGATCCATGTTATAAATCGTCGTCACAGCCTGGAAAAGAGAAGATGCTAGAAGAAAATCATAACATAAAATTAACAATCAGGTACCAAAAATAAAAACTTACCCGGCTCGGTAGGCTGGTGAGCGTCGCGGGTGCGAATGAGCATCGTCTTGACCACACTCGGAGTCTCCCTATCTATGTAGCGAGGGAAGCGAGATGGAATGCTGCCCGACATGAGCCATGCCGGTACCGGGTAAAGTAGGGTGGGGTCACGCATGTGCGTGGCAGAAGACTCCCTCTTGTTGGAAGGGGCTCCAACGATCCAATGATTTCAGGCGCCCTCTGGCGAACCTATGTTTGTAAAGTTGGACCAGCTCTGAGAACATATAAACTTAAGCGGCGGTCAAACATCCTTGGCCTATGAGGCCGGCAGCTTGCATGTTTGTTCAGAGGCAGGCGGGCGTGTTGCCTCTATGAGCCTCGTATAACTCCTTTAGCACTAGGAGATCCCCCAGTTGGGATCCCATCCTCTAGTGATGCACCAGCCTCTCTGGAGGCATCTTGGGGGCACCCTCCAAAGCTAGCTGGCCATCAAAGGCTTAGTCTACAGAGTCCACGTTGATTACTCCCAAACTCTTTTGGGCCTTTTCATCTGGTGGGGGCGGGAACTTCAAAGCTAAGGCCGGTCCTCTTGAGGCGCTAACCACTTTCTTACGGTCATCATCGCGACAAAACCGAGAGAGCAAGAGGCCCGACATCTGACCTTCTCCCCTCCAGTGACTCACTAACTCCGGGTTCTTCCTGGTCCAGGCCTCAATCCCACCATGAGTGACCTTGCACCGCCTGTCTTCATTTTCTTTTTCTCTCCGCCGCCTAGGGGACATGCTTGGGGTCTTGCACGACCAAAGGTAGATGATCTGGCTAGACAAGGGGCTCCGGACCGACCTTCTTTGCTGGGAAAAGCCTCCACAGAGCAACTTTAAAAGTCTGCGAACAAAGTGCTCGCCGCGGCGACCTCGGGGCGGGACGAGAAAAGGCCAAGCCCATATAGGGAGGCTGGCGCCCAGCTCCACAGTGAATTCTTCACGGGACCAGGGAAAGGAGCTCGTGGTGGTGCTCCTCTCTATGATCTCAAGTAGGCCGGCCGGATCATGATCAGCCTCCTTCTCCACCTAGTTGATTGACCGGCCCTGCTTCGGCTTACCTACAAATCATCGAAAATGGTATGTAAGCTTACACCATGACTTAAGAAAATATGAGACATACAAAGCGGGATACATTCATGACGAACCTAAGGCGAAAGGGCCGGTTCAAAACAAAAGGAAGCCTTGGAGATCCAGGGGTCTCATACCATGGGCCCTTAACCAGGACGACCCCTTTCGCCTCTATCTTGGGGGAGTCAGGGAGCCCGGTCACAAATTGCAACCAGGGATTGTGGGCCGACATGGACAGGCGATCCCCAATCGCAAGCTTGAAAGTGTAAATAAAACATTTCTCCACCAACGAGATATCCAGTTGGTAGAGAGAGTTCAGCACACTGCAACCCATCAAAATCTAAAAAATTTCGAATGTATGAGTGCAGGAGGTGCCTGGGTGAAATGAAGGAATTGCTTCACCAACGATAGAATGGGGAGGTAAAGCCCAACAACAAACTACTCCCATGTAAAGTAGACGACATTATATACCCCACCTATTGTTGTGATAGCCGCACCGTCTGACGTTTCCTGATTGATTTCGACAGGAATTTGGTTATATAACCTCAGTTCCTCTATAGACATGGCAACAACTAGAATGCTTGCAGCAGGCATTTCCCGGGGAGTACCCCTCCTATGTTCAACCTGACTGGTCGAAACCTCTTTATGACCTCTTGCCATTCTACAAGTAAATTAAACAGAGAGAGAGAGAAGAAGACCGGGGGGTCAACTTGAGGTCCATAAAGCAAAAATAAAAAATAAAAAATAAAAAACCTCAAAAGGAAAAAGAAATCTCCCCTAGAGATTTTACAACCCACCAGGGACAAAACCTAAAGACCGTAAGCCAAAAACCGAAAAACCTTCGTAGAAACTAGTAGGACGCCTCCAACAACAAAGACACCCAAGCAAACCGACGACACGAAAAAGGTTTGAGTTGCAGACACTAACCAGAAAATCAAAAGTCGTCAAAGAGTCATGAATCTCTTATGCCTCCTTTGAAAGGGAAGTTTGCAGAAGCACAGAGGAAAGTGAAATACAGGAGTAAAAAAAAACTTTTTTGAGAAGACGTAAAAGAAACCACTCTTGAAACTACTACCCCAATTTTTAAGGGTAGGGCGTCATCAAACGCATTAAATGCGATGTTAGAGCGAGACGCGTATGATTCATATTGGGAGGCATGCGTCCCCCAAGCGACTTGAACAAACATGAGCATCACCTCCGGACACATTAAATGTGCTAATCATTTCGCCCAAACCTTTCAACTCTAAACATCCAACATTTGAAACAATAATATTTTCCCTTGACTGAAACAATACAAAAACTCCAGTCGGAGGAAAACTAGGGCATTGTAAGTACCATGATGTTTAAGATCCACTACTCATTGGGCCAGGGGCTTGTAAGCCCGGGGGCCAGGTCCCGCTTGGCTTGAGCCACAAAACGGCCCTATTCCACTTGCCTCACCAAAACCAGGGGGACACTTCCCAAAAAAAAGAGTCTAAAGAAACCGCTTGGGAAAGCAAGGTCAAACATTCCCAAGGCTTGCTTGAGGCAATCCGTCTGGGATTTCAAGTCTCCCAGCCGGCCATTCTACCCCATATGGGAAGATTGTTACGAGTAAACACCTAGAATAGGAAAATCCGCAAAATCGACATTATCAGCAAATTTTCTAGCTTTCGAATCCCTTACTCCCCGGAGAGATAATCCTGGATAAGGGAAGAATAGTTCCAGATAAGGAAAAGGAGATTTCCTCCATTAAATTAGGAGAAGATAAAATCTAACTCAAAGAAGGAAGGAGATGATTTCATCAATCTGACCCTATAAATCGGGAAGACCCCCCCATTGGGGAAGGTATGCAATTCTAACTATGTGAACCCTTTTTCTTTCTCTTCATACTTTTGTTGACTTAAACATCGGAGAGGCGGCCGACCCACTATCGCCGTACCTCCCTTTCCTTTTGCAGGTTTACATCGCATCGTTGATGCCTAGGAACTAAGACAATCAAGGTTCACATTGCGCTGCTGATGTTCAAGGAATCAGACGATCAAGGGCCCTACAAATTGTTGCTCAGAAGATCTGATATCCAAAGTCTCAAAAGTATTTTGGAGTGTAGCACTTGATGCATCCCCTGTTGCCTCAAAAAACTTATGAAAAAATTCAAATGACTTAAGTGATTTTGCTATTTTATCTCCTCAAATGCCTTGCTTTATTCCAATCAAACTCCCCTTTTATCATGCTATCAATATTAGAAAGTAAATCATAATACAAGATTCCATAAATCACTTATACATGAGACCATAGAAGAAGTTTTCTTGAAATCCTTGTCTTAAAATAGGGGATTCACAAATACACCCTAATTTTTTTATAGGGAAAAGAGCATAAATTAATATTAGGATCAAAAAAGAAACACCCAAGGAGCAAACTTAAGTATACTGGGGGTGCACAAAAGGAGCCAAGAGGGGGAACACAAGCAAGATAAAGGAAAACAAATAGAAGCCCAGCATCCCTCGTAGTAGCCATCAATACCGAGGACCTGATTCCTCATCTAAAACCGATAAATACAAAAATCCAGCAAGATGGAGGAACCATGCCCTTCTTATCTGATATTGGCCTAAGACCACAAATTACAAAAAAAAAAAAAAAATGCAGTTCTTCATCCTAATTAACTGAAACTTCCTCATTCTAAAAAACAACCCTACTTATTCTTTCCCATCAAACTATTAAAAAAAAGACAAAGGGGCGCTGTCATTTAAGTCTTATGTTTCTTGCTCACAAAAGAACCATGCCAACGTGGAAGAGTCTCTCTAAAAGTGAAAACCCACTTCACCCCAACTAAAGCCAAAATCAAGTCCCATAAAGCTCTTGTTACCGGGCAATGAACTAGAAGGTGATCAATCATTTCTTCTGCTGAGCCTCAAAGGATATGTCTATTGGACAGTCTACCCCTTCCCTTTAATTGGTCTAAGGTGAAGGAATTACCCCAAGATGTTTCCCATGCAAAAAACGGCCTTAAAAGGAACATAAGGGTTCCAAATAAAGGGGAAAGGGAAGGCTGAAAAATTTTTCCGATCCAAAATCTAAAAGAAGGCCTTGAAATGAAAAATGGCCATCCATACTCTCCTTTAACAACAAACTATCATCATAACCAGGGGACACCCTCTTTCCCAAAAGACCGGTAAAAAAACCCCTCCAAATCCTCTAACTCCCAATCATTAAAGGATTTAACAAAGCAAGGGGTTTCACCCCCTCTATAGTTTTTTAGGAATTTATACAACCACTATAAGAAAAATGACTTTTGGTGACAAAACATTTTGTCACTAAAAGTTTACATTTCAAAACAAAATACTAAATTGTTCTTCAATGGCTACCTTTGGTTTATTTACACCATATATGAGCATTATTGCTAGATGTAAGATGTGCCTTCCCCACTGCTACCAGCCCTTTCCCTTCCTTCTTGGATTGCCTCCTTCAAGAAGAGGTTATGTGGGACCGAAGACCTTCACTTTTAAATGCTATGCAAACAAAGATAATTCCTCTATGAAGATTGAACCCAGGGCCTCCAGTTGAAAAACCAACAAGCAGACCGCTAGGCACGTTGCTTTCTGTTTAAATTTTCAAAGGATAAATTTATATTTTTATAATTTTAAATAAAAACACTATAACAAAATTAGATTTGAAATTTTATTTCACTGTTAGTATATTCACGTTTAAATTGTAGTTCAGCCCGTGTGTTGATTTCCTTGTTGACCCACTTGATATTCACTCAATTCCATTATTCCAACATCAAGACAAGAAATAGAGTTTTAAATTTCCGAATTCAATTTTCAATTCAATTGTCTGCAAACATACGTAGTGCTTAGTTTAGGATATTATTTTATGATTTAAGTCATTCGCATGCTGAAATTTTACTGATGCCCATGCGATACCCAAAAGAACCCATTAATCTACCAGAGAGACTTTGCAATGAAGTGGGTCGCATATTAATTATGAAAAGCCAAGGTCATAGAACCCATTAAGGATTATGCAAGTTGAACCCATTGAGAAAGTATTGAAGATTTAAAAATAGATCAACAAGAAAATTTAAAACCCTTTTCAATCATCCCCATTTCACTGAATAAGCATATGCTAAGGAACTATCTTTTTTTCATTTCAAAACAAAATACTAAATTGTTCTTCAATGGCTGCCTTCGGTTTTTTCACACCATATATGAGAATTGCTAGATGTAAGTTGTGCCCTCCCCACAGGTACCAGCCCTCTCCCTTCCTTCTTGGATTGCCTCCTTAAAAAACAGGTTCTTGATCGATTGAAGTTTGCTGACAACATCTCCCATCTCCATTCGGTCTTTTGCGAATTCGATGGAACATGTGACGCCAATTCTCAACAGTGAAGCCATGTATTCCTCCATTTTACAATCTCTTTCATCTCATAAAACCAAATGAGAACCCATGATTTCCATTACTCGCTCAGATAAAGATGTCTTCACAAAATCATGAAGAGTAAGACCGTCTTGGAAGATGTCATATGTTGGCCTTCTTCCTGTAAACATCCCTAGCAATAGAATCCCATAACTATAAACATCTTCGTCTGTCGACACATTACTACTAACACCATATTCTGCAAAAGGTTGGTTTTGAATGAAGCTTTACTACTCATTCAAAATAATAATTTGAAGAAAAAAAACATTCTAAAATTATTGCGATAGAAATTCTAAATGAAAGCAATCCATACCTGGGGTAACATATCCTATTGAACCTTTCACTATGGTCGAGCTACTTTGTTTCATGGGAGTACAACTAACACTAGATATGGTAGAGATAATCTTCGCAAGCCCGAAATCACTGACATGGCGATTCTCATTATATTAAGAAGAGCTGCATTGTTAAGAACGATAATTTTTCATTTTATATTTATAATAAATGATATGGAATATTGATCAATGAAGCTTAAACTCTCTAAACAGCTTGTCATGGAATCTCTATTGAAGAACAAACTTTACCTCACATTATACCACTTGGTTTCACATTATCTTCAAACCTGTAATGGCATCAGCTCATAATCAAGTGCCTTGAAATCTTTACCTTGGAAGTCCAAGCTTGAGCAAGCATTTAGGATTTTGACAACGTTCCTATGCCTAATCTTTCTCATGGCTTTGTATTTTGACATAAAATTCTTAGAAGCTTCCCTTCGTTGAAGATTGAACACCTTTACCACAATGGCTATTTCATCTTGGTCAAGAACCCCTATATATACAGAGCCATAACTTCCAGCACCGATTATATTTGACTCAGAGAACACTCTAGTAGCTTTGTGAAGGTCTGAGTATAAAATCCTCTTGAACTGATTGTTGTACAGTTGTATGGACGAAACATTTTTCCTTGAATTTCTTCTCCAACAACGGACAATGAGAATCAAAGCTAACAAACTCACGCAGAAAGCTGCAGTGATTACAGGAACGACTAGTTTAACAGCAAGATGCTTTTGCTTCTTCATAATGGAGGAGGTAGGGCATATGGGAAGATTAAGTTGTTGAATACCTCCATAGAGGTTATAGTTTCCTTCAACTGAAACCATTGTAGCGTTTTTGAACACCCCTTGTTTGGGCACTTCTCCGTTGAGTTCATGGAAAGACAAATTCAAATAGGCCAAGAAAGGAAATTTCCCAATATAGGCTGGAATATGACTGGAATAATTATTGCAGGAAAGATCTAAGTGAAGATGGTATTCTTCTCGAGAGTTCATTTCCATACAAATGTAATGATCACAATTGATGAAGCTCTCCTATGGTAGAAGGGATGTTACCTGCGAGTCGGTTGGTACTCATGTCAAAGATATTTAGATTCGCCAGGTTTGCAATTTCCGAAGGAACTGTTCCATGAATTTGATCTGTTCCAAGATTAATCCCAAGAACTTGGGTTGAGAGATTAGCTATGGTGCTGGGCAAAGAACCTCGAAGTAAATTGTCCTAAAACATCAAATATTTCAGCTGAGTGCAGTTCACTAAAGAGGGAATGAAACTCAGGTCATCCCCTCCTGTAGAATTACCTTCTAACTGATTGTGGGACATGCCTATAATTTGAGCATTATGCAGCATTCCCAAATCCCGCGGAACTGTTCTAGTGAAATCGTTGTTTCGAAATTGGATATACACAAGATTCGAGGCATTAGATAAAGAAACCGGGATAGACCCTATGAATCTATTATAAGCAACAGACAGCTGAATGAGATGAGGAAAAGCGAGGCCTATGTCCGGATGAATAGTTCCCGAGAGTTGGTTTGATAGTAATTTGAAGTCCAACAGAGCTGGGTGATTGTAGAGGGAAGAAGGGATTGTACCAGTTAGCTTGTTGAAAGCTAATTGAAGACATTTCATACTCCTGATTCTTCCAAGATCCTTGGGGATGCTGCCTTCCAAATTGTTTTCCAATAGATCAAGTCGAACGAGAGAGGAGAGTCTCCCAAGGGAAGCTGGCATGCTTCCGATAAAATAATTCTAGTACAGACCCAGAAATGTAAGTTTAGAGAGGGAGCTAACTTCTGCGGGGATTTTCCCTTGGAATTTGTTATCAATGAGACTAAGGTACTCCATACACAAACATTTTGTCAGATTGATCGGAAATGTACCCTCAAAGGAGTTGTGGCTAAGCATTAGCACTCTTAGCCGAAACAGACGACCTAACTCCGATGGTATTTCAACATGGAAGCGGTTGGCTTGGAGGAAAATTGATGTGAGAAATGTGAGGTTTCCATTATGTGGTGAGAGGGAGCCCACTAGTCCATAAGAGGGCACACTCAATGATATCACTCTATTGATATGCCTGTGACTACTGCAATAAACGCCGGTCCATTGGCAATAGTGGACGGAGTCGTTCCAGGAGCTCATCACCCCTAGCGGATCCCGATTGATTCCATATTTGAAGGCCATCAATGCGAGTCAACTGGTTGAATTTCCGGTACTGCTACTGAAAGTAGTAGTACTGGTTGTTGCTGAGCTCCAAAGAATGACCCACAGTATGATCAGGATCATGTTGCGGAGTCAAATGGAGGTGACTACCTCCATTCTCGACTAGATTGAATGATTGATCTCACAAGCTTTGTATATATATATTGTGGCAATATGAAATTTTGTGTTTGGAAATTAATGCTTGGTTGATAGCAATGACTTGGGACATGTGTGTGCGTGCCGGCCCTTCTTACTGAACTATCAACTGAAGGCTTAGAATACAAATAATGTATAAAAAATACATTAACATATATCCAAGGACCTCTTCTTGTGTAGAAGAATATTACTTCCAAATCCCTCGCATCTTTTCATGCCACTAAGACCTGAATCTTATAGGCTGGGCAAAGTGTAACAGCTGATTCCATTGAGATTCTAAGTAATATCGAGCAGGTGACACAGCTAGGATTCAAAATCAGTGGGAGAAATTTAATTAATATAAGAGGTCTTAACTCAATGGTGTAATTCTTATAAAAGGGACTTTTTTTTTTCAAAAAAAATAAAAATAAAAATCAGCCCTTGGGCATGTGCTAGGTCCGCCCATGATATGGAGGCCAACAAATTTGACCCAAAATCCTTGAATTTTTAGATATGGGAATAAAAGATCATATCAAGGTCATCATTAAATATTAGCCATGAACTTCAACTAATTTTCAAATGAACTGTAACCGCCGCTCAAAATATACTATTTATGTATCAGTTCCATGCATTGATTTCGCATGTATAAAGTATATCTTTGACGAGATTGCTGTCATCAAAGCATGTTTAATTTGTTGTGAAAAACTGTGACAAAGAAGAACAACGGAGATCAAAGAATGCAGCATTTGTGTTTAATATCAGTATCATGTCTTTAACATCTTCTTTCGGGGTGCGGCCTCCTACCTGCATGTAGAGATGTGGCTCGAACCCAAAACCAAGTTCTGATATCATGTTAAACAACCAACTTTTTAAAAACTCAAACTTGAAGAATTTGGGTTTAATATAAATATCATGCTTTTAAAAGAAATCATATAATATGATCTTATCATTCCATAAACATAAGTCTTGTCAGTTTTATTCTCACGACATGGATAAATGAACTGTACAAGTAACTTTCAATCGCAGGTCGTGTAGATGGGAATATAGTTTCTGGTTATAGGAATCCTTCCCATTGAGGGCAAACACTCAATAATTCCACCGTCAAGAAGACAAGAAGATGAAGTTTCTTCCTTTACATTTCAGAAAATAGGAGCTGTTATGGTTTCCCTCTTTTTTCATGAAATTGGGTCAAGTTTCTTCATGTCTGTGGTCAAAATATGTTAAACAAACACCAATCAACCGGTCAACCAAGTCATTTGATCCTTGACTTGCTCAACCAAATTTAGACCGCAAACTGAGTTCAGCCCGTGTATATATTTCCTTGTCGACCAACTCAATTCCAATTATCATCAAGACAAGAAATATAAATTTCCAAATTTTTTGTCTGCAAAAGTGCTGGGTTTAGGATATTTATGATTCAGGTTCAAGTCATTTGTGCGTAGAAATTCAAGAAATGCCCTTGCCTTACGCAAAAGAAAACTAGAGAGACTTGACATATGAAGTGTGTCCCATATATTAATTACTTGATTATGAAGAGCCAAAGTCTTAAAAACTCATTAGAGCAACTCCAGTAGTGGAGCAAAACTAAGAGCAAAAGCCAAATATAGATGCTAAAGGGAAAAAAACCGAGCTCCCGGCGGTGGAACTGTCTGAGAACTAAAATTTGGTGATGAGCGATGATAAATTTAGAATTTGGGCAAATAGGCTTTATCGACATTCATCGGCTTAACGTAACAAAGCCATTCCTACTCTCAAGATTATAGCCGTTGGAAACAAAAAAACACACTTTCGTGAACGATGAATCTGCCCGAACCTTGAAATGTTGGCATGGAAGCGGTGCGACAAAATATACCGTGAACCATTTTGGATCTACTTGTGAAACAAAAATTTCTATAAATAGCAAAAAAAAGCGAGCTTGATTTGTCTGACAATTTGCGGATCTGAGGAAATCGCAGAAACGGTCGAAGAAGGGTTGTCGGGAGAAAAGTAACCTCGGTCGTCTCCCATCTTAGCGTCGTCATCGCCGTTCACCATCGCAGTTCGCCTTCCACTGTCCGTCGTTCCCCCGCTTGCTTGTCGGTCCAAATCCGCGTCGCGGCGCCCGCCACTATACCGAACATCATGGCGGATCTTGATCCCACAGTGGCGGCGGTCGGCGATACAATGTCTTCCCCACCCCATCCCCCTTCCCCGCTCATTTGCCAAATTGAATGACGAGCGAGGAAGTCGTTTTTGGGCGGCGGCGTGGTGAAAGCGGCGATGCTTTTGTCTCTGTAGGAGATAAAAGCGGCGTCGTTCTTTTATTACATTTTAAATAAATAACAAAATGGCGATCGTTTTGGACAAAGCTGGCGCAAAAACGGCGTCGTTTTGAAGCATGCATCACTAATGGCGACATCGTTTTGGGTATGTGGCTGCTCCAAAGCAGCGTCGTTTTGCGGCGATTTGTCAAAAGCGACACGTCGTTTTAATAAGCGGTATTACAAAAAATAAATTGTGGGTCCAAAACGACGTCGTTTTGGCTCAAAAAATGACAAAACGACGCCGTTTTGACCAAAATCCATTTTCCCCCAAATAATTAGCCTACAAATATTTTTATCAACTTCTAATTATTTTCAATTTATAATATTATAAATAAAATAAGATTAATAAATGAAAAAAACCATAAATCATATTTTTTGTGAATAATTTAAAATACAAATTTAGTATAAATGTTTCATACGATATGAATTAATTTATTTTATTGCCATTAACATACATATATTTCATTGAATATTCCATTGACTATTTAAATAATTTGTTTTATTAA
This sequence comes from Tetrastigma voinierianum, assembly GCA_016808115.1. NCBI lineage: Eukaryota > Viridiplantae > Streptophyta > Magnoliopsida > Vitales > Vitaceae > Tetrastigma > Tetrastigma voinierianum. Next base: position 481,399 of record JAEQBH010002345.1, on the reverse strand, counting down.
TTTTCCACCTTAGGTTATTCATACTTAATTTATGTTTGATTTTGTAGCCAGAAAATGGCATCTCCTCCAGTACGGGGTAGGCGGGGAAAATCTTTTTTAAATGAGGAAGATGTGGCACTATGCATATCTTGGATGTGTCTTGAATCCCGTTGATTCGGTATTGGGCAGCCGTGTCAAAGTTTTGGGATGGGTATTGGCCCCAGAAGTTTTTTGAAGGATAATGTTGGAGTTGACCCACCGGACTTTATGTTGCATGCAATCGATGGGATAGAATCGGACATTATTGTACAAAATGGCGTGGGATCTTGCACAGTCCATAAATAGGCCATGAAGTGGAGGCCGGGAACATCAGAAGCGAGGAATTCGATTATCTATTATTATATTTTCTACAACAAATATTTTAATGAAAATTTTATTTATATCCTAATTTTATTTTATGTGATGTGCAAGCTATGGATATGTTTCAAGCAGATGTTAGGAGTCCATGGATTTATGATCATTGTTAGGAGGTGCTTAAATACTGTGATAAGTGGATGATTATACCGCAAAGCAACCCTAGGCCCCGCTCCCTTGTTTATGAGGGAACTCATGATCCTGTATCCTCTTGACTGGGATCCAAGATCCATATAGCAATGCAATGATTAGCTCTCAAGGAAGAGACCCCCCGGGAAGAAAAGCGGCTAAAAAAAAAGGCTGGACAGAAAAGTAAGGCGAGTCAATGAGATACTAGTAATTCTATTTCGAATACGACTCGTGAATTATCTAAGCAGTGAAAAAGAGAAGAATTTTATGAAGAGCAAAGCGATTCTTGAAGGAACGAAGCGCGGAGGGAGGATGTCTGGCCCAGGCGTTGTAGGCGTCTTGAAGATGATAGGATCTGCAGAAGGAGCAAGATAGGTTGCAGATGATCGCCGATGATGCCATTATGGAAAAAGACATCTCACATATGTCCGTTGAACAACAACACTATTATCAACTACGTAAGCATGCGATTATGGCAAAAGCAATGAAAAATACAAGTAGCTCCAGCTTTAATCTATAAACAGATTACTAGCTGTTTATTTTCAATGTAATTTCAATTTTTGTCTACTTACTTAAAATGAAATATTCAAATTATCTATGTCATTTTAGTAGTAAAAAATAGGTAGATACAACTAACCCAAATCGGAAAATCTTTATCAGCTACATCGGATCACGATTTTCTATTAATCCCCAACACATTTATTTTTTTAATAACATATTAACAAATTATTTATTTTCATTATTTTATGAAGTACAAATTTTTTAAAATTAATTAATATTTGTAACCAAAAAATTTCAACTTCTAAAAATTATTAATTAAATATTTATATTTATATTTATTAGTTTACAATAAATATTTATGGCCATTTATTTTTAATTGAATATTTATTTCTATTTTAATTTTAATTAAATATTTATTTATATATTTTTAAATCAAATTTATAGTATATGGAGTGATATAAATGAATAGACTAATTTTATGATGTAATTATTAAGAAGAAAAGGGTAAAATTGGAATATATTTACAGGATTAGATGAGCTTTTAGATCTTCATTTTCTTAAGGAATCTTTATTAAAACTTCCGCTAAATCTCAAAAAGTAACTTTTGGAACAAAAATAAACTTCAGATGCTTTTTTTTGCTAACTCTTGAGATGTAGTGTGGGTCCGACCCAATGTTTATTTAGCTGACCCATTTTACTTAAGCCCATTGGGGCTACAACATACACTTTATTCAAAAATGAGCGAGGAAGCGGCGGCGGTTTCTTTTTGGGGCGGTTTTTCCGTGACGGCTGGGATTTAGAGGCGGCGACCAGTTTTCTAGAAGCGAGCGGGTGTGTCGCGTGCGTTTTACGGAAGCGAAAAGCGAGGCGGCTGGCTCTTGTGATGTGTGTGTGTGTTCTGTGCGAGAAGAAAAATTACGCGACGAGGTTTTATCTGGCCAAAAAAAAATCACGGTTATACAAACGAGTTGGTGAGATCTTCATCCTTTGTTTTGATTGAGAGCTAGATTTGCCTATTATTTTATTCACTATATTTGGATGATTTCATTGTTTGGGATCACCTTGTTTGGGAATGGGTTTTGTACCTGAAATTATTATAGTGGATATTTGGGTGGACTTCGAGCCAAAGGTCGATGGTTTTCCTCTTCTCACTTTGGGGAGGTTTTCCCGTTAAATTACGTTATTTTTGTGATTATCTCCTTGGCATATTATTCTTCTTGGCGCATTTTATTGACTCTAACAGTTAAATCAACAAGGAAATATATTCGATCTTGTGTTTATTTCCCAATATGTAATTGATATCGAGCTTCAGTTCTATTATGTATGGGCAGTATGGATTGGGTGTTGGTTCAAAATGGAAGATCTTGGGAATGGTGTAGTTGGAGTAACCTCAGTCTAGTGTGCTGGCTTTTTTGGGCTAGATGGGAGAGAATATTATTATTACGAGATTTATATGCGCCTATTGATGGGATAATAGTAAACCCAAGATGTATGTCGAAGCGAATGGAAGATCATGCATGAAAAAGCAGTAGCTCTAATCGGGCGGTGGGTAGACGAGTGTGTTTCATCATGTCACGGGAGACTAATGCTCTTGAGCTTTGGAAAAAAAGAGTAAGAATCCATGTACGAAGGCGAAGGCGCACGAATAAAGCCACTTTGATTAGAAGGCTAGCCATCTGAGAAGTATAAAAATGGGCACGGCGTGGCGAGCACACATTGACTTTTCAAGGGTTGGTGAACCGGTTAAATACTATGAAGATGAAGATTGAAGATGAGTTGCAAGCATTGTGCGCCCCAGGTTCTTTGCGGATAGTTGGGATACTCTAGTTATCTCACTTAGTAACTCACCCTAATGGGCAATTTAACCATGATATGGTGTTAATACTTATTTAATGAAGTTAGCTTCTAAGGAAGGAACAAGGAATATCTTCTTCGCATCATACTTCATTACAGATAGAATGTGGGAAGAGTAAAATAGAGAACCTAAGGGTCGTGGTAAATCCAAAGGCGTCGCAATCCAGAAAGTCTAGTGAAAGAAGAAAGTGTTATCATCAGGGTGGTTAAGGACATATGAAAAGAAATTGTTAGCGCTAAACGGAATGTTAAGAAAATCAGAGAGTGATTGAAAATAAAATATTATACCGCTTTATCCCACGGCGTGGCGCTTCTATTTTTTTGGGAGATAAAGAGAATGTTCGGCTTTTGGCATGGTAATGAGGTCGAGGCGGATTATCGACACAAGAAATTCTTTATCAATGCCATTCTAATAAGGAGTTCTTCACGACCACAGCCGAGACTGGAAAACGCGCCAAGACTGCAACCAGCCGCCACTCCAAGATCAGGTATCGCGATGCTCGCATACGTACGCACGCCGTTGTTCATTGACTCGAGAGATGTGCGCATGTTCCCGACTTACGCCTTAATCTTTATTTCGAGTTGCTCGATCTGAAGGATATGTGATCATCATGAATTGCAAACAGCTTTACCAGCGTTCTTTAAGAGTCGCTAGAGGCAAGGTTAGAAGCACACTTTACAAAGATTGTGCCAGAAAAAACATGTGAGAGATTAAATTGAATGCAATCAAGATGGTTCCTCCCAAATTTACGTGCACAAAAGATCGGGTCAAGATGAGTGAGAAAGGGTTACATATTCTAGCCAAAAAGGCTCTCATTCCTTTTACTAAAGGAACAGCCTTAACCTCGTATTTATTAGCTTATTTGGGAAACATCATGAGCTTTTCAAATCTCAAAAAAGAAAATCTAATATTTGAATCGGTCATTCTAATGTTCAGGGTCCCTTCGAGGTGGGAGTCCTCGTGGTAATAGATACTTTGTCACATTCATTGATGATGCATCAAGAAAGGTGCGGGTTTATCCGGTCAAGGCCAAAGATCAAGTGTATCGCTTTTCCAAATTTCATGCCTAAGAAAGAGAGACAGATTTTTGAAGGTTTTCTGATCGCATAATGGAGAGCATATATTTCAAAGAGTTTTAGAAACCATCAAGCCAGCATATGGTATTAGACATGAGAAGACAAATCTCTGTACTCCACAAAGACAATGGTGGCAGGTGCAGAGGATGAACCGCATCATGCCGAGAAGATCTGACGCTGCTAAAATGGCAAAGCTACCCAAAGCGTTTTCAAAGTGCTTATCGTACCGCTTGTTACTTGATAACAGTTCCCTCGCCTTTCGAGTTCGACATTCCGCAGAGCATGGACAGAAAGATGTTGCTACAACTATCTTAAGGTTTTGGGTGCAAGGCTGGTGACATGTCCCAAGAGTAGGTCAAAGCCGACAGTTTTTCCATGTATCCGCTGCTATGGAAATGAAGAGTTTGGGTACGTATTATGATCCAGCAAAAGAAGATTTTCGTGGCGAGAGATGTGATATTTTATGAAGATCGCACGCTTCAGACATCAGAGAAGAACGGCACAAAAGCTTATATCGTTGACGGTGTTATCGATCCTACAAGATTCATTGCAAACAGATTTATGATGGGGAGTGAGACAAGATCGTGATGAAGCACCGCAGATGTTGGTCAATATGATGCCGTAGAGCGATCAAGCCGGCTGAGCAGGGAGCGCCTCCTCAACAAGTCATTTCAGAATCTCACAATCGGCGACTTTACCAGCAGAAGCCGCCCATCATCAAAGATCCTTCTTCGTGAGTATGTGTTGGATTATCGATGATGGGAGCGTGAGAATTTCAAGTACTATGCAGAGGTGCTTTGATGAAAGCTATAGAAGAAATGCATTTCTTTGAAGAAAAGGCAACACAAAGTTGCGAGTTAGTGGAACTCCTAGCGCGCAGCGCATTAAGTGTGTTGTGTCGGTGTTCAAGTCAAGAAAGATATGGATGGAAAATTGCCATGTCAAGTATAAAGCCTCGCTTCGGTAGTAAAAGGTTTCAGCGTAAAAAGTATTTCAATTTGATGAGATATTCTCTCCGGGGCCAGAAAATGTCTTCTATCAGTTGCTGAAGTTCGGATCGCTATTGGGGGACTCGAAGCCAAACAGCTAGATGTGAAGACTGCTTTCATGTAGGATTAATGAAGAAATTCTATATGTCACAACCCGAGGGGTTTGAAGTAAAAGGTAAGGAACATATGTTTGAAATTAAAGAAAAGTCTTACGGGTCACAAGCCGCCAAGGCAAAAGTAAGAAGTTTATCTCACAGGAGCCACTAGTATAAGAGAGGACACGCAGATCATTGTGTTTATTTCAAAGAAGTTACGTACGGTAATTTCATTATTCTTTTACTCTTATGTTGATGATATGTTAATAGCGTGGAATGATTCAAAATTGACTGGCAAGTCAAAGAGAGGTTGTTCAAGTCCTTCGACATGAAAGTTTCAGTGGCCTCGCAAACAAATGTCAAGGCGAATTAATTTCGAGATAGAAAGGCAAAGAAGTCATTGTCGCAATGCGAAAAGTATGTTGAACGTAGTGCCAAAGGTTCAATATGAAAGATGCTGGTCACGAACATAACTTCAGCCAATCACTTTAAGCTTAGCGTGTTTATGCCTCATCATTACCAGATGAAAAGGAAAAGGATGGCCTCTTATTCTCATTCTCTGCCATGGTATATCTATATCAGTGGTTCGTGAAGATCCATATCAGGACACGCCATAGCACAGAGCAGGATTTCTCTCAAATCCGTTATATTATCGTGGCTGTTAAAATGGATCAAATATCAGGGTACTTTCAAAATCAGGTTTGAGTTTTAAAACAAAACCAACATTAGCGTTTTACGATGTCGAGCATGGCGGTGTGACCTGATGGCAGAGTCGACTGGTTTTATTCACTTTGGCCGGGAGTCAAGTCATGCGCCTGCCGTTAAGTGCGTCGCTTCGTCTATCGAGGCAGATGAGATAGTAGTTAAATCAAGCAAAGAAAAGAGATGTTAGTGGATAATATATTTGTCCGATTTTGGTCAATGCAAGACGAGTATGTCAGGTTTTTTGCGGATGGGGCTAGAGCGCTATGGACTTGAGCAAGAATACTTCGTACCATTCCCGCATTGTGCCACATCGATAGATATCATCGTTACGAGATGTCATTGAAAGAGCTTAGAAGCCAAGAAGATTCACGTATTTTAACTCCACAGATACAAAAGTTGTTACCGCCGAGAGAATAAGCTGAGTTTCGTCGCGGCATGGACTCTAACTGAGATGTTAGAGTGTAATCTCCCCTTATGTCATTTCGGCGGGAGATTTGCAGCGGTGGGTCCAGCCCAATGTTTGGTTTGGGTGCCCCATTTTTACTTAAGCCCATTAGTAAGCCACAGCATACACTTTTATTCAAAATGAAATCGAGGAGCAAAGAAGAATTCTAGTTTTTTTTTTACAAGTCTTCCAAAGAAGAAGAATGGGATTTGGGAGCAAGAAACGTTTTTCAGAGTAAACTGTGTGTGCCATGCTTCTGAGTAAAATGAGGCACTGCCTGTACGTGTGTGTTCCCTGTGTGGTTAGAAAATTACAGCAAAGCAGGTTTTTTTATACAGCAAAAAAAAATCCTGATTTATACAGCAGGTTTGGGTGAGATCTTCATCAACCTATTTTGATTTGAGGCTGGATTGCCCACTATTTATTCTGTACTATATTTGATGATTTCATTGTTTTCTGGGATCACCTTGTTTAGAATTAGGTTTTGTACCTAAATTATTATAGTGATGGTTTTGGTGAATCTACAAAAGGTCCTGTGAGCTCTCTTCTCACTGGGAGGTTCTTCCACGCAAAATTTCTCTGCTATTTTGTGATTATCTCCTTTGGCATATTATTCTTTCTCGCTGCATTTTATTGACTCTAAATGTGTTAAATCAACAAGGGAAATTATCTACCAGGTTTATTATTTCCCCAACATGCACTTTATCAAGTTGAACTGGCTACACTGTCATGGATGATCAAGTTCCCGTTTCATCTTTCGAATCCAGAAATAAACCAAGAAGAGTACTTATCGTCAGAGAATAAGAAATGTACTAATGTTTATTTCACAGCTCTAATCTATATTCATTGAAACATTTAGGCTTCAATAACAATCGGCTTCATTTTCGCCATACACAGAGGTCCACAGACCACTGGGCGCCACACGCGAATTAGCATGCAAATGGGAAACATCATTTCAGGTCATTGCCAAAGATGAAATCACCCACGTATCCGCTTTAGATGCTGAAGTTCTTGAACTGACTCTTGCCCACTACCAGACGTGTGCATTGGGTACGCCTAAGATGTCCAAAGAGTCACCACATCAAATCTTAGTTTAGTGATCAGGATCCCTCCACCCCATATCGGGAACCTCACATTTCTTAGAAGAATGGGGCCCTCCAAAAACAACAACTTCCACTAAGAAAGTGTCTCTAATCAGTAATATTCCACTTACCAGTTCTCGTTTCCAAGAACAATTCCTTCTTTCGCAAAGATTCACTGACCTTCATATCGTTTGTTTTAGAACTAATCAATCATACTGCTTTGAAGAAAACCAGAATCGCCCTTCCAAACGGTGCCCACCATCGAGAACAATTCATTAAGAGCATCCCCAGCCTTTACTGGGAACCTCTCATCTCTCACTCTATTGTCAGCAGGAGAAAACAACCTGGAAGGAAGCATTCCTGAGGAGCTTAGTAGAACAAGTATAGACTGGATGTTTTTAGTTTTCAAATGCATTAATGCAGCACCCTTCTTCTATAAGAATCTTTCAAATACGTTACTTTTTACTTCAGAGCTAACCAACTGTGAGGGGAAGTCTTAGCTAATATACGGGTGTTGCCTTTCCTCTATCTGCATCACACATTTTTATCCATTTCATTGATCAATGCCTTAACGCTGGAAGAGACTTTTCCTGGTCACGCTTTCACCGGACCGCATCACCAAATTCGGGAAGGTCGCAAACCTTCGAGCCAACCATGCTTCACTAATCAATTGGTCTGTCCAATCCTGGAGATGATTTGAGTTTCATTAGTTCTCTGAAGTTAAACTGCACTCTGCACACCAAATGTCATCACAGAAATTTCAAAGGTCCTTTAGTTAGCAATAGCTAATTTCAATCAAACTTATGATAACTGAATTCAATGTGATTCATGAACAATCTTTCCGTAGAATCGAGAACCGGTAAATCTAACATACATGAACTTGGGTATGAATCAATTAACCATGAGGTGCATCTTTCAAAATCTCAAAACTTTATAAAACTAACCACTAGGTTTGCTTAGAAACAGACTCAGAAGAATACCTTCCGTCAGAATCTTAACCCTGGTTAATGATCATCAGTCGAACAACTGACGATATATTCCTCTCGCTTAGCAAATCAATAAACCTACTAAAATTGATTCTTACTAACAACAACCTTAATGTCAATCTCACTACGCAGGGTCTTCCTTCGTCAGGATCCTTCCAAGAAGCACAAATGCATCGGGTCACCGCCATTGAAGTCATATGATTAACTCAAGGCTATATATCTTTCAAAAGCAGATTATCAAGTGATCTACCGAGCATTTGGTAATCAGAAAATGCGACTCAACCCACACATGTCTGGCAGGATCCCAAACATCATCGGCAAATCCTTCGAGATTAGAATTCTTAGATCTTTCTCGCAACAAATTTTCTGGCAGGATCCCAATGTTTCTTGGGGACCTTCCTTTCTTGATCTATTTGAACTTGTCTTTCAATGACCTTGAAGGAGAAGTACCCTTAGTTGAGGCAAATGTCACAATTTCAATCGAAGGAAACAATAATCTTTGTGGAGGCGTTCCTAAGCTTCACCTTGCCACATGTGTCACCTCCTCTTCCGACAAAAAGAGAAAGCGCCCCTCTGTCAAACCACTCATTCCAATAATCATTGGAATTTCATTCTTAGTTTGCTAGCCTTCTTTTTCATTATCCATCTAAGAAAGAAAAGAATGAGGAATAAATGTTCTTTCTCCAAATTCTGAAACATCTGGTCTCTGCTAATTTTGATTCATGGTCTTCCATGCAAAAGTTTGTCAGTGTTTCTGGTCCAATAAAATTTGGTATTTGGTTTGTTCGTGTATAAAGCGAATCTCATCAACATGTTCACTTATCGAGTAAAGGTGTGTTCAATCTTTCTCAAGGCGAAGCCTAAAGCTTTATGTTGAACAGGCGCCTTGAGAAAATCCAACATGTAATCTGTCAGGCCTTGAAAGCGTTGTCAATTTCGACCTCAGTGGAAATGATTTAAGGTCTGTATTTAGGATTGATGTTAAAACGCGATAAAATGATACGCTTATATGCGCAAGTGCACGCTTCATTTCAAGTAGTATAGTGTACTCGTGGTACAGAGCATCGATCCACAGGATGTAAAATACTACATGTTGCCCCCGTTTGATAATATCCGAAGATGACTCAGAGGGAATTCAAATATGTAAAGATTACCTAAACCATCGATTCAATTAAAGTATTGGTTTTGCCTGTGGTTATATCTCCCCTCGTCACGCTCAATGGATTAATCTTCTAAATATGTTATTATTCAAAGATATTTACAATATGCGTCAACGGCGAGGTGATCTTTTCTAGCTGTATCCTCTCTCGAGAGATCCGCTTATTTCATGTAATAGAATTCGGTATACTTTTGGTCCCAACTCGCATTCGAAATGCATTAATGTCCTAACTCTAATTACACTCTGTGTTCTAATGTTCCCATTACCTAATCTAATCAAGTCTACTTGTACTCAGATCCTCGTCATCTCTCATCTCAACCCTTACCAAAGGTAATTATGCCAATGTCAGCGACATCAACATTAATGATTAAACTCCATAGCATAGAATAGTTACAACATATTGAGAACTATCATTATAAAGTCAAACTTGAATCCATATAACATATGACAAGGTTCAATATAACCCAGAAATAAATCTGTGAATGACACTATGAAAAGATCAAATGTTTAGTATTAAAACATGATTCTAATATCCAAAAAAAGAAACAATACAAACTCGGGCAATTTCAAGTCTATGTCACCGCCCCAATTCTGTAATTTCGCTCGCACGCTTCATCCCCGGCTTCGAGTCTTATTCGCTTGGCAGGCGTATCCGCGTCGACGTCAGCGACGCCGCGAACGCCGCTCACTCTGTCGACTTCTCAGATTGCTGACCGGACGCCGCGACGCCGGGCGCCGCACGGGGACGCCGTGAGGGGACGCCGCGACGGACAAATGCCTTCTTGCCTTGGTCTCCCCATCGCTTCCAAAATGCTTCCAAAAGTCGTTTTTCGCTTCCAATATACCGCATCCAAACCATGCACCAAATCAGATCACCACAAAACTATAAACACCCGCACCGCCACACATGTCAGTTAATAAGGATAATATCATAAAATAACCGTGAAATGAAAGACTGACGCGAGTATAATATGAGTGTTTTAGGCACTCATCACACTCTAACTTAGTTTCTTTCGCTTGTCCTCACAAGAACCCCACCTCAAACAGACACACAATAACAACAGGCCACTAATACTAAGACGCGTTGCACATGCCAGTAAATGGGTGGGATCAATTGATCGACTCATACCCCACCGGTTGCTCGTTCACAAATGCATACAGATATTTGACGTGAAAATTCTACGAAATAGGTAGAAGTGATCAGCACGTAAATCCCATGATATTCAATAAATTTCTTCCTAAACTTCATGTGTTATATTATGAATGACTCAAAGATATGCTAGTTCCACACCCCTAAACTTGAGCTCAACCTCACCTGGTTTGGAAGAAATAACTGTAGAAAAGACAGAACCACCATTTTATTCATGACCTATCTAGAAACTTCCTTACGCGACCTAAAACAACCGAAGAAAACCTAGTGCCGCTGAAGTTGTGCCTTAGTAAAACCTCAGAATGGGATCCATCGCGACTCATCAATGGGCAGGCAACAGCATTAAATTCCCTTCAAACTTCACCCCGAACACTAATCCAAACTCGAGGGCCCTAGGTCATGGAAGAATCACTGCACTTTATACAGCGCAAGAATAATGACTCCCGGCCACTGTCGCAGACAGTTTCACAGCCCTTCGCACCGCCCTGGATTCCCATCGATGATCTCGCTAGCCCCACACCATTCATTTTCTTATTTAAATTTTTCTTTTTTTTTCACTGTTTTGTATTTTTCTCTTTTGTCGCTCGTAATCCTCTTTTATCGGGTGTCCCATCACTTAAATGGTTCGAGTCTCCCGAAGGTTACCGAATTTACGTTGGTCGGGTCTCGGCTACCATGCATGCTCAAGGTCACTGCCGCGTAAGTGATGCGTCTTGCGAACCTGTGTCGTGATCATCAGATTGTTCAACAACCCTTTCCATCTATTCAACCTACTACGAAAGATCAAAACATTATATGCATTTGAACATTCATGTTAATCGTAACCCACCCAAAAGTGATCCTCACTTTTTAACACACACAAACACGCAACACATGATATAAGATCGACCTAACACAAACTGTTAAAGAACTACACATGACTCATGTTTGACTAAACATGAACTAAATAGAAACAACTGAAGGTCATCAAAATAAAAGTACTATAAAAACCTAAAAACAAAACAAAACTAAACACGATCACCACACCCCCCCCAAACAAAATAAACATATTCCCACGGCAAGAAATAAAAACAAAGATGGGTAATTCCGCATCGCCACGGTGGTGGTGGAGGATGGTGGAAAGCCAAGAGTCGGGCGAAATGAGCCCGCAGGTCCGCCGGCCCCAGAAGATAGTGGCTCGGGGTCGCCGCACCAGATACGACCACTTCAGGGCCTCCAAATCCCGCGAAACGAGACCTAAGTGCTCCCGGTTCATCCCAAAATGCCGCCAAAGCGCCGGGCGAGGGAGAGCAACGTCCGGTCCGGGAAGACCGATATCGCCGCCGTCGCCGAGGCAGCGTGGACGTCGGATGCGGAGACTCGTCATGCCCCCGGACGCTTCGTGGATCCATAACGAGCCCGATACTCAAAGCTCGCCCTCGCCCGAGGGCCTGCGACCTAATCGCAGTTCAGCCGCGACAACCAGTAAAATCCGCCAAAGACGCCATCGACGGCCGTGCCTCATTGTCGCCCGGGCACCCGCTTGAGCCAGACAAGCCAAAGATCGTAGCGGTGTCCTGTACCATTCGCATTCCAGCCACGAGATGGCATCCCATAATCCCATCATCGCGGCACATCCCGAGCGTCCGGCACTTCTACCATTTTCGGCGTCATACCACGACGTCTCTAACATCACGACTGGCGATATCCAGATTGGCGCCAACGTCAACACCGCCGTCGCCTTCGCGCGCTGATCTCATCCGTCCCCACCATCGCCAACACGATAATCTCAGAACACTACTGATTCATCAACACTGGTGCGGACACGTTCGATCGACAACATTGACTGAATTCTGCGCCAACTGGTTCATCATCTCGCATCCCCTCCATCCGATAATGGTCGATCGCGTGCGAATCGCGCAATTCAATATCACATCCCGCCATTGATGATACGCGTCACACACGCTTATCCCTAGCCGCACTGTTCATGGAAGTCATCGGGGCGGAACCCCTTCTCTCACGGCGATCGCCAAATGATGCTGGGATCACGCACCGACCACAAATCGCGATATCATAAGCGACGGTCCTCGCCACTTACCGCCAGGTACCGCCTTCCCTACGACATAATGACCTAGATGACACGCAGCGGTACCAAAGTGCGAGCACCCACCACACAAAGCAAAACACCAGTGCAAACTAAACGAACCGAACTACTAAGGTACGCAAAAAACCAACTACATTCCAAACCTAATGTACCTAACAAAACCTCTAAAATCAAATCTAAGAGACCCTTGCACTAACCGAGAATGCCCAGGCGCCGCACCGAGCAATGTGGTGGAATGCCACAAGCGACCCGCCAATGTGTGATGAGAGTTTCGGGAAATACGATCTAAGCGCGACATACAACCGCGCCGCGCGACGAAGAGTTCCGCAGTGGCCAGCCGAGTGCGTAGTCAGCAACACAATGTATCGCGCACGAGGCGCGAGTTAAGGGGCAAAATGAACCGCTTTCGCCCAAACAGTGGCAATGTCGCACGCGGCAACGCCGCGACGCGACGGTGAGAGCAAATGGAATCACGCCGGACACGCTTCAGACTTAACGCCGCGACGCGATGAGTCGCGAAAATCCACATCGCGACGTGAGAAATCCACGTCGCGACGTGACAGAGATGATACACCTGACGTCAGCGAGAAGTCCACGGCCGCGGACAGAGTGGGTCACCTTATCGCCGCGACGTGAGAAACCCAATGCGCCGCGACGCGACAGGAGGATATAATTGACGTCATGACGTATGTCCCACTGTCACAATGCGACGTAGAAGTTATAATCTGACGTCACATTTGGGAGGTCCACGGCGACGTGACAGAAGTTATGACCTCATAAGAACTTTGTGCACATTGATAATCTCGATCGTGAAAACCCTCCCCACTGCATTGCACTCATGACTGAACTTCTAACTTAATCTTCCTCACCATCATCACAATTGAACAATAAACAAGTAGAAACACCGGACACTGAGAAAGTTAGAAACCCTATAATATTGTCGAAAATAAACAATAGAATGAAACCTAAGGAAAAGAAAAAGCTAAGAAACACTCGGGTTGCCTCCTAAGAAGCGCTTATGTTTAATGTCGCCACACGACTCGCTAATCTCAACGTAGATATGTTGACAGCAAACGGAGCGTTTTACGGCCCGCGGTCGCTCGCACCAATGTCACAGAAACATCTTCATCATCCTTCCGAACCCAATACGCTTCAGCGCGGTCAGTTATCTTCGAGGCCTTCGCAACGCCAAACTTTCCGTTGGTCCGATATCCATCAGACCCATCCGGCGCCGGTTATTACGCGGAAAGACTCTTCCGATTCTCGCTTCGGTCACCTTCTGCACGATTTGGTTTTCCCGCGCACAGAACACCAAGAGTGTAATCAGTCTTCCTCCGTCCCGACATGTTAAACCGGCGACGCACTTAATAACTTCATATTTGAATATTTTCACGTTACCGGAGGATGTTGGTATGACCTTCCGCAAGTCAGACCGAGTCGCAGTCGAGCGCCTTCACCGGTTTCGAACGACCACATCGCGCGTACCGTCGATGTCGCCCGCCACGTTTTCGTTAACCACCGCAGAACCCGAGCAACAACCATCCGATCCGTTTGCGCTTCTTTCACATAACCGATCTTCGCTACGCCAGCGGTCCACACTCTTCCATCTTCTACCCGCCGCTTCGTTGAACCTCACAGTTGGCTCACGGCATCCACGTCGCAACGACGCGTACTTCGAGTAACATCCTTTGTCGAACCGACCTATCTTCTCAACTTAACGCGTTTGTCGCTGGCAAACCAGATCTTAACCGTTTTCACCATCTCAACTTCAGTTATTCACCATCTCTCGATCACGTCGGTTAGACCTGGATTCGAAACGACCGATCATGCCCTTTATTTTCTGGGGCTTCAACAGATTTACTAGTCAGGGCCCCAGTTTTCCACCTTCTTCCACTTAGAGTGATGGCCTTGCAAGATTTCCTTTTCCCTTTCGCCTGTGGTTTACCTCTCACTGTTTCTGCAATGATCCCATTGTTTTCGCCAACAGATTGGGCTATTTCCGTCTACTTCAACCTCCTCCACTTTCAACTGGCTGCTGATTGTTTCAATCAGCTGCCTGGTTACATATTCGCTGGTTCATTCACAAAGGAGCGGGAAGTTAACATCTCGTGCAAGAGCTTGTCAAACCAACTTTTCTCGAGGTCGTTCACTATTTCTATTGATAACGTGATGACTGATTGTTCACACCCATCTCGATTGCTCATCGTTTCGGTTCTCATTATTACGCCACCTCGCCCCGATTCGATTCTGAGACCACTTCCATACCTGGCCCTTGCTTCGGGCTGATTGATTCCGACAAAACCTCGGACAACGATCGGTCGTTTCACCGTAGGTTTCCCGACCATTCCGCGTCAAGCCAGGCGCGCTCCACCACGTAATTCACATAACTCCCAATACGGGTCAGGTTCGATCGCTTCGCGCTCGCCTATTTAATCGCTTAGTCACCGTGCTACATGGATTCACCGACACAGACCTCATTATTCGTGCTACCCACTCGCTCGCCGCGCATCGTGTGCTTTCAGCGCCATCGACCTCGTTAGCCGCAGATTTTAAGATTTACAGCTTCGTCTGTGGTTTTCATCGCGTTCCCCTCCAACCAAGCATCAATAATGTCAGCTGTACTTCGACCATTATGTATGCGCGACTCGCATCCATCCGTCGGGCCTCTGCGGTGGGCACTTCCGCACAATTCATGAAATCGCCCCATAGTTTCGCCAAAGCCCCAATTGTCCAAACGTGATGGGATTCTCGCACAAGTCGTACTGGGCGGTGGAAGAACTGTCTTGAATTTTTTGCACTAAATCATTCCACGAGGTAATGAACTGTATAACCTGTTAGCCAATGTTTGGCTCTATCCCCCCAGTGAAAGTGGGAACAACCGTAACCTAGCTTCAATTCATTATTTATGAGACCAAACTTCTCGGCGTAAGCTACCAAATGGTCTTGCCTTACGGTACCCAATGAACAAGATATTTCAAGCATCTCGTACCGTGGATCGACTTCACCAAATTGTTTGCTTGAATAAAAAGGCCTGGAGCAGTCGTCAAACAACAGGTAATACGAACCCATCTATCAGTACGAAGGATCATTCGGGTCAAGGTATTCCTGCAAGCCATTCCTTCCATGATTCCCATTTTTCCCGTGGTTCGGCCTGCTCAATGCCAAGATTTTATTCTAAGTGTTTTCCATGATTATTGATTTCTAACTGCTCGCTTCAGTTTCGCGCACTGCAGGCAGGTCTTTCGTTCAGATCAAACAAAGGCCAAGTCGATCCGATCTCGCCGTCAAGATACTTATCGAAACTACGCCGTACTAACACACGAACCAACAAAACCAAATTACCAAAGACTTGTAAAAATAAACAAAAGTGCAAAGAAATTTCCGCACAATATCTATTTACTTAATTTCATCAATCGAACCTATCACTCGCAATCCGCGCCTGCAAAAACTTAACAAGGCGAGCTATGGTATAAAATATATCATACGCGCAGAAGTGCACGTCTTACCAAGTAGTATAGTACTGGTACGAGCATCGATCCACGTGGACAAAGTGTATTGACTACAAAGGTTCTGCTTTTTAGATAATATCCTAAAGATGACCAGAGGGAATTCAAATATGTAAAGATTACCTAAACTATTGATTCAATTAAAGTATTGGTTTCTTCTGCAAGTTATATATCTCCCGTCACGCTCAATGGATTAATCTTCAACATGTTAGTATTCAAGATATATTTACAATATGTCAATGGCGGCGAGGTGATCTTTTTTCTACAAGGTATCCTCTCTCGAGGTATATCCGCCTTATTTCAAGCAATAAAATTGGGTATATCTATCCCACTCAGATTCAAATGCATTAATGTCCTAACCCCAATTGCCACCTCAGTTCAATATCTTCATTTTACCTAATCAACTCAAGTCTACTTACCAGATCCTAATACCTCATCTCTCGAATCTCTGATTCAAAGGTAATTATGCCAATGTTATCGACATCAACATACGATTAATCATGCGTACAGAATAGTTACAAATATATCAGAAATAACCGAATAATATAAAGTTTCAAACTTCTTCTTTAATCCATGGAACATATGACAAGGTTCAATATAACCTCTAGAAATAAATCTAGAACATACCGAAAAGAAAAGATCAAAACGTTTAGCATTAAAACATGATTCTAATATCCAAAATAAGAAACAATACAAACCCGGCACTTCCTCGGTCTCGTGGTCACTCGCCTCGAATTCCTGCGGCTCGCTCAGACGCCGACCCCGATTTCTCAGCCCCATTTTGGCTTTGGCAGGCGATTCGGGCCGACGTTTAACGCGGTAAACTGCCGATGTCTGGTGATTGCCGGGCAAGATTGAGACGCCGCACGTTTCAACTTACACCAGATTGTCAATTCGGTCGTCAGACGCTGGGGCGTCAAGGACGTGGGATCGCCATACGTGATTCACTTTCTATTGCCCCATCGCCCAAAATGCTTCCAAAGTCGCTTCTTTCGCCCAATAGACTCCGCATCCAAACTATGCACCAAATCGAGTCTAGCCACAAAACTATAAAATACTTATAAAATAAACGTGAAATGAAAGACCGACGCGAAAGAGCATGCAAAGGTTTTGTGCACTCATCAAACATGCCTAGCGAATTCGACTGATGGTTACATCCGTGAAGTAAGAGGATGAACCCCAAAAGCTTACCTTTCTACAAAGACTAAATGTTGCTATTGACGTTCCTTCTGCACTAGAGTATCTTCACACTCAATGTGATGAAATTATTGTTCATAATGATCTTAAGCCCAACAATGTTCTTCTTGACAATGATATGGTGGGCCATATCAATGATTTCGGTATTTCAAAGATCACTTCTGTTGTTTCTAGCACTACGATTGCTACTAGTATTGGCACAGACCAAAATAACTCAAATACAATGAAAGGGTCCATAGGCTACATTGGTCTAGGTACCAATTTCAACTACAAGTAATTAAATATCTCTATTCATTTTATGTTCTGTAGCATTTTCCATGGATATGAATAAACTCTAATTTTCTTTTTTACTTTGTGATAATTATTATGCAGAATATGGTGTGAGTGGTCAAGTGTCAACAAAGGGAGATATGTATAGTTATGGAATTCTTTTATTGGAGATGTTTACCGGAAGAAGACCAACTAATAGCGAGTTCCAAGATGGTCATACTCTTCACAACTTTGTGAAAACATCTTTGCTAGCTTGAGCGAGTCATGGAGGTCATATATCAGCCTTTGCTTCTAGAGATAGATGAAAGTGGTAAAATGAGGGAATGCATCACTGCAGTATTGGAAATTGGCATTATATGTTCCATGGAATTGCCAAAAGATCGAATGGAGATAAGTGATGCAGCCGATAAATTACGCTCGATCAGGAACCTCTTCTTAAGGGAGGCAGGCCATGGAGGTGGAAGAAGGCACATCATACATCTAGAAAATTTTGTTTCATAATCGCATCCTTTTTGTTTTTGTTTTTTGTGGTGTATTGTCATAATATTTGCTTTGCTTGCAAAACCAAAACCAAATATCATGTTTGCTTTTCTCACATCCAAGATCATCCCGAAAGGCTATTAACTGGTTTTCGGTGTTTCTTTTTTTACCCCAACGTTTGGGCTATGATAAGATCAAAATCAGCACAATGGATGATGAAAATAATAATGATAACAATAGTAGAACAGGTTTAGCTCTTTGGTTATGCAAGATGAAGAGACTAGAGCAAAGGCTTGAATAGAAATAAAAACGTTATTTTGTTAATTAATTTCACTAAGATAAAGAAAGGTGTGTCATGAGCCAACTCAACCGCCACGAAACTTGGGAGCGCTTGCTTTTCGACTTAATATCAACTTAAAATTTTCAAGATACTGCTTGCTTTTTAAAATTTTTACAACTTATCTAAAATTTTTTTAAAGTTTTTGAATAAAATGAATATCGCTTTTTCATTCGTAAGTCATTTCCATACAAATTAGAAAAACTCCAACATTACTCCAATATAAGTAAGAACAAGAATATGTTACGTTATTACGAATGACAACGCGGTGGTTTGGGATTTATCATCCCATCTCGTTTATTTTTTTCAATTCCAAAATTTGTCTCATTTAAAAAATTAAACAGGGCAAGGTGGAGATGAGAAAATTCTCAAACTCGCCCCGTTTACATTTTATTTTATTTTTAATTTAATTTTTTATATTTGTTTTTATTTTATTATATTAAAATTATATTTTTCAAAAAATAAAAATATTATGAATTTTTATAAATTATTTATTAAAAAACCATTATAATAATAATTATTATTTATATTAAATATAAAATAAAATAAATAAAAATTATTTTTAAAATATAATCTAAGGGCTTATTATTATTATTTTGCATACACTGGCTCATATCGTTTCATTCGTATCCTCATGGCGCCTAAAACAATTTATTTCTTTTCGGCTTCACTTTATTTTAAATGAACTTTTAAATTTAAACAATTCTCTTCGACTTCTAGATTTTCCTAAAATTCGCCGAGTCACCTAAGAACTTATCACCTAGAAACTTTTCTGTGTCACTAGGATTTCAAGGAAATGAATTTAATCTACGCAAATTGCTTCGGGCCAGTCCTGAGATCTGAAAAATTTTAGGCTTCCTCGAACCCTTTTATAAAAATTTATTATTTTATTAACATTTGCTATTTCTTTGGAATTTTCTAATTTTCTCGTAGTTTTATAGAGAGTAACAATACTGAACTCGCTCGAATTTTTAAAACAACTCAACCAAGCGAAACCGAATAAAATTAAATTAAACTCAGGCCATTAAGACGGCGCAGTGACGAACCCAAAATAACCGCCTCGCCATATCCCTACTACCACCTAAATAAAGCAAAAACAACAACTTAATACTTAATGCCATTAAGACTATTCAAAGACAGTTCTCAAAAGAAGTTATATTCAAAAGACAAGAAAAATAAACACCCACCTGGGATCATCAAATCTCATGAAATCCAAGTCAAGTCGAGAGGCCAGGAAACTGATTCTGAACTTCGTTAACTGCTGGTCTGGACCAGTATGCAGGTTTTTCAAGTTACTGGGAAAATTAATGAGTCCATTTTTAAAACTACTTAGAGTAAAAGTTAAGCTTTTCATGTGTATCTTTTCGTACTTTTGGATGCAACCATCCTTCCAAACTAACTTTTGACATCAACTCATAAACAAGAGTGTTGAGATAATTACCTTGGAAGTCCAAGCTTGAGCAAGCACTCGGGACTTTGACATGGTTTGTTAAAACGTACGTTATGTACTGCTTGTTGTCTTTTAATATTTTAACCAAGCTTAGCTTTTTGATCTGTGGCTATCATAATAGCATATGGATGGTTAGGATAGAAAAAGAAGTGTGTTAAGCTAGCATCATATTTTTTTATAAAAAATTTTCTAAAATGGAAAAGGAATAGTAGCACAATTCATGTCCCCTATTTTGCCATTGCTTTGTTTCTCTTTTTTTTTTTTTCTTTGTTTCATTTTCTCAAGGTTTGAAGGTTTCCATTTGATGTAGCTCGGCTACGAAAAATAAAAGAAAACGAATAAAAGAAACTGAACGAAATTCTGAATATTTCAATATTAATCAAGTCTCGTTTAAAAAATAACATGTGCGCTATTTATAAGACAAACAAAAACTTAATGGATAATCCCAAAATCATAATGGATAAATCCAAAAAATCCTAATGTATAACCAAAAAATACTACTGGGATAAATCCAAAAATACCATCTGATAAATCCAAAATAAAATTAACAAATAATTAATAGTAATAAAAGTCTTCATTGGACTTGGGGCTTCCTATCTCATCTAGGCCTAGATATGGGCCTACTTCATGCCCCACCATTCTATCCGGGTTGAAAAGAACTCGACTCCAAAGAGTGAAAGGAAAGATAACAATCCAACAATGAATAATCCAAATGAGGAAGATCATCCTCCTGTATCCAAAGAAGATCGAATCGCACGATCACCACGCGATTCGACAAATAAAACGAATTAAACCACCATCTTTAGAACTCACGAACTCATCATCAAGGATATCCACCGTCTCTAAAATGCAATTTAAGACATATGGTGCACTGCTAGCTTCACCGCGCACACACTAAGGCGTAAAGTAGAAGGTCTAAAGGTGCCTCTGAAGGTAGCAAGTCCTTACATTGAAAATGTGGCTAATATCCATGCTCAAGAAATCAAGAAGATATGCATTAGATCCCATTTTACGGGGTCGATAAATATGCCCTATGGCTCTTGCATAAAGTTTTAAACGTTTTTTTGAATTCGTCAAGACGTAATGCGAACCATAACATAGTCACCAACATTAAATTCTTTAGATCTAATGATGCACATCATCAAATCGCTTTATACTCCTCATTACTAGAAATTTTCTAGCCTAATCTCGATAAAGTCATATGTTTTGCAAAGTTTTCTACTGTGTTCAGATACACGCATGTGAGGAAGGAACAAGATCATTAGGTGTGCGGGGTGAGTAGCCATTAACAATCTGAAAGGACTTTGACCGTTTAATCCATCGTAATTGTTATGGGGCAACCTACGTTGACAAAATTAAATCCCAAACACCTTGTTTTATCCCAACCAAACAGACCTAGCATATTACCTTACCACGACAACAACCCTGGCCACGATCACCGAGGATGAAAAGGTGATGAAATTTAAGAGCAGTGCCAAACAATCTCCAAAAGGTTTTCCAAAAATAGCTAACAAATTTACATCCCTATCGATACAATGGTGGAAGGCAAACCGCAATTTAACAACTTCTCTTAAAAACAATTTAGCAACACTGTGAAGCATCATTGGTTTTGTTACATGTGGAATAAAAATGTGCCATCTTTAGAAAACTGGCCAACAACAACCAAAATATAATCAGTGTCCTCTAGCCGTCCTAAAAATCCAAAGAACAAAGTCCACATACTAACATCTTTCCAAGGTTCATGGAGGGATGTGTAAAGGAGTATATAAGTCAAGGTTTTGTTTCTAGCCTTAGCTATCTCACATGTTCTCGTATCGGTAACCATCCTAGCAACATCCCTTCGTGAGAAGGCCAATAAAACCTATCTTCAACCAATGGGCCAGTTTTATCCCTCCCAAAATGTCCAGCTAAACCACCTACATGCATCTCCCAAATGAATAAATCCCTAAATGATGTACGAGGTACGCACAATTTAGTCACTTTAAACAAATACCCATTTTCAACAAGGAAGTCCAGATACCTTGACTCGCTACTACCATTAACCTCATTAGTAAATAATACCAAAGTCGTATGATGCGTACTCATTTTTCTCAATCTATCAAACTAATGACATGAGCACTCATACGATGAAGTGTGTAACAGCGACCGACTAAGTGCATCAGCAGCTTTGTTTTCAATACCAGAACGATGATTAATCACAAAAGAATATTCATTCAAAAATTCAACCCACTTAGCATGTCACGCCCCGAATCCCGGTCCGACCCGATTGGCGGATCCGAGCCGAGTCCGGGACGCGAGACTCAGGACTGGGACTCTTTACCTGATTTTTTTTTTTTAAAAGCTAAATGAGATGTTCCGGTATGGCCCATATTATAAATGTGAATCAATAATGACTCTATACATTTACCGAGTCCCATTTCTACAAATACAAAACTTTACACTTTACAATTACAACCAGAGCACTAACTCACATGTATGAACCCTTACAAGTGTATGTCAGTCGCCTGTACGCGATGAGCTCACGATGTCTTCTCTCAGACCTACACCTGATTAAAAACCCGTGCTGCTTTACGCTAAGTAGGAAACATTTTTATACGTAAACATGCATATACACAATTATAATAAGTGTATAACCATAACAAATATCGAAATCGCATTCATTCATATCACGGACTTATGTTTATTCAGACTCCCGTAGGAGTTACGTAACTTATTCTATGCTTCATACTGTAAGTACTACAAAACTTATACCGGTCTCTGGCTACGAGCACCCTTAGGTACTACCGACTTATACTTATTTTTTACCGATACTGAGTACCCGTGAGGTACTACAAAACTTATCTTATGCAAAGACTTCACTTATAACGTAATTTACATTCATCTCTGGGACTCCCGTAGGA
Organism: Tetrastigma voinierianum; assembly: GCA_016808115.1. Taxonomy (NCBI): domain Eukaryota; kingdom Viridiplantae; phylum Streptophyta; class Magnoliopsida; order Vitales; family Vitaceae; genus Tetrastigma; species Tetrastigma voinierianum. The sequence continues at coordinate 458,611 of JAEQBH010002345.1, read as the reverse complement.
GTTACGTAATTTATCTTATGCAGGAATTTCTACTTATAACAGATTTACATTCATTCGACCCGTAGGATACAAGTAACTTATACTATTCGAACTTATACTTAACAAAGCTTAGGTTTATTCAGACTTCGTAGGAGTTGGCTTAACTATGCTTATGCTAAATGGGAGATTAAACTTATTCCGAGGTACCCATAGTATCACCGAAATTACGGGATCGTATACCGATAATGCGTAATCTATTCTTATACCTGGCACTAAGTACTGACAAACTTATAATCGGGTCTTCACTAACTCGACATGTATTTAGATCTTATACATGTCTTACGTAGCATATACTTATCTTACTTTAACTTATACCGATCACGAACTTTATACCTGTCTTTCTAACTTATATTATATACAGACTTATTCTTTATCTTACTGATCTTATACCTGCCTACGTAACTTATTATTATATTTCTCTGATAATGTATATCCGTAGGTACTACGTAACATTTTATCGGGTACAAAAGTACTGTGAGGTACCACAGAATCCCATTCTTTACGGCGTAATTCGTGGCACGAGCAGCCCAACAGATCAGATCATAAGACGACAAGGTCGAATCGACTTGGCAGATACTCCGACATTAGTCTTCTCGTAGGTACGCATCACAGATTCATTATACCTGAGGTACTCATAGTACGAACAACTTATACTTATCTTACTGACACGAAAGACTCTTTTAGGCATTCACGTAACTCAGACTTTATTATCGATACAAGAGTACCCGTAGGTACTAATGGACTTAGTAAAATACTACAGTAACTTAATCGAGGCAGAATCCACTGTATTCGTGGAGTGACTCAGGTACTACTTAACCAGATCGAGACAGACATATTCAGATATTGCGGTTTATCAGATACAGAGTAATCAAGAGGTACTCACAGGATTATTCAAATCAGATTAATTTACTCAGATATAAGAGTACTGCAGGTACTACTCGAACTAACGATCAGACGTAACTTTATCAGAGCATGTGAGTACCTGAGGTACTACTCGAACTTATTCAAGCAAGGAAAAATACTTTAGGCACTACAAAGTCGATATATTTTAATTGATAATGTATAGAAATCTCGGTACCATTTAATTTATCTGGGATATTGCAGAGGCTCTCGTGAAAATTACAAAAACTTATTCAAATGCAGATCTTTAGGTACTACGTAACTTTATTCAAATGTGATACCTGCAGTATTTAAGGTGAACTTCTAAACGTGAGACAGAGTACCGTAGTACTACAAGAACTTATTCAGATACAAAAACAGAACTTAATCAAATATGTGAGTACCCTCGTGACATCACGCCAGTAACTTAATCGACATGTGAGCACCATAGGTACTGGCAAGACTTAATTCGACATACAGCATCTTCGTGTATCATGTGAACTCAGATCTGGAGATATAGTACCCTTTAGTGTACATGCAACGTAATCGAGGCATTCTGCATCTTTACTTTATTCTTATTCAAAGTCTTATCATATAAACTGTTGAATTTTAACAAGAATATCAACGCAGCAGGACTCAAAGACAATAAAGATCTCAAGATACTATATACAAAGTGACGTGTGTTGCCAGAAGACTAATCATGAGTGCACGTTATAAATCAGAGTGCTGAGCACTAATCGTGAAAGTGATCAAGATTTTAATCAGAGGCCGAGCACTACTGTGAGTACCGAAGACTAATCGTAGAAATACATGTCATTCAATAATCGGTCTTGCATGTCATGGTAATTATATGAATTAATAATTTAATATCTAGAATAAAATCTCTTAGCCACACATTAAAAGCATGATATGTTCATGTCGATAACACATCTTATATATTTCATTTCTAAATTCGTGCTTTTTACGCTATTCACATCATTCAAGTTTTCATTCCTATGAATTTATTTCACTAACGTAATCATTCCACCGGATTATCCAAACTCAAGTATGTGATTATGCATAATCACTTCTGCCACCGATTTTACCAGGATAGTTTGTAATATTAATTTTCCAATACTTCGTCTATTTACACTTGGCTTTTCGCGTCTTCTATAAAACGGCTAAGTGTTTATTCATAACCTAATCACCCACCGGAAAGACCTAACTCGTTACGTCCGAAACAACCCTACATTATCTACGTTCAAATCGACCGGGATTTTTCTGCGAGGCGCCCCACTTATGAATTTCAAACACTTTCAGATCGGACTTACGATTCTTCCTTGTTGTCGCCTTCTTTAAATCTATTTTACGTAGCCTAATTTTGAACCACCAAATCGGATAAGAAACGGTGTTACGCCAAATACCAAAACTATCAACAGAAAACTAACAAAGTCGGTGAATTTGCTATTAAATCCTTAACTCAGATCGGTACAACCCCTTACCCTACCGGTACAAGTCAGCCAAAACGACCGTGAACCGGAAGTTGTACCGTACAGTTCAACTCAGATCGCACAAGCTCCTAAAAGGCCCGTAATGTGTATTTTCTCCCATTTTCATGCACTTTCCATCCCAAACCAAATCTATACTTCATATACACTTCAAAATCATTTCCAATGCACCTTGGAATCTCTTTCTATTCAATTCATCTTTCATTTCTATCTTCTTTCAAAATCTTTCCAGATGGTTCTCCAAAATCACTCCACATTTACAGGCATCCATCCTCAAACCAAACATGATAAGCGAGAAGTTGTGCGCTTATTTTAACCCTAATTCAATTACTCTCAATTAACCAATACGAATTATCCTCAAAGAGAGTGATTTCATGAGCTTCATGTGCCATATGTGCTTTACCCACCCATTTGCCATCATTTTGGGTTAAGATGAAACTTCTGAAGAAACCCCACGTTTGGGGACAAACTACTAACCAACCAACCATGGCAATTCATACATAATCTCTTAGAATCCATAGCCAAAGTTAGTTTCCATACCTTGGCTTGGCTTTCCTCTTCTCTTCTCTTCTCTTCTTCTTCCTCTTCCTCTTCTTCTCTCCTTCTCCCATCCGGTTCTCCCCAAATGAGACCAACTTGGCCCTTTTAAATCCGCATTTTGTTAAGGCTTGTCTGGGCCCTCCAAATAAAACCCATTTTCGGGGTTAACTTTCTCTATTTGCTTTAAGCCCTTCCATCTCGCCATTTAAAATAAACTTTCATTTATTTCTATTTTGGCCTCAATTCTTTTCACATTAGACTTTTAAGTTTCATTTTTGGATAAATTAATTTTATCCCAATCTTATAATTTCTGGTTCTGTTTTGCCGATTTAACCCACGAAACCTTCAAATTATGCTTACAAATGACCCTAAATGATATCAAATGACTAAGGTATATTTCTATATACATAGCATGTCGAAAGCATTCAATTTCTTTTATGAGTTTAAATATATTAAAGCTTGACGGTCGAAACAACACAAATTCGCCAAGAATAAATAAACCTCCAAAAACGCAGACTCGCACTATAGCATAAAAACTCTTTTATCATAAGTAGAATATCAGTTTCTAGCATCATCAGTTTTTCACTAAAGAAAGCTATAGGGTGACCTTCTCGACTCAAGACACCACCAATACCTACACCTGATGCATCATAAGCAACCTCAAAAACTTTAGTAAAATCAAGATATCTCAAACTGGTGCCTCGGGCCATTCCCGACTTTACTTAAATCATAGCGACAGACCATTTAAACTCCTTATTCTTTAAACATTCAGTGATAGGAGCCATAATAGTGCTAAATCCCCTTATAAATCTCCTATAAAAAGAAGCTAAACCATGAAAACTACGAGTCTCAGTGATAGATCAGGGTTCAGCCATTCCCTATCAACTCTTAACCTTTTCTGATCACCAAACGCCATGTTCGCACACAATAAAGCCTAAGAAAAGCACATGGGGTCGCATAAAAGAACACTTTAAGGTTAACATAAAGTCGCGCCTCGTGAAGAGTGAGTAAACTTGTCTTAGGTGTGCTAAATGCTCTTCTTTCGATTAACTATGATCAATATGTCATCAAAAGTAGACCACCGTAAATTTACCAATGAAAGGTCGTAGGACATGGGTCATAACTCATGAAGTACTAGAGCATTAGACAAACCAAAAGGCATGACTAACCACTCAAACAAAACCATCTTGTGTTTTAAATGCAGTTTTCCACTCATCTCCTGGTCTAACACGAATTTGATGATAACCACTACGCAAATCTATCTTAGAGAACCAACTAGAACTACCTAATGTGTCCAACATATCCTCAAGGCGTGGACGGGAAAGCAAACCGATATTTGATCCGATTCATTGATGGCTCTACTATCCACACACTTTCTCCAAGATCCATCTTTCTTAGGTGTCAACAAAGCCGCACCGAGACAAGGACTAAGGCAAGCCTAACAAATCCTCTTTCTAAAGTCCTTCACTTGCCTATCCATTTCATTCTCTCTTCAGATTCATTCTATAATGTGGAGGTTAGGCGGCCGAGAACCTCGAACTAAATCTATAACATGTCGATACCTTTTAAAGGTGGTAGTCTTACTAAGCAACTCATCGTGCACCATATCAACAAAATCATCTAGCAAATTCTTCACTAAAGGAACACGACAATCAAAGAATCATAGGAACTTCTTTCACACTAATGCTACACATACTAGCCTCTGGGTCCCTCTCTCTCAAATTGCTTATATTTTAAATATGCAAATTCCTTTTAGGAATATTAGAGATGTCACTTACTCAATGCAACCCCAGCTTAAGAGGTCTCAAAATAATGTTCTCGCTTTGTACTTAAAGGAATAAATGTTATCTTTACCAAAATTGGTAACATTAAGATCATAAAGCCAAGGGCTACTCTTAAAAGAAACATGTGGGAAACATCCACGGTAGCACCTCACACAGATTTCCATCCTTATAATCCCCATTTGAATAGAGATTAGACATCTTCGAAAGGACGTGCAAAGATGGTCATTCACCCAAGCCACTCTGTTTTGATCGGGATGGTTCTACTTTCAGTTTAACAATTCTAACATGCCGTCTTAGAAACCACATTCATTGAACTACTCCCCATCAATCACTAACTTACATTTCTTATCTCCACTCAGATGACTGTGTGAAAAATACTAGTGCACTTCCAATGATCATTATCTATAGTTGTGGATAGCACACTTCGAACCACAATTCAACACATGCATCTTTCATCACAATTTTCATGAAGATCATCTTCATCACCGTAATAATCTAAAGGGATCAATAATTTGGTTCTCCTCATTTTCCAAAATACTTTGTTCAACATCTATCGCCAATGCACGCGAGGACAACGAGACGCACATGACCCTATGATGACACTCCTATGATGCATAATCGATGAGTTATCAGTCGTAGACGCAATAGGTGTTAGCTACCGTGAAGAGAGTTACGAAAATGTACTCTTGCTCTAATGTTATTAAAGCGTAGTATTACCGTTGATGACATGGATCGACTTTGACTGACCAGGTGTGCAAAAGATAAGGGTCTATTAAACTTCGATTTCTAAGGTTTTTTCGTATGCATCCTCTAAAGTGTGGAGCATGCACCTAATCCATTCTTTGATGTCGAATCAAGACCATTAACAAAGCCGAAAAGTGCATGCTAAATTGGTCCTCGCATGGAACCTTCACTACACCTAAGTCGAACTTCCCAAATTTAGCGTATCTCGGCCACACTAAGAGTCATTTTGCTTTTAGATTAATCATGGTGGGAAAACAATCAAGCTCTATATTTGGAGGAATGTACTTTTCTGCAGAACTTTGCTTTCTCATAAATGTTCTATCAGGATAGGTGGTTCAATGGGGATGAAGCATGTCTTGCAACACATTCTGCCAATACATCTTAAATGAATTGGTTAATTTCATTTTAGCAAACCGAACCCTGTTTCACTATCAATCATTTCATACCAATCAAAAATATTCCTCAATGTAAACCAACCAACCGGGAGAAACATTAGATCCATTCCCGCCATCAAATCTCCGTGAGCATTTAACCTTAACTTGTTTTGTGATGTCCCTCGAGGTTGTCTAACTCGCCTATCCTCGATCTCTACCCCAAACACCACTAACCCGAGTATTGCACGTTGAGGAGTGACATCTTCTCACCGGATTTGGTAAGTTTGCCTGTGGTTGGTAATCTAATGGAAGTCGACATTAGCAGGTGTTGAAATCGATCACTAAGTTCATTTGACCCAAATTTTCATGCAAAACCATTTTACTTAATGCATCGCATTGATGTGAACCTCTGGCGCGACTTAAACCCCCGCTGTGTGGTGGACCGATGTTTCTCGGAATAGCTTTCATCGACATAGTCACCTATCCCATGTTTACCAATGTTTTAAAGCAAGTCCATTTTTATTTATTGCATGAGTTTGTTGTTCGAGGGCGTATTGACGCTGAAATAATCGACCACATCGAATTTAAATTACCACCGATGCAAAGGCGACAGAATCAAATTGTGCGCGTTGGCATCATGATGACTAGGGTAATACAAACTAGACTATCATTTAGATCTCGAAGATAAGGCCAGAATTTTGAATAAATTATTTAGCTTCTCTAATTGACTGATTCGCACTACAGTTAAAAGATGCAACAATATCACTTCGCAACATGAGGCCGGATAGATTCTAAAATTTAACTGAGTAAAGAAATTTATAAACTATATGTTAATGAAACAAACACAAATCTAAAAAAAAATGTAATGTGATTATATATCACAGAGTGCACGAGTCACGAAAGAATAACTAAAAAAAACAAAAAAAACAAAATTTTTTTTTTTTTTAAATACTCTTTTATGCTCTATCAAGAAACTAAACCTAAAACAATCAAACAACGTTATGCATAAATATCACGGTTTATTAATCGAAGCTAAAAGAAAGAAATGTACCACAAGAATCCCTTAGACGCCTTACAATTCCTTAACGCGGCTAAAAAGTGACCAAATAAAATATGCAATTCTTAATGAAGAAAAAGCTTAAGACTCAAATAACAACCAAACCACCACTGAACCAAACCAAAATACGTTCCACTTGATCTGCAATTCTCCGAGATGATTCCAAAGACGAAGCCCATGTCAACGATGGAAGAGGCGACGAAGTCTCATGGTGGTCTGTGAAGAAGTGCAAGGCATATGGCGAATTCCTCTGTGATTTTTACACAGGTGTGAAAATCAATAATAAAGAGAAGTTTATGGACTTGTAAGTCAAAATCAAGGTTTGACTTCCTGATATAACAATAGTTGGTGGTGTCTAGAAGGCGGAGTAGGCCAAAAATAATAATTGACGCAGTGGCTGTGCTTTATTGACTCGCTACTCCAGGGGCGGCGGTGGCTGGAAGGCTCGACGGTCGAAGAACTCCAAGTAGCAGTGGCAGCGGCAGCAGCAGCGTTGGTTGAAAATTTGGGACCTGTGGGTTATGGTTGAAAATCAAAACTCACAACGGATCGCGGAACGAAGTTTTGCTCGATTAGAGGAATAATAACTTGATCTCTGGACGTTTACGCTCGATATTAAACCGACGCAGAATGGCCACGGGGTTAATGTTAAAACGAATAAAAGAATCAACGAAATTATTTCAATATTAATCAAGTCTCAAGTAAAAATAACATAACGCTGCCATTTATGTTGACAAACAAAAACTTAACTGATAATCCCAAAATCATAGCAATGGATAAATCAAGAAAATCACAATAGATAAATAAGAAAATACTGTCGGATAAATACAAAAATGGAAATTAAATAAATAATTAATAGTAATAAAAGTCTTCATTAATTTGAGGAACTACTATCTCGTTTGATGCAGATATGGCTGCACAAAGTGCACTATCGCGTTTATGTGAAGATCTAACAAGCTTTAACATAAAACCACCTCAACCAACTTGGTATCAAAGCTCTATTGAAAAGTAAAAAAGAGAAGAAGATTTGGGAAGGAGAACATATATGGCCAGTTCAAAATCCTTGTCGAGAAGCAAACTGGTCATTTAAAAAGATTTATAATGGTATATTAATGTCAGATTTGGTTTCTCTTCGTGTTTGTATAAGGATATGCGCACATGTCCTAGAGTAAAAGTTTAGACTGTTAGTGTTCTTACACACAAAGCACTTAAGCTTCGTGCCTTCAAGTTTATATCGGATGATTGACCTTCTCCTTTCATCTTGTGTCTGCTATTCAGTTTTTGGCCAAAGGATTAATTTGATGTTTTCAAATATTAGTTTCCTGTCTAAGGAATCATAGACGGAGTTTAAGGTGGAGTTTGTTTTTTTTAACTTAATGGTGAATAGAATTTTTGTTTTGAATTGTACTTTTTTTTTTTTATACATCGATTTTTTCATTTTTATATAAATTTTGAAACAATAAATTTTTAAATAAAAAATTGAAAAATATATATGATTTTATTCAAGGGAAAAGATGCAAAGCATGAAGTATTTGCAACGATATCTGAGCACATTTGAAACTTTTTCGATTTAAAAAATTCTCTGCAGTTTATCTTTAAGTAATTGATGTATCTTGATTTCAGATAAATTTAAAAGTGATGACGATTATTTAAAATGATGTATTATTGGCGTCGATATGTGGGACCATTTCTTCTCTCTTCTCTCATCTCTCTTCCCTCCCTTCACTCTTCTCTCATCTCTCTTCCCTCCCTCCTCTCTTCTCTCCCTCCTCTCTTCTCTCTCTTCCATCCTCCCCTTCCCGCTCTTCTCTCTCTCCTTCATCAGTTGGAACTAAACCATTTTTTTAGTCTTCATTTTTATTAAACTTTATTTTAGTTTTTAAAATATAATAAATAAAAATTCAAATTTTATTTTTTAAAATATAAATAAATTATTCGTTATTTTAAATTTAATAAAAATTTATTTTAACTTTTTAAAATCTATTAGATAAAAATTAAAATTTTATTTTTAAAAATAAAAACAAATTATTCAATTATCTTAATTTTTTTAAAATAAAATTGTCTATTTTGAATCTTGAATTTTAAATCTACTTAAGTAGAAAACGAGAATGAATAAAGGATCATAGACATAGTCTAAGGTGAAGGTTGTTTTTTTGACTTAATGGTGAAAAGAATTTGTGTTCTAAATAGTAATTAATAGGATTAAGTACTATTTAGTTGTCTTTTTGTTTTTTCTAAAAATAATCAATGTTTTCATTTTATCTAGATTTTAGGAAATCTTCATTTAAGTAAAAATTTTAAAATATATATGATTTATTTATTAGCATGAAATTGATCAATGGAAGTTTCAATTGGATCATAAAAAATATGATTTGCTTATATTATAATATCTAACTTTTTATTAATAGAAAAATATTCAAAAATTAAAGTATTAAGAAAAAACCAAAAAGTCATATATTTTGGCTTTTTCTATTCAACCTAAAGTAAAAAAAATTTTAACAATAAATGATAAAAAAGTTAAAAAGTAAACAAACTAAATGCTAAAAGCAAATTTACTCTCAATAAAATGACAAAAAACAAATAACACCTAAATCAAATGTCCATACAGAAAGAAAGCTACACCCACATGCTATGCGGTCATAACTCATAGCATAAATTTTTGCATCCTTGTTTGAGATCAAAATATTATAAAAGTAAATAAATAAAGCAAATTTGTTGACTCTAGGTACTATTTAACCCATGAAGCTTCACTCGATAAATTTGACTACACGTGAGACATTCTTCAACGAGGGATAAAATGTGTCATCTTAAAAAACTTACCAACGGCAACAAAAATGGAAAAATATAAATCAATAATCATTATCTCTCCTTAGACGGTTTAATTGAAAAAATGATTGACCAATTTTCGACTTCTTTTTATATACTTTTAAGACTAATTTTTCTTTAGTCAGTCACCAAGATCAACAATAGAAGCATAATTATAAAATATTCATATGTTGCTTCAAAAGAAAATATATCAAATCCTAAACATAACAAGTATATTTTTAAGCTTATGATTATTAAAATAGGTATGATGAGATCTAAATTATTTAATAAAAATACAAATGCATGAATCAATTATAAAATACACTTAGAAAGATTAAGGTATAAATAATGAGACCAAAATCTGTGTATACATATAGTATGATCTAATCAATGGTATATTTTTGATTAGGTAGCTTCAACTTGGAATAGGGGATAAAACCATCCGGACAAAAAATGCTGAAAACCCCAGATCTGCATTTCTTTTAAAATGTAAGATTTATATTGACATTTAGTTGCTTTTTGCAATTCTTGCTGAAAGCAATAACGTGCTGGTAAGAGGGAATTAAACCGGGTTTCGTGTGAGCTGTTGATTCAACTGGGTCCATATTTGCAAATAACCCGCCAGATTCTTAATTTATGGGTCCATATTCGATCTCTTTCCCTTTTCATATACGACTACAAACGTAGATTATTGGGTTGCTCTTTGAAAAGCGAAAAGCCATCATTCATTCTGTCAGGGGAAGAACTTGCATTAATTTCTAAGCAATCTCCTACATGGATTCTTGAGTATTAATTAAGAATACACGTTACAATAGAAAAAAGAAAAATCTTATGGATTGGGATGAGTGGAAAAGTGCATGAAATCACACGTTTTTTGTATTGAAAAACAAGAAAAACAAATAACATAGTTTGATTTTCTTTTTTTCTTTGAAAACATGAAGAACATAAAAAATACTAAATTAGAGCACAGCATAATTTTCAAAAGAATATAAAATAACAATTTTCAAATAACACTATTTAAGCGATCTCAAAATCAAGTATCGTTTTTCAATTTAGCAGACGTTTGTAGTTTTTATCTTTTGTTGCTGGTATCGCTAAAACATAAAAAACACTACTATATCCGATAACCCAAGTATCCGAATTTAATATTGCTTTATCTATATTTTCCAAAAAAAAAAATGGTAATCAAATTTGCTGCTTTTTGTAACATAAAGCACAATTTTCAACGTAAGCCAGTATTTTCCTTGTTTTTTTAGACAAAAAAAACAGTTTTCAAAAATTATAAGGAAATAGCCCTAGTGTTATTAAGACAAAAATAAAGAAAGATAATGGGATTGTTCAACAGTCATGTTCATCTCTAGTATCTACAAAAGATCAGACAAAGAGGCCACAAGAACTTTAGAAAATAATAAGAATAATGTTTGAATGAGTGGAGATTTGGCCGGAAACAGTGTATACTAGGCAGTCTGCAACTTCCTTACATTTTCTATATGACTTCCATCTTTTAAATTGCAAACCAGATCTTTTTATGAGTATAGATGGGATTAAAAATATGGATATATGAGAAAATCATTTAATTTTTTTATATAGTGTTATTTTTCCTTAGTTAGGATCAATGGAAACAAACAACTATGGTCAATTTTTTTTTTTTTTTTTTTCAACCGGGTGTGGCCATTTGGTGCATTCTATAATTTAAATCTATAGGTAGGTACATTTTCAACTTTGTTGACGAATTTGAAATCTTTTTGAATTTGGGTGTTGACTCGTTTGAAGGTTAAATTGAAAAGTTTGGTGTTTTCTTTTTCAATTATCATTATTCTCATTATTTGTGTGTTGAGGGTTTGACGGAAATTTTTTGGTTTAGTGTTAACATTTATGGGGTGTTTGAGGATTGGTTGTTGATAAAAAATTTGAGAATATAAGGACGAGATAACTGAACTTTGAGGTGGTTTTAGGATTTGTTGCTGTGTAAGAGGTGGAATTTAAGGTTTTAGGTAGGAATTTGAATGTGGCTTTAACTTTGGTATTGACATTGGCATTGGTATTGACATCGACATCGATATCGACATTAATATTAATGGCTTTGGTTGCTTTGAGGTGGCTTTGGGATTTGTTGTTACGTGGGAGGTGGAATTTAAGGTTTTTGATTGGAATTTGAATGTGACTTTAACTTTGGCATTGCCATTGACACCAACATCGGTATGAGTATTGGTATTGGCACGACATGGCGACGGCCGCTGAGATGGAATGCGCTGGAGACGCAGATCGTGATTATCTTTTTGTCACTTTGATGTGTGGAAAATGATCGTTGGACGATTTAAAATCGAGATAATCGCAAATCGTCGATAACCTAATAATTGACGAATAGCGCATACAATCGCCTAACTTTCGCGACGTGAGCCATTTTCTTCTTAATTTAGAAGTTTCATTCCACAACACATTTTAGAAACAAAAGCCACAAATTCTAATTTGTTTTAAATAACGCCTAAACTAAGTCAAACCTCTAAATTACCACAGAATTACGATTTTAACTTTAGTTCTTGTAACCATAATCAACAAGATAGAGTGATTCGGCGCTCAGTGATCGTACTTTTAAAAATTTATTATATTATAACAAATAGCTTACAAGTAGGGTTTTAACTTAAAAAAATTTAAGGGTACTTTTTTTAAAAAACGTAGGTATTTAAAAAAAATGTATATCATTTTGGTACAAAACTCTTAAATTTAAGAGGAAATAATAATAATAATAACATATATTTATAGTTGAATAAAAAAATAGTCCTTTTCTTTGTGGATTCGGGGGGTGAATTTCATGGATAGACTATTTCATTGTAATTTTGTGAATTCAAATTCAGGGTATTAGGGTTTAAGGGTGAGAAAAAGAAAGAAAAACATTTATCCATCCAGGACTCGGAGGCAGGGAGGGAGGTTAGAGGTTTTGCCAGAAGAGGAATTGGAAGAGGGGAAGCAAGGGGTAAGGGTGGCTGCTCAGAACCCAATTGCTCAGCTACAGGCGCGGTTCAAGAATTTGGAGAATGGGTTTAGGGCTCGGTTGGCTAAGCAGTCGTTGCCGGTTGAAGCCACCGTCGTCACCGCGACCAGCGCCGCTCAGGGCGCCGCCATTGGTGCTTTCATGGGCACACTCACGAACGATGCTACTTCCGCCTTTCCCACTCCTCCTCAGGCTAATTCAATCCTCTAAGCCATGGCTTCTTTCAAGCCCAGGTTTTTTTGCTTTTCGTTTCTTTCCAATTGAATTCGTTGATTTTTTTTTTTTTTTCTTTTACTTGTAGTTGCGGAACTTTTCCGGTTTGCTTGACAGTGTTTGGTTGATGGAAATTGAGGAAAAGAAAGGAAAATGCAAAATAAAAGAAAAAGCCTGTTATTGTTTTTTTCATCCTTTTTCTGGGCAACCAAACAGAGGATTCCTATCTGTTGATTCTCTGTTGGGCATGTGACTAACTTCAAATCTTCATAGTGAAACACAAATGGGTTCATAGGTTTCTGGTTCATCTAGAATCATACGAGACGAAGTTGTTCAATCTGTGGAAGGAATATTCACACTAAAAGAAATGAATCAGAGCAGGGGAATTGTCTGGACTGATGGAGCATTCATTGATATGAGACAATGACTTTCTTTCTCTGTACTAAATCCACCGGTGCAAGCTCGAAATTTTGCTGTTATACTAAGCACAAGGCATATCATGTGTGATGAAGAGAAGAAGAGGGAAGGAGGATGTTCAATCGAGGTAAAATTTCTTCTGTCCTCTAATTTGCTATTGGGTTTTTTGTCTCTCTGGATTCCTTTTGATGAGGGTTCATGTAAATTTCTTCGGTCCAGGTAGCATCGCATATTTGCATTACAACATTTTCTGGAAACTTTTGAATTTTCTGTATTTTAATGGTGTGTCATGTGTAAGAGAAGGAAACCCAGTGGATCCTCTTTTTTATTTTTTTATTTTTTTGTGCCTAGTACCATTGACTTTATGACTTACGTTGTCCAAACTTGCATGGATTGACTAAGTCCTATTTAGGAGTGGTGAATGTTGATCAGTTCTTTTAGGGGCTTTCTAGAAGGAGAGAAACATAATTGTTTTTGAAGATAGAGATTTTTTTTCCTTAAATAGGCTGAAGCTGTCATTTATTAGTACTCTAATTTCTTGGGATGGGAATATTGTGTATGATGAGTGCTCTCTTTTTAAGAATTCTTTTGTGTATTCTCTAAGGGCCTTTTTTGTGGGGTGGTAGGTTTTTTGTGTTTTTGCTCTCTTTTCAGATAGGCTTGTTCCTCCTCTATATACTCATTGTCGTAAAGACTACCAAATACAAATTGATTCTAAAATGACATATCCTTCTTTAAGTGCGCTAAAAATAGTTCAACAAACAATTAAACTAACAACAGCTAACCAAACAATAATAAATCAAACCACACGAGTGACATTTATACATGGAACCCTAAAACGAAGCGGTAAAAACCACTTAATCTCGCAGGCCACTTAAACTTCCACTATTTCACACCATAACAATGCCACAAATTTCTTCTCTGAAGAAGAAAACTGTGAGGGTTTACAACAACCTTACATCAAGAATATCATTCTTAACACCAAACAACAAACATCATCCCGACGATAAATCAAGAAGAGAAAAGATCTCACCAACCCGCTGAACGGGCAACCAGACATGCAAGAGCTAACCAAAGATCAAACCACTGCGGATTGCACTCTTGCAACGAAGCCACCACGCCAAATTTGAGCTAAATCGATACATCGCTCGCTTTTCGCATTCGCAGAAAAAAAGATCAAAACCCTAACCTCTATTTTCTTCCTCTCAAACCCTCTCCCCTGTTTTCTCTCTATTTTGGCAACTGCGTACCCGAGACACACCTCAAAGACAGCCTCTCTTTTTGTTTTAAATTTGAAACTCGAACATGGGCTTAGCCCATTGGGAGTGGTCCAGCCCGCTACATGGGCAGACCCAACACTAGTATACCCCAGGGTTGGTCCCTGGGCTCCTTTTTGGTTTTAATATACTCTCCTTTTCACCTATCAAGAAAAAGTTCATTTAGGGGCTTTCTTTCTTTAAGCCCTGTGATGTGTTAATTGTCTCACATTGATTTCAACTATTTGGCGAAAGGGATTTTTTTAGGATGAATGGACTTTGGTAGCAGTATACTTGCTATTTTGTGATCATTTGCTCTCTTTAGCTTTTTACTAAGAGTAATAGAGAGGTTTGTTCGGTGACAACCAATGTTTGAAAGGCGAAATCATAAGACGAGCCATAAGCCTTGAGGCATTGAGGCGTAAGCCTTTTGTGATCACATTATATAATTAATAAATGTTTTATAATATATTAAAAACAATATATTTAATAAAAAATAATAAATATAATTGAAATTTTAGGAATATATGTTAATATCATTTTTCTAACTTATAATAATATAATTTATGTTAATAATGTATTTAAATGATTATAATATAAAAATAAAAAAATTATAATTTTTGAAATATGGATAAAACGTTAATATCCATTTTGAAATAATAATTTTAAAGGAATTTTCCCATATAATTTTCCAATATAAAAAATATTTGTATTTTATCAAATAATTTATTATTATATTTTTAAAAGTATTTTTTAGAAACAAGTTACCAAAAATATTATAGAATTATCTAATATGAAAATAGAATTATCTAATATATTCCGATAAAAAGATACAATTATCTAATATAAAAATATAATTATCTAATATAAAAATAAATTATTTAAAAAAGAAACGCCTTTTGTTAAGGCATGGGGGGATGCCTTGTGGCGCGCATAGCATAGGAGGGAGGTTTCTTTTCCAGTGTTTAGGTTGGGAGAAGAGGTGGTGGGGAGGAATTTTCTCACTTCCTCTTTGCTAATAAGATTAGTGTGTTTTGTGGGTCGTCTAAATCAAGTCACTAACCTTTGTTGTATATGGCTTGAGTTATTTTAGGATAAAAGAGATTTTGAAAGGGAGAGGATTGGTAATTTGATGTATAATGTGGAAGTGTTTGCATTGGGGTGTGGTTTGAAGGTGAGAACTACCATTGTCTTGTTAGCAGGCCCTCTTAGTAAGAAACCTTGTATAAGTCAGAAGTGGTTTAAAATAGAATCGAAGAGCTAATTTGTAGAACCTGTCTAGCTTACCAATTTATGTCATCTATTCTTCACTATTCCGAGAGCAGTGAATTGATATTAGGAAAATTCGAGTGGACTTTCTTAGCAAACAAATGTCATTTAGTGAAGTAGTTGTCTATTTGTATGGTTAAGGGAAATGGTTGTTTAGGGCTTAGTTTTCTCTCTTTTCTGAATAAAACTCTTCGACATTATTCAAATTAAAGGAGAACTCTTTGAAAGAGGTCATCTCGGGGAATTATGGGAAGGAAGAAGGGGTGGCGGTTTTGAGGAGAGAGCCTTGTGAGGTTGGATTGTGGAAAACTATAAGCGAGTGAGATTTCTTTACTTAAGAGTCACTCTTGTGGTTGGGAATGAGGGAAGGGTGAACTTTTGAAAGGCCAATGATTTAATGAGGAGACGACAGATCAAAGGCTTAAAAGTTCATATACAACTTGGCTTTGTGGGTTCATGTGTTTATAAATGGGAGCTCTTTGTTACTTATCTTATTATTGTTTTTACGTGCTTTTATACATTGTCTTTATTCAAAATCAAATCCCTAATTCAGTTATTAATGGAGAACAGGTTGCAAGTTTGAACAGTGAAAGGTTTGAATGGGAAAAATTTGTCATTAAATTAGAAGTAATAAGATTAGTCTTGTTTTACTATAACTATGGTAATTGAATATGGAAAAGTTATTAGTTATATCATGGAAATCACAAAAAAGAGTAGTTGAGTGCTAGTATTATAAAAGTGGAAGATAGTGTTAGTATTATAAAAGTGGAAGATACTACTCATTATAAGAACTTTTTGTAAGGTTTAGGTCAGTATAATCGTGTCTTGTCCAGTCGTGTTGGCCGCGTAACTGTTTAATCAGCAGGTTATATTAGGTGTCAATACAGCAATTTGATTCGTGACTCGTTTAATTATTATGTTAATTAATGCGTAACTAGATTAACCCATTATATATATTTTTTATGTTAGATATCGATTGATTAATTATAATTTATATTATTTTAGATTACCAAATTAATAAACGGGTTACATGTGTCATATCGTGTTGCCCGATTACTAAATAGGTATTGTTTGAATTTGTTCTTTTTTATCCGTTTATTATTAACTGTGCATTATGCGGATTAGTATCTAGTAGAAAACTTGTTGTATTGACACCGCATGAACATGGTGCCACCTCTGAGTTCTTTGACCTTCCTGTTAGCCACAAGCCACCAAAAATGAATAAATAGATTAAAAAGGTTGTCTTGCATTGGAGGGCATGAAGCTGATCCCCTTACTATATGGAATTGATTCCTATTTTCCTCATCATCTTTTGTTCTTATGGTTATATATTTATGTTAAACATTATTAAATATTATTGCAGCATGGTGGCAGATTTCAGGTCCGGAGCAATGTTCTCATTGGTGAGCGGCATGGATGGCCAGAATCAGGCAGCCAATGTAATTTCATCTGGGCTTTTTTTTCACTTATACAAGGTGGAATTTTTCAGGTGAGCAATTAGACAAATGAATCCATCATTTCTTGAGTAAGTAAAGGAAATATTTGGTTAAATAACCCCAAATAAGGTAACATTTTGTAAATCTAACCCTCTTCATCTTTTTTTCTTGAAAAATAACCTTTTTGGACAAAAATGCCCTTTATTATCTAACTTTTTTACATAAATATTTGATAAGAATGGTTATTTTATAAAGAATATCAAAAATTATTTTTGGTCAAAATGATGGCAAAAGTTGGTGAGGGGTTAGATTTCAAAATTGAATTTTTAAAGGGTCTTTTAATCAACTGCGCTAATTAAAAGAGCTAGATATGTTTATTTTATTTTATTTTCTTCTGACATGAATCTAATGATCTTTGCTTCAGGGATGGGGAAAACCATGGATATATGATTGATCCCTCCTCCAAGAATTGTGTATCGAGTAATCTTGAGAATTCGGGATCTCCCGATACTGGTTTTCTTTGAAATGAAAGCCCTTGAGCACGGGGACGCATATGAACTTTAGTTCATAGGGGGAGGGGGGTGATGTCAAGCTAAGTGAGACCAAAATACTCTTATAATCTAGTCGTAATCAAGTTTACTTTGCATAATCTTAGGTCTTGGTTAAAACCCATTATTGAGCAGTTTTTCGTTCCAAGAATTTGAGAGAGATAAGGTATCTGAATCTTTTTGATATTTGATATATGTCTTCGCTTGGCCGCTTCGCCTTTGGGTAAATCTTTTTATAACGTTTGTTTTGTAAGCTGAATAATATTCCTATTGTCATGGGAGTTAATGGAGTGAACAAACGAGCTTCTAATGTCGTTGACGTGGCATAGTTTGCTGATGATTGACACGTCAACGACGTTAGATGCTAGTTTGCCATCACAATTCACTCAGGATTGATGGTATGAGCATATTTGAGCTCACGAACAAACGTTATAGACAGACCTAAAAAAAAGGTTTAAAGAAAACTTGAGATTAGGCACAATATGACCGGCTTTCGAGAGACATTTGTGTACCTTATCCCAAATTTGAGGGGAAGGGGAGGGGGAGCATTTGCCCCCAGGCATATCTGTCTCTACCAATGTTCAGCTGTATCCATTTTATATATTTGAGGGACCATTACCCCTAGTGATTGATTACCCTTGTCAAAGCAGTTTACCATTTAATTGAATTAGATCATGGATGAATTACCATTTAATTGTCATGAGATAGAGATACAAGTGAGATTAGGTGTGGTATTGGGGTTTCTTGAGTGCATTGCATTCTTAAGTTTTTTTAGGGTTGAGTAAATTAATGTATGCTTTGTGTGTGTACTTAAATCAGCAAGGGTAGGTTGAGTAATCGAGAAAGATTCATAATTGAACTGAAGTTAGTTAAAAAAATATAACTAAATAAATAAATAATTAGAAATTAATAATTATTATAATTATTGTATATATATATATATATATATATATATATATATATATATATATATATATATATATATATATATATATATATATATTTTATTTTATTTTTACATCTATTCACTTTATTACATTCTTCACTTAAATTTATGCCATTGGGACTTGAACCATCAACCCTTCCCCCCTCACAAGGCTCGCCTTGGCTCTTTAACCATTTGATTTTTATTTTTCTGCAGACATGAGGTGCCACACATGAAAAAGCGTCTTATTATCTGGCATCGGAATAATTTCATACAGTCGGAAGTGATCGCAAAGGATAATAAAGACACCTCGGGTGAGACCAATGGTTAGGTGAAGATACACAATCCTTATATATCACATCATATTCGGTGGTCTTTAACTAAATTTTTTTAACACAAATTAATTAGTAGTGGGTTGGTGGAATAATATTTACGCGGAATCCTTAGTTCAAGGTTGAATTTAATAATATATATATATATATTATTAAATATATAATTAAGTTTGTTTATTTTAAAATAAATTTATAATTAGTTAAAATATATTTATTTATTTATTTATTTTATTCTTATATTTTCTATTATAAATCAAGTACTCAAGCTCAAACTTATGTGATAGAGCTCTCACTGTTTAGGAAGAGGGCATAGAGAAAGGGTTTGAGTCCAAGAAGGACATTCAAGTGTAAAAAAAAAATTATTGAAAAATAACTAAAAAATATTTTATTCTTTTAATATTTTCCTACAATAAAAGTTTAATTTGTAGGTTTTACTTAACTTCCCAACAGGTGGGCCTTTTCTCTCTCTCCTTAAATTTAGAGTTTTGTTTAAAAAATAATACATTTTAGAAAAAAAAATACTAATCTAATTTGTTTTTAAAAATAATTCCCCAACTAGTGTTTAAAAAGAAGCCGAAGTAGTTCCCTTATTTCTACCGGTTTTAACTTCAAATTAAAACCGTAGTTTATGACTACGGTTTTAAGCTTCCAAACAAAAGCCGTAGTTAACAAGTATGGTTTCAACTTAAAAAAAAATCGTGGTCGTGATTATGATTTCCCTGACTTAAAAATGTTTAAAGCGTAGTAACTTTTGTGAGGACATACTAGTTTGGACATTTTTTTCATAAATATTTTATATTGGTATTTTAAAAAAAAAAAATGTATTATTTTGAGACAAAACTCTTAAATTTATGGGGAAAATAATAATAATAACAAATATTTATTGTTGAAAAATAAAATTGTCCTTCTCTGTGTGGATTATGTGGGTGAATTTCATGGACAGAGTCTTGGACTATTTCATTGTAATTTTGTGAATCGTAGTGAAATTCGAATTATTAGGGTTTAAGGGTGAGAGAAAAAGAAAGAAAACGAATTATCAATTCGGAGGAAATGGAAGAGGGAAAGCAAGGGAGTAATGGTTCTTTGCTCGAGAACTCAATTTAACCGGCTAGGCGCGGTTCAAGGATTTAGAGAATGGGTTTAGGGGTTGGCTGGTTAGCCGGTTCTTCTTAGGTTGAAGCCAGTCGTCCTTTGCCACTAGCGTCGCTCGGGCGCCTCATTGGTGCTTTTCGTTAAGCGACTCATTCGTTATGCGTGTTATGTATATATACGTATGATATTAACTTTACAGAGTTTATAACCGTAAATAATAATAAAAATAAATAAATAATTATAAAATTAAATTAGTGTATCCATTTCATAAACTTGAATTTACACTTAATTTTCATTTCAGCATCGATGTAGATAGAGAACTATAATATCTTAATTAAACTAAGTTCTAATTAAGGTCAAAATACAATTGACACATATATACAGCTATAGGACTTGAATATTCTAGATGGATTAATGCTACTAATGGTCCTGCTTCAAAATTTTGGTAATCATGAAAATAAATTTAGAATAACTAATCCATCTCATGATTTTCATTGCAGTTGTTTTTTGGAAGCCTCAAATGTAAGAGGTTTTGACAGGCTGCTAGACTGGGCGAGATCTCCCCAAACAAGTTGCTAGTCGCTTAAATTGAGAGAGCTCAAGAGGGTTATGTTACCAAATAGAGATGGTATTCTTCCCATAGTTGTTTCATAAACGTAATCTTTGCAGTTCATGTAGCTTTCCAATATTTGGAAGACATGCTTGCGTTTAGGGTTAGAATATTGAATACAAATGACGTATATACCAAACAATATTCACATCAAAGGTCGACTACTTGTGTGTGGAAGATTTAGTGGATTGCATTGAGATTCCAAGTGATATCAAGGCCACAAAATTTGACCCAAAATCCTTCAAGTTGTATTAACTTGGTTCCCTAAGAATGATTTTTTTATATTTGGTGATTTAATTAAATATTTCAAAGAAATACATTCTTAAATTGTTTATATATTGATGAATAAATATAAATAAAATAGCTTTGAAGTAATAAATAAAAATGATATATTAGATTAATTTAACTCGGTTTTAATTTTTCCATCATTTTTTTTCTTTTCTTCTACATTTCCCTTCTATCTGCTTCTTCCCCTTGAATTTTTCCTCAAAAGCATGGAAGTGTACATTAAGCAAAACACCAAATAAGCCGACATAAAAGAGACAAAGTATAAGCTCAAACTGAGCACTTGATGAGTTTCAATCATAATATTTAAATTGAGTACGATTTATTAAATTAAGGAAAGAAGGCCCAAGAATTCTTTGAGTAGGAACCATATAGGTTGTTGTTCTAAAAGACTCAATTCTATGAAGTTGTGACAGGCTGCTAGACTTTGAGGGATTTTTCCAGAAAATTAAGTTGTTGTAAATTGTAATTTAATAGTAGACATATAGTTTAACAGGGGTGCCAATTAGTGAAGAATATGGTTTTCTTCCTGAGAGTAACAGTTCATTTCCATACAAATAAAGTATCAAAAGTTTGTAATTAGAGGAGACTGCATGCCCAGATAATAGTAGGAGCTAGTACTTTTGTGAGTGCCGGGTCATCCACACTGCATGCAAAGTCCTTGGACGTGGACATCCACACACTATAAGTTATTATCTTCTTGACTTTTGGGCGTGTAGATTGGTTTTGCTCATGGAAAATGACAAGATCTTGATATCATTCAACCAAGGGAACCATGTCCAACATATATCAGCAACTTCTGAGCAATATTTTCTACATGCAGTTAGATGGAGGGATATCAATTGCTTTCATTAATTTTATGATTTAAGTTAAAGTCATTTGTGTGTACAAATTCTATAAATGCGCATGCGCTATTATTTTTTTAAATAATATTGTAAATTCCAAAAAAGAAAATTAATTAAATATATATATATATATATATATATATTTTATATTTAATGCTTGTCAGTATAAAATCGTTCGCGATTTTTTGGAGTGTCATTTAGTGCGTCTTTATGCTTGCAGCCGAGACCCTAAGTCGAACATCAACATAGAGAGGAGCCTCATAAGGTTGTATTATGCCCATGAGAGGACCTGCAATGGCAGTGGCAGAGGATAAAATGTGGGATCAAATCAGATATGCAATCAGAAGGCAAAGCGTAGCGACAAAACATGGAAACCTTCTGGATAGTAGAATTTTGCACGGCAGATCAGTGCTGCATGGGGCACACAAAGCCTGTGCACATCGATGGGGGATCATGGGCGCAATGTCATGCAACAAGCGCTTGACAACACATGGTGGTGCATGGTAGTGTATAGTGAGGCCTAGTAATGCATGGTAATGCATGGTTTGGATGAGTAATGGCTTGTGGTAGTGCATGATTCGAATGAGCAATGGCTAATAGTGCATGACAATGCATGGCATGACAGTTCATGGAATGGTTGGAGAAATGCAGCGAAATTTATTTGAGGAAGGAACAGTTATTGTGGACATCTTGTAGGTTCTCAACGGTGGGAGTTTGAATAAAGAGCGTAAAGAGCAATTTGAAATGGGAGCCAGATTTCAAATGGAGCGGAAATTCAAGTTTGAACGGAGAATTCAGTGGGAATGAGAAATTGAAAAGAGAGTCAGAATTCGAATTCAAATTCAAGAGGGAAGAGGCACTCGTTGGGAAGAGACACCTTAGTCTATAAAAGGGCATTGTCTCTAATGTATGGAGGTTAGCAAATTCAAGAGGAATCCTTTGTATCTGTAATTGTGGTTTAGCCAAAGACTGTACTTGGCAAGTGTGCACCTTAGAAGAGTTTGTAATATGTTGATATTATTATACAAGTTGGGATTGGTGTCTTTAAAAAAAAAAAAAAAAGTCTCATATAAGTTTGCTTAGTGAGATATTGTCGAAAATATTGGCTAAGTTCAAAAACTTAGCACCGCACACTGTAAGAAAAATTAGTGGCTGGTTTTTAGGGGTGTGACAACTACCATAGTGCAATATAATTAAGGTTGTTAATAATTTATATGAAAGCCAATAAAATATTGTTGTTTTTGTAATATTAATAATTAAGATGCAACAATTTTTAAAGAATAATGATAAAAAAATACTATTGGAAATATTGAAAATAAAATATTAAAAATAATTCCATGAGTCCATTGTATAATTATATACAATTTTAAAAATTTAAATTATTTGCAAATGAGACTTGGTTAAGTGCATAAAAGGTATCAGTGAGTCTACATGAGAATATAATATTATAACGTGTAATGTGAGTGAATAGATATCCCACAAAAAAAAGTTTTAAAATTATTTTAATATTTTCAAATATAGCTTTAAATTATTTTACAAAAAATAATTAAAAATTAGATTAGCGATCGTATCTTTTTTTTTTTGTCGAACCATAAGGTTGTCCTCAACGTCCTCATACCGAAAGTGTATTTAAGTTATGCCACAGCGCATTTAAATTAGTACCACCTGGTGTCTCATACAAGTCGGAAAAAGAATGTGAACGATAAGCTACATCGCTGCTGTAGTTACGTCATGAGTGTTTCGAGGCTTCTTTGGTTAAGTTATGAGATCTGACCATCCTTTCTGTGTTCGGTGGTTTTAAGGTCATATCTAAACCCTATAATGTAGCAAAATTTAGTAAAAATTATTAAAATATTTTAAGCTTATCCTTCGTCTCAAAATTTGAAGCGATTAGTCCTTTGGTTTGGGAAATGATTTATAAGAGCAATGCTCTAGCAAATTTTTTTATTTATTTTTAATATGTAAATGTTTGTAAATTCAAGATATATTAACTTATTAGATTTTTTTTTAAGAAAAAAAGATTTTATATAAAAATGGTTGGAAGATTAAAAAAGAAAGGAAAAGATAATCATTCCATAAAGGAATATTTTTTTATAGAAAATATTCTCGTATATAATGTTTTCGTTTTCATATATATATATATATATATATATATATATATATATATATATATATATATATATATATACTTCTTTATATATATATGTTGGTACAAGAATAGAACACTTACATTAAATATTAGGAGATAAGGAAAAAGAAATTTGAATCTGGAAGTAACTTGGTAGATAGAGTGCTTTGCAGTTACTGATATCACAAAGAGCGATATTTCATAACATCTTGTACCGCGAAGGCTGCGGGTGATTCTCAGGGATACAAAGCTATCCCCAATGTTGAAGGTTTTGTACGGGAATCTTGGCTCGTAACTTCTTTCACGAGTTTTTCTCTCTCAAAAATGAATGCAGAGTTTGTTAAAAATGCGGGGATCCCAATAGTGTGTTGAATTTTAAAAAACCGGAATCTGACCTTTACGAAAGTTTGCAGCTTTTCGGAAAGATGCGTGTTCAAAAATAAAAATAAATAAAATCTTTTGATAAGCCCACGGCCCTAAGGCCCAAGGCCCATCTTTTGAATTATATATATATATATATATATATATATATATATATATATATATATATATATATATATATATATAATATATATATATTAGGTAGGCCCACGAGGAGCCCGTGGAGAAGAGACCCGCCGGGCCTCGGTCTCATCGCTCTGCAGAGAACTGCTTGATATAAATTGATTAAAAAACACTTCATTAGATGTGGAATGAGAGGTTTTTGTTTTTTTTAAAAAAAAGATTCTAACAATATATATATATAAAAAAAATGAAGGCTATTTGAAAAGGACAATTAGTTTTTTTAGATTATATATTTTAGCTTAAAGGATTAAAATGCAAAAGCATATAGGGACCAGGGATTTAGTGAGGTAAAATTAAGACGGTTCTTGCGCTTGCAACAAAGTCTTTATTTATAAAAAAAAAATTAATTTAAATTTTTATGTTATAACAGTTGTTAAGTATTACATTTACTAACAAATATGATTTAAAATATTTCAAACAATCTTCAAAACGAAAAGCTCACTGTCAAATAAACAAAAGCAAAAGTTGTATCTAAGGGCATTTTCGGTTACAATTATTAAAAATTGTTTTTTCACTCAAAAACATATATAAACAAGTGTGGTTCCCAATTTTTGTTGTTCTAAAAAACATAAATAACAATAAATTCAAATAATAAGAGCAGTTTTAGAGAAAAGCTATTTTGGTATTAACATGTTTTGAAAAATCATAACTAATAAGTACGATTTAAAAAGCGAAAAGGCAAGCTTGATTCGTTTTACTTAATTGTGTTGACTTATTAATATTTTTTTATCTTTGTTTTTCATCTTTGATGACTTTCGCATCATTTGGAAGATCTACATGTTTCTGACGACGCAGTTATGATTATGGCGCTGCAAATATCGTTCTCCTTGAAATCAATATTGATCAGATTAATAAGTTTTGTTTTATTCGTATTTTTAGATAGAACATTTCTATGCAGTAGTCAAATGAGTTTTCTATTTTTTATTTTATTTTTTATATCCTTTTAAGGATCCTATTACTTTTTTTTTTTTTTAATTTCCATTTTAATTATGATTTTGTTAAGTAAACAAAATCTTCTCAAGGGCAAAAGGACGCGTGAGACCTGCAAGGACAGTAAAGTGCCACACTTCTCGAGACGGGCTGAGTGAAGTGGGGATGGCGAACCCTAGCTGCATTCGAAGGAATCTGTTCTGCATCGATCAGTTTCCGTTTCATTTCCCTTCCTCTATCTCCTCCATCTCTCTGTCCTAATTTGCGTTATTCGCTTCTCCGAGATCTCTCTCTCTCTCTCGGTGCCCTTGCAATTGGTGTGCGGTCGACGATGGCTGACGGAACGATTAATCTTCCGGACGATCTCCTCTCCAGCAAAGCGCCCGAGGAACACCGGACCGACAAAGGTATTTTAGGGATTTAATTCTTATATTGCCTTTTCTTTGGGCATTGTTTCATTAGCTCTTGGATTTTGTGGTAAGACCACTGCGCGCCGGAAAGATCGTCACTCCGGCGGTAAAAACCCCCATCTGAAGTTGACCTGGACGATGCTCCTGTAAAAAGGTCGCTTTCACTCCGCTGCTGCTGTAGACTCGCCAGGCACCGTCCTCGGGGATCACATCCAGGCGGGGGTTGGGGGGGAAGACTAAGATTCGGGGATCGGGTTCTGACTGAGATTCGGGTAGGGATTAGGCCGGCCCGGCCCCACGTTTACCTCGGGTTTTGGTCTGGGTTATCGGACGGCCTTTGCCCTGACTCCACCAACCGGTCTCTTCTTAACAGGCTGATCCTTTGCAGGCCACTTGCTCCAAGGCCCAGGATGGATGCGGTTTTGGAAACGGGGATGAGCCAGGGCCTGGCCTGCTTTCAAGGTCCGTTGAGAAGGGCCCATATCCTACTCTCGTGATGAAGGATAGGAAGGGATCGCCTTACACCATGGGGAAGGACTAAGGACTAAGGAGATGAGCTCAGTGAGGTTGCAGCCCAGGAAGACGGTTACAACCTTAAGAACAGGTACGATGATGATAATCTCTATGCTCAGTCTACCCCTATTCCCATCTCTGTTTTTGGCCGCCCCTTGCTTTCAGGGGGTTTTTCAGGCCAGGGGGTTTCATCACCGGATAAGGCTCTGGTACTACTTAGGGTGGTGGCGGCTGACGGCAGGGAATGGGGGGTGCGACAATTGACGTAGGGGAGGAGATTGGCGAAGCTGGCCAAAGGAAGACGAAGGTACAATTTGATTTGTTAGAAAATTGCTTTTTTTATGGAATGATTTTTTTAATGGAATGAAGATGAAAATTATTTTAAGCAAACAAAATCTTCTCAAAACACGATTTTTTTTTTGTTTGGAAAGCAAAACAAACATGCTATAAACATTGCTTTTAAAAAATACATTATTTTTGTGAAAAAAATTTCTAGATTATATTTTTAAAAATGGAAAATTGTTTTGAATTTCCAATAAGTTAGTGAACGATGCTTTTAAAAAACACAATATTTTTGTGAAAAAAATTTCAATTAAGTTAGATTATATTTTTAAAAATGGAAAATTGTTTTGAATTTCCAATAATAGTTTGAATTTCCAATAAGTTAGATTATATTTTATATTATTAATACTGGTAAAATATGTTTTTCAGTTGAAGATTGACAGATGAGGAATAGGCTATTCTTCTTTAGATCTTCTGCCCCGAGCAGTGGAAACAGCAATGCAATCCGTCAACCAGCAACTGAAAAACTATTTTATTGGGAGAATCCATTCGAATCTGGATTGAACAGTGGCAAAAACCGAGAACAGCAATAGTGGCAAGACAAAGGAACAGCAATAGAAGCCTCAAGGCTTGATCTCAACTCGGAAACAGACTTATAATTTTATTCGCAGCGGAGATTACTTAATCATTCTCGAAAGATCAAAGGAGATCTCACTGTAGTAATAACAGTAATCAACCTCATTCATCTCGGTAAGACATGATTAACCACATTTATAATTTTATTTTCTAATTTTATTTTCTAGATCAAATGTCACCCATTAATCCAATTTGAAATGATTCATATGGTTTCCATATTTTTATTGGTTAAGATTTGCTTAGTGAGGCTAATTCTTCATTGGTTTGTGTTTTGTTCTAGTCATCGTACACCTACTTCTGAAAGGCAATCCAAGGGAAAACAATTTGAAGCAGAAGCCATGAGGAATGCTCATGGATTGGAAGTTCCTGGTTCAGTTGGTTCTTCACGACCTGTTGATAGAGAACAACAGCAGGAGATGAGCAGACTGAAGAACAGTTATTCTAAAAAGAACCATGCTGGAAACAGAAATGGTAGTGAGAGGCTCTCCCAGACTCATGTTTTACAAAACAAGGTCAGCAGTTATGATCCTGATATTCCAATTTCTATTGAAGATATCTATGGTGGTTCCTTGAATGGATGCCCTGGTCCAAGTGAGACATTAAATCTTGAAATATCAGTCGAAGAGGAGGAAGCCGTGAGCGGGTATGGGAGCTTGCAGAGCAGAATGTTTCACTTCAAAGAGAAGTATCTTCCTTTCATGAGAGGAAGCGAAGGCGAAAATTTGAACTTAAAGCAGAAACTTTGCTAACAAATTTATTACTTGAAAAGCTATATTCTATGGAGTCAGAAGTTGAGCAACTACAAGCTGAGCTTGCAGCAGCTGTGAGAGGTAATGACATCCTCAGAGCTGAAGTTCAAAACACACAGGATGACCTGTCCTACGCAACACACTTGAAGGATCTTGAGCTTCCAGGGTAATCCTGTCATGCAGTCTCTTCACCAATAGTTGACTCTAATGCTTGAATTTCTTTGCATCTATGCATATATAAATACACAGTGCTTAGTTTTTATTTTATTTCTCTATAACTTGATAGTGCTTAGTTTATAAGAGTCATGAGAACTAGTTTACAATCTTCAAAAGTCATTGTTTTAGTTGTTTTCTTTTTTTTTTCTCAGTTTTTATTTTTGTTTGATTGATAATCATATTGAGTTGAAGACTGAAGTGGGTTTTTCATAAGCATGACGGCGATGTGCTTTCATACCCCATTAATTGGGGAAATTTTTTATATCTGTAACAAACTAAGCTAGTTGTGCTAGGTAAGTAACTATTGCAGACGGAAACTGTCTGGCACAATAAGAAAGATGAGACTGATAAGATGAACAACAAGTCATAACAATTTGAACAAGAAATGATTGCATCTGTGGGAAGTGAAGTGTTACAAAATTAGAAGTTCATAAGATGAGAATTGAAATCCAATGACCACTAGTAATTAGAGCATAAAGAACATGGACTGAGGGCTTGATTATTTTATCTATATTTGCTTTGTCTTTGATTCTTGAAATGGTCGTTTTGTGTACGACTCGCATTTTCAGTCCTGAAGCAGTCAGCTGTTCCTTTATTACAGATGCTGAAGAAGGATGAGAATATAAATTGCCTTCAAATCGACTTCGAAGAATCTACAAAGCAATTGAGCATCATAAAGGGAATACTCCCCAAAGTATCTGGGGATAGAGATATGCTGTGGGAGCGAGTCAAGCAATGCAGTGAGGAGAACATGCTACTAAAGAAGAAGATAGAGGCCCTTGAAGAAGATTTACTTTTGAAATAAGGTCAGATTACCATTCTTAAAGACAGCCTAAGCAACAAACTTTTTTGACCCTTTTTCTGGTCTTGATTCAACACGACAGTTCCTTCTGGAGTAATTAACTGAGATTAGGGGCTTTTTTCTGCTGGGTTAAGTAAATTTAACTGTTCATAGCCTTATACTTTTCGTTCGTGTTTCTAGGGTTGCTTTTTCTCTTACGCTCCTCCCTTCTCGCATCATCAAAATCAGCAATCTTACAAATGTATTTTTCGATATTTGCTTCTAATGTTGCCAGTATCATCAATTAAAACATGTGTATTGCACGGTTGTGCTTCATTTTGTCCTTTTTCCTGGAAGCCTCCAAGTGACATCCAAATTTTGGATTCTCTGCAATTTAAGAAACTCCATGGTTCAGAGAAATGAACAAGTAAGTTCTGGAAAAGTCATAAACCAGTAAACCACCAAGAAAATGAAAGAGACATTGAAAGTACAGCACTCTCTGATAACAAAGACCAAAAAAGTAATGCTAAAACCCATATTAGTAGACATGTAACTATGCTTTCTCAAATTTCAGTTTACAGTAGTCTGACCTTGCAAGAGAACGGTATCCTTGCATGATTGGTCCATCCAAAGGTTCAGCAATTGTGAGACTCTCCCCATCCTTTGTACCGAAGAATGAGAAATTTTCAGGAAAGGCAATGAACTTTGCCCCAGCAAATACTGATTCCTTTTCAAAAATAAATTCTGAAAATTAGATATTTCCTTCAAAGATGTAATAAATGAATCTAAACCTGACAAACATCTTACCCAAAACTCAAAAAAATAAATTTTCATGCCCAACAAAACATGGGAGAATTCATAGATATTTATTTTGTACATGTATTATATTAGTGTCATTCTTTATAACATAAATTTGATTTGTATTATTCCACTTTAATTATTATGTTAATTAATATTTAACTTATTTAATATGTTATTGTGTTGGAGTGATTAATTAATTAAAATGTATATTATTTTAAATTATCAAATTACTAAACAGGTTATGTGTGTTGTATCATGTTATTGATTACCAATTGGAATTAGTGTTTAAATTTTTATTTTTGATGGATTTATTATTCGTAGCCGTATTTTGAGTTGATAAATGCAATAGAATACATGTTATTGACTCGATCCATAAAAACAAATTGCCACCTCTAAGCCCTAGTCTAGACCTTACATTTAAGCAATAATTTTTTATCAAATAAATTTTTTATTTCATTAAAGTTAAATAATTGGACTTTTATGAAATAATAATATTTTATTTAATTTGTATATCCTCTTAATTTTTAATATATAAAAGTATCTCTGTGTTTTAAAATAATATTGTAAATTTCAGAGAATAATTGATTAAAAATAAGCTTTTTTGTATTTATTAGCATCAGAGTATAAAATTATTGTGATTTGTTGGTTAATCATTTAGTGCTATTTCTTATAACCCCCTTCAAGACCTAAGTCAAGCATCGGCATGAGGGCCTCATGGGTATCCTTACACACATGGAAGGGATCTAATGGAAGCAGAGCACAAGCGAGGATCAAATGTGGGATTAGAAGCGAAATGGCCGAAGCATAGAAGCACTACGGACGGTACGATGCACTTTGTAGAGATCGATTCTTCGGCAAATGCTATAGCTTGTGCCATCAGTGGGATCGTAGGCGCAATACCATGGTCTAACAAAGCGGCAACCAGCGCATGGTAGTGTATGGTGAGGCCTAGTAATGCACGGTAGTGCATGGTCCGAATGAGTAATGGCTTGTGGTAGTCGTGATTCGAATGAGCAATGGCGGTGATGCGTGACTGGCTGCATGGCATGACGATTAAATGGAATGGCCCGAGAGAGTAAAACCGGGGCTTGACCGAGGAAGAGAGGCAGCTTAATTTCTTTGTGGGCGTGCGCGGAGTTCGTAGGTGGGAGTTTGAATAAAGAGGTATGAGCGAATTTGAAAATGGAATTAAAATTGATTTGAGTATAGTCAAATTGGAAGCCGAAATTAGAAAAGAGCGAACCGAATTCAAATTTAAAAGGAAATATTTCATTAGGAAGAGATACCTTAGTACATAAAGGGCACTGTCTCACAATGTATGAAGGTTAGAGGGAATTCAAGGGAATCCTTTGTATTTGTAATTGTGGTTGTAAAGTCTTGTATTTGGCAAGTGTTTTGCGGCGGCTTGAAGAGTTTGTAATATGTTGATATTATTATTATACGAGAGTTGGGATTAGTGTCTTGTAAAAAGAAAAAAGTCTCGTATAAGTTTCAGCACAGTGGATATTGTCGAGAATGTTGGGTGAGTTCGAAACTTAGCGCGCACGGGTATGAAAAAATGTTGGTAGTTTTTGGGGGTGTGACAACTACCATAGTACAATATAATTAAGGTTGTTAATAATTTATATAAAAGCCAATAAAATATTGTTGTTTTTGTAATATTAATAATTAAGATGCAACAATTTTTAAAGAATAATGATAAAAAATACTATTGGAAATATTGAAAATAAAATATTAAAAATAATTTCTCAAGTCCATTATATAATTATACACAATTTAAAAAATTTTAAATTATTTGAAAATGAGACTTGGTTAAGTGAAAAAAGGTATTAGCGAGTTTCTATAAGAATATAATATTATAACGTTGTAATGTAAAGTAAATAGATATCAACAAAAAAAAGTTTTAAAATTATTTTAATATTTTCAACTATGGCTTAAATTATTTTACAAAAAATAATTAAAAATTAGATTAGCAGTCGCCATAAGGTTGTCCTCAATGTCTGTCTTGAGAGCACATTAAAAGGATCACAAAGAGCCAATTAAAATTCTATCGCTGTGATTCTTGTTCTAATGAGTCGAAGCTCGAGACCGTTAGTTAAGATATGAGATACCTCAATATCTACTTTACGTGTTCGATGGTTTTAAAGTCATATCTAAACCACATAATGTCTCCATTATATATAAAAATAATTTTTGATAACCATAGGTAGTTTGGCTAATTTAGTATTTCCGACTAATTTTATGGGGCCAGTGAAGTTAATACTTGAGGTAAATCTCACAATAGTCACAGAAATGAGGTACCGAGTGATGACTATTGAGAGCAAGCAGGCAATAAGTGATATAAAAAATAATTGCAATTCATTTTTATTTTTAATATATATAAAATAAAATAATAAAACATTTTATAACAAATATAAGTTATAAAAATTATTATATTTTGAATATCTATGAAATAAAATAATAAATTGATTTAATGTAATTACAAAATTATAGAAAATTATTTTTAAAATTACAAAATAGTTAATGGGATAGGAAAACATGAGTCTAGGAACCCGCCCAATCCAGGACCCTTTTTTTGTAAGATGACTTTTTAATGGGATGAAGATGAAAATTATTTTAAATAAACAAAATCTTCTCAAAACAGACATGTCTTTTTTTTTTTTTTGAAAAGCAAAAAAGACATGCTATAAACATTGTTTTTAAAAAACACATTATTTTTGTAAAAAAATTTCAATTAAGTTAGATTATATTTTTAAAAATAGAAAATTGTTTTTGAATTTCCAATAATGGTTTGGATGGTTTTATTAAAAGACCTTTTGAAAGCTTAATATAATAATTTTACCCTCCATGAAAGTTTGATATGATTTTGAAAAAAATATCATTTTTATTATATTGCAAAAATAACCTATCAAGATAATGTAAATATATAAATAAAAAAGGTATTTTTGTCCAAAACAAATTATTTAAAAAAGAAGGGAAAAGTCACAAATATTGAATTATTTGATATATTTCAACCAAATGTTTCTAATAGTTTATGAAAAGGGCTTAACTTGCCAAAAAAACTTAAAAGTTTCCACTTTTGATTTTCACACATTGGATTATTTTTGTTTTATTTTTTGTTGGGTTTTACGAGTTTTAGACGGGAATAATGCATATGAAATAAAAAATTATGAAATTAGTTTGTAGGTCGAGCAATTAGCGAAGTTGTGTAATCTGCATTATACGCGACAGCCCAGTGTTCGTAGAATGCATAACGCCAGCGGCAAATGGATTTTGGAAGGCTACTAATGTGGTTGGCGACAGAAATTAGACAAGCGACATGAAAATAATTAGTTAATGGAATAGGAAAGCATGAGTTGAGAACATGTGTCATGCCATTTTTTTATGGAATGATTTTTAATGGAATAAAGATGAGTATTTTAAATAAACAAAATCTTCTCAAAACAGACCTTTTTTTTTGTTTGAAACACGCTATAAACATTGTTTTTAAAAAGCACATTATTTTTGTAAAAAAAATTTAATTAAGTTAGATTATATTTTTAAAGCCGAAAATTGGTTTTTGAATTTCCAATAATAGTTTGGATGGTTTATTATGCTTAATATCATAAATTTTACCCTCCATCAAAGTTTGGTATGATTTTTGATAAAAAAATATCATTTTTTATTATATTGCAAATAAGCTATCAAAGATAATGTAAATATATAAATAAAAAAAATGTTTTTGTCAGCAGTTATTTAAAAAAAAAAAAGCAGGAAAAGTCACAAATATTTAGAATTGTTGATATATTTCAGCAAATGTTTCTAATAGTTTACGAAGGGCTTGGTACAAAAAACTTAAAAGTTTCCGCACGATTTTCACACATTGGGTTATTTTGTTTTATTTTTGTTGTTGGGTTTCACGAGTTTTGAAGCGGGAATATGTGCATATGAAATAAAATTATGAAGTTAGTTTGCAGGCCAAACTATTAACCGAAGCTTAATGCGTATGCGTGACTGACAAAATTGTTAAATTCGAATGCCGCTAGCACCGGCGGCAAATGGATTTTTGGAAAGGCCGCTAATGTGGTTAGCGGCAAGTGGAGCAAAGGCCGCTACCCGTGGCAGCGGCAAGCAAAGGGCACTCCTATGGTTAGCGGCAATTGGATTCTTCAAAAGCCGTTAACAATAACAGCGGTTTCTTCAAGAACTTATTTGTGGTGAGTTTGGTGATATTGGAAAGGTTATTGTGATAAGTAGAGGATGATACGGTGGGTAGTGTTTTTGGATGGAGACCCTAAGAATTGGAAAAGAAGAAGCCGGTGGCTGACCATTAGAAGAAAATAAAGGTTTGATGGTCTCAAACGAGGAGGGAAGAGTGATCCTCCCTCCCGCTTTAATACCATAAAACACATTAAAGAATAATAGCCTGTCTTTGCATGTATTGTCTGAGGATATATTTATATGGAAGATTGGGTCAATAGTTACCCATTTCAAAATCACCCAAGTATGGGCAGTTTTCTACAATCAAGAGATGTATACAATTCTCACTAAATATAAGAAGAGCTTCGAAGAATGATATTTCCTCTAATATGTATTTAAAACATGTTTCTAGTTGAAAACCCCGCCATGACTCATCGATTTCAATTATAGCCTTGATCAGTTCCTAAGACTTGTTTCCAAAGTTTTGTAGTCTGTGACCATGACTGCTCCCAACAGCATGGCCAGCATTATACTGCATGTATAACATCCGGATAACACACTTCTAAGAAGATAACCCAAAAAAAATGGCTTCATAATCATCCATGCATAGTACTCAGATCTGTTCTATTATGAAAAAGAGAAGTTCATGAGAATGGAAGATATCAATTATATTAATAATGCAGAGTACTGATTACAAACAGTGCTACATATCCTTCAAATCTCCTGTTTTTTTTTTTCGGTTTAATGAACCAACCATGCCGTACAACATTTCCTTCCCAATCCCATTTTTACATGCTTGGCATGCTAAATTTGGGCGCAAAATAGTAGTCTGTGCTTGAGGTGAAGCACTGCCTAAACATATTGCATGCTCCATGGAACTTGGCATGCAGTGAGCTCAAAATTGCAAACCAAGAACCTTACTTAACCCGGAACATCTTGAGCTTGTGTTCAGAGATTGAATCACAGAATAATATTATGTCTGGTCTGTGAGCTTTGAATCTATAGGAAACCAGACATATGCATAATGCTTGATAACTTTTTGTCAATGGATATCTGCACAAGATGATAGTCTTCTTAGTGTTCTTTGTATTTTCCTCATTTTCAGGTAAATCAAGTTTGCATTTGCAATCTGTGAGAACTCCCAACTTTCAAAAACCCGAATTATGAAGATATAGTTTAGAGAAAGGAAAGGAAAAGGGGAAAGAACACAAATTGAGAAGCGTGAAAAAACATCAACATCAATTCTATCAACTTGTATCAGCTGAATATGGTGAACAAGCTCAGTCTAAAGGTGTTTAGACATTGAGCAAAGCCGAGAAACCTAACCTCACCAAATCAACTTTTCCCCAACATGGTCACAAAAGAGTTTTGAAATGGGATTTCCAAACATTGATTTTGGCTTTTCTCTTTTGGGTTTGCCTTGCTCTTAATCTTATCTAACTCCAAAGAAACCCGAGCTCATTTAGCATTCTCAGCTATTATGACTTAATTAGCAATGGAGTAAACACTGAACAATATAACCACATTGGCATGCTCTCATTGATGTCTTCTCTGTATCATTGTAATTAAAATTGGTACATCGCGATGCTTACCTGTAATCCATCACATGCCGATTTCACAATCCGTCAAAAATTTATAAGATTATGCCTTTCCTTTCTCACGAAACAAACTAGCGAAATTAGCCTTTCCACGACATGAATGTCACAATCTTTTTTTTTTTTTGACAAGTATGAATGTCACAATCTTATGAGCAGAACAACCCGAAATCAAGATCATATAAATAAAAAAGTTTATCATGTCTATCTTAACGTGAAGCTTTAGCATTCAACGTCATGGCTTTCTCCACGTGTGCATTGACTGCGGACTAATAGAATGAAAGCTGTTAAGGATTCTTTAGTGCAAGAAAGAAGTTCTGATACCTCAAAGTAATTTGGAAGTTCTTAAGTGACAAATTCTAAGTCATGCTCTTCCTTTTCTCACGATTATCTAACTCATGCGCTGAAATAACCTAAACAAGTAACAAAAACAGTGAAAAGATAGAAAAGTCGCAAAAAAAAGTCCGAACATTCTGCCTCATTTATTCAGGAAGAAGTACTCCACCTTCATACTTACACTATTATAACGAGGAACCCTCGAGAATAGCTGGTGAACTTTGTCCTTTTTGCTTTCCCAATCCTTGTGCAGTCCATTAATATGATGTATCTGCAGATAAAGAAGTTGTTATTAAGTTATTGATCGTACAAGAAAGTAAAACAATCAGACAAACGAATCGAATGTTTGCTACATTTTCTTAATGGAGTGAGAGAGCCAAAGGTATCTGGTGTATATTTGAGCTCACCTGAGTTGAGTTCTTTAGCTGCATCGACTGATGTATCCATGCATGTATGCTTCGGTAACTTCATGTCAAGGTGGTTATTGTATGCATCATGAATATGCGAAACAACGAGATTAATTCAATACAAATTATACAACTTTTAAGCTGTTTAAGTAAGAGATTTAAACACGTTACAACAGCCAAAAATTAGCTCCGAACCGCTTTGCTAGAGGCGAGAGTGAGTCCACGCAATCAAACGAGGCCATCAATAGCGAATAATGAAAGAAGGCGATATGTTTCATTTATAGCTTTCCCCAAGGTGTAAGGAATTGGACACGATCCAGTATGTGGTATTTTGAGCGAGGAGGTTGGGTACATCACTATCCCAATGAAGCTATCATCGGTTGCATAATATCCCCCTACCTACATCCTATGCCAAACGAATAGTCCACTGAAAAATTAGTGTTATCAATACTACACGAGATATTTTGATCCGCAAATTGAGTAAGAAGTTAAATAAGAAAATTTTAGTAAATACTACCCTTGGATAAGGACCTCAAGATTGTGAAAACGAAAAAAATGCAATTTTATCAGATATGGCAAACTTAACCCAAAAAAAAACACAAATGGATTAT
Source organism: Tetrastigma voinierianum (assembly GCA_016808115.1). Taxonomy (NCBI): domain Eukaryota; kingdom Viridiplantae; phylum Streptophyta; class Magnoliopsida; order Vitales; family Vitaceae; genus Tetrastigma; species Tetrastigma voinierianum. Next base: position 421,544 of record JAEQBH010002345.1, on the reverse strand, counting down.
TTCAGGCAACACAATGAAAAAATGCCCTAAATTTTCCAGAAACAACTTATAAGACTTTATCGGTAGCCAGTTTCAGACTCGACGGAAAAAAACACCATCTCTCTAAGGTAAAACACAATATTAATATGCAATTTCAACAACAAATCATGAGACTTGATGATTATTTTTTAATGATTTTAATGATCTTACATTGGTGTATAGTGAATACAGAGCACCCCCATCCAACCCTTTTGGTAATTTTTCCTTCACAATAACATAGGTGCATCTACCTATGTCCAATGAGCTACCACGGCAGAACTGAAAAACACAAAATCCCCACATATCACAACCTCTTACAACACAAACACACAAAAAAAAAATAAATAAAAAAAAAAGGAAAAGAAAACCAAAATAGACCTATTTGGCAGTGTGGACCAGGAGGAAGCAGGGGCTGCCTTAGAATCAGAAAAGTCCCAAACATGGGAGGAGGAGTTGAAGGGAATTGAGGATGGTGGCAACTGGGTGGAAGGACGGAACTTCCCACACGAAAATTAGACACCCTTTGAATCATCATTATCATACCATTTGTGAGATAAATCAAAAGCAAGAAGAGGAAATTCGGGTCCCATAAGGACTAAGAAGCAGACCTCTCCTTCGACACACGGAGTTGAGATCACGGACACGAGCTTACTTGAGGAGGAATGGTCAGATAATGGGAGGCGACCCAGTGAGTCCTCGCAGGTCAATGTGCAACACAATGGTACTCACGCCCACCCATGAATATCTAAATGCTCTCATCCTTGGCTCTCTTGCCTCTCCCACATAGCACTTTTTATGCCAATGCTCCGACAACAACATCCTTCACAATGTTAGTCGAACGAATGCGAATTGTAATAGAAAGGAAATGTAATACATGGTCATAGTATTGTAATTGCAGCAGTGACCACAACATGGTGAGGAGGCTGCCCAGGCTCATACAAATATCAATATATAAGAAGATCAACATATATCAATGAGTCCCACAAGATGGCGTCTTTATATTTCTCTTAGGACGGCGCCTAGAATACACAGCCTGTTGAAGGCAATAGGGTCCCGTGGAATATGAAACGGAGCTGATGGAGTTGATGGAGCCGAGGGAGCTGATGGATGAAGTACTCGACATACACGTGGAGCATGAGGCCGCCTAGCTGGAAGTGGACCCAACTCTAATACAAGGTAAAGGATGGTGTCATCGATGGGAGACAATGTAGGGGATGATAAAGGGGGTGATGAGAAGGTGATATCTACTACTATGGACGCTGGCTCTGGCGACACTGGATATGGTAAAGACGTGTAAGTGTCTAGGGGTATGGAAGGTGATGTGTAGAGGAATTATTGTGGGGGTATGGGATGATGTGTAAAGTGTGTGGGGGGTATGGAAGGTGAGGGTAAGCTAAGGGGTATCGGTAAGCCCGAATCGAGAGGCTCGGGTGTACCACGGTACTCTCACCATCCTGGACCATGGCCTCGCCCTACCATCTCGACCACGACCTCGCGATCAACTCTCCCTCTCCCTCTCCCTCTACCTCGAGATAGGTACACATCGTCTTTGCGGGTGGATAGCACCGAAGGTCTAATGGATGGTCCATGTGATGTAGATGCTTCTGCTCGTGTGGGTGATGATCTCTTCTTCGATCACGGTGTAACGGTTAGACAATCGATGTATGTCGCACACCCAAGCCCAGGTGGTAGCATGGCAGGCGACTAGCTATGTCCGCCATTCCCACTAAAATGGAAAACCTCACCTCTCCACCTAAAATGAGTTTGCTTTTTATTTTCAATCATTGAACAAAGCATTTATTTGTGGAAAATCTAATGTCCCCACCTTAATGAGGATGTTATTGAAGTTCGGAATTATGGTGACTAATTACCCTAGTATATTTTAATTTTACATGAGGAGAAAAAGGAAAATTAAAATTTCTTTCTCCTCACAAAACCATGGTTCATTATTTTCTCAACCAATTTGTGAGTTGGGACCTCAAACATGCTTTGTGCCTCCTGTAATAGGTTTCGCCCCCATCAGCTGTGGGCCTCTTTCTGGAATCAACTCTACAGCAAGACTACGTCGATTAGCAAAACCGGCTATAGTGCATTGCCCTCATTACAATCACGGTAGCCACCATCACGATTATCAACGTATCCACATTGAGGTATAATCACATATCATCTTAACTGACCAAAACTTGATCGACACCGGTGGATCCACCATCGTCCATAAATGCCTCTCTTTGCCTCATATAAAATCCACAATCTAGCCATTACCTCCTCTAATCACGTCACCTATTTTTATCTCCATCTAGTTGTTGCCTTCGCCAGTTTCACAATCCTGTCTGAAAATTGATTTTATGTTCATTAGAAATATGGAGTAAACTTCAAAAGAGAAGAAAACAAGTAATTCTGTAGAGTTATCATGATAGAAGATCATATATAATTAATGTACAACTACAATGGATGGTGTGTGATTCAATCCATTTGATATATCATTCTACTGTAAGGAATGAGTTAAGAGAGAAAGAGATCAGTAGTGGAGATAAAATAAAAAAATCAAATGAAACTGCAACAAAATCAGCAATCTTACAAATGTATTTTTCGATATTTGCTTCTAATGTTGCCAGTATCATCAATTAAAACATGTGTATTGCACAATTGTGCATCATCTTGTCCCTTTTTCTGAAGTCTCAAAGTGAGATCCAAATTTTGGATTCTCTGCAATTTAAGAAACTCCATGGATTCAGAAGAAATGAACAAGTAAGTTACGGAAAAGTCATAAACCCGATGGCTTAAGCAGAAAATGAAAGAGACATTGAAGAATGACTCGATAACAAAGACCAAAAGAAACCAATGCACAAAACCCATATTAGTAGACATGCTTAACTATATGCTTTCTCAAATTTGATTTAATTAGTCTGACCTTCGCAGAAGGCGGTATCCTTGCATGAGTTGGTCCATCGAAGGTTGACAATTGTGAGACTCTCCCCATCCTTTGTACGAAGAATAGGAATTTTGAAGAGGCAATGGAACTTTGCCACACAGTGAAATCACGATTCCTTTTCAAAAATAAGTTACAGAAATTAGATATTTCCTTCAAAGATACTTAATAAATGAATCTAAACCTGACAAACATCTTACCCAAAAACTTCGAAAAATGAATTTTCATGCTTATGAAAACATGGGAGAATTCATAGTTATTTATTTTGCACATGTTGCCTCCCAAAGGGACTTAGGAAGATCTGCTTGGATACGTACTTTCGAGAACCTTCTGGAAACTCATAATGACAAGGTTGGCTTCTTCGAGTCTATAGCTTTAAGATTTGAGGTGAAGTTGGAGGGTGGCGAGTTGAAGAAGGAAATGTTGGTGATTGTTCCTTGGTCTAGGTGGACGCTGAAATTAGAGTTCCCGAGGAGGAAGCCTTCAAAGCTCACCAAAGCAATGCAAATTGCTCCAGGTACAAAAATATCCCCTCAGAAAACTCTCCTCCCTACATCTTCGTTTTTGGCCGGCCCTTACTTTCTGGGGGCTCTTCAGGGCTAGGGGTTTTCCATGGGAATGATGCTTCGGGTGACATGGAACCGCTAAGGATGGTTTCAACTGACGGGAGAGAGTGGGGAGAGGTGACTGTCGGGGCTTTGTTAGAAGTAGAGCAAGAGGTAGTGAATGCTTGGAAAATTAAACAAAGAAGCTCCCTTGAAACTCGGAGTAGTTGGGAATCTGAGGTGGGGAAGATAGCTGCCTTATCAAATTCAGTGAATTTCTTGGGGTTCCAACGATGGGTTTTGAAAACGAGATTTTAGAGCTAATGCAAAATATGGTGCCTTAGTAGCCAAAAGAACAAAGGAAGGGGAACATGACAGAGTCCAAACGTGAGAGGGAGTTAAGAAAATTGGAATCTTGCATCCAATTCTGATAGGAAAGGGCCATAATAGAGAAGGAAGAGATAGAGAGGTTGTTGTTAAAGTTAAAATGAAGCTAAAGCTTTTCTCTTGGAATGTTAGAGGAGTAGTCAATCTGAGTTAAAAGGAATGTCATTAGAAATTTTATTAGGTCTTAGAGGTGGATTTGGGCATGCAGCAAAGATTTAGGAGATGTCTGCTTTGGGTATTGCTCGTAGTTTTGAGGTGGGTAGATTTTTTGACTGGAAGGTTGCGGAGGCAGAGGGAGCTACGGGGGATATTCTTCTGTTTTGGGATAAAAGGAAATTGGAACTGGTGGAGGTTGAAACAGGCCTTTTCTCTATTACTTGCTGGTTTAAAAATGTGGAGGATGGGTTTCAGTGGGCCTTCACATGTGTCTATGGCCCGGTCGAGATGAGCAATAGGGAAATGTTTTGGGAAGAGTTGGGGTCGTTGAAAGGCTTGTGGGAGGGGCCTTGGTGCATAGGCGGCGACTTTAACATGGTCCTCTCCCCAAATGAGAGGAACAGGGCAGGTAAGATATCCCATCTGATGAAGTGTTTTGCGGAAGTTCTTAATGAGTTAGGGCTTAGAGACATCCCTCTTCAAGGGGGGCCCTTCACTTGGAAGGGGCATAACAACCGTTCTATGTCCTTGTGATTCTTGATAGCATTTGTTTGGGAGTGTCGATTTAACAATGTAGTTGAAGCATTCTCGAGACCGGTGTTTGATCATTGCCTTTGCTGGACAGTGAAGGATAGATCTAGGCGCTTCACCTTTAAAGCTCTTTGAAATTATGTGGCTAAAGTTTGAAGGCTTGAGGACCTCCTCGAAATTGCAAGGCCTTCACTTTGTTAGGTTCTTGACTTTGTTTTGGCTTCCAAATTAAAAGCCCTGAAAAGGAATTTGAAGGTGTGGAACAAGGGTGTTTGGTAGAGTGAAGACAAAAGGAGGCTTTAGCGGGGTCTCCTTGCAGGATGACCTAGAAAGGATAAGGCTCTTTGGAAGAAGGCGGAGAGGGAAAAGGCGAGACGATTATGAAGTGGGTGGAAATGGAAGGAGTCTCTTGGAGACCAATCCAAAGAAATTTGGTTGAAAGAAGGGAAGCACGGGGTTTTTTCACCAGTGGCGATTCTCACGGGGAGGAGGAATTCTATAATGAGTATATGTATTCATAGCGGGAGGTTGAGTAAAGGAGCACAGATTAAGCGGGTCTAGTCGATGCGTTCCAAACCCTCCTCTCTGACCCGAACAGTTGGTGCCCGCCTTTCCCTAATCTCCCGTTCAATTCGATTGGTATAGAGCAAGCTATTAAGCTTGAAGAAATGTTCATAGAGGAGGAAATCCGGGCAGCGGTCTTTGGGCTCAACGGAGATAAAGCCCCAGGTCCAGATGGTTTCCTCCTGGCCTTCTGGTCTTTCAGTTGGGACTTTGTGAAGGAGGAGGTTCTGGGTTTCTTTAAGGAATTCTTTGAGCATAGACGGTTTGTGAAAAGCTTGAATGCTACATTCCTAGTTTTGGTTCCCAAGAGAAGAACGGTTGAGGATCTATAAGACTTGAGCCCTATTCGAGTCACAGTAGGAGGCCTTTACAAATCTTAACAAAGTGTTGAGAATTAAAAAGGGTTATGGGTACAATCATCTCACAGTCTCCAAAGCGCATTCGTGGGAAACGATTCTTGGCCAGTGGTAATTGCTAATGAGGCGTGGACTCCATACTGCGAAGGAAGAAACGACTTCTTTGTAAATTAGACATAGAAAGGAAGCACGATCACATAAGATAGGATTTTTTGCACTAGATTTTGGAGAGAATGGGTTTCGGCTCAAAATGGATATGTTCGATTAATTGGTGCATTTCCACGGCTTTTTTCTCTGTTTTATTTAATGGTTCTTCGATGGGTTTCTTCCGGAGCTCCAGAGGCCTAAGACAAAGGGATCCCCTCTCCCCCTATCTATTTGTGATCGGTATGGAAGCCCTGAGTGGTATGCTAAAGCGTGTTGTTGAAGGCAATTTCATTTCAAGATGCAGGTTTGGGGGTAGAGACGGAAGGGAGCTAGTCATCTCTCATCTTTTGTATCTTGTGTCTTGTTCTTTTCCGAAATAATTACGAAGGTTGATGTATTTGGGATGGACCTTGATGTAGTTTGAAGCCTACTCGGGTTTAAAAATTAGCTTTGAGTAAGAGTGGGAAATCGTCTAGTGGGCGAGGAATTGGACAATATTGAGATGTTAGCTAGTGAGCTTGGTTGTGGTGTAGGGTCCCTCCCCACTACGTATCTGGGCCTTCCGGTTAGGGCTCCTCATAGGGCGATGGGGGTGTGGGATACCATTGAAGAAAGATTTAGAAAGAGATTGACATCTTGGAAAAGACAATACATCTCAAAGGGAGGGAGGCTCATGCTCATTCGAAATGCGTTGTCTAACTCCCTGTTGCTACTCTCTCTGTTCGGGATGCCAAAGCATTGTGCTCTAGATTGGAAAAGATTCGGAGAACTTTCTTTGGGAGAATTGGCAATCCCAGAGTGAAAATCGCACCTTGTCAAGTGGAAGATAGTTTGCTCTGAAAACAAAAGAGGGTTTATGGAGTTGAATCTTTCCAAAGTTGAATCGGGCTTTGCTTTATGAAGTGAGTCAGTGTGGGTTTGCAATGAGAGGGATCCACTTTGAAGAATGGTGATTAGTATCAAATTTGGAGAGGAAAATGGAGGCTGGAACACCAGCGACATTAGGGGAGGCTATGGAACTAGTTTATGGAAGGACATCAGAAAAGAATGGCTCACCTTGTCTCAAAATACTTCTTTCTCCTTAGGAAATGGAAGGAGACTAGGTTTTTGGAGGGACTCTTGGTGCGGTGAGATAGCGTTGTGCAACACTTTCCTCGCTTTGTTCGATTTTAGCGGCTCCTGAAAAGAAGCTAAGGTAGCTGATGTTTGGGATTCCTCAAAGGGAGGAAGGGCTGGTCCTGTTGGGGCCTTTTAGCGATTGGGAGGTAAGAGGAGGTTGAAAGGTTTCCTACATTTTCTCCACCAGTAGGAAAATTAAATCCCTTATAAGAGGATCGTTTGTTATTGAAGAAGTGCGATGCGATGTAATACCAGTAAGACTTATGTATAGAAGTGGCGCATTACGCCTCCCTTGAATTCCCGCTTGGTCCATATGGAACCAATTCTTTACAAGTGGGTTTTTTCGCTTGGGAAGCATCCTAGGGCAAGGTGCTTGCTTGGACCCGACTAAGAAGAGGATCAACAAGCTGGTGGTACTTTTATGTAGACATGATGAAACAATGGACCCACCTTATCCCTTTGCTCGAAACCAGGATGCTATGGGATCTTGTTTTGTCCATCGTTGACTCAAACGGGTTTTCCCTCTAACAGTACGACAATCCCTTCTCGCTTGGTAAGGTGCAAAGGTTGGCGGAAAACGTAAGAGAGTATGGATGGAACCCCTTTGTTTATTTTGGGCGTTATGGAAGGAAAGGAACATGAGTGGCTTTTGAGAACAAGACCCATGTTGTTCCTGAGAACGAAATCTACTTTTGTGTGTACCTTGTAATTCGTGGGCTAAGTTGGATATATTCGATAAATTCAGTTCACAGTGGATTTTTGACTTGGTTGGGGTATAGATGAGTAGTTGGTTTTTTGGGGTTTTCCTTTTTTTATCTATATATTGCTTTTCTCAGATAAAAAAAAAAAATGTATTTATGTGCAATGAATCTGGGAAAATGACTGTATTGCTCTCCGTATACGAATGCTAATTACTCAAAAAGTTCATAGAATTATTTGGGTCGTGTAGAAAATTAAGTCAAAACTTTAGAAAAGTATAGCTTATTTGTCGCCAGGGAATGAAATTTGTTCAGTGTAGTTTAAAATTGAAAAAGCTCCAAGATTGGGAATGTGTTGTGCTTGTGAGATGTGCTGAGCCCATTTCCGGAATGATTTTAAGAATAGATGAATGAGTTCAAGCAAACTATCCACTTCAAAGCTGAATTAACTTTCGATTCTTTAAATAGGTCTTAGTTAAGTCTTAAGAGTGTTTAACAATCTCCACTGAAGAAGGTATCTCAATTCCTATATCTCAAACTAAGTCAAACCAGCAATATCCAAAGCCTGGGTTCCGGAGGTTAGAGATAATTATTATATTTCGTAAATTAAGTTCTAATAAGAACATGAAATGCAATTAGATATAACAGTGGGATTTTTCTTTTACATGTACTCGAAAACCGTCAGGAATTGAAAGCGAAAAGTGGTTCAAAAAGGGGAAAAACTCAAGATGTGCGGATTTTACGTGAGAGGAAAGTTTAATTGGCATGGGCAAAGAAATTAAATGATCAGCGTCAGCCAGCCATATATGGATTTTTTAAGCAGCGATTTTGCAGTTCCCAGACCAACGAGAAGGAAACTAGCGGCGTAAAATATCTAGCCAATGGATGTTTATTGCATCATTTAGTCAATGTGAGGAAACGTGACAAATAAATAAACAATTTCTATAATTATGATTAGAAAACTCTCTTGTACCCAACTCGTTTCTCACCAACTGACGAGGCATAAGAACATATAACTGCCCGAAATAATGTTGAAAATCAGCGTGCGTCTGTGAAACGGGTGGCGAGGATTGGCGGCGATCTCCGTTGACGATCATCTGAACGGCGGCGACTGCGTAACGGTTGGCGCCGTTGGTCAAACTGACAGCCACGAATCACGCACCGCCGTGCGGCAGGAATGTTTCAAAACGGCGTCCTGGCTTTGGATCCAGCGGCGAAGCGATTTGGTAGAGTGATGACAACTGACATCTGTTTTGTTGAATGGATATATTCTTATTTGTCTGATGTAAATTGCCTTTTCTTTGTTGGATCTTGTATATTTAACTGGCTGTGATTATTTATCATTGCCCGGGTTGATGTAGTGATGGCCAGATTAGTCGGCCACAGCAAAATTTGTGGCGTAGCCAAGATGTGACACGAACTTGACATTTCTTTACGGGTTTGAGATTAGTATAATTATATTTTTTGATTATTAGTCAAAGTATAATCCATTCAGCAATATGTTATATTAGTGTAATCCTAGACTTATAATTTGAAATAAGTATTAATCAAGTTAATTTATTATGATCAAATATTTAACTTATTTAATATTGTATGTTAAATATTGATGAATTAATTATAATGTAGATTATTTTTAAATTATCAATTATAACGGGTTATGCATGTTGTATCATATTACTTAATTACTAATTTGATCATGTTTTTATTTTTCATATCATTTTATTCAGTGTGTATTTTGAGTTGGCGATACAATGACCCATATTATTCTTTAGTCCCGCAAAACAAATTTTACCCTAGACACAATCATACATACATTTAAGCAATAATTTTTATAATCATTCTATACAATTCAATATTCGTTTATAAGCCATGTCTCTTTATTTAATTATCTCTAAAATTACCATATAATTTATCTCATACCACTTATCTTCTCATTTAAGCTTTTTTTATCTCATATATATATATATATATATATCTCCCTCTCTCATATATACATATGCTCTCATATATATATATATCTCTCTCTCTCTATATATATATATATATATATATATATATATATATATCTATATATTATAATTATTAACATCAGTATAAAGTATTCTGTTTTTGGTTAATCATTTGTGCCTCTTTGTGTCACCCGAGACCCAGTGAGCATCGGCCTGAGAGGGCCTCATGGGTTATGCCATGCGAGGACTCACTTGAAAGCAAACCTTTGCCCTGGGGATAAAATGCGGGATCAAATCAGATATGGAATTGAGAGAGAGGCCAGCAGCCTGAGAAGCCTAAAAGCCTATGGATGTTTAATACACCTTTGTAGAATCGATTCTTGGCATGGGGCACAGCATCCGCATCGATGGGGATCATAAAGCAAATCTGCAGTCTAACTCGCCTTCCAACCAACACATGGTGGTGTGCATGTGTATAGTGAGGGCCTAGTAATGCATGAAGCGAGTCATGAATGCGGATGAGTAATAAAGCGTGGTAGTGCATGATCAGATGAGCAATGGCTAATGGTACATGACAATGCATGGCATAAGCGAATTCATCGGAATAATTTGGAAGTAAAACCGGGGGCTTAGCCAGGAAGAGGAACGCAGCTACGTGGTATGCACAGTTCCAATAGGTGGGAGTTTGAATAAAGTATGAGCTTGGGTGAATGGGAGCGAATTCAGTTGAGCCAAATTAATTAGGCTAGAAATTAAAAGAATAGGACTTGAATTCAATTTAAAAAGGAAGAGGCACTTTCGTTAGGAGGATACCTTAGTCTATAAAAAGACATTCTCTAATATGGAGGTTAGAGAATTCAAGGAATCCACTGTATTTATAATTGCAGTTTGTAAAGTCTTGTATTTGGCGAGTGTTTGCCTTGAAGAATTTGTAATCTGTGATATTATTATACGAGGTTAGGATTGGTGTCTTGTAAAAGAAAAAAGTCTCATATAAGAAGTTTTCTTAGTGAGGATCTTGTGAGAATGTTGGCTCAGATTAAGAGCTCCGCACACTTTGTCTCAGAAAAATCGATGACTGGTTTTTGGGGGTGTGACAACTACCATAGTGCACCTCATTAGGTTGTTTAATAATTTATGTGAAATGGCCAAATATTGTTGTTTTGTAATATTAATAATTATAAGATGCAACAATTTTTAAGAATAATGATAAAAAATACTATTGGAAATATTGAAAATAAATATTAAAAATAATTCATGTCCATTGTATATTATACAATTTAAAATTTTAAATTATTTGCAAATGAGACTTGGTTTAGTGAAAAAAGGTATTGTGAGTTTCTATAAGAATATAATATTATAAATTTGTAATGTTAAAGTGAATAGAATATCCCAGCAAAAACTATAGCTTAAATTATTTTACAAAAATAATTAAAAATTAGATTAATAGCCATAAGGTTGTCCTGCATCTTGAAATATTAAAGGACCTGAGAGTAAATTCTATCACTACTTGCGATTCATTCTCATGGAGTCGAACTTCAGGGACATTAGTTAAAGCCTGAGATACACAACCATCTCACCTACATGTTCGAGTGGTTTTAAGGTCATATCTAAACCCTATAATGTCATCTCATTATATACAAAAATGTTTTTTGATAACCATGATGAGTTTGGCTAATTTGAGCACCTCAACTAATTTGTAGGACCATGAAGTTAATACTAAAGGTAAAATCCTCTAATGGTCTAAATGAGCTCAAATTGATACTATTAAAGGCAAACACAAACGACCAAATGATATACCCAAAATAATTGCAGTTGTTTTATTTTTAATGTATATAAAATAAAATAATAAAATATTATAACAAATGTAAGTTATAAAAATTATATTTTGAATATCTATGAAATAAAATAATAAATGATTTAATGTAATTACAAAATTATAGAAAATTATTTTTAAAATTACAAAATAATTCAATGGGATTGGAAAAGCATGAGTCAAGAACCCGCCCATCCGGACCCTTTTTTTATGGAATGATTTTTTAATGGAATGAAGATGAAAATTATTTTAAATAAACAAAATCTTGTAAAATAAGGCATACCTTTTTTTTTTTGGCAAACAGACATGCTATAAACATTGTTTTAAAAAACACACATTATTTTGTAAAATTTCAATTAAGTTAGATTATATTTTAAAAATAGAAAATTGTTTTTGAATTTCCAATAATGGTTTGGATGATTTATTAAGACCTTTTGAAAGCTTAATATAATAATTTTACCCTCCATGAAAGTTTGATATAGTTTGATAAAAATATCATTTTATTATATTACCAAAATAACCTATCAAGATAATGTAAATATATAAAATAAAAGTATATTTTGTCCCGAAACAAATTATTTTTAAAAAAAGGGAAAAGTCACAAATATTGAATTATTTGATATATTTCAACAAATGTTTCTAATAGTTTTACGAAAATGGCTTAACTTGCCAAAAACTTAAAAAGTTTCCACTTTTTTTATTTTCACACATTGGATTATTTTTGTTTTATTTTTTGTTGGGTTTTACGAGTTTTAGACGGGAATAATGTGTATGAAATAAAAATTATGAGATTAGTTGCAGTCAAACTATTAACGAAATAATTTCTTAATGCTTTATTGCGTGACAACGGCAAATTGTTAGCCAGAATGCCGTACTAACGCCAGCGTGACGATGGATTTACTGGAAGGCTACTAATGTGGTTAGCGTAGTGGAGCAAGCGAGCAAACGGCACTTGAAAATAATTAGTTAATCAGGATAGGAAAGCATGAGTCTGAGAACCCTTAATTCGGACCCTTTTTATGAAATGATTTTTAATGGAATAAGATAGAAAATTATTTTAAATAAACAAAATCTTCTCAAAACAGACCTTTTTTTTTGTTTGAAACATTCTATAAACATTGTTTTTAAAAAGCACATTATTTTTGTAAACAAATTTCAATTAAGTTAGATTATATTTTTAAAAATAGAAAATTGGTTTTGAATTTCCAATAATAGTTTGGATGGTTTTATTATGCTTAATATCATAAATTTTACCCACTCATCAAAGTTTGGTATGATTTTGATAAAAAATATCATTTTTATTATATTGCAAAAATAACCTATCGAATAATGTAAATATATAAATAAAAAAAAGTATTTGTCCAAAAGCGATTATTTTAAAAAAAACGAGAAATCACAAATATTGAATTATTTGATATATTTCAACCAAATGTTTCTAATAGTTTCTGAAAATGGCTTAATTTGCCAAAAAAACTTAAAAGTTTCCACTTTTGATTTTCACACATTGGGTTATTGTTGTTTTATTTTGTTGGGTTTTACAAGTTTTGACGAGAATAATACGTATAGAAGCCAAAAAATTATGAAGTTGGTTGCGGGGCGGAGCTATAACGAAACTTAATCTTATTTATCTGCGACTATGAAAAATTGTTTAGAAGGCGCTAATGTAGTTGCGGCAAATTAAACAGGCCGCTACCCATGGCAGCGACCAGTAAGTGTTGAAACAAAATCCTCCTATGGTTGGTAGCATTGGATTCTTCATAAGCCAGATTAACGATATGGCTTCTTCAAGAGGGCTTATTTGTGGTGAGTTTGGTGATGTTGGAAGGTTGTGATAAGTAAAGGATGATCCCCAGTGGGTAGTGTTTTGGATCGGGGCCTAGAATTGGAAAAGGAAGAAGCAATTGTTGACCATTAAAGAAAATAAAGGTTTGGTGGTCTCAAGCAGGAAGGAAAAAGTAGATCCTCCTCGCTTTAATACCATAAAAACATTAAGAATGTCTTTGTCTTTGTATTGTCTGAGGATATATTTATACGGAAGATTGGGTGATAAATTTACCCATTTCAAAATCACCCATGTATAGAGCGTTTCTACAATCCAAGAGATGTATACAATTCTCACTAAATATAAGAAAAACTAAATGAATTGATATTTTCCCTCTAATAATAATAATTTAAAACTATAACCTAGGTTAGAAAACCCTTCAGCAAACTCATCGATTAGTATAGCCTTCAATCATTTCCAAAGGATTTTGTAAGTCTCGACCATGGGTTTGCTCAGTCGGCATGGCCGACATTATCTTTGCATGTATAAAGTATAAACATCAGGATAACACACTTGAAGATAGCGAAAAAATGGCTTCATAATCATCATGCATAGTACTCAGATCTGTTAATATGAAAGAGAAGTTCATGAAAATGGGAAGATATCAATTTATATACAATAATCGCGATGCGATTACAAGCGTGCTACAAAATCCTTCAAATCTCCTTTTTTTTGGTTTAATGGACTGACATGCCGTACAACATTTCCTTCCCAATCCGTTTTACATTACTTGGCATGCTAAATTTAGGCGCAAAATAATGTGTGTTTGAGGTGAAGCCAGCGCACTTTAAACATATTGCATGCTCCATGGAACTTGGCATGCGGTGAGCTCAAAATTCCAAACCAAGAGCGCAGCCCGGGGAACATCTTGAGAGCTTGTGTTGGAGGGTGAATCCTGAAATATTATCTGGTCTGGCGAGCTTTGGATCTATAGAAGCCGGACATGTACGGGATGCTTGATAACACATCAATGGATATGCGCGCAGAGATAATCTTCTTAGTGTTCTTTTCTTGTTTTTCCTCATTTTCAGGTAAATCAAGTTTGCATTTGCAATCTGTGGGAACTCGACTTTAAAAACCGGAAAATATGAAGATATAGTTTAGAAGAGAAAGGAAAGGAAAATAGGGGAAAGGAGCTTGGAAATTGAGAGAGAAACTGTGAAAAAAACATCAACATCAATTCTATCAACTTGTGTCAGCTGAAAATGGTGAACAAGCTCAGTCTAAAGGTGTTTAGACATTGAGCAAAGCCGAAAACCTAACCTCATCCGATCAACTTTTTCCCGACATGGTCACCAAAGAGTTTTGAAATGGTTTCCAAACGTGATTTTGGCTTTTCTCTTTTGGGTTTTGCCTTGCTCTGTCGATCCTCCAAAAGAAACCCGAGCTCATTTAGCATTCTCGGCTATTATGACTTAATTAGCAATGGGTAAACAACGAACAATATAACCACATTGGCATGCTCTCATTGATGTCTTCTACGTATCATTGTAGTAAAATTGGTACATCGCGTGCCCTGTAATCCATCACATACTTGATTTCTGGCAGTCAATTTCATAAGATTATGCCTTTCCTTTCTCACGAAACAAACTAAGCGAAATTAGCCACTCCCACAGCGACATAGATATACCCAATCTTTTTTTGAAATAGTATGAATGTCACAATCTTATGACGTACAACCGAAGTAAGATCATATAAATAAAAAACTTTATCATATTCTATCTTAACGACGAGAAGCTTTAGCATTCATTGTCATGGCTTTCTCCCATGTGCATTGACTCTGGACTAATAGAATGAAACATTTAAGGATTCTTTGGTACGAGAAAAGTTTGATACCTCAAAGTAATTTGGAAGTTCTTCAGAGCTTTGAATTCTAAGTCATTCACTCTTCCTTTTCTCACGATTATCTAACTCATCTTGCTTTGAAACCTAAACAAATAACAAAAGCGGTGAAAAGATAGAAAGAAAGTCGCAAAAAAGATCAGAACATTCTGCCTCATTTATTCAAAGTACTCCTTGAATCATACTTACACTATTCTATAATGAGGGCCATGAGAATAAATTAGTGAACTTTGTCCTTTTTTGCTCTCGGTCTTAATGCGGAGTCCATTAATATGATGTATCTGCGGAGAAAGAAGTTGTTATTAAGTTATTGATCGTCTGAAAGTAAAACAATCGGACAAGCAGATGCGAGCGTTTGCTACATTTCTTGAATTGAGTGGGAGCTGAATTATCACAGTGTATGTTGACTCCTGAGTTGAGTTCTTCGTGCCTCGTGATGCTTTGGTATCCGTGCATGTAATGCGGTAACCATGTCAATTGGTTATTGTAGGCATGAATCTGCTTGAGAAACAGCAGGGTAAATTCAGCCACAAGTATCTGACTTTCCGGCGTGTTTAGAAGAGAGATTTAAACTACGTTACAACTGGCCAAAAGTGGCTTAGACCGCTTTGCTCTGAGGTGAGGTGAGTTCCACCGCAATCAAACGGGCCATCGGCCCGTTCGTGACAAAGAGCCAATATGTTTCATTTTATAGCTCACAAAGGTGTAAGGAATTGGACTGATCCGTATGTGGTATTTTGAGGCGGGGAGGTTGGCTATCACTATCTAATGAAGCTATCATCGAGTTGCATAATATCCTACCTACATCCTAACTTGACCCGAAAAGTCCACTAAAAAATTCGTGTTATCAATACTACACGAGATATTCCCAAGTCCACAAATTGATCGAAGTTAAATAAGAACATTTTAGTAAATACTACCCTTGGATAAGGACACGAGATTCTGGCTTCGAAAAAATGCAATCTTATCAGATATGGCAAACTTAACCAAAAAAAAAAAAAACACAAATGGATTATTTTAGGCAACACAATGAAAAAATGCCCTAATTTTTCCAGAAACAACTTATAAAGGAACATATCGTAACCAGTATGAGCTATTGAGAAAAAAACACCATCTCTCTAGGTAAAACCTGATATTAATATGCAATTTCAACAATAAATCACTTGAGACTTGATTATTTTTAATGATTTGAGGATCTTACATTGGTGTATAAGTGAATCTGAGCACCCCCATCAACCACTTACAGTAATTTTTCCTTCACAATATACAAAGTGCATCTACCTATGTCCAGGCAAAGAGCTGCACGGCGAGGACACGAAAAACACAAAATCACATATACGACCTCTTTACGACACGAACACACAAAAAAAAAAAAGGAAAAGAAAACTAAAGCGACTGTTGGCGAGTGTGGACCCGGGAGACGGGGCGCCTCGGAATGAAAAGTCCGAACATGGGAGGAGGTTGAAGGAATTGAGGATGGTGGCTTGGCTTTGGGTGGAAGGAACGAACTTCCCTGCAAGAATTGAACACCCTTTGAATCATCATTATCCTTACTATTTGTAGATAAATCTAAAAGCAAGAAGGGGGTCGGGTCATAAATTTAGAAAACAGACCTCTTCTTGACTTTGAGTTGAATGCGGGTTTTGAGCTTAGCAAGGAGGACCAAATCAAGATAGGACGACGAGTGAGTGTCTTAGACAAATTCGAGTGAGTGGAATTTAGTAAATACAAATTCGACCTCTTGATTTTTTCTTCCTTTAAATGTATGTAAATAAGTCAAAATAATGGAATAAAATTGCGTTAGTCTTCTTATCAAGGATCCGGGTTCTATGCAACGGACACATATTGATTTTTATATCTTGCCCGATCAAATTGCTCCCGGGGAAGCGATGCGGCACCCAAGCATCTTTGAAAATCGATTTTCATTTGCGAATTAGAGTGGTATACCAAAGTATTTATCGAGCATAAAGGTGACAGATTCGAGGCGGGGCCAGGTTAAAGTGGGTTGGGCCGAAATCTGGTGGACAATCTGCTGGTTTTGGGCCAAATCTCTTGACCCAACGTACAAATCCAAGTGGATCAGGTCAAATTTATTTTGTCCTTGAGGGAATATAAATTTATAGCGACTCGATCCTAATTAAGATTGGAATAGGACTAGCCCAGCCAATTTGGAATAAGTACCACCTCTAATTGAGCGTAGCTCTCTATGACAAACTTACCCTATTTTTTTGCTTTCTTTGTTCTTTTTTTCTTTCTTTTTCAAGATATTCGATTTTTCATGACATTTCATTTGTGTTTTAGTCATAGGAAGGACTCTCTCTTGGGATGTTGTGCCTATTTAAATATTTGATTTACAAGTTTCATCGAAAACATCTATCATTAGATGATGGAGACCCGAAGAATTTTAACGATCACAAAAATCTCAACCCGTAGTACTCTATTAGGACATAAAGAGGATGACTCATAACTTTTCAAATAAGTTAGGTCAAGGGGTTTGACTCCGTGTATAGAAGGCTTGAGTGAATTGCATTGTATTTGTGAAAGTGATCATGTCAAAGCTAATGGGCAGATTTCATCAATGAGGTTGCGACAATAGGAAGAATTCATCATATTAATGTGGTGAGACTTGTAAGTTTTGTAATACGATGGTCAAAGTGGCATCTTTATGACTTTGCATGCCCAATGGTTCTCTCAGATAAGTTCATTTTAGCAAGAAAAGAAAAACTTTAAGTTGGGAAAAGATGTACAAGATTCTGCGGTTAGATTAGGCGTGGTATTGAATCCTACATCAAAGGTTGTGACATGCAAATTCTACATTTTGATATCAAGCCACATAATATCCTTCTCGATAAAGGACTTCACACCAAAGTTTTGATTTGGCCTTGCAAGCGTATTCAACGGATGAAAGTATGGTATCTCTCCTTTCTTTGCTAAGGAACATTGGGATACATTGCTCCAGAATTGTTCTACAAAAACATTGGAGGTGTCTCATACAAAGTACAGTGTTTACCTCAGTTTTGGAATGTTGTTAATGGAGATGGTGGGAAGAAGAAGAATGAATGCAAATACAGTACTCACGTAAATATATTTTCCTTCATGGGTTTTATGATGCGTGTCTGGGGATAACATAGACTTGGGAGATGCCACTGAAGATGAAAAGAAGCTTGTTAGGAAAATGGTGATCGTTGCACTATGGTGTATACAAATGAAGCCCATAGATTGCCCTTCAATGAGAAAAGCCTTGGAGATGTTAGAAGGAGAGGTTGAGTTGTTAGAAATGCCTCCTAAGCCTACTCTATACTCCGAGGAAATGTCTATTGAGAATCATATGAGCAATCCAATAGAAAGCGACAACTACCTCGAAACAATTCCATGGGTACAGTTCCATTAAAATTGCGATGTGTGCTATTTCTAACCTCTGAGTTATTTCCTATGATGTGCTCTCTTTGTAATAGAGACATAAGTGTGCCTATAACTCTTCTTTCAAGGTCCATAAAATGTAATATTGTCTTGAGGCATTGGCATGATACCCTAGTAGCAAGCATATAATAAATTATGTAATTAATAACCGTTATCTATGTCTTATATGATTTAAATAGCACTGAACTAAAAATAGGTTCAACAAACAATTAATCCAACAACAAAACTAACCAAGCAACAATAAATCAACCACAATGAAACACAACAGACACTACGTGGAAAACCCCAAATGAAAGAGTAAAAACCACACAGGACATGGGCCCTTAAACTTCAACTATTTCAACAATGATAATAATGAGTTACACCAAGTTCTTCTCTAGCAAGCAAACTAGAGGCTCAAAACAACCATATATCAAGAACATCGTTCTTGGAACACCAAAACAATAAACATTATCCCAAGGATGGATAAAGAAAGTGAAAAGAGGAAAGATCTCATCAAATGGTGGAATGGCCAAATGGGTAGTAATTATGGAGAGCTTGCCCTAGGGCTTCGATTATACTTTTGATGGCGGAATAGCACTTTTACATGCAAGGCTTATGAGTATGCCATCATCTTTGCTAATGCCAAAGAGGTAACACATCTTTCTCATTTCTAATGTTTCTGCCGAAGAGCCAAAACTTCACGGCCATGGATTATTATTCAGTTTCATCCATATTCGGCCTTCTTAAGAATATTTATTATGCGAGGAAAGAAGAGGCAAGTGATGAATTTCAGTCCGTATTTCAGGGGCGGAACGACCCCGGAGAGATCAAGAGGATGGTTTCCTCTTCAAATATACGTCCCGCACACCTTTATCGATCCTTCTCTCCTTGTGTGGCTTGGCTTATATGAAAACTGATTCTTTACAAGATAAATTTACTTTGGACCAGGCTTGCTAAGAATTAGATTGTATCTAGAAGGAAGGAATGCAAGATGAAGAGAAATCTCTTTGAATTGATTCGATCTATGGATGATTGGGATGAAGATTTACAGGAGCCTAGCCTGTGAATCTTGGCAAACAAATCAGAATCACAAATAGCATTCGACATGAAATCTGCTCCCAAGTAAAGAAAGCAGTAGAGAATAATAAATCAACTCAGATATCATTGTTTTCTTATTGGTATGGAAATTGGAGTAAGTCACTAGAGGTTGATAACTCAATGATTCATGGTATGTATCATAAAAGAATAAAGGGTACATGAATAACCTTTTTATTTCTTCGTCTTTGTTTTCTTTTGAACTTGAGCTTTCTTTTTCACTTTCTTTGGTGCCTTCGCTCCTACGGTTTTACCCTTCTTTCGTATAACCCCTTGTGAACCATCAACCACATATATGAATATCTTATGTGAAGGCAAAGAGTTTTATGATTTCATGGAAGAACTGTTGAATTCTTGAGGAGTTTATGGAGCATCTGGATGCTTTCTCGGCTTGCTGCCGGTTTTCCATTGGTTTGCTTTTTCACCACCGTCATTTTGATCGGTTGGCCCAGTCTTGGTTAGGCATCTTGTCAGCTAATCTTCGAATCAAAAGGAAAATCCTTCTATTATCCACTGCACATGAAACCATTGCATGAAATAGAGGGCAATGCATTTATACAAAGAACAAATACGAATAATCCAATCCTCTAGCGAATACTTTCCCGAAAAAAAAAAAAAAAAAAGATCACCTAACCTTCAACCATTGTTTCAACCTCGTAAACATCAGATTGTGGTTTCAACTAAATAAGTCATGCATAACAGCCTCCACCTGACGAGAAATATACAATCCCAGTCAATAAACAAAATAAAACCATTCATGCCATTTTCTCCAGAAGACATTAAGTACACATTTCCCAGTACTTCGAAATTTGAACTTTGGGTAGGAGAGACAGTTTCAAACATGAAAAAAAAAAAAGAAGAAATTCACTAAGCGTGAGGAAAGCAGATAGTAGGATAAAATAAAAATCCCCCAAATAGTTACCTTATTTCTTTAAGATATTGAGTGAGAACTCCTAAAGATAAAAGAAGCGAGTGGTGTAGACCAAACCTTTGCTTATGACGCAACTGACTGAAGAAAGAAAATTATGTGTTAAATGGTGCAACCAAATTGCTTCTAATTATATACAAAATTAGATGAGGTTTGTGCTACATATATTTATTATAATAATGTAGTGAGGCTAGGAATGAAAGGTGTCAAGAATTAAAAAATAGACTTACAATGCGAATGTCTGGAAGGAAGTTGTTGTTGTTTTTATAGATGGTTCTGCAAAATTAACCAAAATTTAAAGGAACTAGATGAAAACTACTAGTGTTTAGATATATGCAAAGAAGCAACTATCTTTTGTGTGAGCAAATGGAAATAAAGGCCAATTAAGCAAATCTTGAGTACCTTATAAATTTGGAAGCACGACTAGTTCACCACTAGCTCTTGGTTTCCATATGAAATAGTGTGACAATATTTACTACCAAGGCTAGGCTGAACTATTTCATAGTTCTATTAGATATAAAGAGATTAAATTATAGATCTGAATAGAAAACATTGAAATGGACCAATCATCAGTAACAAAAGAATCATGAGATCATAAAACATAGAACATTACCTTTTAAATCTAGAACAACTGTAACGTTCTGGATGGGGTATCCATAATTACCATTCACCCGAGCAACACTACATATCCCGATCAAATCTTTAGATTCACCCCTCTACCATACTTCGACAGAGCACCAAAAATACAAGAAAAAGAAGATTTGCAAAACTTTCCTAAATATACTTTATTTATCTGACAACATAATGCAATGCATATAGGAATGGGAGGGGCAACATAGAAGTCAAGATTGGAAGAATTTGGATCAAGTTTCCTCGATAGGAATTATTGAGGGTTCAACTCCAGCTTGGCATACGGCATAAGACTAAGTGAGATGGATCGGCTACTTAAGCTTGACGGCCTTCCTCAATGGAAAAGCAGAAAAAGATGCACTATGAAAAAAATAGAAGCAATTTACAACACATCAAAAATTGATTGAATTATTAGAACCACGTACCAATCTCGAAACACCATAAATTCAAGCTGGCTTATTTGAAGTATAAAGTATCCCTTTATGAAAGTAGGATGGTGACAAAATTAAGTACAAGGTCGGCATATTAGAATCTAAATTATTGAATGCTTTATCCTAATAGATGCACAAGATTCTAATCATTTTAAAAGCAGACCTCGGCCACGGAAAGTGCGATAACACAACCTGATTGATAAAAGCAAGGTTCAATAATTCAGTGATGGTATGCTTTCAGTTGACGAATAGTCTCATAGCCATTATAGCATATTTTATGGGGATAGGCTGATAGCGTAACACAGAGATGATGTCATGAGTCACCCCATGGCCAGCCAAAATCCATGAAATCATGAACCAAGAAGCATAGCGGCTTTTTTTAGGTGCTGATAAGCGTGACTAAACTCCTTTCTTTGATGCATAACACATTGATCATAAAATAATTTCAAAGAAAATTTGTAGACCAAAACTGGAGATATAATCATATTAAGCGGTCATGGTTTCTTGCCAAGAATGCAGGTTAGAGCATGCTATATATTTACATAGGTTTTTAAACAAAAAAAAGCGTTAAGCAAGAAAATAACAAGGTGACAACATGGCCTAAATGCATTATTTTTAGAATTCATCCCAATAAAATCCATAAGTTTTAGAATTCATTCTAACAAAAATGCAATATTGATTATCATGCATTTACAAGGGGCAAGACAAGCAGTTCCCTGATGATTTGGAGAGAGATTGTCAGTGATTCTGAAACTGCAACTCATAATCTCTAACAAATTCATTAGAGAAGGTAGTTCAAATAAATTGTTATGCCATGATTGAGATAAAAATATGCATCTACCTTTGATCGATGGCCTTTGTCAGAGAGCACTAGAAATGATCCACGAGAGGAGACTTCTGAAATTTCACGGGTTGAATCAATGGACCAAAGGCCCCAGATGAAGAACCTTCGACATATTGAAGCTTCTTAGTGAGATTGACATGCTTATCTAATGTTTCTTCCTCCAAAAGCTCCGTGCAATCATCATGCCCTATATTCATTGATATATCCACATGGAATACAATTTCAAAAATAAAAAAATGAAAATACATAGAAGCGAAAAGTGGAAGGTTGTTTCTTTGAATTATGCAATCTTGACCCATGTCATTTTAGGAACATGGGATTGATCATCCGAGCCCATTTTTACCTTTCTCTTTTCTTTAAATCCTTTGCTTTCTTATTTTTAAATGGTTAAGTATTCCACTTTAACCCCTTTTGGTGAATTTTCCTTTGAAGCCTCATTAAACCAAGGGCTCTTGACATTCTCATTATCGCCATCCTTTTTCTTTATCCAGAGGCAGTCGTTTTACACGGATGATTCTTCATGATAGTGCATAATCCTTTCTCCTTGAGCTATTATCTGGACAGACTCGAATCTGATGGCATGTATCAGAATGATGGTTGCATTTTCATTAAACAAGTAAATTCTTGAAATTAAAATCTATATAAAGGTGACAGACTAACAAGTTGCTTCAAAAAATTTTAAAGCCCGTTAGCAGGATAGTTACTATATTTGATATAAAAACACTGAAACTGGATCTTTCAATTTGTTGATTATATAGTAAATTAAAGGTAACCAAGATAATCATGCTTGATCTGGCTGAGTGCGTGAGAGCCAGAGGAGAGGTGAGCATCGAAAGGTTTAAATGCTAAAATTTGATGCCACTTACTATGCTTCAGAAAAAAAGTGTATCCATATCCATTTGGATAATCACACAAGTATGCTGTGCTTAAATGTCACCATGACAAAAGAAACAATCGGATAGTTGGAAGTTAGCATTAATTGTATCAAAATAGCCGCCATTCAGTGATTTTAGTTTAGGATGTTATTCAAAGTGTGAGCTTGCAAAACTAGATCATGGTCGCGGATATCTTGACAGTACAAGTAGTTGATTTTAGAATTCTCTTTGGGCGAAACATTTACAAACAACATCATGCTTTCATCAGAAAATTAAGATGAGCCCACCACGGTAAATACCTAAATCCAGTTTCACTGCTTTACTGCATTTCCCTCTGTAGCCATACTTATGCAAATTGAAGTTGAGCCTTTCTTACCATACAAGAGCCTTTTTACAAAAAAAAAAAAGATAAAACAAAACACAGAAAGCAATTTCTCTTCCAAAAAAATGGAAGAGAAGAAAGATATCTATAGTCAGCTACTCATGGTGGTTGGACTTCATGTAATTAAATTATTATCCAGTCTGCATCATTTAAAAGAAGTGATAACATAAGCTATTTTCAACAACATTTCATAGCTCCCGAGAACCATAAAAAAAGCAAACCTAGGGTATCATAATTGTTTTTTCCTACCAGCGAGATGCAATAGGCATGGGTATGCGATTTTTACTTTTCATTTTGTTTAATTTAGAACCTAATAAACCAGTGGATCTTATTTTCCCAAACATGACTATTAAATGTTTTCTAATGAATAAAGATACTTGTTTCAAACTATTGTTCTTTTTACCATTTCATAAAAGCAAAAAGGGGAAAAAATATGCAGTTAGGCACTAAGGGAAAGACCTCTCATATTTAAGTTGCTTGGGAAGACTTGGATCGAGAGAGAATAATTGATATCTACATCTACAAATTAAGATTGAAAACAATTGTACATGGATTTGATATAAAGAGACCAAGGCAATGTAGGAGGAGATGAATTCATGAAACATTAGATAGCAATCATCTGGGTCGTTCTTACATTATTTGCCCATTAGTGGTTCCTTCCCTTTGAAGCCTTCTCATGACCTTCATTCCTGCATCACTTTCAATGAACTCTCTTAGAGTGCAACCTAATTAGGTGTGTTATGACATTATCTAAATGTCAATGCTCCAGCTGATCTGTAAAAAACATAAAATTTATGTCTTGACCCCGAATGTCATCTTCTTTTTTTCGATTGTTTATTTTCTAATTTTTTGTAGACTTGAGATCTTTTGCTTTCAGCCTTTTAGGACTTTACTTTGGAGTTCCATTGAATGGAGAATCTCCATCTTTACCTCCCTTAAAGGCGTCTTCGGGAGGAGTCGGAATACGAAGATAATGTCAATTAGCATTCGTATTCAGTGCTACTTAAATCATAAAACGATTATTAAATATTTATTATATGCTTGCTGCTAGGGTATCATACCAATTCCTCAAGACAATATTACATTATATGGATCTTGAAAGAAGAATACTTATTGGCTACTCCTCTAAATTACAAATATATAATATCATAGGAAATAACTTGTAGGTTAGAAAAAAGCTACACTACCTTCCACCTAATGACATTGTACCTGTAACACCCAAATTATACCCTGACAATTTTATAACATGTTTTGGGTATAATAAAAGTAAATGTATATTTTTTCGAAATAAAATAATGCTAAAAATGAAATAAGCAAAACTGCAGAATTTATACGAAAACCAAAGTCATTGATTATTTTACCAATTTAGGACCCAAGGGTCCTAATTTAATAAGAATATATGCTAAAGTGAAAATAAGACTAGTAAAGATTGCAATTAGATGGAAGTTGAAGGACCTAAATGAAAAAAATGGAAAAGAAGGCAAAAATGTATAAGGCCAAACATGGCCTTATTTTGGGAAATAAATATCTCCCATTTTGGCAAAAGGGGCTAGGGCAAAAACGGATGAGAAAAGAAGAAGAGAAGAAGAAGAGGAAGAAGAAGAAGAAGAAGAAGAAGAAGAGAAGAAAAGGAGGAAAGAAGATCAAAGGTATGGATTACTTTGGGTTTATATGGATTTTTATGGTTGGGGATGACTATTAGTTGTTACAAACCTAGGGTTTAGTTAGGAATTCTATCTAACCTAGATTTGTTGAAAGTTGAGTGGATCTAAAACCTAGTTTTATCGTTGAGCATGGAATCCTCCCTTTGAGTATAGATTTTTGGTTTATTTGCAAGTAATTGAGTTTGGGTTTAGAACAAACCCTAACTAACCTTTATGTTTGGTTTATGTTTGGGTTATGAACCATTTTAGAGTTGTTTTGGGAGGAATCCATTGTAGGTTTTTGATGTAGGATGGAGTAGAGGAAGGGTATGGAAGAAGAGTAAAAATTTAGAAAGAGAATATGCCATTTAAGGGTTTACGTAGTGACCATGATCTGAATAGAATTAGTATCGGTACACCACCTATCTGGCTCAAAATGGTCTTCCCAGTACCAACAAAGTAATCTTTTAGTACTGCAGGCTAGAAACGAGGTTGGTACTGAAATGCAGGTCCAAGTGGTGCAGTACCACTACTTCATGAAGTATACAATTTCTTATTTCTACATTATTAAGCCCCGAATTCATACACCGATAGTATAGGAACCCTAGTAAATGACTAACGGGGGTTCAAATACGAATGAAACGAAGTTGAAAATGTACCATACCTTGCCGCCTTGGCGAAGCGAAGCGAGTTTGATGTGGGAAAACTTAATGCCCTATGATAAGATAGTAAATTCCTGAACAAGTATAAACTTGCTATAAGTACAAATATGCATAGGATTTTGTTATATGAAAAAATACAGTTCAACATGTATAAAAAATTATTTAATAATGAATATCTCATAAGTATACATGATATCAGTAGGTGATACATGTGTAGCAGAATGTCTTTGCCCCTATCTTGAAAGATTATTAAGAAAACATAATAAAGCGAATTGCCTTTCACTTGACCGAGGTAGTTGGATAGATAGGCATGCCTATAGGGATTACGATTCTTTGCTGACATACAATTTATAGATATCGAGGCCCGTTTTGGTGATGACATAAGATCCCATTTGGATCATTATAAGCGACCCGTTTGGAGTCATACGAGAGATCAACATCTCGTACAGCGTGATAGTACCTTGGTACCTGAGATGGGAATCTTGTCTCGTGATGCTTGATGCCTTTACATACAGTTCTTCCCATATCCACTTCTAAGGTATTAGCAGACATGAAACTTAAAAGAAAATGACAAGTATACGCAAAGGATATGTATATAGTATATGACATGATATGAGAAACATAGCACTGCTATGTGATGATAGTATACGGTTACAAGAACAAAAATTAAAATGTACAATGACATGAAAAGTATATGAAATATGATAATAAATGAAATATGATATATGCAAACATGAATAAGCATGTGTATATGAAAATGAATGTGAAAGTGTTATGTAGTTGTCTAAAGTGTAATGACCCTTTTTAGAGGTCATCCATATGTATTAATTCTCACTATGCGCAAAACTGCTTACGAGTGTTTATCCATCTAGGTGCGAAGAAGCAGGAAGGGCCCAGAGGACATTCCACATTATGAGTCAAAGTCGACTATCGGTAATTTTTGCTAGGTATTTGGTCTAATGTATATGTATTTTTGTTTCTTTTGCAAACAATGTAAATATTGTAAATGTTAAACAATTCCATATAGAGCTTGTATATATATTTTGTAATCCGCTGCTACAAAATATAATACAAGTTAAATGTTTAACAATATATGAATGAACAAGCTTAAAGTGTATAAGTTATAGTAAATAAAAGTTAGTGGTATCATAGCCCCAATGGGGGCGTTATAGTACCCATGGAATTGCATGAGGTAGTTTGTGCTTCTATTGGATTGCTCATATGATTCTCAATAGACATTTCTTCGAAGTATAGAGTAGGTTTAGGAGGCATTTCTAACAACTCAACCTCTCCTTCTAACATCTCCAAGGCTTTGCTCATTGAAGGAAGATCTATGGGCTTCATTTGTATACACCATAGTACAACTATCACCATTTTCCTAACAAGCTTCTTTTCATCTTCAGTGGCATCTCCCAAGTCTATATTTATCCTTATTTGATATCTATCATAAACCCGTGATGGAAAATATATTAAATTTCGAGTGTTACATGTTGCATTCACATTCTTTCTTCTTCCCACCATCTCTATTAACAGCATTCCAAAACTATAAACATCAGCCTTATGGAACTAGCTCAATGTTTTTGTAGAATAGTGCAGGCAATGTATCCCAATGTTCCTCGTGCGTGATGAAAGACACCATACTTTCATGCATTGAATGCAACTGCAAGGCTAAAATCAGAAGCTTTGGTGTGAAGTCCTCATCGAAGGATGTTATGTGGCTTGATATCAAAATCTTAGATTTGCATGTCTAGCCATGATGTAGGTATTCAATACCACGCCCCACTCTAACTGCGATCTTGTACATCTTTTCCCAACTTAATTAAAATTTGCTTTCTTCTTTAAGAAAAATGAACTTATCGAGAGAACCATTGGGCATGAAGTCATAAATAGGTGCCCACTTTGACCCTTGTACACAAAATCCTACAAGTCTCACCACATTAATATGATGAATTCTTCCTATTGTAGCAACCTCATTGATGAAATCTTGTCCATTAGCTTTTGACATGATCAATACTTTCACAACTACAATGCGACCACTTTGAGTTTTCCATATACCACTGGGCCAAAACCTCGTGACCTAACTTGTTCGCAAGTTATGAGTCATCCTCTTTATGCGAATAGAATTGCTTGATGGGTTGGAGATTTTTGTGATTGCGTAAAAATTCTTCGATACCATCATCTAATGATAGATGTCTTCGATGAAACTTGTAAATCAAATACGTGAGCGATTAATCAGACAGTGACCCCAAAGCGGTGACTCTGGTACATCTCCAAAAGCTGGTCAGTGCATAGTGCGCGTCTGCGCACGCCTTCTTGTGCCTGCTTTGCATGTGCGAAATTTGTGCACCTTTACTTGCGTGCGAGTTGTGTGCGCCTCTGACGCGCCGTCGCGCCTGACACCGGTCGTGGAGCTGCGCTGCTTGGGCGTGCGGTCGCCGCCTGCGTTGCGTGCGCCCCTGGCGGCAGCTCGCTGGCACTGGGTGACACTAAGGCCGAATGTGACCTGACCCAGGCCAGTCTTGACACAAAACCATTTGCGACCTCAAGCGGGCCAATCGGTCGCGACCTCAAAGCGGGAGGTCGACATCGTTTCATCAATAGGATAAACCCGGTCGCGACACGATTTAATGGCCAGTCGCGACCTAAAAACCATCTTAACACAGGACTTCCTTGGCTTTGTTCAACCTATGTCGCGACATGAAAATCCTATCGCGACAAACCTAGGCTGCCAAGCCACTGCACCTATGTCACGACCTCAAATTGATGTCGCGACACACTAGCTAGCCAACCCATGTCGCGACCTCAAATCGGGGTCGCGACCACGATATCATCGGGCCAGTGCTGACCATAAAAATTCAGCGACACCAATGGCTTATTTGTATTCGCGACCCAAAATGTCCGCGACCTTTGAACCTACCCACAGCCGAAGGCCCATGTCGCGACACCCTTAAGGCCAAACCAAGTCGCGACCTTAAAGCGAGTCGTGACACGAAATCATATCAGCGCCTTTGCCATTGTTGTGTCGCGCGTGCAAAGCAACCATGGCTTGTCTGCGCCCACCATGCCCCACATTCGTGATCCAAAACCTGCACGCGGCGTAGCCATGTCGCGACCTTAAGTGATGTGAGCACAGGGCTGAGTTCATGTCGCGTCTTGGCCTTTGCCGTCGTGGCGGCTCATGTGTACTATGCTCGCTGTTGTGCACACAGCCCTTCTGTCGCGACATCTTTGCTATGTCGTGATTAGGGATAAAATGGCGATAGCCCCTCCATTTCTCCTATGCATTTTTTTTTTTCAAAATCTTCCAATTAGCCTCTACAAAATCGCTACTCCTAAGATCTGTTAGCTTGACTCTCCAAACTACCAAAAATATATAAACACCTGCTATTTATATATTTCACAATTTAAAGAGCTTAATTACAACTCTTTTTCCTTGTGCGAAAATTGGAATAATATTCCAGAATTCCATGAAACACAACCTGTTTATATTCAAAAACTGGAACAACTGTCCATAAACTTTTTTTATTTTTTTTATTTTTGGACCATTCTGTCCATAATTCCTCAAACCTTAGGGGTTATATTTTCTCGACCCTAGTGTTCAACATTTTCCTATATGCTATTCACCAAGCATGCAATCACACAACACATGCAACACATAATCACACAACAATCATCAGAATGCACAACGAATGCATGATCTAACCCGTGCCCATCGAGTCCTAGGTAATTGTATACCTAACTTACTGATATTAAGCTATAATTCTAGTATCCGACATTGAGCTCTAGGTATTTATAAACCTAAGCTCTGATATCAAGTTATGATGCCCCAAATCCCGGGGTGTCTTGTTGACCACCGTTAACCTGCGGAAACCTGTGAGTCTCATATCATGAGACCCATACATGAGTAAAATGGCCGCGTCGGGCCCATACATCCATACTCACCAAAATATCATCAACTATATTACAATAGTTCCAAGAGTTAATTACACTCTTATACAAACATGTATAAATCAAATATTTCATACATGTTCCACAAAAATATAAAATCAAAGTCACATGTCAGCTTTCTTCTCAAAAGCGGCCTCTAGTGAGCGTCGTCCTCCTGAATACTCCTTGTACCTAAAATGGGGATCCCACGATGGGGTGAGCAATGCGGTAGTGATAATCTCCTCGCGGGCTACTTCCACTAAAATGCACATACAATAGCACATCCTGATAATACACATTCCATACAATTTACAATGCATACATGGAATGATTTATATCATGCATGAAATGTTTTCATGCCCTTACCCTAGTCGTTCAGACTCATACATATGCTATGCGAAGTGTAGTCGTCATTATTGTGCCAATGACACCCAAATATCGAGCCTTTGTCGGCTCACCCACACCCAATGCAATTTGCCAATGGGTAACCCATCCCGAGACAATCCCGACTCCTATAACTCAACTTTAGGTCTAAGTGATACGCATGACCGTGTGTTTTCTCTTAGGCAACAAAACTTTTCGACTTACACCACGGGTCTCATACACCCACACTGAACTTTCGGATAGCACCGCGGGTCTCTTACACCCATACAGGATCTTTCGGATATTCTGTGGTCTCCTTTACCCATACGGGATCTTTCGGTTGTCTGCTTGGTCTCCTCACCCAAATTGAGCTTTTCACACAGGGGATTAACAGCCCCCTTCTTGCTTCGCCGACACATTCGTTCACTTTTCATGTTCGATTTTGAACTATGAGTCTTCATTAGACGTTGTAATACATGTTTTAATTGATGTGTTTCAAATTAATTATTAAATTTAATTTCGTAGGTATATCTTTTATTAATCCACAAAGAGTTAATTGGACATAATATATTATTTGACCCACCAATTAACTAAATAATAATTATCATTCTTACATTATTAATTGTAATATATACATTTATATTATTGTTAGGTTTAATTTAGATAAAATTTTAATCCATTGTAATTAGGGACTTAATTGTATGGTTTTAAGTTTAGAGGAGAGAAAAAGGAAATTTGGCAGCTTTACCAGTCACCATCAGCCTCCCACCTTCTCTCTCTCTCGAGCACCTCACGGCGCGCCACCCCTCACAAGCCATTCGGTAGATTTCGACCCGATCTGGCCAGATCCGTGCCTTGGGAAAATCCCATCTCAGTACCCTTGTATTGCTTGGTTCACTTTGAAGCTACCCGTCGCCCCGAATCACGCATGAGCTCCCTCGCCCCTTGCTTTGCATGATTGTTGGCCATTCGCCACCTCTAAGTCCCAAGCCAGGCCTGGATCTGAGACTCCTATTTTAAACTTAAGGATCACCCTTGATCAGCGTTCCAAGGTCGTTTTGCGGTGAACGAAGGGTGGAGCTCGCCGGCGTTGGGATGTGGGACGATTCGACCTCAGTTGGTCTCCCGTAGCCAGATCACATTTTGGGTCCCTTGAGCTTTGGGCCAGCGTGGGTGTCCTTAGAATCTAGTCGGCAACCCTCAAATTTTCCATTACCGTCGGCGCGGTTCTGGAGGAATGCCTGGGACGAGCGTTTAAGTCACGTTAAGGTAGTTCAGGCGATTGTGATCGGTTCGCATTAGGAAGCGGTAAAGAATCTATACCCTAAACGTGTGGGAACTCTAATCGTGTATTTGATAAATAAATGATTTTAATTGTTCAATAATGTATGTTGAATATGTCCATGTATTTGGACTCAGTTGAATTAGTTGCTTGTATTGTATGATCGAAGTAGTTAATAAGATTGATTGTGTATATTGTGAATACAAAATTGTGATTGATGGATTGGAATGAGTCGGGCAATAAATTGTAGTGGTGTGGCGAAGCTGATGTTATTATTGTATATTAGAAATGTTATTGTGAGTTAAGACTTGTTTCTGGGAGTTAAGTCAAGGTTTTTAGGAGTTCTATTAGAATTTCGGTAGAACTTAGATGTCTTTATCGGTCTAGCACATGGGTTGTCATTGAGTCTAGGTTAGTTTAAACCTCAATCTTGATATTGATTATGTCTTTTCTATTCTAGTTATTGAAGCCCAATTTGCGCGAGCGGCTGTATCAGAAGCGACTCTGAGACAGATTCCTTGGTGTGAGTTGATATCTGTTTATGGCGTAATACATGCATTTTATAACATTTATGGCATTAGGCTACACCCCATCATCAGTTTGCATGATTATTACTCTATTGGAATTGTATTTCTTATGGTAATTAAATTATTTGGATTGTTATGAAATATATCACATATGAGAATTATTATAACTGATGATGGATGTTAGTGTATGTCATTGATGTGATATTCTTTGCATTGTATTTGAAATGTTTGTATTAGAACTATAAGGACATCACCACACAATAGGTTACATCGGGGACAGCGTGCTACCGGTATTGATCATAGTTTCTGAGGTTTATGGTTATGGACATGGTTCCACACAGTTGAGCGTTTCTCGGGATCTGGGAGTAAGGTCCACTGGTTGAGCGTTACTCTCGGGCGCCAGGCTGTGGATTCATGATATGTTGTTCTTTGGGGTAAGGACCACAGTTGAGCATGCCTCTGGGATGACAATAATTATTGGATTAAGTGTCGGCCAGGTGAAGGATACTGGTCGAGCATTCCTCTAAAAGCAGTCTCATTGGATTTGGAAGGGAGCGTAGGGCTTATAGTATTGAATATAGGGTCTTTGCTAATGTACCGGAGTTGATGTGGTGATTTGTGTTATGTATGAACTATCTTTGTATAGTACCATGATTATGTGAATTTCCTTATTAATAAAGATACCATTTCCATGTTTATATTATGAATTACCATAAGTATGTATAGCATTGAGATTGTGGTTATGGGTATGATTATGTGATATTAATAACTCTAGTGACAGTCTCAGATTTATTTTGAGTACTGTTGGCCTCCTGCTCCCGGATCTTTGGTAGCGTATGCTTCATTTCTTCCACGGCGGATACATCTGTTTATTATTATTGACTCTCTGTATATTTCATCTAGGCGTCACCGCAGTATTTGGATATTAATATGTTTTGTAATCAGCTCGTATTCTATTACTTGTGTATACTGTCGGAGTATGTGGGATCGAGATTTCATCTCTCCCTTTTGATATTTAAGTTGGCTTGGATATATATATATATATATATATATATATATATATATATATATATATATATATATATATATATATATATATATATATATATATATATATACGAGATTATGTGATGATATTTATATCAAATTATTTGTATGATATTTGGTGAAGTATTCAGTTAGGCTTACTCACGGGTTTTGACCTGCCTTCCCATTCCTAGCGTGGGTCCACGATCCCCAGTTGGAGTCGTGACAAAAGTTGAATATCGAGCTATAGGTTCATTCCTATGGCACAGGTCTAACTTTCGATCTCTTTGCGGAGTTAGGATCGAGTCCGTCCTTGTCTGTCATCATTGCACCTAGTTGCGCACATGCATTGGGGCGATGCATTGTTTATCTGATAGTCTTGCGTTTACTTTTTAGTATGAGGCGTGGTCGAGGGCGAATGCGGCGGTATGAAATTGCTTTCAGTTCTATGGGAGGCCTGGGGCCAGTATGGGGTCGCTATCTGGGTTTATGAGTATTCATTTCGGTACAATGAGCTAGAGCGAGGCATGCTTCTAAGCCGATGTTCTCATGTTTCCAGTGGGTCTCGGGGGTGCAGTGATGCGGCGAGGATTGCTTCCTGTACTTAATTGATGTGTACATACATATTTGATTAGATTAATGATATTACAAAGTATAGCCTCGTTTGCAATAGTTTATTCCACTGCTGGAGTAATAGCGGTAGGCGATTGCGATTTTAGAATGGCGTACAATGTTAGAATATGCTTTGCTAGGGTGGATGTTAGACCTTTAAGTCTCCACTTCTTCGTTAAAGAATACATGGATATTAAATCAGATCGAGAATTATTTCTAATTGTGGTTACACATTGGAATGATACTCCAGAAGGCAAAGTGGTAGTTCTTCCGGGTCAAATCGGTATTAACATCGAGACTACAATTGAATTCGATTTAGTTTAGATGAGAGCGAAGTGGAGCGAGAATATTAGTCATGTGATTAACGAAGAGTAAGAATAAGCAGATGTTATATCCTTTGATGCTTAGAAATCTAGAAACTTGAGCCCTATACTAGTTACTATTTGTTTTGA
Source organism: Tetrastigma voinierianum (assembly GCA_016808115.1). Taxonomy (NCBI): domain Eukaryota; kingdom Viridiplantae; phylum Streptophyta; class Magnoliopsida; order Vitales; family Vitaceae; genus Tetrastigma; species Tetrastigma voinierianum. The sequence continues at coordinate 387,584 of JAEQBH010002345.1, read as the reverse complement.
AAGCCTTGTGTGTGCTGATCCGCAAAGAGGATAGTTATGACATTTCACTACTAGAATTGCATAATAAATGCGAGAGTCGGACATAAAGCATGAGCATGCATCCTTTAGGGCATGCATCATAAATCATACATTCTACACACGGGCATACATTGCATTAGGATCATGCATTCATTGCTTTGTGATGAGGACATCATCACTACTGGTGCACAATGTTGTGAATTTTATTCAAAGAAAACTATCAAAGATCCCAAAGATTTTATGAAGAGTGTATTCTATTAAAAGTATTTTATTAAAGTTTCATTAGCTTGAAGGGCTCTCACGGATGTGAGCTCATTGGTAATAACCATGGAGTGTAATTAAAGGGTACTACGAAAAGTTAGGAGCTATGATAAGGTTATCATTATGAGTAATCTTAGCGGAAGTAATATGAGACCACCAGTTTCACTGGTTATATCACGTGATGATAGCATGATTGTTATCGTGTTAAATTAAAAAGTGATGCCTTGGAGGCAGATGTATATTTTCTATCGTGTCCGATCTCTATAGATGAACATGGACCTCCTTACTTGGTTAATTACCTTTGGATGTGATGGATTTGATGATCTTTGGGTATGGACGTTTGGCTAAACTATGCCACCACTGGATTCTTAGTGAGAAATGAGTGATTTTCAGTTCAGGGGGATCTGATGCAGTTTCGCGGTGGCCGGATACCAGCCCCTCTAACAGTGTGACTATTATAGCTAGGCGAATGTTCACGCCCGTGGATCCCGGGAGTTATCGGCTCTTGTCGAGGACAACGATGGTAGAGATAGGTAGAGTCGATAATGTCCTGTGCTTGTGAATTTCCCTTATGTTTTCCCGGAGGTTGCGGGGTTTGCACGACGGGGGAGGTAAGTGCACGTGATGTTGTCTGGAGCACCGGCTCACATCTCCTTACCTTATGGGATGGCACAACGGAGTTGAAAGAATTTGGAAGGGAGCAATTACGAGTTTGTTAGACAAAGGTTTTGTAAGGCCTAGTACTTCTCCACCAGGTGCTCTATGCTTATTTAGTAAAGAAGAAGATGGTTCACTACGGCTATGTATGAGCCTACGAGACAATTTGAACAAAGGTGACCGACCATGATAAATATCCGGCTCCCGAATAGATGACTTGTTTGATCGGCTTCGGGGTGCATCATGTTTTCTAAGATTGATCTCTGATTCGAGGATATCATCGGTGAGAATAAGACATGAGGATCTTCGAAGACATCATTCGGAATGAATCACAGTGGTGTAGTTCCTAGTGATATCTTTTGGACTCACTAATGCCGGCTTGACCTTTATGGATTTGATGAGCGAGTGTTGAGCCCTTCTGGATCGCTTTGTAATTGTGTTCATTGATGATATCATATATTCTCGGGTGAGGAGGAGCATGTAGAGCATTTAAGGATAGTATTGCGGACTTTGAGGAGGCGACAATTATATCGCCAAGATTCTCAAGTGTGAATTTTTGAATTTGGATAGTCTCTTCTTGGGACATGTAGTATCGAGGAAGGTATTGAGTGGATCCCGAGAAGATGGGGCGTGATGGATTGGCAAAGACCAACCACACGGTGGCCCGAGGTTGAGTTTTCACGGGTTTAAGCCAGGTTGTGCCTCGGCCCAGTTTCGTGCGGGATTACCGGATCGGCTGCGCCCTTGACCACGGTTCAACCCGAAGAATGAAGTTTCGATGGACGAGAGGCTTGTGAGCGAGTTTTCGAAGGCGAAGGATTGTTTGACCTCTGCTCGGTCGTTGGCATTACCCAATACGTGGGCCAAAGTTATCTGATGTATTGTGGCCTTCCAGGCGGATTGGGTGTGTATTGATGCGACACGGTAAGGTGATTGCCCATGCTTCTAGAGCGGTGAAGAGACACGGCGAAGTGACTCATGACTTAGGATGGCGGCTGTGATCTTCCATTGAAGATGCGGAGACGTACGTATGGTGAGGCGATGTGAGATTTTCACGGATCATAGAGTTAAAATATATTTTGAGGAAGAGGCTAAATTTCAGAGCCAGAGAAGATGTTTGGAGTTGCCCAAGGACTACGATTGTGCGGATTCAATATCACTGCCCGAGGCAAGGCTAATGTGGTGGCGGATGCTTTGAGTAGGGAAATCATCAAGCGAGTCGCCAGCATTAGTGCGAGAAGAGAAGCGACAATTGACTAAGGAGGCTGTATGGTGCTATGATCGAGTTTCGGTAGAGGTGTTAGTCTACGGAGCACTTTTAGCACATTTGAGAGTCGATCGATTCGATGGGCGAAATTAAGACAACTCAATGCAGAGACCCACAGTTGATGAAAATTATGGATGAGGTTCAGCAGGGTCAGGCAGGTGATTTTGTGATTGGGGAAGATGGCACGTTGAGATTGGGTACTAGATTGTGCGTCCCCGATGTTGATGGACTTAGAAGAGAGATTATGGAAGAGGCTCATCATACGACTACGATTATTCATCGGTTCCACTAAGATTATCATGATCTTAGGGTAACTATTGGTGGAGTAAGTATAGAAGAAGAGGATGTAGCGGGTTATATCAGTAACGACGCATTGAGTCAAACTTGAGCATCGAGGAAACCGTGGGTTGTGCGCCCTCCCGATTCAGTGGAAATGGGAGAATATTACCATGGACTTTGTGTTTGGGTTACCTCGAACCGGCGGGAGTATGATTCCATTTGGGTGATAGTAAGTCGAATGACTAAGTAAGGCACACTTCTTACCTGTGAAGACAACTTTTTCCGTAGCCAGGTATATAGGTGTATATTGATAAGTTGTTGAGTCTTCATGGGATCCCGGTTTTGATTGTATTATACAGGCAGGAGGAGCGAGTTCACTTCTAGGTTTTGGCAGAAACTTCATGAGGAGCTTGGTACTCGATTGGACTTTGCTGACTTTCCACCTCAGAGACGGATGGAGCGGTCGAGAGAACTATTCGGTTTGTTGGAAGACATGTTGGGATGTGCGTAATGGATTTTGGAGGTCAATGGGATTGGCATTTACCTTTGGTGGGTTCGCGTGCAACAGCCGTTATCCGCATTAGAATCGGTATGTCGCCTTCTGAGGCATTATATGGCAGGGGAAGTGTAGATCGCCCGGTTCTTTGGGAAAGAAGTTGGTGAAGGAAATTAACGAGGTCTGAATTGGTTCAATCACTTACGAAAAGATTCCTATCATTGAATCGGTTGAGGACCGCTTTCGTGACGAGGAAGAGCTATCTGGACCCAGAGGAAACATGTGGAGTTTGGGTGTAGAACAGTATGTATTTCTGAGAAGGTTTCCCCGTGCGGCGTGATGAGATTTAGTAGAAGGGAAATTAGCACCTCGCTTCATTAGGACCATTTGAGATTGTGGATAGAGTTAGGGATGCCCTCTGGCGTACGGAGTTGCCCACTAATTTCGCCAATATTCATCCGGTCTTTCATATATCTATGTTGAGGAAGTACGTGCCAGATCCTTCACATGTGCTACAGGCCCAAGAAGTAGAGATCAGTGAGGATTTATCGTATGAGGAGCGACCTGTAACTATCGTGGATACTCAGGTTCGTCAACTCCGATCGAAAGTCATTCCGATGGTCAAGGTCCTATGGCGGAATCATTCGATCGAAGAGTGCCAGGAATCAGAGCAAGAGATGCGGCGGTCATACCATACTTGTTCGATGATGGGTATATTTCTTATTCCTAAATTCGGGCCAATTTTCTTAAGGGAGGAGAATGTAATACGTAATTTTAATTGATGTGTTTTAAATTTAATTATTAAATTTAATTTTTCGTAGGTATATATTTTATTAATCCTAAGAGTTAATTGGGACATAATATGTTATTTTGACCACAAGAGTGCTAAATAATTATCATTATGCATTATTAATTGTAATATATACATTTTACTTATAATTATTGTTGGGATTTTAATTAGATAAAGTGCCCAAATCAAGTGTAATTAGGGACAATTGTATGGTTTAAGTTTAGAGGAGAAAAAGGAGATTGGCAGCTTTGCAAATTACCATGCAACCTCCCACCTTCTCTCTCTCCCTGGAGCACCTCACGGTGCGCCACACCCTGCGGCGCCATTCGGCCCGGTCCAGGCCCGCGATACGACCGTGGAGCACCAGGAAAATTAAATCCCCATCTCTGGCCCACCTTGTATTGCTTGGGTTCACTTTGAAGCTACCCGTCTCGCCGGAATCACGCCGCAAGGCTCTCTCCTCGCCCTTCTTTGCTTGTGAAATTTGTTACGGCCCGTTTAAACCACCTCGTCGAGCCGACACACGAATCTGAACTCCTCGCCCCAAAACTTAAGGATCCACCCTTGATCGGCGTTCGAGGTCGTTTGCCGGTGAGCGAAGAGATTGGAGCTCGCCGGCGTTAACGTGAGTGTGGGGCGGATTAAAAGCCTCGTTGGTCCTCTGGCCGAAGCCGATCACATTTTGGGGTCCTTGGGCTTTGGGCCCGGCGTGGGTGTCCTTAGAATCTAATTCAGGCAACCCTCGGAATTTTTCGGCCACCGTCGGCGTGGTTCTCGAGGAAGCGTGCACAGGGCGAGCGTTAGTCCACACATTCATTAGTTCAGATGGTGTGATCGGTTCCGCATTCGACTTCATTAAAGAATCTATACTACTAAGCGTTGCGGGAACTACAATCGTGTATTATTTGTCGAATGCTCGATTTTAATTGTTCAATAATGTATGTTGAATATGTCCACCGTATTTCGGACTACGTTGAATTAGTTACTTGTATTGTATGATCTAAAGTAGTTAATAAGATTGATTGTATATTACGAATACAATTGATTTGATGGATTGAGACTGAGTCGGGCAATAAAATTGTAGTGGTGTGGCCGGTACCGATGTTTGATTTATTGTGTATATTGGAAATGTTATTTGCGAGGTTACGGACTTGTTTTACGAGGGGAGTTAAGTCGAGTTTTTAGGGAGGATTAACGAATTTTTCGATTAGAACTTAGATCAATAGCTATGTCGGTCTGCTTTGTGAATTGTCTAGTCGAGTCTAGGTTAAGTTTAAACCTCGATCTTGATATTGATTATGTCTTTTCTATTCGATTTGTCAGGCCAATTCTGCGTGGAGACAGCTGGCGATGAAGCGGCTCGAGGACCAGATTCTTAGGTGAGTTGATATCATATAGTTTATGACCCACATCATCTGCATGCATTGCATAGCATTTATGGCATTAGGCTACACCCCATCATCAGCGTGATTATTCTTGTGGAATTGGCTCTTATGGTAATTAAATTATTTAGTTGTTATGAAATATATGCATATGGGAAATTTGTTATGATGATGGATGTGAGTGTGTATTCATTGGGTGTGATATTGCTGTGCATTGTATTTGAAATGTTTGTAATGGGAACTATAATGGGGACATACCACACAATGGGTTACATCGGAATGCGTCTTTAGAATTGATCATATTAGGTTCTGGGTTTATGGTTATGGACATGAGTTCCGCAGTGAGCGTTTCTCTCGGGGGATGCCGGAGGTAAAGGTCCACTGGTTGGCGTTACTCTCGGGCGCCGGCTATGGATTATGATATGTTCGTTGCTGGAGGTAAGGACCACAGTTGAGTATACTCTCGGGCGCCCGGCAATAGGGTGTTAGGATTAAGTGTCGGCGGGTGGGGACCTGATGAGCATTCTCTCGACGAGTCTCATTGGATTTGGAAGGGAGCCGTAGGGCTTATAGTATTGGAATATAGGGTCCTGCTAATGTCTCGATTGATGTGGTAGTTGTGTTATGACATGAACTATGCTGTGTGCGTATACATGATTATGTGAATTTCCTTATTAATAAAATTTTCATTTCCATGTTTATATTATGAATTACCATAAGTATGTATAACATTGAGATTGTGGTTATGGTATGAATTATGTGATATTAACTCACTCCTCGAAGTGACCAGTCTCAATTTATTTTAGTCTTTGGCTCACCTTTCGGATCTTTAGCATTCTTGCGTGTACTTCATTTCTTCACAACGGATACATGTATTATTATTATTGACTCATATTTCATCTGGCGTCACCGCGTATTTGGATATTAATATGTTTTATGTCCGGCACAAGTATTCTGGCTACTTGTGTATCTTGTCGGAGTATGTAGGATCGAGATTTCATCTCTACTTTTGATGTTTAAAGTTGAGCGAGATATATATATATATATATATATATATATATATATATATATATATATATATATATATATATATATATATATATATACTCTCTCTCTGAGATATGATATTATTTATATCGAATATTTGTATGATATTTGGTAGGAGTATTCGATTAGGCTTGCTACGGGTTTGGTGGCCTTCGCCTTCCCATTCCTAAACGGTCACAATCCCACAGTTGGGTCGTGACGAGACGTAGTCCCAGACAAACTCAAGCCACATTCACGAAGTGGTGAGCGACCATCTTGTGCACCCACACACGACTCTCGTCCTTGTGCATGAATGTAATGATGCCAATTCATATATCATATTCCAATGACTCATACACAATTATCTATCATATAATTCAAACAGTCATGTTAACACATCAATTAGCATGCATTAACATATCATTTTCCATACACATTTCAAGCCATTCAATTTAAGCAATAACAGTTTTACCCTCCACACATCATTCATGCTTCTCATGTCAAGCAACCACATGCAAGCAATTTCACATGGACCATTTTGATTTAACAAGCAATCCGAACTGTTTTTAAGAGTCCCAAAATAGTACGTAGGCTGTCCATGAATAGCACCATTGACATTGAGTTCCATTTCTTGGAGACGAATCCATGACCATTCAGACCTCCTTGCAAACCATTTCCATGGTTTTTAAACAAGAATATCCAAGTAGGAAGGCCCTGCACTGGAGTTTATGAGAAACTCCTCAAAAATGGTACCCACAAGTAGCTCTTGCAGTGGGGATCAACTTTCTTATCTCTTGTCTTCTTTAGGATTCGTAGTCGTCGTTGGAAAGCCGCTGAAAAAAAAAAGAAGGTGGGTTATATACAAAAACCTTCCTCCTTTCTCTCTTTCTCTCTGCCACCTGCTTTTTCCCCAGAGCCGCTTGGGAGAGTTGGGTCGAGAACTTGTCTCTTCACTTGCCCGCATGTCGGCCTGTTAGTTGACTTGGATTCCACTTATCACTTTATCAAAATCCTGCTTATGGATCTTTGTCCAATGACATGATGTCATGTGTCTCTCATGGAGCTGCGAGGTCGTGGTTGACTGTCACACGGCGACACGTGGCATGCGAGGCGGCTCAGGTGTGGGTGTCTGCAGCGCTCCAGGTGCCTCGCGATGAATTCCTCTTTGTTTTTTTGGTCGTGAAGTCGATGTGGTAACTAGATTTCGCGAGACGATTCCAACGGTGAAGTCCATTTCGTCATCCGAGATCTAGAAAAATTTCGGATTTTTGATCGAAATTACTATTTTATCCTTTTTTAGAAAATTAGGATTTTCTGGGGTCTTACACCTTTACAATCCAGATGGATTGCTATTCTTATTTGCTAGTCAAGTTAGATAAAACCAAAAAACTTAATTTAAAAAATTTAATCATTGCATATGTTGAAAATTTATAAGAAGATAATTTTTCCTATTTGAGGAAGTTGCCAATGCACCTTTAAAATCAAGATAAACTAATATATTTTTTGGTTAGTTAAGGAAAACAAAACCAAGGCCAGTCTCATTGGAATTATTGAAATAAATATCCTTTTTTTTTGTCTACTTTATCTAAGGATAGAAAAGCATGACTAATTCTTTGCCAATATCTTATTTTCTAAGAAAAATCTTTTAGAAACTTTTTCTATAAAATTTATGAGTAATAGCATGTAGAATATGCTAAAAAAAAAGACCTCAGAATTCTTGATTTCCATGGAAAGATGGGTTCTTGAGAATCACCTTTAAGAAAGGTACCAACAAGAAAAATTAAATATGGTGGGGTCATTGATATAGCAAGGATTGAAAAGCTTGACTAATTCCTTTGCTGTTCTTATTTCATGGAAAAATAAAACAAGAAAAAGTCTTTTGTTTCTATGAGGAAAATGAGTGCTTTTGTTTTCAAAGAGTTAGTATAAGGACCTCTCTAATGGCATCATTGTAAAAATGTAAAAAATTGAGATGGATTGATGTATGGAAAGGATTGAAATGGAGTGTACATGAAACATTAATGGATTAGATAAATTCTTATGTTTCATGAAAAATTGGCTTTGGAAATTTCTCCGTAGAAATTAGGAGAAGGATAATGTCTCAAGTGGAATTCATAAATAGGAACATGGAAATATTGTAAGACAATTTCTATTAATGAGCTCTTAACCAAATTTCATATGAGTTTAACTAATGCTGCATCTAATTAGCTATCTATAGTAAAGGAATTTATGTTTTAGGAGAATTATGTTTTTTAGGGTTAGATGAGACTCATATTTAATAAAGTCATCAAATCACCCACAAATTAAGCATAAAATATATATTTTGATGGGACAAAAATGCCCATCTTTACCATCAACTTTACATACCCCAAGCCTAAGCCTTTCTTCTTCTTTTACTTAATTGTCTTCAAGTTTTTTTCTATAATTAGATTTTATGATTTTAATTAATTCTATAACATCAGATCTTATTTTCAATTATTTTGATTTTTAATTAATAAAAATTATTTATTAACACTTTATTATATTTTGTTTTCATTATTTTTAATGAGTAAATGTCAAAATTAATTATTTTATTTACAATTGGTATAAGATAATGTCTTATTTTCACTTGTTTTAATCTAATTAACTAAAAAGTTTATTTTAAAATTTTATTTATTCATTACTTTTTATTTTCTTTATTAGTTTTATTTGTGTAATAAATATATTAAAGTAAATTGACTTTTAGTATTTACAAAACATTACCCAATCAATAATTTAATAAATATACAAATAAATACTAATATTTTAATATTTAAATATCTATAAATTTTCATATTATAATCTTATTTTATACTTTTATATTTTAAATATTTATGGCAAAATTTAAAAACAAGTAAACTATTTTTAAATAAAAAAGTAATATAAATATTAACTATTTAACAAAAAAATAGTAATAATCATTTTAGTATTTAATTTTAAGAATATAATACAAATGTGTTAACCCATATTATTAAATTTTTAAATATGAATTAAAATTATAATATAATATTTATCATTTAGCATATTAATCAAGCTTAAGTAGATTAACATATATACTCAAAATGCCTAAACTCTAAAAAAATATCATGTAATAATGTCCTATGTTGATGCATTAGCATATGACCTACATAAGATATCTTGGATAAAAAACATTCAAATTTTATGAAAAATGTAAGCTTGTACACCTCTTATATAGTTAGTACATTTGCCTTTTATAGTTAGTGTAATTATCTTGTACATTATAATAAACTTATATTTTTCCTTATTAAATTGTAATATATGTATATTTTCATGGTAAATGGTGAAATAAATAAGAAAAAAAAAATTAAATCAACCATATTTTTTAATTGTGGATCTTTATGGCATCAACATGTACTAGATTATTTATTATATATGAGCTAAGTATGACATCAATCAATGTGTATAAAGAATGTCATAGGTTGGTGTATTAGCATACTACATAGGAAATAGATTTTCAATTAAAAAAAAAATTCAAATCTTATGAGAAATATAAGTTTGTACAACCCTTGTACATTTAGTATATTTGTCTTGTACGATATAATAAACCATTGTTTTTCCTTATTAAAGAGTAATTGTCCATTATCTTGATGAAGAATATCTTAGGTTGATGTATCAACATACGATATAGGAAAAAGATTTCGGATAAAAGAAATATTTAATCATTATGAAAAATGCCAAAAACTATACATAATACATTTGTCTTGTCTGGAGTTAATGTTATCTGTATATCACTATAACAAACCTCTATTTTTATTTATTAAAGACTATATACCATAATTTAGGTTTTATAAAAATTTAAAATATAAAATTATAATCACATAGCTTTTACACACACACTATATATATATATATATATATATATATATATATATATATATATATATATATATATATATATATATATATATATATATATATATATATAATGCTATTTATATATTTATTATTATAGATGAAATATTAATTTACTTTACTATATTTATTACACAAAACAAATGTTTAATAAAAAATGAAAAAATAAAATTTTAAAATAATAAAAAATTTAATTAAGTATATTTTAAAAATAAGTGAAAGTAAGATATTATCTTTTAAAATTATTAAAAATTAAAAATATAATTTATTTGAAATATGAAAAATAGAAGGTATTTATATGGAAAAATATAATAAAGAAAAAACCTAGAAGAAAGAAATTTGAGTTTGGATTGGGAGGGTTGTACGTGCATGTGTTTGAGTTTAAAAAGGTGTAGGAGGGCAATTTTGGCATTTTTAAGAGATTATATTTTTACATTAATTTTAGTTGTCATAGGTTTTAAGGCCAAATTTTAATGCTTTCATAGCCCTTTTATTAATCTGAGGCATCATGCAGAAACACAAAATTTTCCCCTTTATTTTTTATGCAACTAAAGGAACATATATAGTAGGAACCAATTGAATTCTCATAGTGATAATAAAAATTTCCTTTGGCTACATCAATTCAATAAACACATTTATATTCATTTTAGTAAGAAAATATAATAATCCTATAAAACTATGTTACTCTTACCTTATATTTCATGGTATACTCACACAAATCAAAGTAAGCTAAAATATGTTAAGATGAATAGGATATATTCTTTATGCATATATATCACTTGTTTGAAAATTCCATGTAAGATTTTTTATAAACATTTTTTCAAATTGTTATCTTGAATTAATCTGAAACTTCATCCAAAACAAACTTATGAGAATAACAATTATTTAGTGGTAAAGTGTTTGTAGAGGAGATATTTACAAGAAGAATACCCAACAATAGCCATCTTCTAAGATGGTCTTACTTTTCATGATTTTATGAAAATTAATCTTTATTTGGCAGTAGTAAATCATGGATCCACATTTTAGTTTTAAGGAATGAAGGCACCATAAAATGGAGAGTACATGACTTAGTATTGAAATTAGGTGTCACATGTTCCATTGAATCGCCAATAGATTGTATAGTGAAACAGGGGAAAATAGAATGAATGTTGAAAGCAATTTGTTTTTAATTAAAAAAATAAAAATAAAAAACAAATGCTAACCTAGTGCAAATAAAGAGAGTTTGAAACTTTGAATAAAAAAAAAATTTATTTATTAAGTTTAAACCTTTTTTTTTTTTTCATCTCTATTATCTCATCTTTGTACTTTTTAGGTTTCAAAGAGAACTGAAACTGTTTTTGTTAGAAACATGATACTCATATTGAACTGAATCTCTTCCAAATGGGTTTTTGTAAAATTGAGTTTGGTTTGATCTGGAAGATATTGGTTCAAATCCCGCCTTTATGCATTCATGGTATTTGTTCAATAGTTATAATAAATATTTAGTTTGGTGTTGCCTTCTGCATTGATATGTTTGAGTATTAGGAAAATAATAATAACCGGAAAATGATTTTCTTATATTTGTAGTCTAATAAATTAAAAAATCAAATATAAATAAAATTTCTTAGAAAATTATAAATTCTTAAATTATTTTTACATTGATGAGTTAAAATAAATAAAAATTGTTGAAATAAGTAAGTAAAAAAAGAAGTGAGAATTAAGTGAACTTTCAAAGACAACATATAGAGTTTACTACATTTTTTAAATAAAGTTTTATCTTTAAAAAAAATAGTTCACATATTTTTAAAGCATATAAATAAATAAATATATTGTATATATGTCGTAGACTGTGAGCCCGTAATTAAAATCAGGCCCATCTTAGATAGGCATTTATCAAAATTCAGAACTGTTCCATCTCTCCCCTTAAGGTTCCTCCCTCTCTCAGATGGAGTAACCCATCTCTCAAATTTCTAACGGGTTTTGTTGTGTGAAGTTTTCCGTTTGTTTCCACTAGAAAGTGAGTGGAAGAGGAACATGTTATTCTTTTTGCATTTCATTTAGAGATTAAACTGTGTTTTGTTTTGTTTTGTTCTTGTTGGGACTTCTCACATTTTCTCTTTGTATTTGTGAAATTGCCAATGCTCGGGACTAGAGGTTTCCTCTTAGTCTATTGGGATGGTGAGTTCTCAATAGACCTCCTTCACCTGAGGATTGTATGATATGATGATACGGCACCCTTGTTTTCAGATTCAAACTGAGAATTACCTTGATTTCAGTGGTGAAATCCTCCTAATGATACAGGTGTTGAATCTGAGGAATGGATGTCTGGGTTGGTTCCTGGCTCCCACCGCCCCTGAACCCTACCACATTAAACTGGATTGCGGGGCCTTGCCCTCTTTATAGAGACCGCAGGGCTTCTCTGTACCAGGTGCTCTCTGGGTGAGTTTCAGTCTTTATCTTCACGAGAACATGGAAGGGCGCTACTTCTTTATTGGTGGCCATAATTTAGAATATGACCCTCTTGACGGACGACACCACACAGGCGTTCCGGTGGCTTGAACCACCCCCGAGAATCTTCGTGAGTGTTCGTTATGTTTTTAGTATAACTGTGTGAGGTCATTGGGTATTTCTGATTAATGCATGCTTCTCGGTGTCCGAATCTATCTTAACTTATTTGAAGATAATCATGGTGTTCTGGATTGTTGAGTGTCCTTGTCCATCTGTGGCGATAAGTCGGATATTCACGGCCTGAGCTAAGTGCTCATCTGCACCTGAGCCTATCTTCTAAGTCTCTCCCATTGGTCCTTCCGATTTACTTAAGCCACTAAGGAGAGCTTCAAGCTCGATTAGGCGTTTATGGAAGCCTGAGTGAAGCGGAAAACCATGGGCTTATTTGAGAAAGATCGGTAGGCTTTGGCCAAGGTTTGAGAGTGGGGAGTCTTCCTCTTCTTCGATCTGCCTTTTTGTCCGAAAGCCGGAGTGGCGCGTTGTAGCACTTCGGCCGAGGTTCCCAAAGTCTTGAGTTCGCAGCCCCGTTCTGGGTCTACTGCGAAGGCAAAAGGTCCCTCGGGTAAGGCCGTTGAGCAGCCGTTGGCGATAATGCCCATCAATGTCTGGAATCCTCCTGCGAAGAGTGTTAGGCCACCTTCTTCGAAGGCGGAAGAATTGAAGAACAATGACTCCGAAACGGGTGGGGATGGCGACTCTTGTACAGATGGAGCTGCGCGGTGGTGCGGTCTCGTCCATTCTTAAGGTCGACCTCAAGAGGTCGGCCCTTGTTGCCCGTTGATGAGGCTTTGGCTCTATCTCTCCAAGGGGTTGCCTCTGTAAGTTCCCATATATGGTCTTATCTGATTTCCTTCTGAGTTGAGTATTGACCTCGTGTTGGGCACTGATTTTACGTTGGATGTGGCAGATGGCCACTCATTTTGAAAGGGTTTTGTGAAAAGCAGCCTAAACGAAAGGCAATTAGCGCGGGTTTCACAAGGCGAGTGGCTCACCTCTGACGGTGAAGTTGAGATCGGGTCTGGCATATGATCGAGGAGTGAAACTCGACCTCTGATTTGAAGCATACTATATCGGCCCGTGCGGGCAGTAGAAAGATGAAATCGAAAGCGGCAGCGGCGGCGAAGGAGGCTAGCCCGGGAGGGATTCGAGATGAGGCTGCGGGTTCTGCAGAATGACGATAAAAGGCGGGGCGGGCTCACGATCGCCGATGTGAGCTTCGAGATGGTTAGAGATGACTTCTTACATCAGGGCGGCTGCGGGAGTACAAGAAGGAATACGTGCGACGATGACGAGTTGCACAATAAAACGACGGCTGGCTGGGCGGGGCTGTGTGGCTTCAGAGAGGCGTCAGCGGAAAACGCTTTGGCGAGGAGTGTCAGTGGACTACGTGGGGACAGCCGACAAAATAACTTTGGTTGCTTAATGGGACGAAGTTATAGAAAGGTGAGGTTGAGCCGATGCCAGTGGGCCTGGTGGCTCGTTTTTCCAACGGAAGAGTACATTCGCGCTTATCCGGTTTGGATTTCAACCTGACCTCCCGCGGCGATGGCGAGGGAGAATTAACTCTCCGCGAGATCATACGGGCTTAGAATACCCCTGCAGGAAGCTCCAGCCAACTAACCGATGTATAATCATGCGTATAGACATATGTAGCCTTTTTCTTAATGAATATTCATTTTTTATTTTATCACTTTTGTTTTCACTTGTGCACTTCGTGCTATTCTTCATGATATGTATCAATTTCTTGCATTTGCATGGCCCCTGCTTACACGTCAGGTTGGATAGGCGGTAAGATAAGTTGAGCAGTTGAGCTCTTGGCTGATGGCGAGGCTTCATGTTTCCTCTGCTTGGGCTAAACAAACACAGAGCTCTGAGGCACATAGAATAGTCGAGGTCATCGAAATGAAACTCTTGGGCTCACAGTCTGCTGAAGCCTTCTTGAATTTGAATAACTGGTGATCACAGTCTGTTGCATGGCTGTGCGGATAGTTGAACTTGTCAAAGTGAATGCGGGCTCCGGCGCTAAGGCCTTGTTGGCGATATGGCGAGCTGATCGACTCTTAGGTTGCATGACTGTGTCTTGAGTATTCGAACTCGTCAAAGTGAGCCCCTCTTGACTCGAAGCGAGGCCTTGTTGGCGATATAGCCTGAGCTGATTTGACTCTTAAGTTGCATGACCTGCGCAGAGTAAACGAACTCGTCAAAGTGAGATACTGGGCTCTGGGAGCTGAGGCCTTGTTGGCCATATAGCCTGAGCTGATCTGACTCTTAGGTTGCATGACTGGCCGAAATGAGCGGAGCTCGTCACGTGAATGCAGACTCACAGGCCTTCGAGGCCTTGTTGGTGATATAACTGGTGATCGACTCCTAGGTTGCATGACCTGTGTAGAGTAGACAAACTCATCAAAGTGAGCTCTTTGCAGGCTTCGAGCGGCTGAGGCCTTGTTGGCGATATAGCTGGCTGATCGGCTCTGAGTTGCATGACTGCATCCCGGTGGGCGAACGCTCGTGAAGTGAGCTCTTGGGCTCCGGTAGAGGCCTTGTTGGCGATATAGCACGAGGCGTCGACTCCTGGGTTGCATGACTGTACATAGTGACCAGAACTCGTCAAAGTGAGCTACTGGGCTCCGTGCGTTGAGGCCTTGTTGGCGATATAACTGGTGATCGACTCTAGGTTGCATGACACGGCGCGAGTGAATAAACTCGATCAGTGAAACTCTTGGAGCTCCGGCGTTGAGGCCTTGTTGGCGATATAACTGGCGATCGACTCCTAGGGTTGCACATGACCCGTGCGAGTGACGAACTCGTCAAAATTGAATCGTTGCGTCACGACCATTATTTCTAATTTTATTGGAAAGATGCGAGCGTCTTTAATGCTGATTTATGGAGAATTTGAAACGATTGCCCGAATTTCCGAGTGCTTTGGCCTTCTTATAAATGGCAGCTTCATTGCTATGGAGTTCATACTTTGGATATTCTGCATCTTCCGGTGCGTGACTGAAATCTGCGCGAGATGAAGCATCGAAGCTTGATCGTCTTCGCCGGGGATCCACTTGAAGATTTTGGTTCAGTTTTGTTAGACTTCTGCTTGTGGGAGTTGTGTTTTTCCTTATTCTCCCTTTTATGGGAGTCATGTTATTCCATAACTTCGTGCTAGAGAGATATGTATGGGAGAGGCGGTACATTTCTTGTAGAAACTCACCTATTACACATTCTTCTTTCTCTTCCACTCCTTTCGTCTCTTTCTCCTTCTCCTTCATTCTCTCTTCCTTCCTTTTTTCTTTTCTTCCACATCTCATTCTCCCCTTTTTTCTTTCTTCTTTTCTTCCACATCTGATTCTCCTTTCGCACAAACTCTTTCCATCCCTTTTTCTGCTTCTCCTCTTTTCCACCTCTTTTAGCACCCTCTTCCCTTCTTGAAAGTTTTTTTTTTTTGAGAGCTGCTTATCTGTGTACTTCAGATGTAATGGATGACATTCGCGATTGTAAGTGAATCTTAATCTAGTGGAATAAATAGATACTTTTCCTTTTGGAGTATGATCTTTCACATCACATTTGTATGTAATTTTTAAGGCGTTCTATGTATATCTTTGTTTGCGTCTAATAAAATAACTTGATGAGCAGCGCGATCGTCATCGAAAACTAATACTTTATTTAAGATTTACACACGAGGTCTTGTAAGCAGCTTAAGGTGATGCATTCCAAGTATGGTGTAAATTTTTCCCTCCTGTTTGGGCTCATAATTGCTTGGCGATGACCACGGGATATGATCGTGGGACCTGCGATTGGGACCCTAGTTTTCCATCTTATTTGGATTGCTTCCTTCTTTGGTAGAAGCTTCTTTAAAACTAGGTCACGGCATGTAACTCTAGGTTTAGCACTAGTTTGTAATACCTACATTTGTCTTCCTCTGGTAATCCTGCAATGCGCCTTAGAACTGCTCACGTTTTCATCGAGAGATCAATTTAGACGGAGAGCACCAGTCATTGTGTTCAGCCACGCTCTTTCGATCCTTGGGACTTTAATCCGACTTGACGGGGATCTTGCGGTGCAAAAAGTGAAGTAGTGTCGGATTCTTTGACTTCTGCGCGTTATCCTGTGACCGCTGTAGCGCACCTCGAAGTATTACACCCATTTCCTTTAAGATCTTACAATTTGGTCTTCGCGGCCTTAAGGGTTCGGTATTTGACTTGGCGACCATTAGGCGCGGATGTCTTCGGAGATGAGTAATAATTCTTAATTAGGCCTCAAACACAGAAATCAGCGAACTTGGCGTTGTCAGTGCTTTCCATTATGCGATACCAAGACTCTTGGGATACGAGCACACGCATATGATGGCTCTTCACACAAAATTATCTTACGTTCTGATTGTGGCCAAAGGTTACGACTTGGCCCACTTAGTGAAATGTGTCGCAGTGATAAATTACATTGGCCCTTCCCGAGAGCGAGAGAGGTCCCGGTATGTTCAAACCCAGCATTTGGAAGGCGGGGCTTGTAATTGATGTCGAGGGGCTCGATGGGAGGCATGAAGTCTTGGCATGCTCCCACAGCGGGATCCTGCATTCCCGACCCGGTCGATTCGTCTCACGAGTATTGTGGGCCAGTAGTAATACTGTCTTGGATAACAATGCAGAACTCTAGATATGATTTTCATATACCTTCGTGTACTTCCCTTAGCACGTGGTGTCTTTCATGATGCATAGGATGGGTGTGAAGAAACCTGGCAGCTGGCTTCCCTTATGATTAGTGAACTGGTGACCTCGATCTGATTTCATTTTGCTTCTTCGGGTGTGAGATGGCGTCAGATCTATTATGTAATCCCAAATGGGGTCCATCAACTCATTTGGGACCCAGGTTACGGACAACTCCACATCACGAGGATCTATAAAAGGCTCTGCAAGGTATTCGACAAGTGTTGACTTGCTGAGGTCTTCCTGTGAGGTTGTCGCTAGTTTTGCTAAGGCATCGGCTCGGGAGTTCTCTGCTCTGGGGATATGTTTGACCTGGACCAGCACGAACTTTTTCAATAAATCAAGTACCTTTTGAGGTATAGGATCATTCTTCCGCTTTTGGCCTCGTAGTTATCTTCTATTTGTCTTACTACCAGCTAGGAGTCACTGTAGACCTCAAGCTGGTCAATTTCTAGTGAATGGGCGAGGTTGAGGCCTGCTATGGCGGCCTCATATTCGGCCTCGTTGTTGGAGGCTTGGAATCTGAATCTGAGTGCATACTCAATGTCTATTCCCTCTGGGGAGGTCAAGATTAAGCTGGCTCCGCTTCCTTGTTCGTTTGTGGCCCCGTCCACATAAAGTTTCCAGATGGGTATGTCAGTCGGTGCTTGGGTGTTCTCGGTGGGCCCTCCTGAGGTGAATTCCATGTGAAATACGCTGGACCTGCCTTTTATTGCAGTTTTCGACATATCCGATGTGAATAAGCTCGACTCTATAGCCCTTCCATCAGCGCTTCACGAGGTCTACTGGTTTTATACAACACTTGCTTCATCGGATATTACAGTGAACTTTCTATGGTATGAGCTTGGAAATGGGGCGAGCTTCAGAGCTACGTTACTAATCTGAATTAATTTCTCTATCCTCGGGTACCTCTCTTCCGCTCCTCTTAGAGCACGATTGCAATAGTAAACTGGGTGCTGCACTCGGTCTTTGTCTTTGACGAGGACAGATCTGGTCGAGAAGTCTAATACCGCTAAGTATAGAGTGAGGAGCTCCCCCTCAATGGGGCTTACGAGTAGGAAGACTCAAATATGTTTTAATCTTGAAACGCTTCTTCACATAGTATCCATTGAAGGCAAAACTTGGAAGAAGGGTGACATTATCACTAGCCACGGATACGAATCGACTTAGCGGCAACCACTTCACATCGGGCGTTGGACTCCTTTATGCTAAAGCGGCAGCATATGAAACCCTGTGCTATTTGTTTGGGTTTGCCTCAATTCCTTAGTGGTTGACTATGAAACCTAGGAATTTTTCGGCTGATACCAGAAGGCCACCGCAGTTGGATTCGGTTTCATGTTGTGCTTTACCAGGGATGCGGAGCGCCTCGGACAGATGAACTATGTGGAGCTCGACAGTGGTGGATTTTACCAGCATGTCATCTATATATCACCTCATTATTAAGTTCCTATCTGCCACGGAACATCTTGTTCACCGAAACCTTTGGTAGGTAGCTCTGTGTTCTTGAGTCAAAATCTTGCGATATGATAGGTTCCACATACTGTGACAAATGAAGTCTTTTCTCGGTCTTCTGGGTCCATGTTGATCTAGTTGTAGCCGGAGAAGGCATCCATAAAACTGAGGAGTTCATGGCTAGCAGTAGCATCTACGATGAGGTCGATTCGCGGCAGAGGGAAACTCTCCTTTGGGCACGCTCTGTTGATGTCAGTGAAGTCGATCACGAGTTGCCACTTCTTAGTTTGCTTTTGGCCGAGTGCGACGTTGTGACCATTAGGATATTCCACCTCTCTTGCTCTGCGGAGAGGTTTGCAACCTCCTCGTTGATCGCTTTTTGCCTGTCAGGCGTAGGGGTGCTAATGAGACGAGACAACTCGCGAGCTACTCGAACTTGACTCGGTCAAAACTCGACTCGAGCTCGAACTCGACTCGAAATGTTAACGAGTCGAGTCGAGCAACTCGTAACTTGACTCGAAAAGCTCGCGAGAAACTCGAAAATATTTTATGTCATAAAATTTTAAAAAAGTTTTCTTTTTAAATTTGATATCTTTATTACAGGGATGTCATAAAATAATATATCTCTATTTTTTTATTCTTAAACAATCATACATTTTTATTATTTATTTAGTTATAAATATATTTATTTTAAAAATAATTAATTTTCTTTAAAGAAAAGAGCGTAAGAGAATAGGATATTATTCTATAGAGTATATTAATAAGTTAGTATTATAAAAAAGTGATAAATATATATATATATATATATATATATATAT
This sequence comes from Tetrastigma voinierianum, assembly GCA_016808115.1. Lineage (NCBI taxonomy): Eukaryota > Viridiplantae > Streptophyta > Magnoliopsida > Vitales > Vitaceae > Tetrastigma > Tetrastigma voinierianum. The sequence continues at coordinate 368,069 of JAEQBH010002345.1, read as the reverse complement.
ATATATATTCCATACAACGATTCTCTAAAATTGGATATAAACAATTAGAGTGCTAATGAAGCGAGACAACTGTGAAACTACCGGGCTGTTCGATCAAAGCTTCGACTCGAAGTAAGCTCGACTCGAAATGTTAACGACTCGAGTCAAGCTCGACTCGAGTAAGCTCGACTCGAGCTCGAGCTCGACTCGAGATGTGCTCTCGACGGGCGATTGAACTTCGAACTCGGCTCGCATCATTGCGCACCCTACTCGGTGAGCTCCTCCTCTTTGTTTGCGGCGAAAGACGGGTGGCGTTCGACTATGGGTAATTATTGTAGGGTCAATTCCTCCCATATCTGCCTGTTTCCATGCGAAGACGTCTTTGTTACATCTCAAAGTGGAGTGAAAAGGGCCTTTAAGATCTTAGCTAGGCTGGGGCCGATGTAGGCGAGGTGTTGAGTCGTCATCAAGCCCCGTACGGGTTCAGCTCCTCAGGGGCTCGGTCGAGTGAATTCTTGATCGCGCATTTGAGCTCATGCAAGGGATGTTATCGATCGCTTTTGCTTCATGGATCTTTGAGTGGCATTCACTGACCTCGTTGGTCTCCTCGAACCATTCTATTAAAACTACGGTGAACTAATCGTCATGTGGTAAGTGGAGAGGGAATGGCTTTTTGTGCGATGAGAGAGTGCGCCTAACAACATATTATAAGCGGATGGGCGTACACAAGGAATCTTCTGTCATTAATGCTAGCATGGGGGATCTCCCGAGGTGATCTTAGTTGTATTGAGCCCCGAGGGTAATACCTTTTCTCCGAAGAATCCTGTGAGATGGGTCTTCGACGGGTTCCATTCTCTCCGCTTCCATTGCCGTCTGCTCCCCTGAAGTGAGCGAAAGATGATGTCTGAACTTCCGTTGTCAACTAGGACCCGATGGACAGTTTTGTTGGCCCTGATTGCTCGAATTACCAAGGGGTCGTCATGGGGGTGCTGGCATCCCTCGATTTAGTCGAGAGAAAGTTATAGATGTGTCGGCCCAGGAGTAGTTTGGACAAGCATGCCAGCTATCTCTGTTGACTGATCTTTGTAATCTTAATTTGGTGGATTCTCCTCCCCTATGAATCCTCACGATATCACGTGGATTTCTCTAAAAGTTTGTTGGTGTTGTTTGTCTGTCGAGGAGTGGTGGTGGTGGGCTGGCGGGCGGAAGCCCAGTTCGAGCACGATTGAGCTGATTTTCAGGCTATGAATCGTCGAATGCATGTAAGTATTAAATACTATATTTCCTTCTTAAGTTGTATGCAGTTATTTGTGCGGTGCTCGTAATCCCTATGGAACTCGCAATATCTGGTGTTGTCTCTTGTGGCGGGGTCTGACTTTATTTGAGTTGGCCACTTCAGGAACTGCTCATTTCGTACTTCACGCAGGACCTACGATCTGTGAAATTTATTAAGGGTGAGCCGTGGCGAGTGCGTCGTCGTCTTTAGGGTTCTGCGGTGGGCCGGGCGATCTCACGAGGTTCAACGCCTTTTGGGGACCGTTCTCCGTCTTTCTTTAGAGTCCTTTCCCGATCGCTTTGTCTTTTGGGAGCCGTCCTCGTCGGCTTATGCAATCCCGCTTTTTTCTTTATGGGTGGAAGGCTCTCTTTCTTAGATATGAGGCTTCTTTCACATTCAATATACTTCTGCCTTTTGCGAGCACCTGAAGCCATGCTTGCTTGGGGATTTTGGAGATGGAAAACATCAAGTCTTTCGGCCCGAACCCTAAACCGGCAATGAATGAAGTGATCGCGAACTCTCATCGGGTATATCTACCTACCTTCGTAGACTCAAAGATTGAATCTCCGACATAAGACCTAGGGCTAAGGAGCTCACATGGTCGCAGATGATAACTTGGCTTTCTATACGTCCCGCCCCAATGAAGTGAGAGACGAACGCAATGGAGAGCTCTCTGAATGAGGAGATTGATGACGGGGAAGCCTATTAAACCTGCCAAGGTCAGGGCCTCAATGTGATAAATGAAGCTCGTGATCTCACCCGATCTTGGTACCCATGCACTCTCCATTTGGTTTTTGTGGGTGTTTGATGATCGACCGGGATCCCCACACAACATCGAATGCTTCGACTTGTGTAACTCAATTTTGGTCGAAGAGGGAAGCGAAGCACTCCTGGGCCTGTGAAGGATGACTCAATTTTTTGTACCAAGGTGTCCATAGTGTCAGGAGCGCGTCCTCTTACCACCTCCTTCACACGGATGAGCTCGCCGAGGCCTCGAACCTCCGCTCCCACAGATAGCTCCCCTCCCGCCTCCTTACCGAGGGTGGTGTAGTTCTTCGTTCCCGACATGCCCTCCGGAAAGTGTTGCTTCGTTGCCCTCCTCTCCAGGGGCCAATTGTGGTCCGTGCCCCCTGACTCGGCTAGACTCTACTTCTGTTTCAGCACCTCGGGGAATGTCGAGATTATTTTGCCCTTCATGAGGAAAGTTGTGTCCTTCCTGTGTTTGTCGTGTTTCCCGTGGGCGTTGTATCTGCCTAGTGAGTTGCTCTAACTCCCCTATTAGGCATTGGAGCTGGTGAGGCGTGGAGGCCTCCCACCGCTCCCGGTCGGTTTAAGGCCGCCTAACGTGCCGGAGGTCACCGCTCACGCTGCCTAGTTAGTCTCCCATCCTGAGGATTGGCGTTGCCTATGCTGGTGTCCCGCCGATACCACCAAGAATCGAAATCGCCTTTATTTATCAAGGAACTGTCTCTTGCAGACGCCAACCGATGATGCTTCAATCGGATCGGGCTGGTTTTGTTGAGGTCAGTTGGTCGGAACCAGGGTTGCTGTGACTGGTCTTCGTGCCCTCGGATCGCCCGTCACAGATTGCCGCAGCGCTTTGGTCTACAGGCTCCCACTTCCGCATTCACCTCTCTCGCAAAAAACAAGAAATAAGGGGGGTCGGCGAGGGCTTCGCCCGCGGCCATCTGATGCTCAAGCAGTTCTTCCCGAGAAAAGACGGATCGCTTAGAGGGCGAATGTTACGAGGCTCATGCACTTTCACCATGTACCTTGCATTTATGCGATGTTCTACCAATCGGATGGTGATTGGGGGATTCTTTCCTATCGACGGGATATTTTCTTGATATCGGACGGATTATGGATATAGAAAGGCAAAATTTCATTTGGAATTATTTCTCTCCTATTGGTGGATCCGCTTGATGAGTTGCAAATATCGTGGAATTATCTTACTTTCCCTAACCGGTAAGATTTAGTTAGATTTGCCGATAATATATTATAGGGGTTATTCATTTCTTATCTATGGATTGTACTTGGATTAATGGGCTTTGATTACCCATCACGCCTCGGGGCCGAAGGATTTGGCCTCATCCTTCATCCCCAGCCAAGGCCAAAAAGGCCCGAATGCCTGGATGTACGCTCTCATGCTTTTAAAGAATTGGAGCCCATTTTTCAAACTCCTAATAAATTTCTCTCAACTAAAAATATGTAGAGAAAAGATCACTGATGAGGATATGCTTGAAAAGACGTATAATATTTTTCATACCTCTAATATGTTCATGCAGTAGCAATATAGAGAATGTCGTTTTACCAAATATTTTGAGTTAATCACATGTCTTCTTGTAGCTGAGTAAAACAATGAGCTTTTATTGAAAAATCATCAATCACGTTCCACTGGATCTATGGCATTGTCTGAAGTTAATGCTATATCAGTTTCTAATCATAGACGTGGACGTGGGTGTGGACACTACTATGGCCGAGGTCGTGGCCGTGGACATGGTCGCCATAATTTTGAATCGTATAGCTATGGTCCACCCTAAACAAAAATGTCCATGAACTAAAGAGGTCTTTGGCAGCAAATGATGGCCACATATGTCACATCCCTTTTTGTTCTTCATTTTTCATTTTTCTATGGTCTATTGTCATGAAGTTTCCTTTCCTCACTAAACCAAATCCAAGTGCCATGTTCGCTAGCTTCTGTTGCGTGCACTCAAGATGGAAAGGTTGTTATTCAGTTTTCAATGTTAAATAAATTTCTCGGTGTTGATTTCATAATTCAATTTGGTTATGGCTATGTCCCACCCAGTATTATACGTGACTTTTTGTGATAAGAAAAAGTTGAGAAAAAAATAGGAATTTGTTGTCATAGCAGTTTGGTTGGATCGATAGGGTTTATTCTCATCATATCAACATAGTAGGGTTTATTCTCTATTCTGCTTGATGTCTTTGTTTTCGTATTTCATTATCAGGCTATTAATTTCAACACTTGACATAAATTTAGGTTATGTGATTGATGAATGAAAAGAACACGGATATCTAGAAATAACATGTTTCAACACAGCCTCCTAAGAACTAGACCACTATATTTAAGGATCTTAACATCAAATTTAAGATGTCCAAAGCAAGTTGAGAGAGCAGGAGAAGGAAAGTGGTTAAGATCTTGTTGTCCAAGAATGATTTAAAAAAAAACTAAAAAAATGTTTTTCTCATTTTAAGAGGGAATACTATATGGTTTTGCATACAAAGAACCGCTATGTACACTAAAGTTGTACAATTGATAAAACTAAATGAGGCTCATAAATTACAAAGATTGTTTTAATGGAATAATTACATGCATATAACAAAGAAAAAAAATAATAATTATAGAAAAAATAAATAACTTTTTTTTCAAAAATGATATTACACTACGTAATATTAAGTGAGTCCATTTTGTGACTTAAAATCTACACCGTGCTCCCATTTTTCATTAATTAGAGGTTCTATAAATATATATAGAGAGAGAGAGAACCATATCTTTTAACTGAGTTAAAACTTTAATTTTCACTATATGTTTAAATAATCATGCTTTGATAATTTGATAATCATGAAAGTAATATATATGAAGATCTACATCATAGCGAACATCTTGACAATTTCTCACATACAAGAGTGTCCTATCCTAGTAAATGGATGGTCTCTTAATTTTCTTTTCCGAAGATAAAATGCGTATTCATGATTTTCATTACTCGCTCAAATAAAAATGTCTTCATCACAAAATCATGAAGAGTAAGACCATAATGGAAGATGTCGCCTAGCACGTGCACTCTTAGCCAAAACAGCCCACCTAACTCTGAGGGTATTTCACCATGGAATTGGAAGATATTGTTTTCAACATGTGGTGAGAGGGACCCTACTAGTCCATAAGAGGGTAAACTTAATGCTATCACTTTATGGATGGATTAAGACTGATTCCATATTTGAATTTTCCATGCTTCCAAGACCCTTGTTTATCTAGAAATCCTTGGTTGACGACAATGACTAGGAATAGGAATATGAATATATACTTTTTTGTGAGTGTTTGACCTCCACAACATGCAGTCCGAGGACGTGCTTCGTGCCGACACCACACACTAATTTTTATAGCTTCTGAATTTTGGGCAAGAGGATTGGGTTTGCTTGTGGAAAAGGACAAGATTTAGGATATCATTCAGCCAAGAACAACTATTGAGTAGTGGCGCAATCCAGAAAATATAGCTAGGAAAGATAAATATTTGCATGTAGTAATGGTTAAGCTCCTATATAGTTTGTTTCAGATGTATGCATATATATATATCATCAAATTTTAAGCAATTTTTTTCTACAATATATATATACGCATTTTTTCTATAATTTAATGATTTAAGTTCAGTCATTGTATGTAGAAATTTAAAATGCCCGTGCCTTACGCAAAGAAAGCGAGAGGAGACTCGTAGATGATGATGGATGCTGTATCTACATTAATTATGAAAAGTCAAAGTCTTTGAACCCATTATGCAAGTTGAACCCAGTCTTCATGGTTCATGCATGTACATATAGTCAAGTCATCTTATTGAATTGTGAAATAAACCAGCAAGAGTACTAATCACTTTTTGTCCAAATAAGAAATGAATGTAATGTTCATTTCATAGCTCTAATCTATATATGTTCGCTGGAAATGTCAGAGGGCTTATGAAATTAATTAATCCAGTGGAGTAAGAAGGCTTTTGTACTGCACCACAATAATTGCATTAACAACTATAGTTGAAAAACACAATAAATACACACATCTTTTATGTTACCAGCTGCCACATCCCATTGGAAATGTTAGCTTGAACTTTTCACTATATCACCAAATAGGGTTATATAAGAGGGTATTTATAATAACTTTGGATATGACCAAATTATAAAAATACTCTTATACCTTAAATATACAGTATCGTATCATACCCTAAATACACCCCAAATTAGCTGTATCTTAGCCTATATGATCCAAACATCATAAAGCTCTTGTAACCTCTTAAGAAATCTAATGGTTGGAGCAATGTCTTCCCTACGAGCACATATTAGATTAATTTATTAATTGTGTACTAAGCATAATTAATCATATTACGATTTTAATTATGTAATTGTGCATGTTAATTGTGAGTCATTTATGAAATGATTTAATATTAACTTGCTATGAGCCCATGGTTTTGTCTTCTCCCTTACTTTGGTAACCCCATTTGACCAAAACCCAATTGTTCCCTTATGCTCTATATATATATATGAGTAATAGAGCCCTAAAATTTTACAAGGGTTTGGTAGAACACAATTTAGAAATAAGGAAAGAACTATCTTCAACCTTATCTTTTATTTGATCTCATCGCTTGCAAATTTGGAAGACAAATAACGACCAATAATTCTGGATTCATACCAAGTATGTTTTCTATCTAGTACAAATTGATATGCTTCATTGGTGCCATTTGGAGAGGTCCTACATAACAACTCTTTTGAAAACAGGAGCACTCATTTTCTCATAGAAAATAGAAGACTTTTTCCGGGCTATTTTTCCATGGAAAATAAGAAATTAGCAAAGGAATTGGTCAAGCTTTTCTATCCTCACTATATCAATTACCCCACCATTTTTAATTTTTCTTGTTGGTACCTTCCTTAAAGGTTCTTCTCAACAACCACACCCAAGAATTCTTTGGTCTTTTTTATTGGTTGATACTACACGCTATCGCTCATAAACTTTGGAAAAAATTTCTAAAATATTTTTCTTAGAAAATAAGATATTAGCAAAGAATTAGTCAAGCTTTTCTATCTTAGATAAAGTAGACAAAAAAAAAGATGGGATATTTCCTTCAATAATTCTAGCGAGACTGGCCTTGGTTTATCTTGATTGAAAAGGTGCATTGGCAACTTCCTCAAATAACCAGGAAAAATTATCATCTTCTTATAAATTTTCAACATATGCAATGATTAAATTTTTTAAATTATTTTTTTTGGTTTTATCTTGCTTGACTAGCAAATAAGAATAGCAATTCATCTTGATTGTAAAGGTGTTTGGTAGCCTCTTCAAGTTGTAAGGAACATTCAATTTTTGAAGTTGTTTAGTTTGCACTTTTATTGTGGGAAAAAAAGTTAAATTTTATTGAAGTGTGTCCCACATTAATTATGAAAAGCCAAAGTCTTTGAACCCATTATGGAAGTTGGAACCTGGGCCTTCACTTGATGGCGTACATAAAGTCAAGTCATCTTATTTAATTGTGAAATAAACCAGCAAGAGAACTAAGCACTTTCTGTACAAATAAGAAATGAACGTAATGTTCATTTCATAGCTCTAATCTATATATGTTCGCTGGAAACGTAGGAGGGCTTATGAAATTAATTAATCCAATGGAGTATAAAGGCTTTTGTTGTGAATTGTGTAACAATGGTGATAAGAATCGGAGAAGAAAAACAAAAAAAATATACACAGATTTTACGTGGTTCGACAGTGTCCCTACATCCATGGGAACAACGATTTGAACTTTTCACTATATCGCCAAAAAGGGTTATATCGAAGGGTATTTATAATAATTCTGAATATGACCAAATTATAAAATACCTCGGTGCGTTAAAATATACACATCGCACTACACCCTAAATTAACTGTATCTTAGCCTATATGATAGTAGCAAAGAATTAGTCAAGATTTTCATCTTAGATAAAGTAGACAAAAAAAAAGATTCTTCAATAATTCCAACGAGATCGCCTTCATTTTGTTTTCTCGACTAATCAAAAACTATATTAATTTATCTTGATTGTAAAAGTGTAGCATTGGCAATATCCTCAATAACCAGGAAAAATTATCATCTTCTTATAAATTTTCAACATATGCAATAATTAAATTTTTTAAATTAAGTTTTTTGGTTTTATCTTATTTGACTAGCAAATAAGAATAACAATTCATCTTGATTGTAAAGGTGCTTGGTAGCCTCTTCAAGTTGCAAGGAACATTTAATTTTTGAAGTTGTTTAGTTTTCACTTTTATTGTGGGAAAAAAAGTTAAATTTTATTGAAGTTAAATTTTTGAAGTGAAATTTTATGAGCCATTTATGGGATGATTTAATATTAACTAACTATGAGCCCGTGGTTTTATCTTCTCCCTTACTTTGGTAACCCCATTTGACCAAAACTCAATTGTTCCTTTGTGCTCTCTCTCTCTTTCTCTCTCTCTCTCTCTCTCTCTCTCTCTCTATATATATATATATATATATATATATATATATATATATATATATATATATATGAATAAATAGAGCCCTAAAATTTTACAAGGGTTTGGTAGAACACGCTTTAGGGAGAAGGAAAGAACTATCTTCAACCCTAGCTTTTATTTGACCTCATCCCTTGCAAATTTAGAAGACAAATAAAGGCCAATAATTCCGGATTTATACCATGTATGTTTTCTATATAGTACAAATTGATATGCTTCATTGGTGTCATTTGGAGAGGTCTTACATAACAACTCTTTTGAAAATAGGAGCACTCATTTTCTCATAGAAAATAGAAGACTTTTTCTGGGCTATTTTTCCATGGAAAATAAGAAATTAGCAAAGGAATTGGTCAAGCTTTTCTATCCTCGCTATATCAATTACCCCACCATTTTTAATTTTTCTGTTGTACTTTCCTTAAAGGTTCTTCTCAACAACCACACCCAAGAATTCTTTGGTCTTTTTTATTGGTTGATACTACACGCTATTACTCATAAACTTTGGAAAAAGTTTCTAAAATATTTTTCTTAGAAAATAAGATATTAGCAAGGGATTAGTCAAGCTTTTCTATCTTAGATAAAGTAGACAAAAAAAAAAAGATAGGATATTTTCTTCAATAATTCTAGCGAGACTGGCCCTTGGTTTATCTTGATTGAAAAGGTGCATTGGCAACTTCCTCAAATAACCAGGAAAAATTATCATATTCTTATAAATTTTCAACACATGCAATGATTAAATTTTTTAAATTAATTTTTTTGGTTTTATCTTGCTTGACTAGCAAATAAGAATAGCAATTCATCTTGATTGTAAAGGTGCTTGGTAGCCTTCAAGTTGTAAGGAACATTCAATTTTTGAAGTTGTTTAGTTTGCACTTTGTTAAAAAGTCTAATTTTATTGAAGTGTGTCCTACATTAATTATGAAAAGCCAAAGTCTTTGAACCCATTATGGAAGTTGAACCTGCCTTCACGGCTATGCATGTACATAAAGTCAGTCATCTATTGAATTGTGAAATAAAACCAAAGCAAGAGTACGACTCACTTTCAGATAAATAAGAAATGAACGTAATGTTCATTTCATAGCTCTAATCTATATATGTTCGCTGGAAACGCCGGAGGGCTTCTTAAATTAATTAATCCAGTGGAGTATGAAGGCATTAGCAACTTCAACAACCAAAAAATTATCATATTCTTATAAACTTTCAACATATGCAATGATTAAATATTTTAAATTAATTTTTTTGGTTTTATCTTGCTTGACTAGCAAATAAGAATAGCAATTCATCTTCAAGCAAGACGGTAAAAAAAAAAAAAAAAAAAAAAATTATCATGTTTGTGAAAGTTATTTCCTCTAATATTTTTTCATACAAATCCCTGATAGAGAAGTTCATGGATTCTTCCTTTTATTCCATCTGTTTATTGATATTTCCAAAAAAGCAAAAAAAAAAAAAAAAAAAAAAAAAAAAAAAAAACAATCATGTTCTTAAAAGTGCAAGGACAAATCTCCTTTTTAGTATCAAGAAAATTAAACGATGAGGACCTCCATATATAAATACAATGGACCCTGTATATAATGGATCACACAAATTGAAAGTAGACCCATACACGAATCACACAATGAATGTATCATAGTGAGAAAATGATCACACTTATACAATGACTATATAGTTGTTTCGATCACACAAATTAAAAAAAAAGATCCTATATATAATGGACCATGAAGAGTGAAACATATTGAGAAATTGGCCATGTATATACAATGGATTAGATGGTCTATGATCATTAGGGGTGAGAAAAATCTATTGGCAAAATTTATACTTTGAAATTGTTTAGTGACGATCGAGCATCAGGAGAGGATTTTAAAATTTTAAAAGTTTAAAATATATATGTGACACATTGCACACAGTGGTCACATGATTCAACAATGTAGTTATGTCCACCATTGAGCTAGAAACCTATAATAACAAAACCATAACCCACAAAGAACTAATCTAAGTAATTTACAAACTTTACTATAGAAGAACTAAGTTAGTGCAAAGAAAGAAACAATTAACTTATGAGGCACAATTTGTCAGATTTAGTAAAGGTTGGTCTTCAAAAGTAGGTTATTTTATTGAACTATAGCAATAAGTAAAAACATAACATTACTACTATTTATTACAACCTGATTACAAGTTAAGTAAACAGTCGTAATAGGCAAATTCTTATTCTTTTTCTGGTATGGCCATCAACTTTGGCTGGACGGATGCTTACAAGTCCGACACTTGATATTGTATAACTATAGAAGCAAAAAGGATTTGAGGTATATTTAAATTGTCTTTCTCCTTCCAACATCCCAATCATACATTTTTCACTGCGGCGATCTATCGGATACTATCAATGCCACCAAAGCCCTATGATGCGACTTTGCTATTTTAATATCATTTTCCTCAATTCACGCGCACTGCGGTTTTGATCCGTATGATTTATAGAGCCACCAAACACACTTCACTACTATTTCCACTGACATCAATATTCTTTCTTCCCCAACCATTCTAATGACAACATACCAAAACTATAAACATCCACTTTGTAAGACACATCGTAAATTTCAGATAATATTTCCTGCAATGTAGCCCATAGTCCCCCTTATACTGGCCATAGATACGCACTTTGCCCTTAGAGCATACTCTGGCTAGACCAAAATCAGAGATCTTTGAATAAAGTTATGATCAAGCAAAACATTATGAGGCTTGATATCTAAATGAAGCTGGATCTTTTGATCACAACCTTGATGAAGATACTAATACCTTTTAGCTTATGCTATAGCAATATCTTGAAGCTTATGCCAACTCAATGATAGATTATTATCGAATGTTGAAAATATAAACTTGTCTAGTGACTCATTTGGTAGAAATTCATAAATCAAAGCTCGTTTATAGCCATCTGCACAAAACCCAAGCAAGCGAACTATATTCACATGATGTATCGTGCCCATTGTTCCTAATTTCATTATAAACTCTTCTCCATTTCTTTGAAATCATCAAGGATCTTTAATGCAACAAAACTTCATTTGAGAGCTTTCCTTTGTAAATTCCATACCCTCTCGACCTAGCTTATCCTTGAAATGCCAGATCCTTTTAATATCGGGCATAGGAGTATTTTGAGGGCTTCGTGCTTCGATAATCCTCCAAAAAACTTTTGAATATTCAATTTATGCCTCTTTCAACTTATTAGGAGCGATAAAAAAGGAAGATTATGTAGATTCCCAGAGTGAAGTGAAGGAAACCAAGGATAACCTCTGCGCACATATATAAGGGTGGAAAACGGGTTTTTGTAAGCAAATGGAAGAGAAGAAGCAAACCAAATTGAAAAGAGGATGAAAAGGAAATCACCTGTAAGTAGCACTTTATCCATCGGAGCACCTGTAAGAGAACATAAACTTATTAGCTTACATGAGGATGTCACATGAGTTTTATTTTTGCTGGTGAATTTGGATTATTTTAACCTTGGTTTCTAAGGGCCTCTATGTCTAATTGATTTAATTACCATGTAATTGTTCTAGCTAAGCATGTGATGCCTTTCAAAAAAAAAAAGGCTAAGCATGTGATGAATATATAAGAGTGCAAGTTCACATTCATCCATTAGTACTATTTGGTTGTACAGTACCTTGTAAAGTTAATGAGTACAAACAGTCATAAGGAGGAGCTTGCAATGTGAAGATGATAAAGAAGCAGCGTTGTTAAGTACCTTTTGCTGGTTTAGGAATGCACTCGATTTCAGGTTCCCTGCTATTACTCCTCTTCTTCAGTTGGCATTTTCCTTGTGCTTCATAGCTCTGCACATTGGTTTTGACCAAATCATTGAAGACTCATAATCCTCATAAAGTATAAATTTGGAATTGTAGCATTGAAAATCTTCCGGCAAGAGGTTAAGTCCACTTCACTGAGATAGTTAGGGGAACGAGTGAAATAAACTGGGTCACTTGAGGAACAAGTGGAGGGGATGGATCCCCAAAACCCATAGGACTCCGATTTTTTTTCTGAACAATTGAAGAAGGAGACGGACATGGAGTATGTGAACTGGAAGGGTAAGGCAGATAAATTAAGGTTTACAATCCGCCTTTGAAGGCAATATTCATCATCAGGGTAATGGACAAACATCTCCTGAGAAGTGTAATTTATTTTCTTCACCCAGAGTTTGGCAGAATTGGGCAGCTCTAGTATGGTTCGCTTCTCTTCTGAGCATGTTAACTCAAACGCCGGATTGTAAAGTGGGTCCAGCCCAAATTTTTAGGCGGCCCAATTTTTTACACTTAAGCCCATTAGGGCTACAGCCTACAAGTTTTAACATAGAAAACTGAGGGAGCAGAAAAGAGGGTTTGCTGGTGCGTTTTTTCTGGAGCAAAAAGGAGGTGTGCTGCGCAGTTTTTTCTGGAGCAGAAAATTTGCAGCAGCAGTTTTATTTGCAGCAGAAATTTTATTCAGCCAATTTTTCCGGCAATCAGAGAGACTGATTTGTGCAGTGGCAGTGTGAAAGGGAATTTTTGAGACGCTTTTCGGTATCTTCATCAATCCTGTTTTGATTTGAGGCTAGATTTGCCTATTATTTTATTCACTATATTTGGATGATTTCATTGTTTTGGGATCACCTTGTTTAGAATTAGGTTTTGTACCTAAATTATTATAGTGGATATTTGGGTGGACTCCGACAAAGGTCCCGTGGTTTTTCCTCTTCTCACTTTGGGGGAGGTTTTCCACGTTAAAATTCTCTCTGTTATTTTTGTGATTATCTCCTTGGCATATTATTTTTCTCTTTGGCCAGATTTTTATCGAATTCCTAACAAAGTTAAATCAACAAGGGAAAATATTCAGTCTTGTGTTTATTTCCCAACACGGATATCCACAGTGGTCAGGGACTGGCTGGTCTTTTAGCCGGAACGGAAACCGGATAACCGGACCATGGTGGCTGCACCTTGACGCCTTGCACTCATCATATATTGAATCCTCCATCAACTGGGAACAACTCTCATAAACAGCAAGAAGAAGAAGAAGAGTAAAGGGATTCCCATTTTTAATTAATTAAGCAACTGCTACTTGATCTCTATAGTTTGAATTTGTACTGCTTTTCTCCCATTATATATTATAGATAGAGAGGTATAAGATATACAAATGCCCTTGAGTTTTACGTGTATGTCCTATTGGCTTAAACTCTTTTTTCCGTTTCTCAAGATACTTGACATTTACTGATACTTCGCTTATACTCCTATCAAGCCAAAAACGCCATTAAAAACTTGCTGAAATTTCGATGCTCAGTCATACTCCAACCATAAAAAAATGCCCGTTAAAAACTTGATGAAATTTCGACCGTCCAACATGTTGAACACAGCAGCAAGTAGGCAGATATTTTAGTCACTCACCTTCTTTGGAACTCACAACCCAACAGCAGAGTCTCTCTCTCTCTCTCTTTCTGTCGGCACAAGTCATGGGATTGGGAGCAAGCCTGATAATAGTAGTCCTCCATGTCTGCTTCCTTTCAGTTTGTGTTCTTGGAAAGGAAAAGGATGACAAGTACCCGATTTGCAGCCCCTCTTCCTGCGGCGATATTCGGAACATTTCCTACCCTTTCCGATTACAGGGCGATCCCCCCAGCTGCGGTTACCCTGAGTATGAATTGATTTGTGAAAACAATCATACTCTGACCATAAACCTCCAAGGTGGGAAATTTATGGGAAATTCTTGTTACACAGATCAACTACCATGATTATACCATTGTGGTAGTGGATCCTGGGCTCAAGAAGGGCAAGTGTTGGATCTCCAGTCCTCTCCATTCCATTGCTGCATATTACAGGACTCATCGAGAGTATCTGTATCGATTTCCATATACTTTGCCTCATTTCTGGGGAGCTGCCTATCGCTATAATTCGCCTTCTCAACAGACATTATTCTATATAATAGTTTTGATGAAATGCGAGGAGTCAGTCAGTCACGACGACTACATTCCTATTATTCCATGCAACACTACTACTACTACTACTACTTCCTCATCACCAACATATGTTTATGCAGTAGTCGGAGACTATGTGAGGGTAGAAGATATTCCGAATTCATGCACGATGAGCAGATATATGGCTATTCAACCATTGAAGGAACTTCCTAAGCCCAGCAACCTTTCCATGTCAGATTTGCAAGATTATTTGCTTATTCCCGGGCTTCACCTTTCATTTTTGCCTTTCTTCTGCAACCGCCAATGCACAATGAAAGGGCTAGAATGCTTATTCCCGGGCTTAGGGGGAGGGAATGGCGACTTCCAGTGCTACGAGTGGAACTACCAAATTCCCAACACTTCATAGAAAAATTGTGAGTGTCATACGCGCCCTCATATATACTTGATATTTCAAGGTGAAAACAAATTGAAATAACATACAATAATAATTTATTAATTTTAAATTTTCCTTTATTTTTCTTCTTTTATTTATTTATTTATTTTTGTATTTTCCTCCAAACTATTGAGAAACCACAAAGATAAACTGAATTCTTTTACCCATATCTGCATTCAAACTTTTCAAGAACCAAATGCAGCAAAAATTCTTTAAAAAAATGATTGTTAAATATTACATGCAGAAGTGGAGAGGTCTTTATTTCCCAATTTATTGTCGTTGAAAGACCAATAAGGAAAAAAAAAAAAGAAGCTAAATGGAAAGGGTGTGTGAAAAAAATGTATTAAATTACATGATAAAGGTTATAAGCCAAAATCCTAAGAGAATGAGTTTGAATTTTCTTTCCTTTTAGAAGAGTCAATTCATGGTATCTTATCATTCCTCAAGCCTCGCAATCAATGGTCTTCTTAAGCTATGACTGTTTAAGGCTATGTTTGGTTCTCGAAAAATGTTAAGAGAAATGAAAGAGAAATAAAATATAAAGGAAAAATTGAAGAAAAAGAAAAAAAAATAGAATTAAATCTCACATGTTATTTTTAATTAAGAGAAAACAAATTTGATATTCATAAATCCTGCTGATAAGGGATTTTTCACAACCTATAGAATCCCATCATCCGTAATCTTGCAGAGCCAATCGTGAGCCAAGTCCCCAACCTACCACATCTAGTGAAACGTGATTTTATAATGTAAATTAATTCCTGAAAACTGATCTACACACTGTATAAATCCACCTATTCTTCACCTGCATCAAGCCGCGCTTCCTTAATTTCACTGGTTTGGTTTAATCTTTCAGGGATTTGGAAGTTTATAACGGGTTATATATTGCTACCTTTTATTAGTAAGGTTTCCACTAAAATTTTCTTTGAAATAAAATATTTATTTCTATTCATTTTTCCTAATTTTTTTTACAAATCGGACTTTCAATGTTAACAGGGGGGCTATTTGTTAGAAAATTACGTTAACCTATAACCTTCTTTAGGTCTTGATCTAGATTAATGCGGAATGAAAATCAAGACTATAAATTATAGGTTCAGGAATTATACCTCCCATGGTGTAGATCTAGGTGACCGCCTTGATCCCGCGATGTGAGGAAGACGTAAGTGGCTTTTGCATCACGATTCGACTTCCTCTCAAAAGCTCCTCACAATAGCACTCCTCTCAAGTGAACTCGTTTTACGAGACCTCGGGATGAGATGAGAATGAGATGGCTTTCTCCCTTTTATAGTAAAAAACCGGGGTCCAGTGAGTTTACTGCAGATGATGCGGCTGGGCTAGTCCATCCCCTCCCCATCTGAGGATGTGTTTAAAGATCGGATCCTCGACCTCACAGCTTATCACATGGGACACAATAGTCGATCACGCTATCTTAATCACCTATCGCTCTACAAGTTGAGCCAATATGAAAATAACATTATCACTTGGTTCAACATTGTAGGTTTAAAAAATAATTTTGTTTTAGAAAAGCAAAAAAAATAAATAATAATTTTTGACTCATAGGGTGATAGTGAACATGAAAATTCTTTTGTATGGCCATACATTATTTTAGAAAACAATATGACAATTAGCCCAAACCTTATGTGATATCTTTATACTTAAGTAAGATATCATAATTACATGGCTTGTAGGCGGTTATATTTTGGATGGCAAATACTTCCCTTCCTGATCACAATGTAGTTAGTGCTCTTATTAAGTGCTTTATCTTAGTATTAATTCTTTGTAATTAGGCACTCCACTCTTTAATGCAATAAAATCTCAAATATCTTTAGTGTACATAAAATGAGATAAAGCCCCGAAATATTGCATTAAAATGTCAGAAGAGTTACAATAATGTCATGACCTTTAATCCTTCGAAAGAGTTCCTGAGTCCCATTACATCAACATGACTTTTATCTGATTTGGCGGGAGCCCTTTAGTCATGGGATACGCTGCAAATTAGCAATGTGCCTATATGCTCGATGATGATTTACTCTCTCACATTTTCGCACCACCATTTTTATATCAATGTGCTTGCTGCGGCTCCACTTTTATTGTTCTTAGAGAAGAACAACTGCTTTGCGGCATTATCACAAAGAAGCTTTATTGGCTTCGTCACTGTATCCATCACTCTGCCACGAAGAGAAAATTTCTTGACCATAATGCTGTTTTATTTGCTTCATGGCATCGACAAATTACCTCCATAGTCGGGATCTTTGTAAGAGTACGCGGTGCTTTTCCGTACCCCTTTGCCTGCTTGGCTAACATAAAATGTAACTGAAGTGAACTCGAGATCTTAGCGGCCTGTAAGTGCATCGTATATCGATCAAATCCGGATGATCGGACTCTCGTAAGCATACTTAGTCCTTGGTTCCCTGGAGATATCGCATAACTTTGCTTAGCCGGTGTCGATGTCTATCCGGGATTACTTTGATATCTTCCCGACATTCCCACGGCGAATGCAATGCATACAGTCTAATTTGAAACCTCTAAATATAGACGGTACCAAGCTACGAGATGCATATAGAATATTCTTCATGGATTCTAATTCAGAGAATTCTTGGGACATTGTAGGCAAAGTGAATTTGTCACCCATAACAATAGGAGCTATTAGACGGAACAATTTCTCATAGTATTAAACCTTTCTAAATTTTATTGATATAGGTATTACGAGATAACCCCAGAGATCTTTTAGATCTATCTCTATATCTCAATTCCTAAAACAGGAAGCCTCCCTATCTTTGAAGAATGAGAGAAATGTGTTTAGTCTCCTAATTAATCCCAAGTTATTACTTGCCAGACAAAATATCATCAACATACAGGACTAGAAACGTGAATTTACTCCCACTGACCTTGATGTATATACATTGATCTACAATATTTTCCTCAAAACCGAATGAGGTAATGATATTGTGAAACTTCATATACCATTGTCGCGAAGCTGTTTTGCTTGGAAGTATAGACTGCTTTGGATTTTGCGGACAAGATGATTACCTTTTAAAATGAATCCTTCAGGAATTTGGAGTCATGTATACTTCCTCCTCAAGTTCTCCATTCGGGAATGCGTTTATCCATGCGATGCGGCTCCTAAATCAAAATGAGCTCTGAGGGCCATGATTATCCTTAGTGAGTCCTTCTTGGAAGCTGGAGAGAAGGTGTCACTTGATAATCAATGCCCTCCTTTTGAAGGAAACCTTTGTAGCAAGTCTTGCATATATCTTCGATGTTACGAGGCATCGGTTTTGGTCTTATAGACCCACTTGCGGCCTACATACGAAAACTTTACGTAACTCTACTAGATCCGGACTTGATTGTTTGCCATTAGGTTAATTCATCCCTTCATTGCATCGAGACCATTTTTGAGTCACATGCGGCTCATGGCCTCTGAAAAAGAAATGGGGTCTTGATTGAGTCCAGACATGTAGCCGGTCTCCTGTAAGTATACAACATAGTCAGATGGAATGGCCGACTTCCTGACTCTTGAGGATTTTCTTAAGTCCGATTGGTCTACCAGGCGTTGTAGTGCGATCCCGAACCACTTGTTGTAGTTCTGAATGGCCCAGCTCAACTACTTCTTCATGAGGTTCTGGATAGGAGGATCGGTTATCGCTCCTTCGCCCAGGTTGTGATCTGAATAGGGAGTTGTTGAGCCATAGTAGGTATGTGCCCACCAGGTTCAACACCACGACCTGAAAGTGTATAGTCTTGTACTTATTCTATCACAACTTTATGAGAACGACTCTCATCAATGTTATAATCCTCAAAGAAATACGGCGTTAAGTGCTTCTCTGACTTTATCGTGTAGGAAGGGACAATAAAACCTATAACCACTGGACTTTTACATAGCCAATGAAACCACTTTATTTGTCCTTAGGTCTAATTTCCTTTCCTCATGTGGGTTGTACACCCTTACCTCTACTTGTGACCCCATATATGTACATGGTTTAAACTAGGCTTCCATCCATTCCATGGCTAGAAGGTGTTTTAGGAACTGACTTGGATGGAACCACGTTGAATAATACCGCAATTTGTCTTCAAGGGGCTTCTCACTCATGTTAGGAGGAGATTTGAGACACTTGTCATGCTCCTTACCATGTCCATCAATGTCTGATTCCTTCTTTCCCGTGACACCATTTTGTTGCTTGGGCGTGCCGGAGTGTCGTATGCTAAAAATTTCACGATTCCATTTTCCTCGAGGAATTTAGCAAATGGACAGTCTTTGGCCTTGGTCGTGAAGACCTACCATAATACTCACCACCCCTTTGCTCCGGATCTTACAATTTTGATACTCAATCCCGGATTGTTTCTCTACCTTTATAGACTTTGAAAGCATCTAGTGTAGTTTGTCATTTAGAAGATAGAATACATGTATCTTGTAAAATCATCGATGAAGGTAATAAAATACCTTTGACCATTAAGACATTGGGTGGTAAATGGTCCACGGATATGATGGAGATTATCTTGAGTTTTGTATCACTTCTCTTAGCTCCTTTATTGGACTTGTTGGTTTTGCTTTCCCTTTATGCAACCTAAACAAATGTCGAGTCGATGAAGTCGAGTGTCAGAATGACACCATCCTTCACTAACCTCTTTAGGCGCTCTATTGAGATGTGACCTAATCTCCTATGCCATAAGCTAGATGAGTGATTATTTATTACACTGATATTATTTCTATTGTTATGCGTTGTAGTTAGTGAGTGAGCACATTTTGGATCAAGACTTAGACAATATAAACCATCACATTAATTTACGAGGAGCGATAGGTGCAGATCTTTAATAATCGGAAAAGATACATCTTTAAACTGAAAATTAATACACAGTAAGCTAGTCTAGATCTGGAATACTAGATTCTTAGAGGAAACTAGGAATATAAAAGTCTTGTCAATTCAGCATTATCCAGTGTGTAAGAACTAACTGTATGTCCCGACACCTTCAGCTGTGCGGCATCTTATTTCTGAATAGGCGCATAGTTGCCTCACTTGGTTTCCTTAGGTTTGAAACCCTGCATACTTGATAGAAACATGGATATAGAACTGAGTCAATCCACCATGTGTTAGCATATAAATCATAGAAATTTACAAAATTTGATTCATAACACACTAACGATGTCATACCTTCATTTTTCTTGAGCCATATCTAGTACTTGATGCATTCCTTCTTTATGTGACCCTTTTTCTTGCAGAAAAAACAAATTGGTAGCTTTTTGTCACCCGTTTTCTTTATGGGGACATCTACTCCCTTGCCTTTATCTTTTGGATCACTTTTGGATTTGCTGGTTTGACCTTTCTTGTGAGACCACAGATTCAACACATTTCAAATCTTTCTTGCTTCAACTTTGCCTTCCTCCACGGACACACATGTTCCAGCAATTCATTGGCCGACCGGCTTCTCCTTATGTCATGCTTGGAGACCTTAAATCTTTGCCATAGTAATTTGGCGGTGAAGTCAAGATAAAATAGACTAGGAATGACTACGAAAAATGAGCCGCAAGGCCTTCGGTTGGCGGATATATCTCATCTCCATTATATGTCCTCTCACATTTTGTGCTCCCTTTTAACCTCATAGAACACAATTGCCATTAGAATTGCTAGCTTGAGCTTTATCAGACTCTAAGCTGATATCAATGGCCCCGTCAGTTCTTTACTTGAGTTACGCATTCGAGATAGATACATATATACGGCTGATCATGGTCTTGATCACCATCATCTTGAGGCAGTTGGATACCATACATGGCTGTATAATGCCTGATTGGCTTGAGTGCTTTGCTCGTTGGAGTTTAGGCTCATCTATCAGAAGGCAGGATCTGAATCCATACACTGTACTTGAGAAGCGCATCTTTCCATAGTTTATAATTATCGGACAATATAGATAGTGAGTTGGATCAAATGAAAGCGGTGTTAAATCTTTGAAAGAACAAAATTATATGCTTACTATTAGTTTAAAAGCGACAATTATCATTAAATGGCATTGTAATTATTGCTTTCTCTAATAACTTCTGGCACGCTAATTATTTAGTGATAAAAATCTTTGTCCCTTTGGCGAAACGCTACCGCATGGGATTTTTATCTAACTGTTTTTATATGGCTAATGGGTGATATACTAAAACTAATAGTATCTGTACTTTTTTGTGGGCATAGGGACCCATTAATCTCAGTATACTCTAATACTATATTTGATCATATTCTTGTTATTTATCGGAGTCACTTTACTGTGAAGTAGGGTGATAAATTTTAATCTAAAAAATATAATTGCAATGTGCATTAATGATTTATTTGTAATTTAACATCAAATATATATATATATATATATATTCAAAATTATTTTGTGTAAATTAGCTTTAGAATTTAGTTTGCAATACTCATATAATTAAATAATAAAAATTTGGCAAACTAAATAATATTTAAATAACAAAATAATCAAATACTATAACATCAATAGAAATCTCTTGAAGTGTTAATGGGCTTACTATTATTTTCAGTATTAAATATAAGTAAATTAAGCTTTATTTATTGAAAATAGTAAGGATTTTAATTCCAAAACACTGATCCCTCTCCTCTCCCCGATAGTTGCTCTCCCCCTTCCTTGAATTTGTCTTATTCATGACCAGCTTCCTTTCCCATTCGCTAAACTTCAGGCTATGATTATACATGTGAAGCCATTATATTATGATCCATTGCACACAACGGTGCCTGCGGCTTTCACCTCGCGTGACTGCGCGTGGCTAGAAGACTTGAGAGATCTTGGGGAGAGCACTCTGTATCAAGGGGAGAGATCTGCATCACGGGGAGGGAACTGGTGGGGAAGGCAGACACATGGAGTTGCCGTCATCTCATACAAAACACGCCCCGAATATTCGTGAATAATTGCAACAGTTCTATTGATCCAGTCATGGACCCCGAATAAAATTACATATAGAAGATTGAGATGATCGTAACTCCACAAGAATTTTCCTTAGCAAGCACATCCATAAACATTACGAGAGAAAAAAAAAAGCGGAAATGCATGATCTATATCTTTATACGATGAATTTTTTTTTTTGCTGATCAACGATTTCATTGATTTACGGTCATTTGTAAGATCAAACATCATGGACACAGAACCTATTGCTCTGATACCAAGTGTTAGAAAATTACGTTAACCTATAACCTTCTTTAGGTCTTGATCTAGATTAATGCGGAATGAAAATCAAGACTATAAATTACTTAGATTGAGGTGCTACCTCCGGCCATGGTGTAGATCTAGGTGACTGCCTTGATCGATGGGGAAGGCGAGAGTGGCTTGTGGATCACAATCTTGATCTTCCTCTCAAAAGCTCCTCACATTAGCACTCCTTCTCTCAAGTAGACCACGGTTTCACGAGAAGCTGGATGAGATGAGAATGAGATGGCTTTCTCTCCCTTTATAAGTAAACCGGGGGTCCAGTGAGTTTACTCACGAATGATCTGGACAGTCCATCCTCCCATCTAGAGGGATGTGGACTAAAGTCCGAGATACGACCTCCTACACTTATCACATATGGGCACACAATAATTGATACCTTATACTAATCACCCTATACAACTCCTACAAGTTGAGCCAATATAGAAAATCTAACACTATTTTCTCCCTACACCTTCACATTCGGAGGTAAGATTGCTACTCGTAATTATTAATTTCGCATGAGAACGGGACTAATATGGCTTTGATGGTTTGATGTAGGTCTTCGACAAGAACTTGGTAATTGCGACCTTTACTATCTTACCTGCAACCTCTTCATGATTGGTAAGAGTACTTTCTTTTCTTACATGTCTCCTATTTTAATGTTATTTATGTTTTTCACTTACAGTATTGCTCTAAATATATTTTTAAATATGTTGCATTTATTTCTTTTACTAGGAAATTTGGATCACTGCGTATTCTTAGTAAGGCTACCAAATTCCAACCTACGATTTTTTCTTCCTTTGTGTGTGTATGTAAATAAGTCAAAATAATGGAATAAAACTGGGGTCGTCTTCTTATCCAAGGATCCAGTTCTATGCAACCAGACACATATTGATTTTTTTTTTTTTGCCAATCAAATTGCTCCCAAAGCAGTGCACTTTTAAGCATGCTGAAAATCGATTTCGCTGAATTAAGTGGTGTCCAAAGTATTTGTCGAGCATAGAGTGACAATTGAGCGGGCCAGGCTAAGTGGGTTGGTAAATCGGCTGACCAAACATGGCACAGATTTTTAGAACCAAAAATATAGCGGCCTAGCGGCCTAAATCAGCGGGTGGGCCAAATTTATTTTTGTCCTTGCGGAGTATAAATTTATAGCCCGGCCTAAGTCTAATTTCGGGTGAATGGGACTAGCCCGGTGAGGCTGGACTTAAATTGCCACCCTCTAATTGGGCGTAGCTCTCTGTAAACCATGACCACACATTTTTGCTATCTTTGTTTCTTTTTTTCTTTTTCTTTTTTGAGATATTCCAGCTTTTTCACTTGACATTTGATTTGTGTTTAGTCATAGGAAGGGCTCTCTTTGGGATGTTGTGCCTATTTGCGTTTTTGATTTACAAGTTTCATCGAAGACATCTATCGTGGATGATGAAATCGAAAAGAATTTAATAATACAAAATCGACCCATCAAGTACTCCTATTAGACATAAGAGGATGACTCATAACCTGCGAATAAGTTCGTTCAAGGAGGTTTTGGCTCCGTGTATAAAGGAAAACCCGAGTGGTCACATTGTAAATTTGTGAAGTATTGATCATGTCAAAAGCTAATGGACCAGATTTAATCCAATGGGGTTGCTCTGATAGGAAGAATTAAATCATATTAATGTGGTGGGCTTGTAGGATTTTGTGTACAAGGGTCAAAGTGGGCACTTATTTATGACTTTATGCCCAATGGTTCTCTCGATAAGTTCATTTTCTTAAAAAAGCAAAACTTTATTAAAGTTGGGAAAGATGAACAAGATTGCGAGTTGGGTGGGGCGTGGTATTGAATACCTACATCGAGGTTGTGACATACCAAATTCTACATTTTGATATCAAGCCACATAATATCCTTCGATGAGGACTTCACACCAAAGTTTCAGATTTTGGCCTTGCAAGCTATGTATTCAACGGATGAAAGTATGGTGTCTCTCCCACTTTCTTGCACGAGGAACATTGGGATACATTGCTCGAGGTATTCTCAAAAACATTGGGTGTCTCATACGGTGATGTTTATAGTTTTGGAATGTTGTTAATGGAGATGGTGGGAAGAAGAAAGAATGTGAATGCAAATACGGAACACTCAAGTAAAATATATTTTCCATCATGGGTTTATGATAGATGTCACCAAGGGGAAAACATAGACTTGGGAGATGCCACTGAAGATGAAAAGAAGCTTGTTAGGAAAATGGTGATCGTTGCACTATGGTGTATACAAATGAAGCCCATAGATCGTCCTTCAATGAGCAAAGCCTTGGAGATGTTAGAAGGAGAGGTTGAGTTGTTAGAAATGCCTCCTAAGCCTACTCTACACTCCGAGGAAATGTCAGTTGAGAATCATATGAGCAATCGATAGAAGCATAACTACACTCGAAGAGCAATTCCATGGGTACAATTTCATTAAGTGGAAGGTAGTGTAGCTTTTTTCTAACCTACAAGTTATTTCCTATGATATTATATATTTTGTAATATAGAGGCACAGGTGTGGCCTATAACTCTTCTTTCAAGGTTCATATAATGTAATATTGTCTTGAGGCATTGGCATGATACCCTAGCAGCAAGCATATAATAAATTTGTAACTAATAACCGTTATCTATGTCTTATATGATTTAAGTAGCACTGAATATGAATGCTAATTGATGGTCTAAGGCATGGTTCCATAGTACTCTAATGATTATTAGTTTAATGAACAACACCATATGACTTTAACACCAAAAATATATAACACTAAACAAAGTAAACTAACTTTATATAAGAAGAAAAACATAGAAATAATGAGAATAGAAGAAGGGACACAATTTTTTATGATACGAGCATCTTACTTGTGTTCATGAACGAAAATGTCGGAAAATTACGCCGATATTTAAGAGGAATTTGGATATGGTGTTGGGAAAGACTATTAAATACAATTATTCTAAAAATGATCTTTCCCTCTTGTGTGCCAAATATAGAGTCAACAAACAATTAACCCAACAACAAAGCCAACGGGCAACAATAAATCAACTCTGATGGGACAATGATTTTAAATGGAAAACCCTTAATGAAAAGGTAAAAACAAGGACGTAGGCCATAAACTTCCATAATTTAAACAATGACAATAATGGGTTACACCAAGTTCTTCTCTAGCAAGCAAACTAGAGGTTCATAACAATACATCAAGAATATCATTCTTGGAACACCAAAACAATAAACATCATCCCAAGGATGGATAAATCAAGAGAAAAGAGGAAAGATCTCATCAAAGGGTGGAATGACCAAATGGGTATTGTGGAGAGCTTGCCCTACGGCTTACATGCAAGGCTTATGAGTATGCCATCATCTTTTGCCCCAATGCCATCCTCTTCAAACGTCGTCCTACCCTTTTCATTGTTGATCCTTCTACCCCTTATTGTGCCTTTGCTTATATGAGAACTGATTCTTTACAAGATAAATTTACTTTGTACCAGGCTTGTTAAGAATTAGGTGTATCTAGAAGGAAGGAATACGAGATGAAGAAATCTCTTTGAATTGATTCGATTTCTATGGATGATTAGGATGAAGAAGATTTAGAATTTGTAATTGAATTTTGGCACACAAATCAGAATCACAAACAACATTTGACATGGAATACTGCTCCCAAGTAAAAGAAACAAAGACTAGAGAAGAATAAATCACAACTCTAATATCTGTTGTTTTCTTATTGACCAAGGAAAATTGGAAGTAAGTCACTTGGGGTTGTTGATCACTCAATGATTCATTGTATGTATCATAAAAGAATAAAGGGTACATGAATAACCCTTTTATTTCTTCGTCTTTGTTTTCTTTTGAACTTGAGCTTTCTTTTTCACTTTCTTTGATGCCTTCGCTCCTGCGGTTTTACCCTTCTTTCGTATACCCCCCTGTGAACCATCAACCACATACATGAATATATTATGTGAAGGCAAAGAGTTTTATGATTTCATGGAAGAACATTGAATTACTGAAGGAGTTTCTGGAGCATACAGATGCTTTCTCGGCTTTTCATTTTGTTTTTCCATTGGTTTGCTTTTCATCACCCTCATTTTGGTCGGTTGTGATGCGCTACTCGGCATCTTATCGACATCATCTTAGAATCAAGGAAAATCCTTCTATTATCCCTGCATACATGAAACCATTGCATGGAAAGGAGGAAAAATGCATTTCTACAAAGAAAAATATCAAATGATGCAACAATCACTCTAACTGAATACTCAAAAAAAACAAAAAAAAAGGAATGCTAACCTTCAAACATTGTTCAACCTTATGAAACATTAGATTGTGGTTTCAGTTGAATAAAGTCATTCATAACAGCCTCCACCTGATGGAGAAATATACAATCCCAAGTCAATAAACAAAATAAAACCATTCATGCCATTTTCTCCATAAGACATTAAGTACACCTTTTCAGTACTTTTAAAAGCAAACTAGGTAGAGAGTTTCAAACATGAAAAAAAAATCTTCATTGTGAGAAATATATTCTAGGATAAAATAAAAGAATCCCCCCCAAAATAGATTACATATTTCTTTAAGATATTAAAGGTGAGAACTCTAAAGATAAAAGAAAATCAATGGACAAACCTTTAGCCAGCTACTAGTGACTGAAGAAGAAAATTATGTGTTGATAAAGCGCAACCCAAATTACTTGAATTGAATACAAAATTAGATGAGGGTTTGTGCTACATGTTCCAATAATGTAATCTGAGGCTAAGAATGAGGAAACTGTCAAAATTAAAAAATAGACTTACAATGCAGAATGTCCTGGAAGGAACTATTGTTGTTTTATAAATGGTTCCTGCAAATTAACCAAAATTTAAAGGAACTAGATGAAGGCTACTAATCTTTAGAAATATGCAAAGAAGAAACTATACTAAAGACGTAGATTAAGCAAATCTTGAGTAACTTATAAATTTGTAAGCATGACTAGTTCACCACTAGCTCTTGGTTTCATATGAATTTGGAAGCATGACTAGTTCACCAATAGCTCTTGGTTTCATATGAAACCCAGTGTGACAATATTTACTACCAAGCATAGGCTGAACTATTTCATAGTTCTATTAGATATAAAGAGAGATTATATTATAGATCTGAATAGAAACACTAAAATGGACCAATCATCAGTAACAAAAGAATTATTTTTTTTATAAGTGCACAATTTTGTCCCCACTAGAACTTGAACCTGGTCCCCTCCCCTCCCTATGCCCATGGCTAGCCCTTGACCACTAAGCTAGGCCTTATTGGCATCAGTAATAAAAGAATCATGAGATCATAAAACATAGAACATTTCCTTTTACATCTAAGAACGTTTCATGATTTTTGGATGGGGTATCTATAATTACCATTCGCCCGACATCACCCATATCCCTGCTCAAATCTATAGATTCATCTTCACACTCAACAAGAGCCTACAAAAATACCAAAAAAAAAAATGATTTACCAACAACTTCCCTAAATGTACTTTATTTATACATCAACATACATGCAATACATATAGGGAATGGGAGGTGGTGGCACAGAAGTCGAGTTGGAAGCTGAACCAAGTTTCCTCAATAGGAATTATTGAGGGTTCAATTCCAAATGCTTAGCATATGGCATGTAAGATTAAATGAGACGTGGATCAACTACTTAAGTTTCAGGGAAGCAGCCTTCTCAATGGAAAAACAGCTCTTTACGCCTGGAAAAAATGGCTCTTTTCAACACATCTAAAATTAGTTGAATTATTAAAACAAGCATTACCAATCTCGAGCCACGATTAATTCAGAGCTATTCACTTTCGGCCGTAAAAGAACCAACTGCATAAGGGCCAGATGGTGACAAAATTAAGTACAAGGTCCAGCATATTAGAATCACAAATTATTGAATGCTTTCTCCTAATAGATCTGTGAATTCTAATCATTTTAAAACACCTTTATAGCTTGAAGATCGATAACTGACACAATTGATGAAAAGGAAGGTTGAATAATTCGATGATGAAATGCGCTTTCATCGAGTTAGCCAGATAATCGCATAAGCCATTATAGCGCATATTTTATAGAGGATAGGCTGATGGCATAACACGACTTTTGAGGTGCAATGCTTATGACAACACTCCTTTCTTTGATGCATAACACAACGATCACTAAAATAATGTACCAAAGAAAATTTGAAACTAAAAATGGAGATATGATCATATTAAACGGTCATGAACAGAAGATACCAAGTTAGAGCATGCTATATATTTATAGGTTTTAAACAGCGATGAAGAAAATAACAAGGCAACAACATGGCCTAAATGCATTATTTTCATAATTCATCCCCAGAAAATCCATATTTTTTAGAATTCATTCTAACAAAAATGCAATATTTATTATAATGCATTTACAAGGGGCAAGATAAGTAGTTCCCTGATGATTTGGAGAGAGGCTTGTCGGTCGTTTCTCAAACTACAACTGGAATCTCCCTAGCAGTTCATAAGAAGATAGTTGAAAGAAATTGGTATGCCATGACAAATAAAAATATGTGTCTACCTTTGAGTTGATGGACTTTGTTAGAGCACAGGAGATAGTCACAGGGAGGAGACTACAAAATTTCACCAGGTTAAATCAATGGACCAAAGACTAGATGAAGAACCTTCCAACATATTGAAGCTTCTTAGTTGAGGTTCAGTATGCTTATCTAATGTTTCTTCCTCCAAAAGTTCCGTGTCATCATTATGCCCTATATTCATTGATATATCCACATAGAATACAATTACAAAAATAAAAAATAAAAATACATAGAGAAAATGAAAAGTGGAAAGCTTGTTTAACTGACTTATATTATGACCCATGTCATTTCTGAACACGAGATTGATCATTCTAGCCCTTTTTTTACCTCTCTCTTTTGTTTCACCATTTGCTTTCTTCTTTTTAGTGGATATGTGTTCCACTTTAACACGTTGTTTTGGTGAATTTTCCTTTGAAGCCTCATTCAACAAGGGCTCTTAACCATTCTCGATGCTGTGACATCACTTTTCTTTGTCCGGGCAGGTTGTTTCATGCACAGATGATTCTTCATGAAGGGTATAATCTTCTCTCATGGGGTTATTATCTGGACAAGACTCGGATTCTAATGACAATATCCAGACTGAATGATTTCATGTATGTTCAACAAAGGAAATTCTTGAAATAAAAATCTATAGAAAGGTGATAGCAGACTAACAAGTTGCTTCAAAGAATTTTAAAGCCCCTTAACAGAACGATAGTTACTATAGTTGATACAAAGAAACACTAGGATCTTTCAATTCCTGTGATTGCTTATAGTAAACTAGAAGGCCAACCAAGATAATTGCTGATATAGCTTGAGTGCGACAAGACAA
This sequence comes from Tetrastigma voinierianum, assembly GCA_016808115.1. Lineage (NCBI taxonomy): Eukaryota > Viridiplantae > Streptophyta > Magnoliopsida > Vitales > Vitaceae > Tetrastigma > Tetrastigma voinierianum. Next base: position 338,684 of record JAEQBH010002345.1, on the reverse strand, counting down.
AGGAGGTGAGCATGAGGGTTTAAATACAGGTGATGCCACTTACTGTATTTCCCCGAAAAAGTGTATCCATATCCATTGGATAATCACACAAGTGTGCTATTAAATTAAAATGTCGGTATGACAAAAAGAAAGAATGGAATAAATTGAAATTATTTTATTAATTATATCAAAATGGCCTCGTCAAGTGATTTTAGTTTAGGATGTTACTCTTGGTAGCGGAACATTTGGATCATAGTCGGCCCAGATGCTCTTCAGTGATCTAAATAGTTGATTTTAAAGTTAACTTCAGTTATTCTTGAACAAGCTGCACTTTCATGAAAGAATTAAGATGAGTCCACTGCTATAAAATACCTAAATCGGTTCACTTTAATTTCCCTCTGTGAAACGCTCCTTATGCAAATGGGTTCAGTCTTTCTTTAGACATAGTATGATAAATATTGATAGATGATAATAAACGAAGGTTTAAAATATTGAAAGATATCTAAGTGTTCTACAAGGCGGTTGGACCGTGTATTAAATTATTAGTTGCTTCATTTTGAAAGTGATAATAACTCGTACTCAATATAACCATTTTCATGGCTCAAAAAAATATATATCAAAAAAACTAAAACAAGCCTAGGAGTATAATTGATTAAAATAGATACCTACGATGAGATATCATAATTGTTTTCCCACTGCTGACGAATGCAGTGGCATGGTATCTGATTTTTCTTTTCATTTGTTTAATTAAGACTGTAAACTAAATTGGATATTATTTTCCCAAACATGACTATTAAATGTTTCGATGAATATGAATACATAGTTCAATGCTTCTTTGTTTCTTTTACCATTTCATAAAAGCAAAAGGAAAAGGAAAAAGTTCTGATTCAGGAACCCGGAAAGACATCTCATATTTAGGGTTGCTTAGAGTCTTGCAGATCGAGAAGTATAATTGATATCTACATGCAAATTTAAGATTGAAAACAATTGTGTGGTTTGATATATGAGAGGAACCAAAGCTGATATTGAGGGAGGAGATGACTTCATGAAACTTGATAGATAAGCAATCCTTGCGACAAAACTTCTGCCCACATTAGGCTCCCCATCGGATGCTTCTTCATTCGAAGCCTTCTCATGACCTTCATTCCCTTGCATCACTTTCATTGTTTAGATTACAGCCTAATTAGGAGTAGTATGACATTATCACAGATGATATCTTTATTGAATTCTAGCAAACATAAATTTGTATACGGCCGCGTATATACCTTGCTCTTGTGATTGTTTATTTTCTGTTTTTTATTTGTAGATTTGGGATCTTTTGCTTTCAGCCTTTTAATTGGGGACTTTGCTTTTGGAGTACCATTGAATGGAGAATCTACATCTTTACCCTCCCTTAAAGACTCTTGGTGGAAGTGGAATGCGAGAAAGATAACATCAAAATTTGGATGAGTTGGTGCACATTTAACAAAATAAATTCTCTCAGTAGGCATACAGAAAAAATGATAGTAAACAACTATAAAGCCAACAAAGCAAGCAAAATCCACCAAAAAACAAAATGAAAAAAGCAAATACAAAACTATTTTTAATACCTTTTTTTTTCTTTTTTAGCCGATGAACCTTCCATGGCTAATCCCTGAAGACGATGCATGACGACAAATTATTACTAATGCAAGAAATGGTTTAACAATAATTTTTGGGTAAACTATGGTGTGACAAGCTAACCCGGGGTAAACTCTAAAGAATGTACAACTAATAAACTCAATGGTACTAACAAAGAAGCCGTGATGAATCCGAAGCCATTTCCTTTTGCATTGGAGCGCGGTCCCGATATGGCTCTAAGTCATTCCTAGACTTAATCCCAACACTCTTCGCTCCATAAAACCTAAAGAGGGTTTTGAAAATTGAAAAAGCATTGTTTGGTTGTAAGTAGATAAATCTCCCGAGGGTTCCTCCCTCATTCATTTCATTTGAATCTGTGAGGACAACATATCGAATACATATATCAGATTTACCCCTTAATAGTCGCCATTCCAGCGATCATTAGAACCCAGTAAATATTGATAAAACTTCAAAAATTCAAAAAATGAAATCGAGTTAAATTGCAAAAGAACTGAAATCAGAACAAAATATCAACACAATCATTTTCTTTAAACTCCTATTTAGTCGGAGCGTCTTGATTGGTAATACACAGGAAGAGATCGACCAATCGGAGATTCATCCACAGGTGCTCATCCTTGACCTTTATGGCTGAAAATGCGACATCCACCAATGCGGGTCACCGTTTAAAAAACCGGTCTACGATGAGGACAAGGTCCGCTGGTCAGTAGCTAGCTATTTAACAATTAACACGAAAATCCGGAGAATGATCAAAGATTCAGCACCACGGAATCTCTATCAAACAAACACAATGAAAGTTGGAAAGGCAGGCCCCTAAGCAAAGAGCCACTAGATGGTAAATTACAAATGTTTGTGTGATAGTAATAAAGGCTGCCAATCCAGGCTTCATCAGATAGTAGGGTTCGAGACGGAAGTACGCAACCAACCTAGAGACCATTCCCTGAGCTTCGGAACAAGAATTCCGCATCATTAGAGAGGATTTCACCACTCCTTGAAATCAAGCAGAATTCTCTGCTTGAGAAAAAAGCTTAAATCCAAAAAACAAAGGGTGCGAATATCCTTATCATATTTTAAGATGGATGTCCTCGATGGAGGGAACTTACCATCCCAACAGAGAAATTTGTAAGGGAAACCCTAGTCCTGAGCATTGGCAATTTCACAGTCATAGTAGAAATGGAGAAGTCCTAACCGCAACATAAACAATACGAAACATGAAACTGCAATCCTAAATGAAATGCATAAAAGAATAACAGTCCCTCTTCCACTCACTTTCTGGGGAAACAAACGGAAAATCCCCAGTGGCCAACAAAAACTCCGTTAGAAATCTCATAAATGGATTAGCCACCTGAGTAGAGAGGAAATCGCGACCAAGCATCCATCGGCATGGGCGAACTTGAGTGTAGGCTTTGTGGCCCATGATATATATATATATATATATATTGAAGTACTTAAAAAATAAAAATATATATGTAAATTCTTTTTCTTTTAATGCTAAATACTTAAATTATACTGTGGTAAATTGTCTTTATTCGAGCTTGAACTTGGCACCCATCCCCTTCCTATGCGTTATCTTTTGAAACATTGAGCGCTAAATATATATATATATATATATATATATATATATATATATATATATATATATATATATATATATATATATAAATACTTAAAAAAATATATATGTGAACACTTTAGTTACAATGTGGTTAACTCTTACACGGAGTCTTCTCATTGGAACTCGAGGAAACAAGACACGTTCCTTTACAATAAGCTACTTTTAAACGTTTAGTATTCTACCACATAAACTAGACATGATAAATAAATATATGTGAATTATTAGTCATATTACAATCATAATATCATCAAATGTTTTTTAGGTAGCATTATAAATCATTTCTAATTTTATTAATTTTTGTAATGATAAACACTTTAGTTACAATATAGTAAATTGTCGCCATGAATATATTTAAGATTCATCCCCTCTGTCACCTTATACTTTGAAACATTGAGAGCTATATCTATATATATATATATATACTTAAAAAAAAAAGGTAATTGATAGAAATAATTCATAGTTTGGTCTATCTTCTTTAATTAGTCTCACATACTGATTAACTAGGAATAACCCTAGTTTTAAGAGTCTCTAACCTTAGAAGTGACTTAAAAATGTCACGTGTTACTATCTAATTGGTCCCAAAAATTTTAATTTTTTAAAAAAATATTAAATTTTATCCCACCCTCTCTCTCCACTAGCCACCTCATTATTCGGTGTTTGAGAGGCAATGCGACGGTAGGGTTTTGTTCCCACCTTCTACATTCTTCACCTTGCTTGTCTGCTTCTTCTTCCTCTTTCCTTTCTTGATTTTTCTTATTAAAACTCAATTATTTAGTTTCAGTTTCTCTTCTTCTTACCAGATTACAACAATTGTTCCTGCGTTGCGAAACGATGTTGTTTGAGTTTTTGATCATGAAGCGCTCTAAAGTCCTCGAATGGATTCATGATACAGAAAACACAAAAACCGTTAAAACCAAGGCCGATTACGAAAAGGGGATAAGAGGTGAAGGAGTTTAGATTCATTCTCGATAATGTGATTAGAAGCGAGTGCAAAATAGCTTCAAGGACAACTTTAAACAACCTATAAAGTAGCAACATATGGATAATCCAAATACGGTCATGGAGAATAAAAATGATTTAGGAATTGAAAAAGCCAAACCTGCAATGAAACCCCCGAGTCAAAGAAAAAGAAAGAATGGGTTTTGATTAAAACCCAAATCAAGGTATCCAAAGGCGGGCCAAGAAATAAATCAAGAATCCTTAAAAAAAGCACCAAAATTTGAGCTTGCCGGATCAAAACATAACGGGGTTTTGATGGTGCCATTCTAGATTGAAACGAACATCACCCTGACTCTGAATCTTATAATTAGGTCTTTGGCGAGATCTGAGAAGCCACGAAGAAAGAAGATGATATGCTTTCTAAATATCAAAAACCCTCATAAATCATCATTATCAAACAATAGAAAGAGAAATAAACATATAAGCAGAAGCGGGAGGGACAATATAAGACGAGAAATTCCAATTATGGAAAAAGAAATGAAATCGTAATTTCGATTACGATTAAAAATATCTAATTTATTAGATGCCGGATGATGAAACCCAGTTCACCGTTGGAATCGTCTCGAAAAATCCTAGCTAACACGTAAAATTTACATTAATATTAAGAGGCGGTGTTCGGGTTAGCGCGTTTTTCGGCGTAGCGTTTAGTGCCGTAAAGCGATTTACGATTTGATGGCGTATATAGCAGCGTCTTTCGTATGTATAAGTGGTATGAGTAGAGAAATGATGAAAATGGGCCAGTGAGATAGTCAGAATATCGAATCTGAAATGAAAGGGACGTAATGGCGTTTGGAATTTGTTTTAAGTCACAAAGTGACAAAATAGGGAATAGGGCATACCGAATTAAGGTTTTGCAAAAACGTGAAAAGGCAAAAATGGAGATGCAGTGGGTGCCGTTTTGAGAGAATCTTAGAGAGGAAGCCTCTGCAGGTTATCTTGCGTCGGCCAGATTGGCGGTCTTCGGAAGCCCGAAGGAGAAATGTTACGCGGAATGAGGGTTACTCGTGAGAACAGGGATCGGGAGTTTGGCTCAGCGAGGTAAGATTTTCTCCTGCTTGGGTTTTACTCCGAATTTAAGTGTTTCACCCAATGTGTTTAGGTTGGATGGGCGTGAGGGAGCTGTGGATCGGTCGAAACGTGGGATGAATTATTGAAATTTTGAGGAAACTTTGGAGGCGTTCTGTACGAGTCCACGTAGAAATTTCATTTAGTTTGATTATGTGTTGATTTATGTATTAATTTGTCTTTGTAGTATATAGGGCCGGAAATGGCCGAAATCGGAGTTCACTAAGTGGATCGATGTTTTGTGATTTTACGGAAAATGATAACTGAGGGTTTAAGCTATTCGAGATAGTGTTCTAAAATAATTTTAAGTGAAATTATATGTTTAGTTAAGAAATAATTCGAATCGAATTGCTTGTGATTGAGCTGATAGCCCAGTGAGCTAATTTTGATGTTTAAAATGATAATTACATAACGTGTTTGTGTGATTTAATTTTATCGCAGTATATTAAGTATTTATATGTTCGTGTGATTGGTATGTTGGAATTAGCGCGTCTTATATCGTATTTAGAGCATCACCCAGGATTATAGGAGATAATGCGTGAGATGAGTCACAGAAAAATGGTTGAGGGTAGTCTAAAATATAAAATATCAGGTAGTCAAATAAATAATATCAGCGGAAATCGGAGCGGCCCGATTGTCTATATATTCATCGGAGGTAGTCCACCAAACAAATAATATATGGCCAAAAATCGGAGGCGGCTGAATTGATATATATTCGTAGGAGAAGTGATCCACAAACAAATAATATATCAACCGTCGGAGCGGCCCAGATGATATATATATCATCGGAGGGTTTCCACTAATAAAACTAATATTCTCATACGAGGCTTAGGCGGAGGTGTGAGAGAGAGAGTCGATGAGCTGGGATCTCGAGTTAGTCGTATGAGCGTTCAGTAGGATCGTCGTTTGCTTGGATATTGTGTTTGCTTTGGGTTGATGCGGCTGCTTGACTTGGGTGGTGGTGGCAGCAGGGCGGGTCTCTCATGAGCTGGCTCGTCGTCAGGATCCCAGCTTCTGGTGCGAGGGAGCGTCTGCGAGGGACGGCTAGATCCTAGAATTTGGCCCATTAGAGAAGAAAATGGGAATGTGGCTTTGTTGATGTTTTACATGTATTAGAACTCCTTAAGTTTAATATATGTATTGTATAAGTAGTTTATTAACTCTTGAAACTATTGGATATAGTTTGGATATGCATATTGAGTCTTATTATGGGCCAGTGGCGTATTGGATATATGTGCATATATTGGTATTTGGGACAGGTTGTACGAGGTGATGTATTTGGTAGAATAAGTCTGAAAAGGAGGCTACTGCGGAATTTTCCCTGAAGTGGCGTGGGTAACGGCGTCCACTTGCTGTCCGTAGGTTAATGGTGATCACGGGCCACGGAGTTTAGGGCAAATCACGAGGATAAATTATAATATTCTTTGATTTTATATTTCTGAAATAAAGATGGAGGAGGAGGGGAGAGGGGCAGATAAAACTGATTTTTTTTAAAAAAAAAATTAAAAAATTTAGGAATCAATTAGGCACTGACATTTGGCGAGAAAGGAGAGAGAAGCAACATATGATTATTTTAATTTCCTTAGCAGGTTACCAGTGTCTCAGGACTAATACAATATAGGACCCCTTAAACCTGAGATTATTCATAGTTAAAAAGTAGGTGAGACTAATTAAAAAAAACCAATCAAACTATGGATTATTCTTGTCAATTACCCCTAAAAAAATATATATGTGAACTAAACACTTTAGTTATAATTTAGTAAATTGTCCTCACTGAAACTTGAACTCGAGACCCGTCGCTTCCTTATTGTGCTTACGTGTTCTTGTTCTTAGCAACAATTCCTTTGAAGGAAAGGTCCCAACCAATCTCACATATTGCCCGGAGCTTAGGGAACTTAATGTAGTCGCCAACAAGCTTGAAGTCAAAATCCTAGAAGAACTTGTCTCCCACCATAAATTGAGAGCTCTGGGTCTGGAGTTTGAAACGATCTCACGGGGAAAGGTCAGCTTCGCTTGAGACCTCTCATCCCTCATTGTATTGTCATTCAATTAGGTATCAATAGATTATCAAGTACGATTCCTTCTCCTATGTACGATTACTTCGGACTTGCAGCTAATCAATTAGAGGGAAGTCTTAGTCAGGATATGGGTGTTGCCTTTCCTCATCTCAGGCAGCTAGTTCTTACAGAAAATCGATTCATAGGGTATGTTCCTATTTCATTATCCAATGCTTTAATGCTTGGAAGGTATCTTTCTCCTAAACGATTTCCTTTAGGTACATTCACCAAGAGGAGATGATTTGAGCTTCATTAATTCTCTAGTAAATTGCACTCTATTACCACTAACACCATATTCTACCATAGGTTTGTTTCTTTTTTGGATGAAGCTTTCCTATTAATTCAAGATAACATTTTGAAAAAAAAATTGTATATATAAAAAATCTTGCGATGGAACTTTCAAATAAGCGATCATGCAGGCGAACATATAAATGTGATCACTACGAACATGGTAGTAGCTCAACATGATTATCAGCGGTGCTAATAATATTAGGAATCTGTAGAATCCTTATGGTAAATATTAAACGTGACGATGTCTCGTATCTTCCGGGTTAACATTGTTGGGCCGGATAAACCTGTTAATAATATCATCCCAATGATTATGAAGATATTCATAATGTTAGCTTAAATCGCCTTTGTTATATCAGATCTCTGATCAGAATTAAAGCTTTCATGTACTCTTCCAGGCATTGTGGCATTAGCTCATAAACAATAGCTGAATTATCACCAAAGGATTAGAATACAAATAGCATTATTTATTATTACCATGTTCACATCCAACTATCCAAGGTCTAGACTGCTTGTGTGGGAAGATTTTAAACTCCTCACATATGAGTGAAGTAGTGGATTGCATTGAGATTCAAGTGATACCCTGGCCACAAGGGTGACTAAAAAATCCACCACAAGCTGTGTTTGGTTCCCAAGAATAATTTTCTTATATTTAGTTATCTAATTAAAATTTCCAAAAGAAAATCAAATATAAATAAATTATTTAAAATTATATATTCTTAAATTATTTATATATTGATGAATTAAAATAAATGACATAAAATAATTTATTAGATTTTACTTTCGATTTTATTTTTATTTTTTCTTTTCTTCTACATCTTCTTTCTATTTTTCTTTTCCTTTGTGTTTTGTTCTCAAGGGCATGGAAAGGTACATTAAACAAAACAACAAGTAAGCCTACATAAAATTAATAGTATAAGCCCAAACTGAGCACATAAGTTTCCACCATAATATTTAATTTAGTGCAGTTTACTAAATTAGTGCAGTTTCCATCATAATATTTAATTTAATTTCGTAAAAGCTTAAACTTGTAAGATTTGAGTTGAATATAAATATCATGCCTTTTAACATAACCCAACCTTAAAAAAATTAAAAAAAAAAAAAAAAAAAAGATCATCTCGAAGAATGTCAAAGAGTTTCTTGTCACATGTTGCAACTCTGTGATCATTAATACTAGAGGTGAGACTGAGACGTGCCTTCCCCTCCATGGTCAAGCCTCAACAAGAGGTTTCTGATGGGGTGAGTTGTTGACTTCATCTCCCATCTCCATTCTGTCTCTTGGAGATTGACTGGAACACATGAGCACCGATTCTCAGAACTGAGATGATGCTCCTCAATATGTGGTCTCTTCCATGCAGCAGCTGCTGGATCAAATGCCCAGATCCATGACCTCCATTACTCGCTCTGGGAAAGACATTTCTACATAGTCATGAAGGGTGAAACCATCTCTGAACGCCTCACTGGTTGGCCTTCTTCCTGTGAACATTTCAAGCAAAAGATTTCCATAACTGTGTACATCTCCTTCAGCCGACGCCCTACCCTTTCACTCATATTCTGCCAATCAATTGAAAAAATATTTCCAAAATGATCAAATTAATAATCTGATCTATTAAAAATGTATAAATTAAGAGACGCAACTATAAGGGGCGGAGCCAGTAAGTGCTCAGGGAACATAGTCCCCTTCTAAAGTTCTGAAAAACATGAGACCAAGAGTTCATCATAAGGAAGCCATTCTACCAGCATTCTGTCATGCCACCCCACTTTAATTAAGTTATGCCTCTCCTGAATTTATTTTCTCCATTCATGCATGCAATAGACTGAAGCAACTACGGGGTGGAGGCCAGTAAGTGCTCACAGACATATGCCCTTCTAAAGTTCTGAAAAAACACTGGACCAAGAGTTCATAAGGAAGCCACACTGCCAGCATATGAACTTTCATGTACCCCCTAAATAAAGTTTTGTCCCTCCTGAATTTATTTTCTGAATCCAAAACTCCCGCAAGCAAAGAGAACTGAAACAAGAAAAGAAAAGATTCTAATCAAATTATTCATACCTGGAGCAATGTACCTCAAGGGATCCTTTTACAACCGAGGCTACTTTGATTTGGGTGAGTAGTAGTAGCGCTAGAAATAGCGGAGATAATCTTTGCAAGACCAAAATCACCGACATGGGCAGTCAGTGTGTCGTCGAGAAGGACATTGTTGGGCTTAAGATCACCGTGAACAATAATGCCATCCGAGTGGTTGACGAAGATACTCTAAATACTGAAGCAGCGTCAATAGCAATATTCAACTTCAGCAGAAGGTTGATCTATTAGAGTTCATGATCATGATCTTCCTGTAGTACTTTTAGATGGAGCCAACCCTCTAAACTTCCTTTATGGCATCAATTCAAACACAGAAATCATTTTTTCCCACAAAGAAAGCTGAGAGTCGAAGCATGAAACCTCAGTATTTTGATAAGATTCCTGTGACGGATTCTTCTCAAAGCTTTGCACTCGACATGAAACTCTTGAGCTCCTTTTGCTTAGATTTAGCACCTTCACTGCTATGGCTATTTGTCTTGTTCAGGAGTACTCCTTTATAGACAGAGCCATAACTTCAGTACCAATTATGTTTGGACTCCGAGAAGCCTCCGAGTAGCTTTGTGAAAGATCGATTATGAGACCCTGCGAGAGCTGACTGTTGTACAGCTCTGGAGAGAAACATTAATATTCTTCATTGATTTGCTTTTCCAGTAGAATTATGAAGAGATCGCCAACAAAATAAAGCATAGGCTTAGCAATACTAATCACTGGAATGACTATTTTGACCACAAGATGTCTTGTTTGTGGAGTAGGTGGGAACTATGGAAGATTAAGCTCAGGGGATGCCTCACGAATCCATAGTTCCCTTGAACTGAAACTATGGTCTCCATTTCCAAAGGCACACTGTGAGCACTTCTCCTTCAAGTTGATTGAATGACAGGTTCAAATAGGTTAAGAAAGAGCTCCCCAAGATATACTCCCGGAATCTGCCTGAAGAATTTATTTATGAGGAAAAGATCCTATATATTCTAGACATCTCTTGAAAAGCTCTGCTAAAGGACTCAGGAATTTCTCCTTCAAAGAAGTTGCCATCTAGTTGAAGATCTTCCATCACAAAGCATTTACCTAAACAGTTTGGAAGGCTGCTAGATAATCTGTTGTGAGAAACATACAGGTCTGCGACGTTTATCAAATTCCCTAACTCCACTGGCAGTGAACCAGTCAAGGCATTGCCACTTAAGTTGAACACTAATACTCCAGTGGAAATATCCACAAGTTCTTTAGGGATTGAACCAGTGAAGTTGTTATTTGAAAGAATCACATCTATTAGGGTAGGGGAGGCTAGAGTTGAAGGAATTTCCCCAGACAAGTTGTTGTCAAATAAATAGAGGTAATTCAACAGGGTTAGGTTACCAAGTGACAATAGTATGGTGCCAGAGAGTTTGTTTCTTCCCAAAACCAGGGCTCACATTTCATGAAGATTTCCCATACTGGTGGGAATAGTACCTGTAAGCTGGTTACTCTCAAGGCTCAAGAATGTGAGATTGACCAAGTTTTCAATTCCAGAAGGAATTGTTCCATGAATCATTTATTCCAAGAAATCCAGTTGATCTGAGTTGAAGATTAGCTATAGATGAGCTGACTAAAAGAGCTTTGGGGTGTCGTCAAAGACCAATATTTTAAGTTTAGTGCAGTTTACTAAAGAGGGTAATGAAATCTAAGTCATGATCACCTTTTGTAGAACCCAATCTATTGCCGCTCATGTTTATGATTTGAAGATTTGAAGCCTTCCCAGATCTTGTGGAACGGATCAGTGAAAGTGTTATCAGCAAAGTGGATATATATAAGGCCTGAAGCATTGGATAATGAACCTGGAACAGGACCTGTGAATTTGTTTTTCTGAAACGAAGAGACCAGTGAGATGAGGAAGGAAGACACCAATGTCTGGATGAATGCTCCCCTCAAGTTGGTTGCTTGCGATGTCAATATAGTCTAAAGATGAAAGATTATAGAGGGAAGAAGGTATTGTACCGACTAGTTTGTTGTAACTTAATTGAATAAACTCTACAGTTGCGATTCGACCAAGTTCCTCAGGAATTCTACCTTCCAAATGGTTATCCCCTGCAGAAAGTGTGATGAGGGATGACAGATTCCCAATTGAAGCTGGGATTTTCCCTGTAAGGTTGTTAATAGACAGGCCTAACGTTTGCAAAGTTGAGAGGGAGCCAAGTTCTTCAGGGATTTTCCTATAGGCTTATTTGTCGATCAGATTGAGGACCTTAAGATTCAAACAATGTGACAGATTGGTGGGAACTTCTCCCCCAAAGGAATTGTTGCTAAGAACAAGGACACGTAAATGAAACAAGCCACCAATCTGAGGTGGTATTTCGCCATGGAAGCTGTTATTTTGGAGATTACTGTTCTAAGAAATGTGAGGTTTGGAGTATGTGGTCAAGAGGACCGCGAGTCCATATGAACTCAAATTTATGGCCACGACTCGATGGGCGTCGCAGGCAAGCTGTTGAAACACCTATCCGGTGGCAAAGTGGATCGATTAGTTTCCAAAAGCTCGATCCCAAGTGAGTCATGAGTGATTGTCCATCTTTAAATACCCCAATCAAAGCAAGTCCATCGGTTTCGTTTTGCAGTAGGCCGGAGACCGTGGTATGACACCAAAGGTAGATACACAAGATGAGGATGGAGTGGATGAAAAAGGACCATAATGCCTTCATATTCACTATAAAAAAACATGCATTTCCCTGTGACAATTTATTAACGAAATTAAGATCAGCTGGCTGTTCTTAAGATCGTACTTGTGACAACAAGTTGTTTTTTTGGATAGAAATCAGGATAAAGGCTAAACACCACCTCTCTTTATATGAAAAACCCTCCGGCCATTCATCATTCAAGATCTTCATCTAGCTAGTCTTGGTAATTGTAAAGATGTGAAATAATTAAATTATGGCTTTCGTATGGCTTTGGGTTCCTTTACTTTATAAGGTCCATATATATAAACCAATTAAGTGTTGATATGCGACTAATGGATGTAATTAAACGCATATTTATATGGATATATATAGATCTTGATGTATATGAAAATCCTTGAAGTTAAATTGCACAGGCAATGAATTCTCAACTACAGACATGTACTCAGATTAAGTTGCACACGCGATCTTTATATGAATTTAAAAAAAATGCGGTTAAATGTGGTATAATCGTTTAAGTCGTGTTACTCAAAGAAGGGTATATTACTTGATCAGATTTGCCCATGTGTTTTACGAGAAAGCTACGGATTGGATTCGCAATCCTTGCGGTATATGTAGATGATTTAAATTTAATTGAAACTCCTGAAGAGCTCATTAACACAAATAATTACTTAAAGAAGGAATTTGAAATGAAAGAACTTGGGAAAACAAAATATTGTCTCCGCTTGCAGATCGAATATTATTCAAATGGTGTCTTTATCCATCAATCAACGTATACATAAAAAAGTCTTGAAACATTTTTGTATGGATGATCTAACATCTAAGTTCCTATGGTTATTTGGTTACTTGAAGTGACTAAAGATCTGTTTCGTACAAGGAAAATGAAGAATTACTTGGTCCTAAATTACCATATCTTAGTGCAATTGGTGCACTAATATATCTTGCAAATTATACTCGACCAGACATTGCTCTCTCAGTTAACTTATAATCGAATGCGAGTTATTTCTAGCGCGGCGTTGGAGCGAGGAATAAAACATGTATTAAGATATGCTGGCCAGGACAATTGACATAGGATTATTTTATTCCAAAATATTGGAACATGATTGTTTAGTTGTCGCGATGCGTACTTTGGACCCCATAAAGCTCGATCGCGAGACAGAGATCACGTTTCTTTCTTGGAAATCACTGAAATATCTTGAAATCCTTCGAAACAAGCTTGATAGTGCATTTCACACTCCTCGATCATTAAAAATACTTTCCATGCATGAAATTTAGTCGAGAATGCATTTGAGTTGAATCCATGATCTGACATTCAGAATCATGTGAATTTCTCTTTCTGATAGAGCAAACCCAGCTGTACTATATAGAGTGCGCATCGCGCGCAAATCCCATGCAGCGGAATTAGTACATGCCTTGGTACGAAAGACCTTCAAAATGAAATTTAAAGATATCTTATTCATGTCGTTATTAAGAAGGAAGCATTGTTATGATCTGCATCTCTTTTTAAACTTTATTAAGGGTTTTATCGTGGTTGGTATGAGTTTTAATGAGGCGGTGGTAACAATCGCCAAAGTGATGATCGTTCGAGGGAGAGTGTTATAAATAATAGTAAATAACCATTGGAATTCCATAGCAGTCCAAGCGACCATATATGAATTACATAGGTGAATAATATATGATTCTCGTCTTTAATGATCATAATTCATATTGTGATTACGAGAACCCTATAAATATGAGTTCTCTATGAATGAATTTTGAACAAAAAGAATTTTATCTTTTCTTATTCTTTTTCTTAATCTCTCATTTTCTCTTCACATTTTTTCTTGATTTTTATAATAAGAAAATTATTAAATTTTCTTATTATTATTATTATTATTATTTTTAAGTACTTTTTGGGTACCAAACATGACCAATGCGGGAAAAAGAACAAACTGAGCCACAGATATTTACTATAAATAACCCAAAGTGGCATTACTCACGAAATTTGCCTCTCTGGTAGAAAGAATGCTAGAAGCATGTATATCATTTTGAAAATTATATACAAAAATTGTTTAAAAAACTCGTGTCGTCTTTTTAATGCCCTCCCTCCAACGTGTGGCCCTATACCCAGCTTGTGAAATAAAACCCGATGCATCAATGTGGAACAAATCTCCGTTATTCTTGAAAAGGTGATTCAGGCTATGACGCCGTTTGTTTTCCTACTCATTGGCTTCTTTCTTTCCTTTTCTCACTAAATTTGATTTATTTTCGGCGGTTTGATGCAAAAGAGAGAACTTTGGCTTTTCAGATTCCTCATGACATGTCCTTCATATGATCGATTTACCGTGTGCCATGTGTGGCATGAATGGCGTCTATTAGATTGGAAAATCTTGTGTGCGTATTCTCGTCTTAATGTCTTGATCTCATCAGGGACATGTGGCATCATGGTGTTAGATGTCATGTGTATAGTGTTATGTGTCCTTCCAGACCTTGAGTCATCAGAAAAACACGAAATCCCAGGCCATCTCGGGTCGTTTGAAGTAACTTGAATTCGCGAAACCAATTTATGGTGAAATCCGTTTCATTATGAGATACAGAAAAATTTAGTTTCGGCACAATGCTACGGCGAGGAAATTACCGTTTTACCATTTTAGGGTTTTACGCTGAAATGTCGCGTTAATTATGAACGTCCGAGAATCTTTGAGCGAATTGTCTGAGATTGAACGATAACTACGGTTCATTGCATGGACTATAAAGTCAAAAGTCATCTTTATTGATAGATATATATATATATATATATATATATATATATATATATATATATATATATATATATATATATATAGAAATGTCGCATTAATTATGAGCATTAAAGTGCTGAGCCCATTATGCGAGTTGAACCCGTCTTGTGTGTCGTTTGACAAGTCTGCTCGAAAAACACGAAATCGGGACCATCTCGGAGTCGTTTGAGTAACCAGATTTGCGAGATGGATTAACGGTGATGCTGTTTCGATTGTCAGAGATGAAAAATTTCGGTTTGACTTTATCTTCTGTTGAGGAAGTGGAATTTTACCATTTTCCGGGTTTACATGAAATGTGTCATTAATTATAAGCATCCAAAAGTCTTTGAGCGGAATTATGTAAGTTGAACGATCTTCACGGTTCGTATGAAATGCGTAAAGTCAATTAAATGCTTGATGATGGTATATATATATATATATGTAAGTCACAATAAAGTCAGAGTCGTCTTATTGATGGTATATATATATATATATATATATATATATATATATATATATATATTGAAATGTGTCCGCATTAATTATGAACATCGAAGTGCTTTTTGGAACGGTATACAAGTTGAACCTAATCTTAGCTGTTCGTACATGTAGGCTGTCGAAATTGACGCGACAGATTAGCAGAAGCGCGATTAGCAGGCGATTAAGCGGGTTTGGGTGAACACAAGCGGGTTTGGGTGATAAGCGGTCGACAGTTGCGTTCAATAAGCGAATTAGTGTTCGGGTGAGGCAGTGTAGCAGTTTATAGCAGTTTCTTAGTTTAAATAAGTAAATTAATATTCTTTTAAAAAAATTAATCTTTTTTTTTTTAATAATGTGCAGCGTAGAAAATATATCGTTTTTAATAAATTAGTATTATTACATTTTTTTGTGTTAGTTTGTTAGTTTTATGAAGTTAACATTTTAAATAAGCAATTAAATGGTTAAGCAATTCTTTAAATGTTAAATGGGTGAGCGGGTGGTAAAGCGGGTAAATGGGTCAAATGAAAGTGGTTTATCGTGTTAACCCAGGCCGACGACTAGCTTGGTTTTGATTAGGCGTGTTAAGCGAGGTGATGTCGTGTTGCAGTTTATTAAGCGGTTCGTGTTAAGTGTTTGATTTTTACGTTTATTAAGCGTGTCGTGTGCGGGTTTACATGTTTCGCGTCAACGTTTAACGTAACCGTTTAACGGCCCGACGCGTTTGACACCCCTGGCCATGTACATAAGGGTAAGTCATCTTATTTAATGGAATATATATATATATTGAAATGTGTCAGCGTATTATGAGCAGTCGAGAGTGCTGTGAAGGATCCGGCCGGGATTAACCTCGTGAGCCGGGGGCGCCGTATTTCCGATGGATATATAAAGCTTTGCCAGCGATCGATTAAAATCCCAGGTGGAGGCCAATGACCGCACTACGATCAGCACGTATCTTAGAAAATAATACGAGTGAAGTGGTAAATTTTTTTTTTTTTTTTTCTTTTTTTAAACCTTAGATTTTAATCGGCGGAGTTCTCTTGTTTGTCGGACTTTAAATTCCTGGAACCTGCGAGAAAACATTTAAAAACACTTCCTAATATTTCAATTCTCGGCTTATTTTGGGGGCTCACGTCGCAATACGATTAAGCACACAACTGTCCAAACCACAAAATATATACACATATACGTTTATTTACTTGAAGCGCCAAGCATTCAAAACTGGCTACAATTCCATGCACGGTTTATAAAGTTGGGAGCGGCGGGACTTAAGTCGACCGCTGCGTCGCCGTCGCGTTTGAGGATGGCAGCGTAGTTCCTTTTCAAAATATATACATATATACATATATACGTGACAAAATATTCGACGTATCTGATATCTGAAATATACTATCTGTGCGGTCGCGTCGTCGTCTCTCGATATTTCGACTCACTACGCGAGGGATGCTCCTCTGCACATATCTCGAGTCAAAATGTTTTTGAAGCATACGGAAGAGAGTGGTTAAAGGAACGGTGAGTGTACACGTTTTAGTTTAAGGTGACGTTTTCGGTATATATCGTAAATGCATACGATTAAGCCGATTTATCTTTGTTTCTTTGTGAACCTGAGAGTAAACACAGAGAACGAGTTTAAGTGCGACGGTGAGGGGCAGTCTCGATCCGGTCATGCAGTACGGCTAACGGAGAAACTGCGTCTTGCGTAGGGTTCGGTCATGTAGCCTTATCGCGTGTAAGGATATTATTTAAAATCTATTCCCTCACTGCATTAGTAGCTTTAATTGTGTTTACTCTGAAATCCTTACCGGCAAAGGTACCTTCGACTAATATCGGTCATGCGATCGTATAGGGTTAGGGTGATCGATGAGCGTTTAGCGAAATACGTTTATAAATCCGTTTAAATCCGCTTTCTTTATCGTTAAAGCAACGTATCGTTAACTTTCTGGCGTTTTTAAACTTTAATCTGTTGCGTATCGATCGTATTTAATATACATATTTAAACATTCACATTAAAGCTTCGTTTAAATTAAAATCTTTCACTTTTAAAACTCAATTTTCAAAAATCAGTTTTACACTCACCTCTTTTGACACACCCCCGCTGCAGCTCCCGGTGCGGAGCGTCGTGCATTTGCGAAAAATGTGGATTCATACAACGTTGGAACTCATATTGACGAGTAGTATTCTTTCTTACATATTTATAAAATTTTTTCTTTTCTAAACTTATGATTTTATAAAATTTCGTGACCTCTTGTTTGCATATAGGACATGTCCCCAAAATCATAATATCACATCCGATTCTATTTATGTCGAAATATGTAGCCAAACATCTGCATTAGCGTTCTGCGAAAGCTACTACATGTACATACATATGCTCCGTTATCTGAGTTGAAATGTTTCAGCACATAATATTAATTCTTCTTGGCGTATAAATGTCGGGAGAATCTGTCTGGCACCAAGGAATTAGGATTAATAAATGCGCGGAAAATAGTTTTAAAATCTGAAATAATGAAATTTGCTTGAGCCGGTGAGTGTATGTTTTATAAAATGTTTTTAACTAGGAAAGCAATCCTCAAAAGCTGCAAAACTTTTCTTTTTACAATTCTTTTAAAAGCTTTTTTAACAACTTCGAGTTTAAAACTTTTAACAACTGGCACAACTTTATCGCACAATAACTTAAAGTTTAAGCTTTCTTTAACTAACTGCTAACTTAACTAACAAAGGCATAAAGCTGCTTATTGTTTAACAACTAGAAGTTTATAAAACTACGAATTTCTTTAACTTCTTTTCTTTTTATCTTGTTTGAAAAGTTTAACTGCGCTTTTCATGAGAACGTTTTAGCTTTAAAAAGTTTCTCGAAACTTTTTTCGTAAAAACGGGAGCTGTGGGCCTCGACCGCATTCTTTGAAAATAAAGCGGGGCACGGGAACCCGACCGTTTCTTTTAAATCACCTGGGCTCAGCCGTCGTTTTGAAATCTAAGCGGGGCTTGGAACAGCCAGTTCTTTAAAACTCTCCGGAAGCTTTGGGCGGCCAAGGGGCCATGGTTGATTTTAGCGTATATTATCTTTCGCTAAGCTTGTCAGCCAGCCCAGGCTATTTTTGCTCTTGTGCCACACAGTGAACCACGGAAGCACGGGCGGCAGGTGCAGGTGGGCTTGTGTCCCGCATCCAGCGCTTTTTCAGGTGAATATGGTGGAGTTGGTCCTTGTCGCCGTATGTAGTTAGAAATTTCGTAACCTTATATCTTTCGCATGCGTGTACGGTCTCCATTTAAATCGTGATGTGTCATACGTTTGCCGAAATGATGGCCCAAAAATGCATGTATGAGATCCTAGCAATGCCGTCTTGTGTCTGGAATATCTCGGCCAGGTTTTTCTTGCTTAGAACTAGGGAAGGAGCTATTTTTAAACATTAACAACTGCGCTGGCTTTGCTTCTTTTTGAAAAATGGTTTCTGATTTAAAGCAATTTAACTTTAACAGCTTTGAAAAATGGTTTAATTATTGCGAATTTCTTTGCTTAGCTTTGAAAGATGGTTTGATTTAGAAGCGATTTCTTCTTTTTTGAAAATGGTTTAGCTGAAATAATTTGTTTTAACTTATAACGAAAATGGTTTGAGCAATGAATACAGGTCATAACGATTTATAATAATAATAATAATAAATTTTAGTATTTGGAAAATGGTTTAAACATTTCGGCGCACCTCTTTCGTTGCTAAAACGGCGCGAGTTCGTGGCTTTCGCGCTCTTTGGCTGCCTTGCTCGATGTATTAGATCACACACGTCGGCCTGACCAAGCAATTTACTTGGCCCAACTTGTCTTATAATTAAAATTTCGAAATATCTTGGGCCCCCGAAATGCGTTCGCGAGGGCGTATGGCTAGGTTAAGGCTAAGGGACTTTCCATAGTGCAAAAACACAACGTTTACGAAAGTGCATCATTGTTTGAATAAAATCACGAAATTTTTAATCCAGCTGTCAGAACGATCCGAAATTCGGGGTATTTGTCAAAAAATAGTCACAAAAATTCACAAATTTTGAAAAGTGCTAAGCTGTCTAAAATTTTGGGATGAATTTCAGCGCTAGAGCCGTAATTATAACTTTAGTACCGAAATATCTGAAATGGGAAAATTTAAAATATCTTACCGACCTTAATGGCCGAGATTTTGGTGTCGTGGCAATAGCGCTCTCGTCGGCGTAGAGTAAGCTTTAAAGCTTTGGTTCGAAAAATTCGGCCGAAATTTTAGAATAGCGTAGATGCGGGAAAAACTAAATTTGGGTTTCGCGTATTTCTGAATTACGGTGAAATCACGTGTTTTTGAGTGCTGTGGCGTGGCCCCTCTGTCGCGTGGGCGGCTTTTCCGTGTTTATCACCAATCGACGGTCGGATTCAGTAGATCGAGAAATAAGTAAGAGAAGAAAAATTAAAAACTCTCCTGCCAAACGCTCTGTCCGTCTTCTCATTTGGTTTAACTTTTTATTTTTTTTTTTTTTTAACTTTTTTTTTTTTTTTTTTTTAATTCTTTATATAGGGACCAGCATGTCGCTTCAGTATTCTACATCGGGTTTCGACGAAACGATTTATTTTTGTCGGGTTTGATTTTATTTATCTCACAATTGAATGTTCTTCATCTTCTTAGTTTTTCGGATTTTTGGTCGGTTTGATTGTTGTTTATCGGTCGCGCAGAATTAAGTAAAATATTCCGTATGCCGGTCAATGAGCTTACAGGTCGGTAGATTCGTGAGACGAGGCTTGCTTGGCGCGGTCGGATAAATCAGGATCTGGGAATTTTGATCTTCGCGAAGTGCAGCGATTCGTTATTATTATTTTTCTTGTTAAGCTTCCGTTAATTATGCTTTGCGAAGCTTTCGTAATTGCAAATTTGTCATAAGCGTTTAAATATTGCGAGAATCAGAAACTTTTGAAGTCTTATGTGTCTGGCAGCGCTACGTATCCTTTTCTTGAAATGATGATTGTCTGCTTGTTTTTTAAGTCTCCAGGTCAGGGTTCAAATTTATAATTTACAATTCGTCCTCTTCTGATGTGTGGCATTAACTGTATCTGCTACGGGTGGCCATTATCGCATGCATTTCTCCCGGAATGGGTGTTCTGAAATCTCACTCGCCCAGGAGCGTTTCGTCTCGAATGAATAAAAATTTAAACTCGAAAGAAGGAAAGCGAAATCGCCGTCAGGAAAATAGAGTATGAGTCTTTGGCGGGCGCATCGAGCCTCGGCTCCCAGTAGGCTGTACTCCCTCTCATGATTCTTCCATAAGAATTCGAATTTTTATTTTAAGCTATGATGGGCTCTCTCGTACGTGTGAGGATCGGAATTATATTTCGCCAGCGTCGATCACGAGTCCTTGATAGCTGCGGGTCTTGAGAGCACATGCTCTTACGTACTTTTTGCTCATAATCTCATAAGATCATATATCTCGGACTAAGCTTCCCTCGTTTCCCAATCACCAGCTGGCACTGCGGGTGAAATCTTGAGCAGTCACTTTATCTCGAATTGCAAGTCTCTCTGACGGTTGTGCATCGCTTGCATCTATCTCTTTAACTATCTTGAGTTATCGCTGACGGCTTTCGAAACTGCCAAGTGATGCGTGCTAGTTCGGGACTGCTAGTCTTCTCTCACCAGCTTCGTCCCGGCTGGCTGGAGTCCACGTTCTGCGATACAATCCGCCCAGTGGAGCCATATCATGCGGCTTGATAGTTGTTGTGGTATTTCATTAGTGCCAAGTGAGTATCTGACTGCTTTTGAATTATCGCGCAATTTCTCGACATATCCTCCCCAACGTGCGAATAGTCTCTCGTATCCGTACGTCGAGGATGAAATGTTGGCGAAGTGTAGGCAGTACCTACTTATTTGTTCTGAGCCCAGACGAAAACACGGATGTGAACACAGGGTCTCGATCACGAAACTATCAAAGCGGAACCACAGTGAGTCTCATCCATATATAACTTGGCGACTTTTCAATAGAATCCCTCGACATTAATTGGTAGAAAATGACGAACTTCGTTAATCGATCTCTTATCTTAATAGCATCGTCTTTTTGCTTGTACAGGTCGGTGGAGGACACATCCCGCAAAATCCATAGTGATCTTTTCCCATTTCCACGGAGCAGTGCTTTATGTATCTTCAGCGGGCCTCGATGCTCTGCTTCACATTGGCCAGGGTTAGGCACTAGAAAGCAACTTACGAACTCTTTTCTTTGTCGAATTCACTTGTGTGTTTCTTTTCGAGGGATTAATACGTGCAGTGCTAACTGGATGCATGGCATCTGCGAAGGAATATCTTCTTTCCATAATGTCTCTCTTCGATTCACCATATTCGCACACATTCTACTGTCCTTTCCTTTATCATGCCACGTCTCGATTTGAAACTCTGCTTTCTTTATTTTACATCTCTTCCTTAAGCAATCATTTGTATGGATCATCAGGCTCCTATTTAGAATCCGATCCACTAGAATTGAATCCTAACACAGCGTAAGCGGCGAGCTCCACGAGATCCCTCAATCTCAATATCACCCCTAATGCTCTCGAGATCCACCCAGCCGAGTGAAGATAATCGATCTCGCATGTAGAGCGAAGAACTCTTTGGTCGCTACTCGAGAGCATCTGCTCGACATTAAGCTTTCCACTGGATGGCGATGCTGCAATGAAATACGATCGTAGTCTTGTCAGCTGTATCTTCTTTGTCTAGGGTTTAACTTCTTTTTGGGTGAAAATATAATGAAGACTTTTATGATGCAGTAAAGATCCTACAATGGGCTGCAATATAAGTAATGTCTCGTATTTTTGGTGCAAACACGGCGATGCGATAAAGTCGGTGTGTAGGAGTAATTCTCTCATGTTTCTTTTAGTGTCTGTGAGGCATATGCAATCACCACATCATTTGCATCAAAACCTGTTAAGGCCTTGCACGAAGTATCGCTATAAATCCACAGAAGGCTACCATCTTTCCATTGGGTAAAATTTAGGCGGAGGTGATGATACCACTTCAACTGCGAAAACTCTGTGGCGGGCATGCGATCATACTTAACGCCTCTTTCCTTGTCGGCAATTAGGTGAGTGTATCGCGGAAAACCCCTCGACAAACTTCTGTATTACTGCTTAAACCCGAAGGCTCTGACCTCGACACATTCTTTGGTGGTTTCAATTTACATTTAGCCATTTTCACAAGGGATCCACTGCACTCCATCGGTGAGAAATCGCATGACACAGAATCTGCGCGTCGAGCTGGCCCGACGCGCTCGACTTGGCATATTTGTCGCTCCTTAGGGTCTACGTGCAATCCTGGGTGCTCTGAATGTTCCTACGAGCTACGGGTCTGTGGCCCCCAGGATATCGTCGGTAAAAACTATGACGAACCTATCCAAGTGGTTGGAATACTGGAGTTCATCAAATCCACTAGCCTTCTTGGGCATTAATTAAACGAATGGCATCACTAAAAAACTCATAATGCGTAAGCGTATCTACAATCAGATCTTGGAGTACATCATATCTGCACTTTCAGCGATGATACCCCAGCATAAGTCTATCTTGGAGTATACAGAATCATGGAGTTGATCAAATAACTCATTAATCTAGGGTCTTGATTGTGGATGGTAACTACGGAATTTGCACGTAATCTATACATAGCAGCGAACTCCATCTTTCTTTTCCCGCGAAGAGAGCGGGCAGGGGATATGCTCAAGTCTAATGATCCCTTGTAACAATTCTTCCTAGCGAGCCTTAAGCTCCCTTAACTCTGAAGTCATCTATAGGAGGTAAATGGGCACCGATCAGGATCAAATCAATGGTGAAGCATTACTGCAGGGGTAATCCTCGATATCATCGAAACCTTGTGCGGGAACTCTCTAACAAGCTGGAATCTCATCCCGATATAGCCCTCGCCCACGGCCCAGCTCCGCCCATAGTACCAGATATGCTGACGGTTAGCAGCATTCACGTCTTTGTCATAAGCGAGGAGATCATACGGGAAGATAACTACTGCGTAATCCCACTTTGAGCTTTCACCTTGCTCCGATTTCACTGGCCTATTCAACTTTACTTCCTTTTTGCTTAACGAAATCTATCATTGGCTCACATGGCGGAGCGGCCAATCCATGCGAGAACCACATCGAAATCCTTCATATCTAAAGCCCCTCTGAATCCAGGCTTTGGGCTGTCATAATCCTTAGCTACACTATATCGACTACTCTGCAATGCGAGTAACGGATCTCAGTGGAAGGAAACTCTCATCCCGACCTATGGTTGGGTCTGTCGGCGATCTAAAGAATGGCGGACGCCAAATGAATCTGTAGCTCTGGGTGCGATGGCATATGCATCATGATCAGATCAGTAATACCGATGACCACATCAGGACTGCACATCACGCATCTTCTTGAGTCACGGCATATACTGCAGCCTTAGTCGAGGCTTTGTCGTATCCACGGGAACCCCTTTGCCTCTACACCTGCCATTGGCTTTCTACGTGTTTGTCTTGGCGCCCCTCTGGCAGGAAGCCTCTCACGACGACTTACGTGCTTGCGACTGCATCTGATGCTGGTGATTGGGTGTCTTGATGTCTGTATGTCGGTGAGGCGTTTCCCTCTGTCTGTGGCACGCTTCCTGGCCTGATGGGCTGAGATCTCTTCGCTCCCAGTGATGTGGCCTTGACACATGTGACATCTGGGGATACTGCGGGTGCCTTGCCCCATTGGGGCCCTCCGCGATCCACACGACTAGAGATGGCTCCTCGACACGCACCTCGGCCTCATAACCTCTTGCCGCTTGTTCCTCTTTCCTACGTCACGTATAGCTTTGTTGGGGCCGATGCACGAGATGCCTCCTCTTACTCTTACTTTCACTGCTCATGCGTCGCGTGTGCAACTTTCTTCCAGCTACCAGACGGCTCTACTAGATCCTGAATCTGTTCAGAGGCCGATAAGTCGCTCTGATCCGGTGTTGTAGTCGCAATAACGGCACTGCGACTAGAACGTCCGACGAATATAGGGAGCCACGTGTAATTAGACTTGTATTACGAATCTTTATGGCTGAGGAAAGAACATCATTAAACTATTCTTCAAGATTGGGTATGATATGCCATCGGAGTTCACTCCTCTTACGACATCTGCTTGTCAGCGGCGCGCTGTGTCTTGATTAGAAAATTTGGAAAACAAGACTCTTTGCTCATCCAGATGCATTGAGCTCCATGGCTTTTATTTACAGCGGTCGTATAGCTTGTTTTGCCTACGGATCCTGCTTGCCGTCATATGGCTTGGCGCCCGGCTTGTCTTCTGCATCGGCGCCACGGGTTGATAACCTCTGCAGGTGGTGGTGGAGGCTGCCATTTCTTGACGGGTTGCTATGACTCGCATGCATTGCAATCACGTGCCACTTGCTCTGCTTGGTAACTAATCACGGCGCCAGGCTCCCTCGGTGGCCCGGATGGTCGGCATTCTTCTTTGGAGGTGATTCATAGGCGGTAGTGGAACCCAGCCGTGCTCATCTCTGCGGTGCTGCAGAGACGCTCGGGCTGGCACGGAATAACTCTCCTATGACGGCGCTACGTGTGCTTCACGACATAGTGCTTTATGGTGCAAATCGGCTTATCGCATTTCCGACGGCGTGTATGTCTTTTGAACAGCATGCGTAGTTTGCCCGATGTATGCTCACGATGCCACCTTGCGTGGTATCATCTCTCACTCATGTCTGGGTTGTTGTCTGAGCGCAAACGTCTCTTAGCCTTAGCCTTTGTGCATGGGTGTTGAGGCGTGCCGTGTATTTCCATCCCAGTAGTTACCTCTACTTACATTAGAAAGCCTCACCGTAATAATGACCGTCTTAACTGTTAAAGCACTCATATAAAAATTTTTAACTTCTGAAACACATGATTTTATAAAATTTCGGCGGCATACTTGTTTGCGTATAGGACGTGTCACGGAAATCACGTATCACATCCGTTCTGGCTTATGTAAAATATGGCGTAGTGTCTGACGCGTCTCATGAAAGCTAACTACGTAATACGTCACATTATCTTTCATTATCTGAGTTGAAGTATTTCGCTTCTGATATCTGTGCTGCCAATTCTTTGCTTATTTGATATAAATGTCGGGAGAATCTGTGGCTCGGTCAGGGAGTATGCGTACGCGGAAGGCATGGTTTTAAAATCTGAATAATGAAATTGAGGTACCATTTGAGTGTATGTTTTTATAAAATGTTTTTTAACTGGGAGAAAAGCTTGTCTGGCTGTAAAGAAACTTTAACTTCTGATTAACTTCAGGAAAACTTTAACAACTTCGAGTTTAAAACTTTTAACAACTGCACAACTTTAGCTTCTTTTAAAGTTTAAACTTTAACTTTCTTTAACCTGCACAGCTTTCTTTCTTTAATGAGCATAAAGCTCTTATTGGTACAACTGCTTTAGAAGTTTGAAACTTATAATTCTTTCTTTAACTTTTCTTTTTTATCTTTGTTTGAAAAGTTTAACTACGCTATGAAGCGTTTTCTTTTAAAAGTTTAAAAACTTTTTCGCCAAAAACGGGGCGCAGAACAGCCGCGTCTTTGAAAATAAAGCGGGGCGCAGAACCCGGCCAGTTTCTTTAAATCGCGGGGGAACTGAGGAATTTCAGCCGTCGTTTGAAATCTAAGCGGGAGGCTTGGCTGGCCAGTTTTGGCTAGCTATAGGAGCGCAGGCGGCCAGAACCATGGTTGATTTTAGCGTATATTATCTTCGTAAAGCATCGGCCCAGCTGGAGGCTATTTTCTTCTCGTACCACTAGTGAACACGGAGCACAGGCGGCCGTGCGGGGAAGGACGTGTCCCGCATCCTTTTTCCGTTAGAATATGGTGGAATTGACGCGGGTCGCCCGTAATGTGGTGCATTTCGTAACATATATCTTTCGCATGCGTCTGTGGTCTCATTTAAATCGTGATGTATGTCACTACGTTTGGTGAGGCGCCCAAAATCGTGTATGAGATCTGCTTGTGGCGTCACCCGGGCATCTACGGCCGGTTTTAACAACTTTAGTAGGGAAGCGCATTTTTATGAACGTTAACAGCACAACACAGCTTTTAGCTGCTTTGAATGGTTTTTCTGATTTGGCTCCATTCTTCTTCTTTGAAAAATGGTTTAAATTATTCAGCGATTTTGCTGAACTTTGGCACTAACTGAAAGATGGTTCTGATTTAGAAAGCGAATTTCACTACTTTGAAATGAGACAGCTAGCCAGATTTAACACAGCCTGGCTTGAAAATGGTTTGGCTTCCAGCGTGAATACGGAGTGCAGCGATTTATAATAATAATAATATCTGGCTAGTATTTGGAAAATGAGTTTAGAAAGCATTCATATCTTTTAACTGCTTGAAGCTTGGCAACGGTCCCATATTTTCCACTTTCTTTTAAGCTCTGTGGCTCGATGTTAGATGTGTAGCGTGTGTAGCCAGCAAGTTCTTGTGGCTTTGTCTTTATAATTAGAGGCCACCCAAGAAAATATGTGGGCGAAATGATTCCATGGCGTATCTTTGGGATTGAAGCCCAAAAGACTTTTTTCAGTATAGTCTAAGCAAACGTTTGAAAGTGCATCACTGACTTTGAATAAAATCACGAAATTTTAATCATTGTCAGCGATCAGGTCCAGTAGGATGTCAGAAAATAGTCACAAATTCATAAAATTCGGGTCGTAAGCTGATCTGATTTTGGGGATGGTTATGGCGCTAAGAATATTCAGCGTTATATAGCTTTAAGAAAAATAATCTGATAGGAAATTTACTTTTCTTGGCCTTGCCAATGAGATTTTGGTGTCAGTGTAGGCTCGTCGCGTGAGTAGCTAAAGCTGGTTCGAGAAAATTCGGCCATTTAGAATAGGCGTGAATGAGACTTAAAATTGGGTTTTTCGCGTATTTCACTGGATCTCGATAAATCACCATTTTAATCTTGTGCGTGGCCTCGTCGCGTAGAAGCAGCTTCGTGTTTATCGAAACCAATCAGACGGTCGATTAGTAGATGCGAAATCGTAGAGAAGAAAAAGTGCAAAAACTCTCCCCTGTAACACTCCTGTCCGTCTTCTCATTTGGTTTAACTTTTATTTGTTTTGTTTTTCTTTTTTTTTTTTTTTTTTTTTTTTTTTTTTTTTAATTCTTTATATGGGCATGTCATTTTTAACTGTTCTCTGTCAGTTTGGCCGAACGATTTATTTTGTCAGGTTTAATTTTATTTATCTGGTGTGAATATTTCACATGTTCTTAGTTTTTCGAGATTTTCAAAAAGTGGTTTTTTACGAGTTCATTTGTTTATCAGATCGCGCAGAAATTCGTAAAATATTCAGAGCGTACGGTCAGTGAGAGCTTTGGGTCGGCTCAGATTCGAGGCAGAACTTAGCAGCGGCGCGGTCAGGTTCGTCGTCGAGATACAGAGAATTTTCGATATCTTACACTTGAAAAATTAAAGCGGTCATTATTATTATTTTCTTAAGCAATTAATTATGCTATTTTTCGACTTTCTGTGATATGATTGTCGCCAGCGTTTAAATGTGCAATCGACCCCGAGTCCTCTTATCAAGTGATACGAGCTTGGCGGCTACGTGTCATTTTTCTTTAAATGGCATGATTGTCTGCTTGTTTTAAGTACGGAATTAGGATTAGGGTATAATTTTTAATTTCGTAAATGCTACGATGTGGCGGCTTGAATGCTATTTATCTTGGCCACCTCTGTTATCATATCTTGTCACTGGCTCTCTTCAGACGGGGTGTTACGTCTTTGTTCGAGAAGCTTGGCGTATTTCCATTATTTTACCGCGCTTTCTTTTAAATTTCTGTATTTCAGCGAATCTGACAGCGTGTCGCTCGTGATATCGGCGTAAACTTAACGTGCTTCACCACGCCAAGGATGCTTTGAATTCATTGCATGACGTTAAGTATAAATCAGTGCTTGATTTGCGGCGGTAAAAATCACCAGCAACGCATTTCATTTAGTAAGCCTTTTTAGCAATCTTTCTCTTGGCTTTATTCACCAAAAAATTATTAAACAGTCTTCAAAAATTATGGCTTCTAATATCAGATCTTTATATATCCCGATGACGTCCCCATTTAAATTTTGATTTAAAATTAAGCCTCCCAAGGCGCCAATGGCATGCGTAAGATTACAGCGTATTTTTATCTTGTTGGTTAAGCTCAATGAATCACCCTACTTGTTATCCTTGATTTGGGATCTTAGCTCGTAAATTGGAAATTTTTCTTCGCTCATTTGAAGTTGTATGGTTACAGGTTCTTGATTAGAATCGCGTTGGATCACCGAGAAACTACGAGTTATTGTATTTTATATACGAATTCACTGAATTGACGTAAAGAATCTGCACATAGCTCACTTGGAAAAATTTCTGGGAACTTTAGGGTTAATTTCTTTACTTCTTCAGCTAACTTATTCCTAGAAGTCTATTTTACCGGAAATTTTGAATCCCATTCGATTTGGATGGGTGGCTAAATATGGCCAAAGCAATTTCTGGCCGAATCAAGCAGGCAAAATTAGTGAAATTTACCGAGCCACCTTTCGAAGTCCGTATTTGGGAGCCTTGGGTTTCTGGTGCTGCTTGGTCGTATCGTTGCTTGGCTATCTCTTATTGTTCTTTGCCGAGGTGGAATCGATTCATTTGGATGGTGGCAATCTATAGCCGACAACCCGGGGTTTACATAAATTTTGACAGCGTTCACTTTACTTTACAGCGGTGATCTTAATCTTGCTCAATTCGAATCGTTCTTTTAACGGTGTGCATTTAGAGTTAAGATTCACCTAAAACACATGGAAATTACCAAACTACCCTTGACCCCTCTCATTTCCATTTTGGCCGAATTATGCACAAACCATATTCCATTTTGTTCCATTTCTTATTTCACAATCGCTCTCATTTTAATCACTATCTATCGATTTAGTACAATCACTTTGCCGATTTCGAATATCGTAAAAAATTCAGCGTCCACCCCCAATCATTCACTCCTTGTTTTCAAACCTTACGCTGTCAACTTTCTTTTTCTCAGTTTATATCAATCGCGTGATTCAGTATCTACGGTTCTGTCCAATCTGAAAAATGTCAGCATTAGGTATGGAAGAAAACGTCAATCCATTTTACGTAATTAAAACTTCTTGTTGTTGTTTTTAGTGGCTCATATATAGTTAAATTTTAAAGTCATTGAGAACTGAAGAGGAGAAAATAATCACCTCCTTGCCATGTGGTTTTCTTTATACCTTTTAACCATTTTAACTATACTGCCTCTCTTTTTCTCGGATTGGATAGACTCTTATACTTTGAAATGACTTTCCATTTCTTGGTATAATTTTATTTTTATAATTATTAAAATTCTTGTGATAAATCTGTTCAGTTATTTGATAATTGTTTATCATCTTGTCGTTCAGTTCCATTCACAATGGATCAAATCATTCAACATATTATTTTAAAATCATAACTTAATGAATAGAAGGTTTGGTTAAATATAGAAAGAAAATGTCTGCTATGTGGGTTTTATCTGGGTTTATTATCTTAGCGCATCAGTTCAGTCTTGAAAATATTCATGGTATCAACTTCAAATTATTACTGAAATATTACAATTAAATCATGTTTGATTAAGAAATTAAATGCAGGAAATGGATTTAAATCATTTTAAAATCAGTAAATAAGGACGATAAATATTATTCTTAAAAATTGATTAGGATTACTTTAGCTATCCAGCTGGATTTCAGTTTAATAAAGTTTCGGTTTTGTTAATTTACATGGTTATTTTGGACATTTTTCATATTTGACATTTAAAAATTGGTATAGGCTCCAGATTTGGATCAGAAATGTTTATTCAAAGCAAAATGGGTCTCTTTGAAATACTTCAGTTCAAATTCGCGGAATTAGAAATTTATAAAAATTCCTTACATGACCTTTATTCAGATACTAATAGAAAAATCTGCTTTCTTGGGGCATTTAGTTGAAAGATTTTGAAAAATTTGCCTTTGTACCAAATGGTAATCAAGGATTTTTAGTTCCATTTATAGTTTCTGTCATTTGGACCTCACAGTAGTTGAAGCTACTATTATACTTAAGTGAGTTGAGTTTTACAGATCTCCACGAGAAAGTTTTAAATTGTTTTAATGTTTTTTTAAATATAAGTAAATTCTTTTATAAGAAATATAAATTTAAAGAATTTAGATTAAATGAATTATTATCTTCTTTTTTGTACAGATAATAAAAGTTAATAACGTCAATAAATCTGAAATTATTGTTTAAAGTTTATTTTAACATTTATTGTCTACGGATTAAGTAAATTTATTCAGAAGGTAGCTTGAAGACGATAAACACCATCACTAATCGTTCACATTATCATGGATAAAACAAATTCTGGGTTAAGGTTCATGAGATCAAAGTATTCAAAATATGTATTTTAGTGGTTTTAAGTTCTATATCTGGCCATATAGTAATAATAGAAGTTTTATTAAAATTATTAAAAATCTTTTAAGAAACGTCTTGATCTCAGATTTGGGGCGATTGTGGTCACTTTGGTTTTTAGGAAATAAATTATAAAACTGTCTTGTAGAATTTTTTGTTATTTTTTATATATAATCTTTGTAAATTCAGGATCTATTAACATTGGAGTTTTTTAAAGAAAAAGATTACATAAAAATGGATTTAGAGATTAAAAAGGAAAAGATAATCCATTCAAGGAGATATTTTTATAGAAAATATTTTCTCATATATAATGTTTTTCAGTTTTATATATATATATATATATATATATATATATATATATATATATATATATATATGTGGCCTATTTGAAAGACCAATTTAGTTTTTTAGTTATATGTTTTGTTGTGGTTGAAAGTTAAAAAATGCAAAACATTGAGGATTCGAGTGAGTGCTTGGTGAGACCGGAGTTTAACTACGCTATAGCAAGTCTTTATTTATAAAAAATTAAATTTAATTTTTTTTTATGTTATAACAGTTGTTAAGAGATATTACATTGCTAACAAAATATGATTTTAGAATATTTCAAACAATCTTACAAAAACCAAAAAGCTCACTGTCAAAAAGAAACAAAAAGCAAAAAGTTGTATCTGAGGGCATTTTTGAGTTACAATTTTTTAAAAATTGTTTTTCACTCAAAAACATATAAAACAAAAACATATAAAACAAGTGTGGTTCTGATTTTAACGTTGCAAAGCGTGAATAACGATAAATTCGAATAATAAGAGCGATTTTTAGAGAGAAAGCTATTTTGGTATTCTTTATGTTTTAAAATCTCTTACAATAAGTACGGTTTAAAAAATAAGAGCCGTGATTAGTTACCTTCTTGGTGTGTGACTTATCGTATTTTTTATCTTTGTTCTTTTCATCTTAGATCGGCTTATTTCTATGCAACAGTCAAATGAGTTTTCTATTTTTTATTTTTTTATATCCTTTTAAGGATCCTATTACTTTTTTTTTAATTTCCACTTTAATTATGATTGTCTCTTAATATGAAATCAATCTTATACCATGCAGACATGCATGATTGCTCGTCATTTAAAATATTAGAGGTTTTTGGTGAAGGAAACACTCATATGAGAAAATCGTAATAATATATTAAAGAAGAATCGCGATAAGCATCGGCCAAATTTTAAAGCATATCTTTAAGAAAATTTGATGCACGAAATATTCTGATATAAGCTAAACAAACACACTGTTTATTAGAGTTAAACCTAAACAAACACATTGTTTATTTATTTAATAGAAAAGTAGACTATAAGCTTATTTTATTAATTATTGAATTGTTTTTTATCATTAAATATGGGTGCACGAATAATTATTTATGCTAATTATTAACTAATAATTTTTTACTCTATCATTGTGAGATATTTAAATTGAGATGTGGGAAGTTCACCATTTGTGAGCATACTTTATGGAATTAAATCCCCAAAGTACATATCAAATGATGGTTGTACTTTATACACATTCTTCTTTAATTTATTTCCCATTCACGCATATACACTTAATTCTAAATATTATCTTTCAAAATAACATCGACATGCATATCCTTCTTTCAAATTTAGCAATTTTGTTAAAAAAATTTAAGGACTTTAAAATTTTAATTATTTTTATCAATATTTAAAAAAAATATGTATTCGTGATATTTTCGTAAAATCGAATAAATAGATAGTTTCGAGGCGTAGATTTTATAAAGATATCTCATTTTTTTTATTTTAATCAGATGATCACGAAAGAGCATTATCGGCATACGATGAGTCTTCTGTATCGAGACGAATGCGATAGAGATGGAATTGCATCTCTTTTTCGAGGATGCGAAGGTGTATCTGAGCTTAAAGTAACCCCGATGACCCAGACGGCCCAGGGAAGGTTCTCGGCACAATGAGTCTCAATGAGTTAATGCCATGGCCCATGGTGGGCGATGCTTGTATTTCCGCTTATTTATACTTTAACTCGTGGTGGTGGAAATGCTGCGATTCTTTAGCGCTTCAGCGATTCATTAAATTTGACATTTAGGCAGTAGTATAAGTAAATGTCCAATCGCCTTGCATGCTGATGGCGCTTTTCAGCGATTTTTATTACATTCCTTGAAGCTAATGGCTTTTTGGTTCCCAATAGGGTTAATCAAAAAATTTTGTATTTGACAATATAACTTAATTTAAATCAATATAAATATCCCAATAAACTTACTTCAGTTATTAAGAATTCGTACGATATAAAAAAAACGAGAGGATTCATAAGTTTTTGGTACAATTTGAGCATCAAATTGGTAATTTTATGAGGCGTGAAGTTAATAACGAGATAAATCCTCTAATGGTCTTAAATGGTTTCAATTGATGATTATTAAAGTAACCAGGCAGCCAAACTGATATAACTCAAAATAATTGCAGTCTTAATTTTTATTTTTAATATATATAAAATAAAATACTAAAACATTTTATAACAAATATAAGTTATAAAGAATTATTATATTTTTAATATCTATAAAATAAATTGATTTAATGTAATTACAAAATTAAGGAAAATTATTTTTAAAATTACAAAATAGTTAATCCAGACCTTTTTTTTTTGTATGGAATGATTTTTTTAATGGAATCTTCTCAAGGGCAAAAGGACGTGTGAGACGTGCAAGGGCAGTAAAGTTGCCACGCTTCTCGAGACGGGCTGAGTGGAAGTGGGGAATCGGTCTGTTCTGTTCTGGGAAACTGTGGTGCAGTAAACTGTGGAAGTGGGGTGAGTTTCAAAGCGCCAGGCCCATGGGGGAGGAACTCTCATACCAAGCTCTATGGGCAGAGTAGAGTGCCAGGGGAGGGTCGAGGAAAAACACACGGCATGGCGAACCCTAGCTGCGCTGCGCTGAGGCTCAGTGTCTGCATTCGAAGGAATCTGTTCTGCATCGATCACTTTCCGTTGCATTTCCCTTCCTCTATCTCCTCCATCTCTCGGAGCCCTTGCAATTGGTGTGTGGTCGACGATGGCTGAAGGAACGATTAATCTTCCGGACGATCTCCTCTCCAGCAAAGCGCCCGAGGAACACCGGACCGACAAAGGTATTTTTAGGGATTTGAATTGTTATGTGCCTTTTCTTTGGGCATTGTTTCGATGAGCTCTTGATTTTGTGGTAGATATATTACTGCGCGCCGGAAAAGGAATCGTCCTCCGGTAAAAACCCCCATCTGAAGTTGACCTGGACGATGCTCGTGTAAAAGGTGGCTTTGGCTTTCACTCCGCTGCTGCTGTAGACTCGCCAGGCACCGTCCTCGGGGATCACATCCAGGCGGGTGGTGGGGGGAAGACTAATTGCGAAACCAGTGGGTCTAACTTCTAAGGTCCTAGGATGGGGGAGAAGACGACACAGGTGCTGGGAGGAGCGTGAGATTAGGTGGCCTTGGGGTGGGGAATTTTGATGGGACTCGGTCAGAAAGAACCCTCGGACAGAGAGCGTCATTATCATTGTGAATTGTGAATTACAAGAGGAGATGCAACCCAAATTCTTGGGGCGGTTCGGGGATCGGGTTCTGACTGGGATTCGGGTAGGGAGTTAGGCCGGGTCGGCCCGGCCCCACGTTTTGCCTCCGGGTTTGGGCCTGGGTTATCGGGCGGCCCTTTGCCCTGACTCCACCAAACGGTCTCTTCTTTACGGGCTGATTTTTTACGAGCCCACTTGCTCCAAGTCCCAGGATGCGGTTTTGGAAACGGGGATGAGCCAGGGCCTGCGTTCAAGGTCCGTTGATAGCTTAGGGCCCATATCCTGCTCTCGTGATGAAGGACAGGAAGGGATCGCCTTACACCATGGGGAAGGACTAAGGACTAAGGAGACGAGCTCAGTGAGGTTGCAGCCCCAGGAAGACGATTACAACCTTAAGAACAGGTACGATGATGATAATCTCTATGCTCAGTCTATCCTTATTCCCATCTCTGTTTTTGGCCGCCCCTTGCTTTCAGGGGGTTTTTCAGGCCAGGGGGTTTCATCACCGGATAAGGCTATGGTACCAGTTTGGGTGGTGGCGGCTGACGGCAGGGAATGGGGGGTGCGACAATTGACGTAGGGGAAAAGATTGGCGAAGCTGGCCAAAGGAAGACGAAGGTACAATTTGAATTGTTACAGAATTGCTTTTTCTATGGAATGATTTTTTTAATGGAATGAAGATGAAAATTATTTTAAGCAAACAAAATCTTCTCAAAACACGATTTTTTTTTTGTTTGGAAAGCAAAACAAACATGCTATAAACATTGGCACACCCCAAAACACAATATTTTTTTGTGAAAAATTTCAATTAAGTTAGATTATATTTTTAAAAATGGAAAATTGTTTTGAATTTCCAATAATAGTTTAATTTCAATAAGTTAGATGATATTTTATATTATTTATGGTAAAATATGCACTATGAACTACAATCTGCTGTTCAGTTGAAGATTGACAGATGAGGAATAGGCTATTCTTCTTTAGATTTTCTGCCCGGAGCAGTGGAAACAGCAATGCAATCCCTCAACCAGCAACTGAAAAACAAGTTTATTGGGAGAATCCATTCGAATCTGGATTGAACAGTGGCAAGACTGAGAACAGCAATAGAAGCCTCAAAGGCTTGATCTCGAAAGCTCGGAAACAGACTTATAATTTTATTCGCAGCGGAATTTTAATCCCGAATCAAAGGAGATCTCACTGTAGTCAGTAAGACATGATTAAGTACATTTTTATTTTCTAATTTTATTTTCTAGATCAAATGTCACCCATTAATCCAATTTGAAATGATTGGTTTCCATATTTTTATTAGTTCAAGATTTGCTTAGTGAGGCTAATCCTTCGTGGTTTGTGTTTTGTTCTAGTCATCGTACACCATGAAGGCAATCCAAGGAAAACAATTTGAAGCAGAAGTTCTGGTTCAGCTGGTTCTTCACGACTGTTGATGGAGAGGCAGTTATTCTCAAAAGAACCATGCTGGAAACGGAAATGGTGAGTGAGAGCTCTGGAAACCATATTTTGCACAAGGTCAACGGATTATGATCCTGATATTCCAATTTCTATTGAAGATATCTATGGTGGTTCCTTGAATGGATGCCCTGGTCAAGTGATTGGACATTCAAACGGTGAGAGGAGAGGCTTCGTGAACAGGTATGGGAGGGCTTGCTGGGCAAATGTTTCACTTCAAAGAGAAGTATCTTCCTTCATGGGGAAGAGCAGAGGCAGAAAATTTGAACTTAAAGCGAAACTTTGCTAACAAATTTATTACTTGAAAGCTAAATTCTATGGAGTCAGAAGGTGAGCAACTACGAGTTGAGTTTGCAGCAGCTGTGAGGAGTGTGACATCCTCAGAGCTGAAGTTCAAAACACACAGGATGACCTCTCTACGCAACACACAAATTGAAGGATCTTGAGCCAGGTAATCCTCTCGTAATTATAGCCACCAATAGTTGACTCTAATGCAATTTCTTTACTATGCATATATAAATATACGTGTGGTTTTATTTTTATTTCTATATAATTACAGTGCCAGTTTGTAAGTCATGAGAACTAGTTTTACAATCTTCAAAAGTCATTGTTTTAGTTGTTTCTATTTTTTTTTTCTCAGTTTTTTTATTTTGTTTGATTGGTCATCCATATTGAGTTGAAGACTGAAAATTAAGGTTTTCATAAGCATGGAAGCGGCGATGTGCTTTTCATACCCCATTATGAAAAGTGGCGTGTATTGCAGATGAGGAAACTGTCTGGCAATAAGAATGAGACTGATAGATGAACAACAAGTCATAACAATTTGAACAAGAAATGATTGCATCTGTGGGAAGTGAAGTGTTACAAAATTAGAAGTTCATAAGATGAGAATTGAAATCCAATGACCACTAGTAATTAGAGCATAAAAATAAATATTTAACTTATTTATAAAAACTTATTTGATTTGTAAAAGTCTATACGAGTTGGGATTTGTGTCTTGTAAAAAGAAAAAAGTCTCATATAAGTTTGTTTAGTGAGATATTGCTCCCGAGAATGTTAGGTGAGTTCGGAAGCTCCTTGCGCACATTATAAGAAAAATCATTTGGTTTTGGGGTGTGGCTTATTCTGTGGAGTGCAATATAATTAAGGTTAATAATTTACATACTGGCAATAAAATATTGTTGTTTTTGTAATATTAATAATTAAGATGCAACAATTTTTTAAAATAATGATAAAATACTATTGGAAATATTGAAAATAAAATGTGCAAAAATAATTTCGAGTCCATTGTATAATTATACACAATTTAAAATTTTAGAGTGTTGCAAATGAGACTTGGTTCGGTGAAAAGGTATTCAGAGTTTTACATAAGAATATAATATTATAACGTTTGTGTAAAGTGAATAGATATCAACAAAAAAGTTTTAAAATTATTTTAATATTTTCAACTATGGCTTCAAATTATTTTACAAAAATAATTAAAAATTAGATGCTTGGAATAAGCTATAAGGTTGTCCTCCAATGTCTCATACTAAAAGCTTTAAAAGAAGGACCACAAAAGCGTTAAAGATTCTATCACTAGCAGCGGTTGCGTGCGTAGGTCGAGGCTCGAGGCAATTGGTTAAGATACAGTCTTGCACGTAATGCAGCTACGTGTTCGATGTGGTTTTACAAAGTCATATCTAAACCCTATAATGTCATCTCCATTATATACAAAAATAATTTTTTTGATAACCATGGATAGTTTGGCTAATTTGAGCACACCTCAACTAATTTTATGGGACGGTGAAGTTAATAACGAGGTAAATCCTCTAATGGTCCTAAATGAGCTTAAATTGATGACTATTGAGAGCAAACACAAAGGCAGCAAAGCGACTATCATAAAATAATTGTAATTCATTTTTATTTTTAATATATAAAATAAAATAATAAAACATTTTATAACAAATATAAGTTATAAAATTATTATATTTTGAATATCTATGTGAAATAAAATAATAAATTGATTTAATGTAATTACAAATTATAGAAAATTATTTTTTAAAATTACAAAATAGTTAATGGGATAGGAAAACATGAGTCAGGGAACAGCCAAATCGGACCTTTTTTTTTATGGAATGACTTTTTAATGGGATGAAGATGAAAATTATTTTAAATAAGCAAAATCTTACCAAGCAAGCGTATCTTTTTTTTTTTTTTTTTGAGCAAAGGCATCACATACGCTGTTTTTAAAAAACACATTATTTTTGTAAAAAAATTTCAATTAAGTTACATTAAATTTTAAAAATAGAAAATTGTTTTTGAATTTCCAATAATGGTTTGGATGGTTGTATTAAAAGGCCTTTTGAAAGCTTAATATAATAATTTTACCCTCCATCAAAGTTTGATATGATTTTGATAAAAATATCATTTTTATTTTATTGCAAAAAATAACCTATCAAGAATAATGTAAATATATAAGAAAAAGGTATTTTTGTCCAAAACAAATTATTTAAGGAAAAGTCACAAATATTGAATTATTTGATATATTTCAACCAAATGTTTCTAATAGTTTCTGAAAAGGGCTTAACTTGCCAAAAAAAAACTTAAAAGTTTCCACTTTTGATTTTCACACATTGGATTATTTTTGTTTTATTTTTTGTTGGGTTTTACGAGTTTTAGACGGGAATAATGCATATGAAATAAAAAATTATGAAATTAGTTTGCAGGTCAAATTATTAACTGAAGTTGTCGCTTAATCGCGTATGCGTAGCCAGCAATAGGTGTTCGCCCAGGAAATCTTGCATTGCGTGCGGCGGCAAGTTTTTGGAAGGCTACTAATGTGGTTGCGACAAGTGGAGCAAGCGGCATGAAAATAATTAGTTAATGGAATGGGAGGCGTGGAGTTCGGGAACCGCCCAATTTGGACCCTTTTTATGGAATGATTTTTTTAATGGAATAAAGATGAAAATTATTTTAAATAAACAAAATCTTCTCAAAACATACCTTTTTTTTTGTTTGAAACACGCTATAAACATTGTTTTTAAAAAGCACATTATTTTTGTAAAAAAAATTCAATTAAGTTAGATTATATTTTTAAAAATAGAAAATTGGTTTTGAATTTCCAATAATAGTTTAGATAGTTTCATTATGCTTAATATCTTATTACCCTCCATCAAGTTTGGTATGAGGATTTTGATAAAAATATCATTTTTATTATATTGCAAAAATAAAAACTATCAAGATAATGTAAATATATAAATAAAAAAAGTATTTTTGTCCAAGCAGTTATTTAAAAAATTCAGGGAAAGTCACAAATATTGAATTATTTGATATATTTCAACCAAATGTTTCTAATAGTTTTAATGGCTTAATTTACCAAAAACTTAAGGTTTCCACTTTTGATTTTCACACATTGGGTTATTTTTTGTTTTATTTTTTTGTTGGGTTTCTGAGTTAGACGGGAATAATGCGTATAAAATAAAAAATTATGAAGTTAGTTTGCAAGCCAAACTATTAACTGAAGCTTAATGCCGATGTCTGTGACAACGAAAATTGTTCGTCGAAAATGCCGCTAACGCCAGCAGCGGCAAATGGATTTTGGAAAGAGGCGTAATAGTTGCGGCAAAGTGGAGCAAGGCGGCTACGTGGCGGTGGCGGCAAAGGCCACTCCACATGGTTGGCGACAATTGGATTCTTCAAAGCGATTAACCGATAACAACGGTTTCTTCGAGAACTTATTTTGTGGTGAGTTTGGTGATATTGGAAGGTTGACCCGATGGCTAGGGATGATCTGGTGGGTAGTGTTTTGGATCAGGGCCTAAAAATTGGAAAGGAAGAAGCAATTGTTGGCGGTAATTAGAAATAAGGTTTGAAGGCTGGTCTCAAGCGGAGGGGAAGAAGTGATCCTCCGCTTTAATACCATAAAACACATTAAAAGAATAATAACTTTATCTTTGCATGTATTAATACGAGAATATATTTATATGAAGATTGGGTCAATAGTTACCATTCAAAATCACCCAAGTATGGAGCAATTTTCTACAATCAAAGAGATCTTCTCACTAAATATAGAAAAGGAAGTAAAGAATGATATTTTCCCTCTAATAATAATAATTTAAAACATGTTTCTAGTTAGAAAACCCTTCAACAACTCATTTATCGCTTCAAGATACTCTTCAATCAATTCCTAAGACTTTGCATTTCCAAAGTGATTTTTGTGGGAAGTCTCGTGACCATGATCATTCTATCAAGACGTAAGCCAAAGATTATACCGCATGTATAAGTATAACATCCCGATAACAATTTCTAAGAAGATAACCCAAAAAAATGTTTCATAATCATCCATACAGATTCAGATCCGTTTCAATATGA
Source organism: Tetrastigma voinierianum (assembly GCA_016808115.1). NCBI lineage: Eukaryota > Viridiplantae > Streptophyta > Magnoliopsida > Vitales > Vitaceae > Tetrastigma > Tetrastigma voinierianum. Next base: position 298,331 of record JAEQBH010002345.1, on the reverse strand, counting down.
AAAGAGAAGCTCATGAGAATGGAAGATATCAATTATATTAATAATGCAAGAGTACCGGACATAAACAATGCTACAAATCCTTCAAATCTCCTCGCTTTTCTTTTCTAGCTTAATGAACCAACCATGCCATACAACATTTCCCTCCCAATCCCATTTTACTTCGCATGCTGGGCCACTTGGGCGCAAAATAGTAGTCTCCAGGTTTTCTCGAGGTGAAGACATTTCCTAAACATATTGCATGCTCCATGGAACTTGGCATGCAGTGAGCTCAAAATCGCAAACCAAGAACCGCAAACCCGAGGAACATCTCGAGAGCGTTTCTCAGGTTCAGATTGAATCACAAATAATATTATACAAGCAGCCAGAAGCTTTGAATCTAGAAGCCGTACATGCACGTTTCGATAACCTCACAATGGATATCGCACAAGATGATAGTCTTTAGTGTTCTTTTCTTTGTTTTTCCTCATTTCAAGGTAAAATAAGCTCAGATTTGCAACCTGCGGGGAACTCCTAACTTTCAAAAACCGAAATATGAAGATGAGCTTTTTAGAAGAGAAAGGAAAGGAAAAGAGGGGAAAGAAACCTGGAAATTGAGAGAGAAACTGTGAAAAAACCATCAACATCAATTCTATCAACTTGTATCGCCTGAAAATAGAACACAAGCCTCGCCCCTAAAGGTGTTTAGATTGAAAGCAAAAGCCGAGAAACCCAACCTCAACAATCAACTTTTCCCCAACATGGTCACAAAAAGAGTTTTGAAATGGGATTTCCAAACATTGATTTGGCTTTTCTCGGGCTCGCTCGCTCTTAATCCGATCTTTACTCCAAAGAAACCCCAGCTCATTTAAGATTCTCACTATTATGACTTAATTAGCAATGGAGTAAACACCGAACAATATAACCACATCGCATGCTCTCATTACCTGCCCTCAGACATTGTACTGTAATTGGTACATCGCGATGCTTACCTGTAATCCATCACATACTTCGATTTCACAACCCGTCCAAGTCGCAAGATCGGGTCGTTTCCTTTCCGTAAACAAACTAATCGAAATTAGCCTTTTCCACAAAGATGAATGCTCACAATCTTTTTTTTTTTTTTTTCGACAAGATGATCGCCACAATCTTACGAGCGTAACTACCGAAATCAAGATCAAGTATAAAATAAAAAAGTTTATCATATTCTCTATCTTAACAACGAAGCTTTTGAAGATCTCAATTGTCATGGCTTTCTCCTATGTGCATCGACTCGACTAATAGAATGAAACTCGCATGACTTTAGTGCAAGTTTACAAGACTCCAAAGTGTTCGGAAGTTCTTCACCTAGCTTTGTATTCTAAGTCCCGTCTTCCTTTTTCTCCGATTATCTAACTCACACCGCTTGAAACCTAAACAAGTAACAAAAAACGTTGAAAAGATGGGAAAAGTCGCAAAAAAAGTCCGAACATTCTCGCCTCATTTATTCCTGTGAAGAAGTACTCCAATCTTCATACTTACACTATTATAATGAGGAACCCTTGAGAATAGTCGGTGAACTTTGTCTCGCTTCCCAGCCCTTATGGGCCCACAATATGATGTATCTCAGAGAAAGAAGTTGTTATTAAGTTATTGATCGTACAAGAAAGTAAACAATCGTGACAAACGACCGAACGTTTGCTACATTTTCTTTCTTAATGGAGTGAGAGAGCCAAAAGCGTATCCGGGTGTATGTTTGAGCTCACCCGAGTCGAAGCTCTTTAGCCGCATCGACCGATGGTTTGGTATCCATGGCATGTATGCTTGGTAACTTCATGTCAGAATTGGTTATTGTAGGCGCTGAATTTGCGAAACAACGAGTGAATTCAGCCCACAAGTATACAACTTTTCGCGTGTTTAGAAGAGAGATTTAAACTAGTTACAACAGCCAAGTGGCTTAGACAAGCTTTTGCTCTGAAGTGAAGTGAGTTTGCAATCAAGTGGGCCATCAACCAATGAATAAACAAAGAAGGCTGATATGTTTCATTTTATAAGCCTCTAAAAGGTGTAAGGAATTGGACTGATCCGTGTGGTATTTGGATTGGGGAGGGTTGGCTGTCACTATCAATGAAGCTATCATCCAGAGTTATTATAATATCCCTACCTACATCCTAGTGAGCAGAAGAGTCCACTAAAGATTAGTGTTATCAATACTACGAATGCCCCGAGTCACAAATTGATCAAGAAGTTAAATAAGAACATTTTAGTAAATACTACCCTTGGATAAGGACCTCAAGATTACGAAAACGAAAAAATGCAATCTTATCAGATATGGCAAACTTAACCCAAAAAAAAAAAAAAAAAAAAAAAAAAAAAAAAAAAAAACACAAATGGATTATTTCAAGCAACACAATGAAAAAATGCCCTAAATTTTCCAGAAACAACTTATAAAGGACTTCTATCTGGTAGCTTGGTTTGAGCTGTGAGAAAAAACACCATCTCTCACAGGTAAAACCTGATATTAATATGGATTTCAACAACAAATCATGAGACTTGATGATTATTTTTAATTTCAAGGATCTTGTTGGTGTATAGTGAATCTGAGCACCCCCATCGACCCTTTTGGTAATTTTCCTTCCTGATAACTGGGTGCATCTACCTATATCAGGCAAAGGCCTACAGCAAGGACACGAAAAACACAAAATCCCACATATCACAACCTCTTACAACACAAACACAAAAAAAAAAAAAAAAAAAAAAAAGGAAAGAAAACCAAACAGGACCTATTTGGCGGTGTGGACCGGAGGACGGGGCGCACCGGAGTCGAGAAAAAGTCCCAAACATGGGAGGAGGAGTTGAAGGGAATTGAGGATGGTGGCACAGGCGGGTGATGGAAGGAACGAACTTCCCTGCAAAATTGAACACCCTTTGAATCATCATTATCATACCATTTGACAGATAAATCCAAAAGCAAGAAGAGGGGGGTCGGGTCCCATAAGGACTAAGAAAAAACAGACCTCTCCTTCAGCTTTAAGTTGAATGCGGGTTCTGAGCTTTGCAAGGAGGACTAAATCCAAGATAATGGGAGCAGCCAAGAGTGAGTCCTCGCAGGTATTGTGCAACACAATGGTACTCACGCCCCACCCCGCGAATATCTACGAGTATACTCATCCACGGCTCTCTTGCTATCTCCCACATATGGCACATACTTCAATATCAACAACAACATCATACAAATGTTAGTCAAAATCAGAATCTGAATTGTAATAGAAGGAAATGTAATACATGGTCATAGTATTGTAGTACCTTGATGACCTGACATGGTCGAAGGCGCCGGGAGCTCACTCCTGAATCTCCTGCTCCCTCTCCACTTTCTGCCTCGGCGTCTTTGCGGTGGATGACAGGAGGTCTGGATGGTCCATGTGATGTAGATGCCTCCTGCCGTGGCCGGCGTCTGATGCTCTTCTACGATCTGGTGTAACACTAGTTGAGCAATCGTGTATGTCGCGCACAAAGGCGGGTGAGTAGCTAGCCCGACGATAGCTATGTCCGCCATTCCCACTAAAATGGAAAACCCCACCTCTCCACCTAAAATGAGTTTGCTTTTATTTTCAATCATTGGAGCAAGCATTTATTTGTGGAAAATCTAATGTCCCCACCTTACTTGAGGATGTTATTGAAGTTCGAAATTATGGTGACTAATTACCTAGTATATTTTAATTTTACATGAGAAAAGGAAAATTGAATTTCTTTCTCCCTCCTGAAACCATGGTTCATTCTTTTCTCAACCAATTTTGTGAGTTGGGACCTCAAACCACCTTTGTGCACCTTAATAGGTTTAAGCCCCCATCCTTTGTGGGCCACTTTCAACTGAATCAACTCTACAACAAGACTCGTCACGATTAGCAAAACCAGCATCGGTACATTGCCCTCTATTCTGATCACCGGTATCAACATTATCCACATTGAAATTATAATGTATCATCATCTTGACAAACCGATCCTTTGGTGGATCCCACCATCATCCATAAATGCCTTTGCTGCCTCTATATAAAATCCCACAATCACAACTGTTACCTCCTCTAATCTTGGCCACCTATTTTTATCTCCATCTAGTTGTTATCCTTCCTTCAGTTTTCACAATCCACAATCGCAAAATTGATTTTATGTCCATTAGAAATATGGGGTAAACTTCAAAAGAAAGAAAACAATAAGTGGTCTATATTAGAGAGAGTTATCATGATAGAAGATCATATATAATTAATGTACAACTACAATGGCTGGTGTGTGATTCAATCCATTTGATATATCATTCTCTTGTAAGGCATGAGTTAGAGAGAAAGAGATCAGTAGTGGAGATAAAATAAAAAATCAAAATGAAAGCAACAAAGCCCGGCTAATCTCACAAATGTATTTTTCGATGTTGCTTAATGTTGCGGTATCATCAATTAAAACATGTGTATTGCAGTTGGCATCATCTTGTCCTTTTTCTGGAAACTCAAGTGACATCAAATTTTGGATTCTGCCAATTAGAAACTCCATGGTTCGGAGAAATGAACAAGTAAGTTACGGAAAATATAAACAGGTAAACCACCAAGAAAATGGAAATAGACGTGAAAGTACAACCTCTCATTAGCAAAGACCAAAAAAGTAATGCTAAAACCCATATTAGTAGACATGTAACTATGCTTTCTCAAATTTCAGTTTACTGAGTCGGCCTTACCCGAAGAGCGGTATCTTTGCATGATTGGTCCATCGAGTTCGACAATTGTGAGACTCTCTCCATCCTTTACTGCTTGAATTTAGAATTTTCAGGAAAGGCAATGAACTTTGCCCAAGCGGATACTGCTTCCTTTTCAAAAATAAATTCTGAAAATTAGAAATTTCCTTCAAAGATGTAACAAATGAATCTAAAGCTGACAAACATCTTACCCAAAACTCAAAACTATAAATTTTCATGCCCAACAAAACATGGGAGAATTCATAGTTATTTATTTTGCACATGTTGCCTCCCAAGGGACTTCCGGAAGATCCTGCTTGGATCTGTGCTCGGGGGCCCTTCCTGGAAGCTCATAATGACAAGGTTGGCTTGTCGGGGTCCTATAGCTTTGAAAGATTTGGTGAAGTTGGAGTGTGGGCTGTTGAAGAAGGAAATATTGGTGATTGTTCCTTAGTCGTGGTGGACACTGAAATTAGAGTTCTGGGGAGGAAACCTTGAAGCTCACGAACAATGCAAATTGCTCAGTACAAATATCCCTCAGGAAAACTCTCCTTCTCCCTACATCTCCGTTTTTGGCTGGCCCTTACTTTCTGGGGGCTCTTCAGGGCTAGGGGTTTTCCATGGGAATGATGCTTTGGGTGACATGGAACCGCTGAGGATGGTTTCAGCTGACGGGAGAGAGTGGGGAGAGGTGACTGTCGGGGCTTTGTTCGAAGTAGAGCAAGAGGTAGTGAGTAACGGGCGTCAGAACAGGCTCCAGCAGGCGCTTCAGGTGGTTGGGTGCAAAAATTGGGAAGATAGTTGCTATCAAATTCGATGAATTTCTTGGGGTTCAACTGATGGGTTTTGAAAGCGAGATTTTAGAGCTGTACAAAATATGGTGCCTTAGCGACCCGAAAAAAAGAGCGAAGGAAGGGGAACATGACGAGTCCAAACGTGAGAGGAGTTAGAAAATTGGAATGCACCATCAATTACAATGAAGGGCCATAATAGAAGGAAGAGATAGAGAATTTGTTAAAGTTAAAATGAAGCTAAAGCTTTTCTCTTGGAATGTTAGAGGAGCGAATAATTCGATTAAAACAAATGTCATTAGAAATTTTATTAGGTCTTAGAGGGTGGATTTGGTTTGTCTGCAAGAAACCAAGATTCAGGAGATGTCTGCTGACTGTGCTCGTAGTTTTGGGGTGGGTAGATTTTTTGACTGGAAGGTTGCGGAGGCAGAGGGAGCTACGGGGGATATTCTTCTGTTTTGGGATAAAAGAAGTGGAGCCCGGTGGAGGTTGAAGCGAGGCCTTTTCTCTATTATGCCTAGCTGGTTTAAAAATGTGGAGGATGGGTTCAGTGGGCCTTCACATGTGTCTATGTGGTCGAGATGACTAATGAAATGTTTTGGGAAGAGTTAGGGTTGTTGAAAGGCTTGTGGGAGGGGCCTTGGTGCATAGGCGGCGACTTTAACATGGTCCTCTCCCCAAATGAGAGGAACAGGGCATGTAGGATGTCCCATCCGATGAGGCGTTTTGAGGAAGTTCTTAATGAGTTAGGGCTTAGAGACATCCCTCTTCAAGGGGGGCCCTTCACTTGGAGGGAGGGGGGGGGGGGACATAACAACCATTCTATGTCCCGCCTTGATAGATTCTTGATAACGGCTGACTGGGAGTGTCAGTTTAACAATGTGGTTCAGAGCATTCTCCCGAGACTAGTGTTTGATCATTGCCCCATTTTGCTGGACAGTGAAGGGATAAGATCTAGGCCTTCGCCTTTCCGCTTTGAAATTATGTGGCTGAAGTTTGAAGGCTTCAAGGACCTCCTCAGAAATTGGTTGCAAGGACTTCACTTTGTTGGGTCCTTCAGCTTTGTTTTGGCTTCCAAATTAAAAGCCCTGAAAGGAATTTTGAAGGTGTGGAACAAAGAGGTGTTTGGTAGAGTGAAGACAAAAAATGAGGCTTTAAGCGAGGTCTCCCTTGCAGGATGACTGAAAAGGATAAGGGCTATCTTTGGAAGAAGCTGAGGAGAGGGAAAAGGCGAGAGACAATTATAAAAAGTGGGTGGAAATGGAAGAGGTCCCTTGGAGACAGAAATCCAGAGAAATTTGGTTGAAAGAAGGGGAAAGAAACACAGGGTTTTTTTTCATAGAATGACCAATTCTCACAGGAGGAGGAATTCTATAATGAGTATATGTATTCATGGCAAGAGGTTGGTAAAGGAGCCTAAGATTAAAGCAGGTCTAGTCGATGCGTTCCAAACCCTCCTCTCTGACCCGAACAGTTGGTGCACGCCTTTCCCTAATCTCCCGTTCAATTCGATTGGTGTAGAGCAAGTTGTTAAGCTTGAAGAAATGTTCACAGAGGAGGAAATCGGGCGGCCAGTCTTTAGGCTCACGGAATAAGCCAGGTCCCGAGATGGTTTCAATGCCTTAGTCTTTGATTGGGACCTTTGTGAAGGAGGAGAGTTCACAGGTTTCTTTAAGAATTCTTTGAGCATAAAATAGGTTTGTGAAAAGCTTAGATGCACATTCCTAGTTAAGTTCTAAGAGGAAAACAGTTGGATCTACAAGGCCTAAGACTATTAGTCTAGTGGGAGGCCTTTACAAAATCTTAACAAAAGTGTTGATAAATTAAAAAGGGTTATGGGGCTAATCATCTCCTGATCTCAAAAACGCTTTCGTAGAGGAGAACTTGATTCTTGACGTAGTGTTAATTGCTAATGAGGCAGTGGACTCCATACTGCGAAGGAAAGAGAACGGGCTTCTTTGTAAATTAGACATAGAAAAGGCTTACGATCACATAAGATAGGATTTTTTGCACTAGATTTTGGAGAGAATGGGTTTTGACTCAAAATGGATAAGTTGGATTAGTGATGCATTTCCACGGATTTTTCTCTGTTTTATTTAATGGTTCTTCGACGGGTTTCTTTCGGAGCTCCAGAGGCCTAAGACAAGGGGATCCCCTCTCCCCCTATCTATTTGTGATCGGTATGGAAGCCCTGAGTGGTATGCTAAAGTGCGTTGTTGAAGGCAATTTCATTTCAGGATGCAGGTTTAGGGGTAGAGACGGAAGGGGGTAGTCATCTCTAAATCTTTTATTATGCGTGATACTTGTTCTTTTAACGAAGTCAATTATGAGCAGTTGGTGTATTTGGGATGGACCTTGATGTGGTTTGAAGCCTACTCAGGTTTAAAAATTAACCCGAGTAAGAGTGAAATCATCCTAGTGGGCAGGGTGGACAATATTGAGATGTTAATTAGCGAGCTTGGTTGTGGTGTAGGGTCCCTCCCACTCATTATCTAGAGCTGCCGGTTGGGGGTTCCCTCATGAGGCGATAGAGTGTAAGGATACCATTGAAGAAGATTTAGAAAGATTGATATCTTGGAAAAGACAATATATCTACCAGGAAGGAGGCTCACGCTCATTAAAATAGTTGTCCTAGCCTTCCTATTTACTTCCTCTCTCTGTTCAGAATGCCAAAGCTCATGTGCTCTAGATTGGAAAAGATTCAAAGGGGCTTTCTTTGGGGAGGTGGCAATCTAGAGTGAAAACCACACCTTGTCAACTGGAAGACAGTTTGCTCTGAGAAAAACAAAGGGGGTTTAGGGGTCAGGAATCTTTCCAAATTGAATCAGGCTTTGCTTTGTAAGTGATGTTGGCAATTTGCTAATGAGAGGGATCCACTTTGGAGAATGGTGATTAGTATCAAATTTGGAGAGGAAAATGGGGGCTGGAACACTAGCGACATTAGGGGAGGCTATGGAACTGGTTTATGGAAGGACATCAGAAAAGAATGGCTCACCTTGTCTCAAAATACTTCTTTCTCCTTAGGAAATGGAAGGAGACTAGGTTTTAGGGACTCTTGGTGCGGTGAGATAGCGTTGTCAGCACTCACTTTGTTCAGTTTGGCTCATAAAGAAACCAGAATTTAGCTGTTGTTTGGGATTCCTCAAGGGAGGAAAGGGGTTGGTCCCCAGTCTTCTTGAGGCCTTTTAACGATTGGGAGGTGGAGGAGGAGGTTGAAGGTTCTAGTTTCTCACCGGTAGGAAAGGTGGGGCGCCTTACAAGAGGATCGTTTGTTATTGAAGGAGTCTACGTCTGATGGCTTCTCAATAAGACTTATGTATAGGAAGCTGGCGCATTCTGCCTACTGAATTCCCATTGGTCATCTGAACTTGATTGTTCCCCCAGTGGGTTTTAAAGCTTGGGAGCCTTCTAGGGCAAGATGCTTACACTGGACCAACGACAGAGAAGAGGGATCCCTCTAGCAAACAGGTGTTTTTTATGTGAACATGATGAGAAACAATAGACCACCTGCTTATCCACTGCTCGAGAGCCAAGATGCTATGGGATCTTGTTTTGTCCATCGTTGACTTCAATTGGGTTTTCCCTCTAACAGTACGACAATCCCTTCTCGCTTGGCAAGGTGCAAAGGTTGGCAGAAAATGTAAGAGAGTATGGATGACAACCCCCCTTTGTTTATTTTGGACGTTATGGAAGGAAAGGAACATGGCGGCTTTTGAGAACAAGACCCCTTCTGTTCACAGGCTGAAATCTACTTTTGTGTGTACCTTGCGTAATTCGTGGAATTTAGAAGTTGGAATGTATTGATAATTTAGATTCTTTGATGGATTTTTTGACTTGGTTGGGGTATAGATGAGTAGTTGGTTTTTTGGGGTTTTCCCTTTTTTATCTATATATTGCATTTTACCGATAAAAAAAAATGTATTATGTGCAATATGAATCTGGGAAAATAAACAATGCTCTCCATATATGAATGCTAATTACTCAAAAAGTTCATAGATTTATTTGGGTCGTGTAGAAAATTAAGTCAAAACTTTAGAAAAAGTACTTAACGAAACGGCTGTAATCAAGCCAGGGAGCAGGCTGTTCAAGTGTGGCTTTAAAAATTGAAAAAGCTCCAAGATTGGGAATGTGTTGTGCCCATTTCCCGAGATGATTTTGAAATAGATAAATGAGTTCGAAAGGCAAGCTATCACTAGGCTGAATTAACTCAATTCTTTAAATAGGTCTTAGTTCAAAAGTCTTAAAGTGTTTAACAATCTCCATGAAGAAGGTATCTCAATTCCTATATCTCAAGCTTCCGATCAAACTAATATCAAGCTAGGTTCCAGAGGTTAGAATGGTATTATAGCCCTACCAGCCGATTAAGTTCACAATAAGAACATAAAGTAATTAGATCTAACAATTAAGGATTTTTCGCCTTTTCTGTTGCTAGAAAACCGTCGGATGGCGAAAAGTGGTTCAAAAGGGGGAAAAACAAAGCGTAATGCGGATTTTTACGTGAGGAAAGTTTAATTCTTTGAGAAAGCTAGTAGACAAATAAATTAAATGATCAAGCAATCATCAACATATATGGATTTTTCTGAAACGGCGTTTTGGATTTCCGACAAACAGAAGGAAACTAAACGAGCGTAAAAATATCTAAGCCAAATGGATGTTGTGCCATGGCTGGTCCAGTAGCCGAGGAACCGTGACAAATAAATAAACGATTTCTATAATTATCGGAATTAGAAAACTTTCTTATTTTCTCTTTGCGATTTCTCACCAACCAAACACAGGCATAAAGAACATATAACAACGAAATAATCGAAAATCAAACGGTACTTTGACAAGGCGAGAACAGGTGGCGAAGTTGGCGGCGATATCGTTGACGGAAGTCATCTGAACGACGGCGACTCGTACTGAGTTGGCCATCGTTGAGTTCCCGGCGACGGCACGAATCGCCACCGACTGTGAACGGGAATGTTTCGAAACGAGGCGTCTCCGGCTTTGGATCAAGCGGTGGAGCGTGTGGGTAGAGTGACGACAAAGCGACATCGTTTGTTGGGCGGTTTATTCTTGTCTTTTGGTAATAAAATTGCCTTTTATTTCCACGCGGGGTCCTTGTATTTATCTTTATTTGTTGATTAGCCCCTATGTTCTTCAGATTTGATGTAGTGGTAGCCGTTAGTCCAGCCCTAGCCAAATTTGGCACGACTCGAGATCATGACACGAACTTGACATTTCTTTTACGGGTTTGAGATTAGTATAATTATGTTTTGGTTAATTGACCCGTATAACCCATTTAATAAATATGTTATATTAGTGTCAATTTATATAACACAAATTTGACTCGTATTAATCCGTTTAATTATTATGTTAATTAATATTTAATTTATTTAATATGTTATTGTGTTAAATATTGATGAATTAATTATAATGTAGATTATTTTAAATTATCAAATTACTAAGCTTGAGTTATACATGTTGTATCCTTATTACTTAATCACTAATTTGATCGTGTTTTTATTTTTATTTTTATCCATTTATTATTCGGTGTCGTATTTTGGGTTGTGAATGCAATAGAATACATGTTATTAACACGATCATAAAACAAATTCTCTTAGAGCCCTAGTCTATACCTTACATTTTAAGCAATTTTTTTATCAAATAAATTTTTTATTTCATTAAAGTTAAATAATTCGACTTTTATGAAATAATAATATTTTATTTAATTTTTGTATCCTCTTAATTTTTAATATATAATTTATCTCTTATTATTTTTTTAAATAATATTGTAAATTCCAATATATATATATATATTGTATTTATTAGCATTAGAGTATAAAATCATTCACAATTTTTTGGTTAATCATTTAGTGCATTACTGTAACCCCGCCCGAGGACCTAGAGTCGAGCATCCCGACGCAGAGGGCCTCATGGGTTGTATTATGCCCATGAGAGGACCCTAACAGAAGCAAGGCACTGACAGGATAAAATGTGGGATCAAATCAGATATGCGATCAGAAGGCAAAGCAGTAAAACCTGGAAACACTACGGATAGTACAGTGCACACTGTAGGGATCGATTGCTAACATGGGGCACACAAAGCCTATGCACATCGATGAGGGATCATGGGGGCAATGTCATGCAACAAGCGCTTGACAACACATGGTGGTGCATGGTAGTGTATAGTGAGGCCTAGTAATGCATGGTAGTGCATGGTCTGGATGAGTAATGGCTTGTGGTAGTGCATGATCCGAATGAGCAATAGCCCGATAGTGCGTAATGATACATGGCATGACAGTTCATGGAATGGCTGGAAGTAACACCAAGGGCTTCACTGAGGAAGGGAACACTTGGTTACTGTGGACATGCACCAGTTCTCAACAGGTGGGAGTTTGAATAAAGAGGCATGAGGCTAGTTTTGAAGAGTAAATTCGATTTCAAATGGAGCTAGGGTGAAGTTTGAACCATAATTCCGGTGGGAGCTAGAAATTGAAAAGAGTCGAGTCGAATTCAAATTCAAGAGGGAAGAGGCACTCGTTGGAAAGAGATACCTTAGTCTATAAAAGGGCATTGTCTCTAATGTATGGAGATTAGCGAATTCAAGGGGAATCCTTTGTATTTGTAATTGTGGTTGTAAAAGGCTTGTACTTGGCAAGTGTTCTGCACACTAGAAGAGTTTGTAATATGTTGATATTATTATACAAGTTAGGATTGGTGTCTTGTAAAAAAAAAAAAAAGTCTCATAGAAGTTTGCTTAGTGAGATATTGTCGAAAATATTGGCTGAGTTCGAAAACTTAGCACCGTACACTGTAAGAAAAATCAGTGACTGGTTTTTGGGGGTGTGACAACTACCATAGTGCAATATAATTAAGGTTGTTAATAATTTATATGGAAGCCAATAAAATATTGTTGTTTTTGTAATATAAATAATAAAGATGCAACAATTTTTAAAGAATAATGATAAAAAAAAACTATTGGAAATATTGAAAATAAAATATTAAAAATAATTTCATGAGTCCATTGTATAATTATATACAATTTACAAAAATTTAAATTATTTGCAAATGAGACTTGGTTAAATGCATAAAGGTATCAGCGAGTCTCTATGATAATAAAATATTATAACATTGTAATGCAAAGTGAATATATATCCACAAAAAAGAAAAGTTTTAAAATTATTTTAATATTTTTCAACTATGGCTTAAATTATTTTACAAAAAATAATTAAAAATTAGATTAATTAGTCATTATCTACTTTTTTTGTTGTCGAACCATAAGGTTGTCCTCAACGTCCTCATACCGAAAGTGTATTTAAGTTGTACCACGCGCATTTAAGTCGTACCCCATAGATTAATCTCATACAAGTTAAAAGGAATGCTAAAGATAGTAAAAGCTACCATCCCCTTTCATATGATTCACGTTCGTAGGTGTTTCGAGGCTTTATTGGATTAAGAATTATGAGATACTGATAAATACCACCTACATATTCGATGGTTTTAAAGTCATATCTAAACCCTATAATGTCATAACAAATTTTAGTAAAAATTATTAAAATATTTTAAAGCTTATCCTTCGTCTCAAAATTTGAAGCAATGTGGTCACTAGTTTGGGAAATGATTTATAAGCTTAATGCTCTAGCAAATTTTTTATTTATTTTTTAATATGTAAATGTTTGTAGAATTCAAGATATATTAACTTATTAGATTTTTTTTTAAGAAAAAAGATTTTTATATAAAAATGGTTGGAAGATTAAAAAGAAAGGGAAAAGATAATGTTCCATAAAAGGAATATTTTTTTTATAGAAAATATTCTCGTATATAATGTTTTCGTTTTCATAAATATAAAATGAAGGCTATTTGAAAAGGACAATTAGTTTTTTTAGATTATATATTTTAACTTAAGGTTCAAAGTTAAAAAATGCAAAACATATAAGGAGTGAGGGATTCCAGGTGAGTCCTAATTGAGACAGTTTACTACCTTATAACAAAGTGTTTATTTATAAAAAAAAATTAATTTAATTTTTTATGTTATAACAGTTATTAGAGATATTACATTGCTAACAAAATATGATTTAGAATATTTCAAACAATCTTCAAAACAAAAAGCTCACTGTCAAATAAACAAAAGCAAAAGTTGTATCTAACAATTTTAAAAAATTGTTTTTTCACTCAAAAACATATAAAACAAGTGTGGTTCCCAATTTTCTTTGTTCTAAAAAACACAAATAACAATAAATTCAAATAATAAGAATAATTTTTAGAGAAAACTATTTTGGTATTCTTTATGTTTTCAAAAAATGCTCTTAATAAGTACAGTTTTAAAAAACAAGAACCAAACAATTCATTTCTTAATTGTGTTGATTTATCTCATATTTTTTTTATACTGTTCTTTTCATTTTTGATGACACTCCTATCCACTGGAAGATCCTATGTTTTACAGCAACCTGGTTATGGCCTTGCAATAATACATTATCACACCGTCTAATATTGATCCGGTTAATAAGTTTTGTTTTATGCATATCTTAGATCGAACACATTTACATCTGACGGTCGAATAGGTTTTACATTTTATTTTTATTTTATATCCTTTTAAGGATCCTATTACTTTTTTTTATTTTTTTATTTCCCGCTAATTATGATTGTCTCTTAATAATCAATCTTATACCATGCACATGGAAGGATTGCTAGGTCATTTAGAAAATATTAGAGGTTTTTTTTGGTGAAACACTCATATGAGAAAATCGACATAATCTATTAAAAGAAGAATCACAATAATCATCAAAACTAAATTTTAAAAAACATCTTTAAGAAAATTTGATCACCAAATATTACAATATAAATTTAAAACAAACACCACTTTGTTTATTAGAGTTAAGCCCTAAACAAACATTGTTTTATTTATTTATTATAAGTAGACTATAAGCTTATTTTATTAATTATTGAATGATTTTTATCATTAAATATGATTGCACGAATAATTATTTATGCTAATTAGTAACTAATAATTTTTACTCACATCATTGTGAGATATTTAAAATGAGATGTGGGAAGTTCACCATTTGAGCATACTTTATGGGTAAATCCCCAAGTACATATCAAATAATGGTTGTACTTGCCACATCCCCTTCTTTAATTTATTTCCCATTCACGCATGTACACTTAATTCTCTCCTAAATATTATCTTTCAAAATACTTATCGACATGCATATCCTTAACCATTTTAGCAATTTTGTTAAAATTTAAGGACTTTTTAAAAATTTTAATTATTTTTTTTATCAATATTTTAAAAAAATATGTATTCATTGATATTTCCATAAAATCCAAATACATTTGATAGTTTCAGGCATGGATTTAATAAAGATATCTCACTTTTTTATTTTCTACAAATCCGATGATGCGAAAGAACATGTAACATTTGATTGGAACTTCTCTTTATCAAGGCAGATGCAATGAGATGGAATTGCATATATTTTCAAGGATGTTAAGGTCATTTTGAACTTCCCATCTCCGGCGAGCTGACGACCGGGGAAGGTTCTCCGGCACAATAGTCTCTAATGAGTTGAGCTGCCATGGCCCATGGTGGGCACATCCTCTTGTCGCTCCACCTTGTTACCTCTTTTATTTCACCAATTAATTGGAAATCTTCTGATAAATTTGAGCGCTTCACCATTCATTAAATTTGACATTTCTAAACAGTAGTATCATGCATATGTCATTACCACACGTGGCCTTTCAATGATTTTTCCTTCTTTCCTTGAAGCTAATGGCTATCATTCCCATTAGGGTTAATCAAAATTTAAATATTTGACAATATAACTTAATTTAAATCAATATAATTAATACTAATAAAACTTAACTCAAGTTATTAAGAATTCATACTGATATAAGAAACGAAGGGATTCAATGTTAAGTTTTGGCTAATTTCAGCACACCTCGACTAATTTTATGAGATTGTGAAGTTAATAACGAGGTAAATTCTCTAATGGTCCTAAATGAGCTCAAATTGATGACTATTGAGAGTAAAGCCAAAGACGACCAACTGATATATCAAAATAATTGCAATTAATTTTTATTTTTAATATATAAAAAATAAAATACTAAAACATTTTATAACAAATATAAGTTATAAAAATTATGATATTTTTAATATCTATAAAAATATTAAAATAAAAATATTGAAATATAAAACATTTCCAGGAATTAGTTGAGGAAGGGCCCATATCTGCTCTGCGTGATGAAGGACGAGGAAGGGATCGCCCACCGTAGGGAAGGACTAGTGAGATGAGCTTAGTGAGGTTGCAGCCCGAGGAAGGCCAGTTCTGACCTTAGAACATGCGATGATGATGAAATCTCTGTGCTCGGTCTACCCCTATTCCATCATGTTTTTGGCCGCGCTTTCGGGGTTTTTCGGACGGGGTTTTCACATCACACGGATAAGGCTGCGGTACTACTTAGGGTGGTGGCGGCTGACGGAGATGGGGTGCGACAGTTAGCGTGGGGAGGAGATTGGCGGCGGCCAAGGGAAAGGCAGAAGGTACAATTTGATTTGTTAGAAAATTGCTTTTTTTATGGAATGATTTTTTTTTAATGGAATGAAATGAAAATTATTTTAAGTAAACAAAATCTTCTCAAAACATGATTTATTTTTTTGTTTGGAAAGCAAGACAGACATGCTATAAACATTGCTTTTAAAAAACACAATATTTTTGTGAATTTTTTTTTAATTAAGTTAGATTATATTTTTAAAAATGGAAAATTGTTTTGAATTTCCAATAAGTTAGTGAACAATGCTTTTAAAAAACACAATATTTTTGTGAAAAAAATTTCAATTAAGTTAGATTATATTTTAAAAATGGAAAATTGTTTTGAATTTCGATAAGTTAGATTATATTTTGTATTATTATCTTGGCCAAAATATGTTTTTTACAGACTGATCTGCGAATACGCTGTTCGGTTGAAGATTGACGGATGAGGGAATAGGCTATTCTTCTTTAGATCTTACGCCACAGAAGCGTTAAGGCTTGACAATGCAATCGTCGGCCGGCAAGCGAAAAACTATTTTTATTGGGAACCGTTCGAATCTGGATTGAACGATGGCAAGGCGAAACGACAATAGTGGCAAGGCGAAACGACAATAGAAGCCTCAAAGGCTTGATCTGGCTTCGAGAAGCGGACTTATAATTTTATTATCGCGGCGGTGCCAATCATTCTCGAAGATCGAAAGAGAGATCTCCTTTGTAGTAATAACGATAATCAGCCTCATTCGTCTCGGTAAGACATGATTAATTACATTTATAATTTTATTTTCCTAATTTTTATTTTCTAGATCAAATGTCACCCATTAATCAATTTGAAATAGTTCATATGGTTTCATATTTTATTGGTTAAAGATTTTCTTAGTGAGAGGGCTAATTCTTCATTGGTTTGTGTTTTGTTCTAGTCGCCATTACACTATACGAAAGGCAATCCAAGGAAAACATTTGAAGCAAGCCATGAAGATGCTCATGGATTGGAAGTTCTGATTGGCTGGTTCTTCACGACTTGATGGAGAACAACGGCGGGAAGATGAGCGAGACCGAAGAAGCAGTTATTCTCAAGAACACGTCTTTGGGAAATGGAAATGGTAGTGAGAGGCTCTGCAGTCATGTTTGCACAAAACAAGGTCAACCGGATTATGATCTGATATTTAATTTCTATTGAAGATATACATGGTGGTTCTGTGAATGGATGCCACTGGTCCCAGTGAGACATTCAAGCTTGAAATGTCGATCCGAAGAGGAGGCTTAAAGTGAGCGGGTATGGGGCTTGCGGAGCGGAGATCTTTCACTTCAAAGAGAGTATCTTCCTTTCATGAGAGGGAAGCGGAGCGAGAAGAATTTGAACATAGCGAAACTTTGCTAACAAATTTATTACTTGAAAAGCTATATACTATGGAGTCAGAAGTTTGAGCAACTACAAGCTGAGCTTGCTGCGCGGCTATGAGGTAATGACATCCTCGGAAGTGATTCAAAACACCTGAGGATGACCTCTCCTCGCAACACACAAATTGGAAGGATCTTGAGCCCAATTGAAATCTGTCTCGTACAAATTATAGCCACCATTAGTTGACTCTAATGCTTAATTTCTATGCATCTATGCATATATAAATACCTGAGTCTTAGTTTATTTTATTTCTCTACTCTTGACGATTCTTAGTTTTATGGGAGTCATGAACTAGTTTTACAATCTTCAAAGTCATTGTTTTTAGTTGTTTTTCTATTTTTTTCTCCAGTTTTTTATTTTGTTTGATTGAGTGCCGTCCATATTGAGTTGAAGGCGAAGTGGGTTTCATAAGCATGAAGCGATGTGCTTTCATACCCAGTGAACAGGGGAAATTTTTATATCTGTAACAAACTAAGCTAGTTGTGCTAAGTGGCATTAACTATTGCGGAGCGAGCTATGCGCCATGATAAGAAGAGAATGAGGCCCGATAGATGAACCGTAAGTCATATGATTTGAGCAAATGATTGCATACGTGGGAAGTGAAGTGTTACAAAATTAGAAGTTCATAAGATGAGAATTGAAATCAATGACCACTAGTAATTAGAGAGCATAAAGAACATGGGCGAGGAGCTTGATTATTTTATCTATATTTGCTTTGTCTTTCATTCTTGAAATGGTGGTTTGTGTGCGACTACGCATTTTCAATCCTGAAGCCAAATCGGCGGTTCCTTTATTCACGAATCTTTGAAGAATGAAGAGAATATAAATTGCCCCTTCAAATCGACTTGAAGAATCTACAAACGGTGAACATCATGAAGAATACTCCCAAAGTAATAGGGGATAGAGATATCTTTATTGGGAGGCGAGTGAAGCAATGCGGTGAGGGAGAACAGCCTCACTAAGAAGAAGAATGAGGCCCTTTTAGAAGATGTACTTTTGAAAGAAGGTGGATACCATTCTTAAAAACCGACCTAAGTAACAAATTTTTTTGACCCTTTTTTTCTGGTCTTGATTCAACACGACAGTTCCTTACGGAGATGGTGCTGAATTAGGGGCTTTTAATTGGGTTAAGTGGTTCGCTGTTCATAGCCTTATACTTTTCGTTCGTGTTTCTAGGGTTGCTTTCTCTTACGCTCCTCCTTACTCTTATCATCAAAATCGGCAATCTTACAAATGTATTTTTGTTGCTTCTAATGTTGCACATTATCATCGAATTAAAACATGTGTGCACGGTTATTGCTTCATTATTGTCTTTTTCTGAAGCCTCCAGTGACATCCAAATTTTGGATTCTACATAATTTAAAAACTCCATGGTTCGGAGAAATGAACAAGTTAAGTTACGGAAAAGCCATAAACAGTAAACCACCAAGAATGAAAAATATTATTGGAAATATTAAGGTTGACAACTACCATAGTGCAACTACAAGAAAATGAACTTGGCATCTACGTTATGAGAAAAATGTCAGTGAAATTTGGTTTGGGGGTGTAAACATTCTATAGTGCAATATAATTAAGGTTGTTAATAATTTATATGAAAGCCAATAAAATATTGTTGTTTTAGTATTAATAATTAAAGACGCAACAATTTTAAGAATAATGATAAAATACTATTGGAAATATTGAAAATAAAATATTAAAAAAATAATTCTGCTTGATTATTTAATATAATTATACCCAATTTTAAAATTTTAAATTATTTGCAAATGAGACTTGGTTTAGTGAAAAAGGTATTAGCGAGTTTCTATAAGAATATAATATTATAACGTTGTAATGTAAAGTAAATAGATATCGACAAAAAAAAGTTTTAAAATTATTTTAATATTTTCAACTATGGCTTAAATTATTTTACAAATAAGTAAAAATTAGTGCTTGATCGCCATAAGGTTGTCCTCATGCGAAAGCGTATTAAAAGGATGCAAAAGCAGTAAAATTACATCCTTTGTAACACGAGTTGCGATACAAATTAAATTCGAGCTAGAGGCCAATTAGTTAAGATATGAAATACAAACCATCTCACCTACATACGATGAATTTTAGGTCATATATAAACCTATAATGTCATCTCCATTATATACAAAAATAATTTTTTGATAATCATGGGTAGTTTAGTAGTTGTGCCTCGACTAATTTTGTAAGGGCCCAGTGAAGTTAATAACGAGGTAAATCCTCTAATGGTCCTAAATGAGCTCAAATTGATGACTATTGAGAGCAAACACAAAGACGACCAACTAATATACCAAAATAATTGCAATTCATTTTTATTTTTAATATATATAAAATAAAATAATAAAACATTTTAAAAAAAAAACAAGTATAAGTTATAAGAATTATTATATTTGAATATCTATGAAATAAAATAATAAATTGATTTAATGTAATTACAAAATTATAGAAAATTATTTTTAAAATTGCAAAATAGTTAATGGGATAGGAAAGCATGGAGTCCCGGGAGACATGTCAGGACCCTTTTTTATGGAATGATTTTTAATGGAATGAAGATGAAAAGTCATTTTAAATAAACAAAATCTTCTCCATGAGACATGTCTTTTCTTTTTTTTTTGAAAAGCAAAGCGGACATGCTATATTATTGTTTTTAAAAACATTATTTTGTAAAAAATTTTCAATTAGTTAGATTATATTTTTAAAAATAGAAAATTGTTTTGAATTTCCAATAATGGTTTGGATGGTTTTATTAAAACGACCTATTGAAAGCAATATAATAATTTGCCTCCATCAAAGTTTGATATGATTTTGATAAAAATATCATTTTTTAATCTGTGCAAATAACATATCAAGATAATGTAAATATATAAATAAAAGGTATTTTTGTCCAAAACAAATTATTTAAAAAAAAGGGAAAAGTCACAAATATTGAATTATTTGATATATTTCAGCAAATGTTTCTAATAGTTTAAGAAAGGGCTTAACTTGCCAAAAAAACTTAAAAGTTCCCACTTTTGATTTTCACACATTGGATTATTTTTGTTTTATTTTTTGTTGGGTTTTACGAGTTTTAGACGGGAATAATGCGTATGAAATAAAAAATTCCGAAGTTAGTTTGCAGGCTAAACTATTAACCGAAGCTTAATGTCGATGCGGCCCAGATGTAGTTGGCGCGAGTGGAGCGAGCCATTGCAGTAGCGGCGGCAAATGGCGCGAAAGGCCCGCTCTGTAGTTAGCGGCAATTGGATTCTTGGCCGGATTAACGATGCAAGGCGGCTATTGAGAACTTATTTGTGGCGAGTTTGGTGATATTGGAAGGTTGACGATAAATAGAGGATGATCGGGTAGGTAATGTTTTGGATCGGGAGCTGGGAATTGGAAAAGGAAAGCCCCGATTATTGTGACTTCATTAGAGAAGAAAATAAAGGTTTGAAGGCTGGTCTCAAACAGAGGAAGAAGTGATCCTCCCGCTTTAATACCATAAAACACATTAAAGAATAATAGCCTGTCTTTGTATTGTTTGAGGATATATTTATACGGAAGATTGGGTCAATAGTTACCCATTTCAAAATATCATTAATATAATGAATGATATTTTCCCTCTAATAATAGAAAACCCTTCAACAACTCATCAGTTCAGTATAGCCTTCAATCAATTCCAAAGACTTGCATTTCCAAAGGATTTTGTAAGTCTGTGACCATGCGCTCCCGTCGGCATGGCAGTGTTATCTTTGCATGTATAAGTATAACATGGGATAACACACACTTCTAAGAAGATAACCCCAAAAAATGGCTTCATAATGTCAAGCATACTGTTCTAATATGAAAAAGAGAAGTTCATGAGAATGGAAGACATCAATTATATTAATAATCTGATGCGATTACAATGATTGCTACAAATCCTTAAAATTTCTGTTTTTCGGTTTAATGAACCAACCATGCCATACAACATTTCCTTCCCAATCCCATTTTTACATGCTTGGCATGCTAAATTTGGGCACAAAATAGTAGTCTGTGCTTGAGGTGAAGCACTGCCTAAACATATTGCATGCTCCATGGAACTTGGCATGCAGTGAGCTCAAAATTGCAAACCAAGAACCGCAACCCGAGGAACATCTTAAGAGCTTGTGTTCAGAGATTGAATCACAAATAATATTATACAGTGCATCAGAGCTTTGAATCTATAGAAGCCAGACATATGCAGAATGCTTGATAACCTGTCAATGGATATCTGCACAAGATGATAGTCTTCTTAGTGTTCTTTTCTTGTTTTTTCCTCATTTTCAAGGTAAATCAAGTTTGCATTTGCAATCCTGTGGGGAACTCCCAACTTTCAAAAACCGAAATATGAAGATATAGTTTAGAAGAGAAAGGAAAGGAAAAGAGGGGAAAGGAACCTGGAAATTGAGAGAGAAACTGTGAAAAAAACATCAACATCAATTCTATCAACTTGTATCAGCTGAAAATGGTGAACAAGCTCAGTCTAAAGGTGTTTAGACATTGAGCAAAGCCGAAGCTAACCTCATCAAATCAACTTTTCCCCAACATGGTCACAAAAGAGTTTTGAAATGGGATTTCCAAACATTGATTTTGGCTTTTCTCTTTTGGGTTTGCCTTGCTCTTAATCTGATCTTACTCCAAAGAAACCCGAGCTCATTTAGCATTCTCACCTATTATGACTTAATTAGCAATGGAGTAAACACTGAACAATATAACCACATTGGCATGCTCTCATTGATGTCTTCTCTGTATCATTGTAATTAAAATTGGTACATCGCGATGCTTACTTGTAATCCATCACATACTTCGATTTCACAACCCGTCCAAGCTGCAAGATTGTCTGCTTTCCTTTTTCCTGAAACAAACTAACTGAAATTAGCCTTTCCACAGCAGCATGAATGTCACAATCTTATGAGCAGAACAACCCGAAATCAAGATCATATAAATAAAAAAGTTTATCATATTCTATCTTAACGACGAGAAGCTTTAGCATTCTTTATCATGGCTTTCTCCCATGTGCATTGACTACGGACTAATAGAATGAGCTGTTAAAGTTCTTTAGTGCGAGAAAAGTTCCTGATACCTCCAAAGTAAAGTGGAAGTTCTTCACGAGCTTTGAATTCTAAGTCATGCTCTTCCTTTTTCTCTGATTATCTAACTCATCTTTGAAACCTAAACAGTAACAAGAGCAGTGAAAAGATAGAAAAGAGTCGCCAAAAAAAAAGAAGTCAGAACGATACGCCTCATTTATTCGGGAAGAAGTACTCCACCTTCATACTTACACTATTATATTGGGGAACCCTTGAGAATAGCTGGTGAACTTTGTCCTTTTTATACTCAGTCCTGTGCGATCCATTAATATGATGTGTATCGTAGAAAGAAGTTGGTATTAAGTTATTGATCGTAAAGAAAGTAAAACAATCGGACAAGCCCAGATGGAACATTTGCTACATTTTCTTAATGGAGTGAGAGAGCCAAAGGTATCTGGTGTATGTTTGAGCTCACCTGAGTTGAGTTCTTTAGTGCATCGACTGATGCTTTGGTATCCATGCATGTGAAATAGCCCGGTAGCTTCATGTCGGTGGTTATTGCAGGCATGAATCTGCGGAAACAACGAGGAATTAATTCAGCCACAAGTATACAACTTTTCGCGTGTTTAGAAGTGAGATTTAAACTACGTTACAACAGCCAAAAGAGTAGCTTGAGCAACTTTGCTACAAAATTGAAAGGTGAGTTCCTGATCAAACGGGCCATCAGCGGTGAATGACAAAGAAGGCGATATGTTTCATTTATAGCTCTACAAAGGTGTAAGAATTGGACGATCAGGTATGGTATTTTGAGGCGAGGAGGTTGGCTGTCACTGTCTGATGAAGCTATCATCGGGTTGCATAATATCCCTACCTCACGTCCTAGCCCAAACCAAAGTCCACTAAAGAATTCGTGTTATCAATACTACCTGAGACCTTCTTAAATCCACAAATTGATCAAGTTAAATAAGAACATTTTAGTAAATACTACCCTTGGATAGGACTTCAGATTACAGCGAAAAATGCAATCTTATCAGATATGGCAAACTTAACCCAAAAAAAGAAAAAAAACAAATGGATTATTTCGGGCAACCTGATGAAAAAATGCCTAAATTTTCAGCTTAAACTTATAAAGGACTTATCACAGTAACCCGGTTTGAGCTGACGAGGAAAAAAACACCATCTCTCTAAAGTAATACACAATATTAATATGCAATTTCAACAACAAATCATGAGACTTGATGATTATTTTTTAATGATTTCAAGGATCTTACATTGGTGTATAGTGAATACAGAGCACCCCCATCCAACCCTTTTGGTAATTTTTCCTTCACAATAACACATGTGCATCTACCTATGTCCAAAGGCAAAGGCCTATTTGGCAATGTGGACCAGGAGGAAGCAGGGGATGCCTCAGAATCAGAAAAGTCCCAAACATGGGAGGAGGAGTTGAAGGGAATTGAAGATGGTGGCAGTAGATTGGAAGGAGCGAACTTCCCTGCAAAAATTGAACACCCTTTGAATCATCATTATCATACCATTTGACAGATAAATCCAAAAGCAAGAAGAGGGGGGTCGGGTCCCATAAGGACTTAGACGGAATATTGAATACGGCTGTCACACTACAAATGTGTATGGGGCATAGAAACATTAGCCATAATTACGGTTGGTAAAATTTTTGGCCGATATTTTGACTGATATATTATGTCCGATATATTGGTAAATAACCGATATATCGTCGATATTGGCCGATATTTTCCGATTTTTCCTTCATTCAACTTTCATTTATTGATATCATGTCGAGAAGGCCCGACACCCGAAATATCGACGATATATAGCGATATTTCCGTCCCTAGTTATAATAGTGTTCTAACATTATTTATTTATTTATGTTTGTTTACTATTATTATATTGTTTAGACTCAATCATTTTATATATTAATTATTATTATATTTTTATATATTATTTATTTTTATTTAAAGAATGATGAATTTGTAAAATTAATTTGTTTAACATTTTTGGGTTTAACCGTTTTAGCCATAACACGTAAATTTAAAGTGAGGATTAGTAAAAAACTATCCCGGAATAGAAATAAGCGGATTAATGACTGTTTTTCGCACGCAGCCCGAAATGGGTTGGGCTGACCCGTTTATCGGCTCTACAAACAAATCAGAATCACAAACAGCATTCGACATGGAATACTGCTTTCTTATTGACTATGGAATATTGGAAGTAAGTCACTAGGGGTTTTTGATAACTCAATGATTCATGGTATGTATGTATCATAAAAGAATAAAGGGTACATGAATAACCTTTTTATATCTTGGTCTTTGTTTTCTTTTGAACTTGAGCTTTCTTTTTTACTTTTTTTGGTGCCTTCGCTCCTGCGGTTTTACCCTTCTTTCGTATAATCCCTTGTGAACCATCAATCACATATATGAATATATTATGTGGAGGCAGAGAGTTTTGTCATTTTTGGAGCATACAGATGCTTTCTCGGCTTTTCCTTTGGTTTTTCATTGGTTTGCTTTTCATCACCCTCATTTTGATCAGTTTGAGGGGCACTGGCTTTAGGCATCTTGTCAGCCTCATCTTCCGAATAAAAGGAAAATCCTTCTATTATCCCTGCATACATGAAACCATTACATGGAAAGGAGGGCAAATGCATTTATACAAAGAACTAATACCAAATAATCCAACAATTACTCTTATTGAATACTCAAAAAAGAAAAAAAAAAGGAATGCTAACTTTCGACCATTGTTTCAGCCTCATAAACATTAGATTGTGGTTTCAATTGAATAAAGTCATTCATAACAGCCTCCAACTGACGAGAAATATACAATCCCAAGTCAATAAACAAAATAAAACCGTTCATATCGTTTTCTCCAGAAGGCATTATTGGCACACCTTTTTCCCAAATACACCTTATTTCTAAGATATTAAAGGTGAGAACTCTAAAAGATAAAAGAGCAAATTATAGACAAACCTTTGCTTCCGACCATTTAAATGACCTTTCACAAGAAGAAAATTATGTGTTAAATGGCAAGAACCAAATTGCTTCTAATTGAATACAAAATTAGATGAGGGTTTGTGCTACATATTTGTGCCAATATCGTAATCTCGAGGCTGTACATGAGAAAACTACAAAATTAAAAATAGACTTACAATGCGTATCGTCCTAGAAGGAACTATTGTTGTTTTATAGATGGTTCCTGCAAAATCAACCAAAATTTAAAGGAACTAGATATAGGCTACTAGTGTTTAGAAATATGCAAAGAAGCAATTATACTGATGAGGCAAACCAATGGAAATAAAGGCCAATTAAGCAATCTTGAGTAACTTATAAATTTGAAGCACTTACTTGTTCACCACTAGCCTGGTTTCCATTTGAAACAGACAAGATTACTACCAAGGGGGACAGTCAACTATTTAGTCTCATTGGTATATAAAGAGAGATTAAATTTATGATCCAATAGAAACACCGAAATGGACCAATCATCTGGTGAACAAAAAGAACCATGAGATCATAAAACATAGAACATTACCTTTTAAATCTAAGAACGTATCATGATTTCTGGATGGGGTATCCATAATTAGTTAATTACCATTCACCTAACAGCACCCATATCCCCGCTCAAATCTATAGATTCACCTTCACACTCAACAAGAACCTGCAAAAATACCAAAAAAAAAAAAAAGATTTACCAACAACTTTCCTAAATGTGCTTTATTTATACAACAACATAATGCAATGCATATAGGGAATGGGAAAGAGGTGGCATGTAAGTCGGAGGTGAAGTCGGACTGGGAGTTTCCTCATCAGAATTATTGAGGGTTCAATTCCAAATGCTTATCATATGGCATATAAGACTAAATAAGACATGGATCAGCTACTTAAGTTTCAAAGAAGCAGCCTTCTCAATGAAAAACCAAAGCTCTTTCTGTGGAAAAAATGAAAGCTCTTTTACAACACATCTAAAATTGATTGAATTTTTAGAACCATATACCAATCTCCAAACACCATTAATTCAAACCTGGATTTACTTTCATTTCCATAGAAAGTACCCACTATGCCACAAGAGCCGATGGTGACACTATACAAGGTCCAAAGATATTAGAATCACAAATTATTGAATGCTTTCTCCTAATAGATGCACAAGATTCTAATCATTTTAAAACACACGTCCAACCCCAGAAGGTCTGATAACACAACACCATTGATAAAAGGAAGGTTGAATATTTCAGTGATGGTATGCTTTCAGTTGACGAATAGTCTCATAGCCATTACGGGGATAGCGTTACATAGAGATGAAGTCATGAGTCAACCACGCCAACCAAATCCATGAAATCAGAAACGCACAGCCACTGGGGTGCGCATGGCCAACAACACACCTTCTTTGATGCATGACACTAATCACTTAAATTATGTACCAAAGCCCGCTTAAAAACCGATGATATAATCATTAAATGTCATGAACTGCCAGAATGTGTGTTAAGAGCATGCTTATATTTACATAGGTTTTAAATAAGCAAGAAGCAAGAAAATAACAACAAGGCAAACAACATGGCCTAAATGCATTATTTTCAGAATTCATCCCAATAAAACCCATACTTTTTAGAATTCATTTTAACAAAAATGCAATATTGTTTATAATAAATTTAAGGCAAGACAAGGCCTCAGGATTCGATGTGAGCTTCACAAATATTCAAACCTGTAACTCGTAATCTCAACAAGATAGAATTAAAGAAATTAAAAGGTCATGACCAAGAGGTATTATGTGCCTAATTCTTGATCTATGGACTCTTTCAAGCACCCAGGCGCCTCCCGAAAGTGTGAGACCTACACAAATCTCACCGTCGAATCAATGACCAAAAGACTAGATGAAGAACCTTCCAACATAATGAAGCTACTTACTTGAGGTTCAGTATGCTTATCTAATGTTTCTTCCTCCAAAAGTTTTGTGCCATCATCATGCCCTATATTCATTGATATATCCACATGGAATACAATTTCAAAAATAAAAAAACATAGAGCAAAAGAAAAGTGTAAAGGTTATTTAACCTGACTTGAGCCCAGATTCTCTTAAACCCCATGTCATTTTAGGAACACTGATTGATCATTCTAGCCTTTTTTTACCTTTTCTATTTTGTTTCACCATTTGCTTTATTCTTTTAGTGATATGTGTTCTACTTAACCCCTTTTTTGTGAAATTTCCTTTGGTCTCATTCAACAAAGGGCTCTCGACCATTCTCGCAGGAACTCAGATCCTTTGTCCCGAACTTGTTGCTACTTACGATGATCTTCATGACGCGTATAATCTTTTCATGGAGCTATCATCCGACAAGACTCGAATCGATGACAAGATCCCGTAATGAGTGATTTTGCAGGCCTCGTTAAACAAAGGAAAATCTTGAATTAAAATCTACGTAAAGGTGATAGTACCTCAACAAGTACTTCAGCACTTAAAGCCCCTTCAGATAGTTACTATATTTGATACAAAGAAACACTAGCAAACCCTAGGATCTTTCAATTCCGATGATTGCTTATAAAAAATTAGAAGGCCAACCAAGATAATCATACAAGACAAATTTGAGCAAAAGAAGACAAAAGAGAGGTGAGCATCAAGGATTTTAAATACTAAAAATTTGATGCCAATTTACTATGCTTCCCTAGAAAAAAGCTGCATCCATATCCATTTGAAAATCACACAAGTGTGCTATTAACTTAAAATGTCACATGACAAAAGTTAAACAATCGATAGTTAAAGTTAACACACTGTATCAAATGGCCTCCTTACTCAAGTGATTTTAGTTTAGGATGTTATTCAGAAAGTGATGCAGGTTATCACAACTGATCATGGTCCATGGACATCTCTGACATTACAAGTAGCTGATTTAGAAATTGGGTGTAACATTTACAAACAACTCCTCTTTCACCGTAAAATAAGATGAGCCACCAAGCAGAATACCCCAAATCCAATACGTTTTATGGTATTTCTCCGCAGCCATACTTATGCAAATTGAAGTTGAATCTTTCTTATCATACAAGAGAATTTTTACAAAAAAAAAAAAAACAAAACAAAACAAAACATAAGAAAAAAAAAATCTCTTCCAAAAAAATGGAAGAGAAGAAAGATATTTCTTAGTCAGCTACTCACGACTTGGCCAGATCTTTGTGGTAATTAAATTATTATTCGGGCCTGTTTCATTTAATAGAAGTGGATAAATATAAGCTTATTTTCAACTTAACCCATTTCATAGCTCCAAAAAAAAATATCAAAATAAAACAAACCTAGGTATAATTGATTAAAATAGATGCCTACTGATCAGATATCATAATTGCTTTTTCCCTACCAAGCATATACCAATAGGCATGGGTATCTGATTTTTGCTTTTCATTTTGTTTAATTAGAACTAATAAACAAATTGGATCTTATTTTCCCAAACATGACTATTAAATGTTTTCTAATGAATATGAAAACTTAGTTCAAGGCTTTTGTTCTTTACCTATTTCCATGTCGTAAGAAAAAGTAAAAGATTCCTAGTTAGGCACTAAGGAAAGACATCTTATATTTAGGATTGCTTGGGAAGACTTGCAGATCAAGAGAGAATAATTGATATTAACATCACTAATTTAAGATTGAAAACAATTGTGTGGTTGATATATAAGAGGGAACAAAGGCAATATTGAGGAGGAGACGACTTCATGAAACATTAGATAAGCAATCATGCAGCTGAGTTTTCTACATTAGGGCTCCCATCATATGGTTCTTTCACCGGCTTCCTATGACCTTCATTCCCGTGATCACTTTCTTAAATGAACTTAGAGTGCAACCTAATTAGAGAGTAGTACCATTAATATCTTGAATCAATATCTTCAACTCAATTCTTCTAGCAAAAAAACATAAACCTCACCGACCCTAGATATACCTTCTTTTTCTCGATTGCTTATTTTCTCTGCCTTTTTTCTTTTTTTTTTTTAGACTGGGATCTTTGCCATCCTTTACTGGGGACTTTGCTTTTGGAGTTCCATTGAATGGAGAATCTAACTCTTTACCCTCTGTAAGGGCCCCACCCCCTGGCCCACTCCGACGAGGGGTGGTCCCACTCACAAGCTATCCCCGCAGCTCACATGTGGCTCTTTCGCTTCCGCTTCCAACCCCAATCATGAGAGCTTAGGGTACCCATTCCAAAAAAGTAAAGCCTCTACTACCAACCTGAGCAGAAACAGTTATAATGCGGATCCGGCGACCTTTTCAGCTGTCTCAGGCCGAGCCACTGAGGCGAAATCACAGTGCTGCGGATAGCCCGTGAGCGGATCACTCGCCGGAGTAGCTGCTGGCACTCTTACAAAAAGCCGCCTTTTTTTGTGGCGGCCCACACCCACCCGCCTTCATCCGGGACGGCGCAGCGTGTCCATACTCACTGTGCTATCCCCTAGCCTACAGTGCTTTTTCATTTCCGGGCCTGAACCTCGGTCCATGAGCTAGATACCCATTCGAGGTAGTTCTCACTACCAACCCAGGCAGATCGCTTTATTATGGTGATAGACATTTTCAGTCTTTAACTCGGGACTTTGATAGCGAGGAAAGTCATTTGTGTCATTTATTTTTACATTCATGTCACTCTTCCTTACCTAATCAAGAAAGCCCAAGGAGCCATCGATATACCAGACCTGTGATAAAGCTCGAAGGTAATATCGGTTGTTTGGTGATGGCAAAACTGAAACATTGCTTTGATATGCACCTGTTATACTAACTTTTGAGACACCTGCTGAGTTGTAGGATTAATATGGTGGCTCAACACAAGTATCACGCTACGCATGTTAGTTTTGGTTTGAATCCGGAAAAGAGTCATGGAAGTTACCATTAATGACCTGCCTAACGTATGTTATGTTTTACACTTCTGAAATAAAAAGGAAAAGGAACAGAAACTCTAATGCATGGGATCAAAGGTAACATATAGTGGATTTGTTTATGTCTTTTGTTGAATCTTTTTCATGGCTCTATAGATAATTTGATAGGTAGAAAGAAATTTTATTCATCTCTGAATGTACACCCAATGGATTATTTGATCCATATTGAAACAGTGCTGCCAGATGAAGATGACTGGCGCCTACCAAAACCTATGACAACTAAAATTAATGAGAAAAATATAAAATTTTAAAATGTCAAACTCGCCTCTCCTACACCTTTTAAACTCACCTCACATGCACGCACAACCCTCCCAACTAAGCCCAACCCTTATTTCTCTTCTAGGTTTTTTTTTTCTTTTTTTATTGAGTACTTTTCCATATAAATTATCCCTATTTTTCATATTTCAAATAAATTATATTTTAATTTTTAATTAATTTTAAAAGATAATATCTTACTTTCACTTATTTTTAAATATACCTAATTAAATTTTTTATTATTTAAAATTCTTTATTTTTCCTTTTACAAACTTTTGTTTTGTGTGTAATTAATATATAGCAAATTAACTTTTAATATATAAAACAAGAGGTCTATATATAAATAATTCAATAAATATAGTAAAATAAGTACTAATATTTTAAATATTATATATATATATATATATATATATATATATATATATTGAAAGGGTTATTATAATTTTATATTTTAAATTTTATAAACCCGAATATGCATATGTTAATCTTACAGCAAGAAAATAGGGATTTATTATAGTGGTACAAGGTGATAACACTAACTGGACAAGACAAATGTACTAGATGTACAAGCTTCCATTTCTTATACGATTTAAATATTTTTCTTATTTGAAATATTTTTCCTATGTCATATATTGATACACCAACCTAGGATATTCTTTCAGCAGGAAGATAATGACAACTACTCTTTTTTAATAAGAAAAATAAGGGTTTATTATATTGTAAAAGGCAAATAACTAAATGTACAAGGTTGTACAAACTACATTTCTATAAGTAAGATTTGAATATTTTTTTAATTGAAATCTATTTGTAGTAGTATGTTACGTTAACACCAACCTATGACATTCTTTATACGCATTGGATTGGATGTCATACTTAAATTATATATAATAAATAACCTAATATATGTTTATGCCATAAACTTCTACAATTAAAAAATTATGGTTGATTTCATTTTTTTTCTTATTTATTTCACCCAATTCACTGAGATATACATATATTACTATTTAATAAGGAAATAAAAGTTTATTATAGTAATGTACAAGGTAATACATTTAATCAGATATGTAATAGTAACTGTATAAGGATATATGTTTAGCTTCTCATATAATTTTGAATGTTTCTTTTATCCAAAATATCTTATGTAGGTCATATTCTAATGCACCAACATAGGACATTTATTATGATGATATTTTTTAGAGTTTGTGTATTTTGAGTATATATGTTAATCTACTCAAGCTTGATTGATATGCTTAATGATAAATATTATATTATCATTTTTAATTCATATTTAAAAATTTTAAAATATAGGTTAACACTTTTGTATTATATTTTTAAAATTAAATTTTAAAATGATTACTACTATTTTTGTTAAATACTTTTTTTTATTTAAAAAATAGTTTAACTTATGGAATTTTTTTTTTAAATTTTGGGTTTACAAAAATTTAAAATATAAAAGTATAAAAATAAGATTATAATATGAAAATTATAAATATTTAAATATTATATAGCAAATATTAGTATTTATTTGTATACATATTAAATTATTTATTGGGTAATGTTTTTGTAAATACTAAAAGTCAATTTACATCAATATATTTATTGCACAAAACAAAAATCAAATAAAGAAAATAAAAAGTAATGAATAAATAAGTTTTAAAAAATAAACTTTTTAGTTAATTAGATTTTCAAAATAAGTGAAAATGTATTATTTATCTTATAATAATTAAATACAATTAAAATAATTAATTTATTATTTATTCATTAAAAATAAAGAAAAATAACGAAAAAAATAAATTTTTATTAATTAAAATCAAAATATTGAAAATAAGATCTCGATGTCTCTGGCCCTTCTTAACGTTCAAGTTTTCCGCTTCATGTTCCGACCTCTCCGGATGTCAGTTTCCACCCGAAAGCCAAAAGCTTTCCCTTGGTGGGTCAGCACAAGGCCCACCAAGAGAGACTCATAATGGCTGAGGCAAGGACTTAAAGCAAGAGAGCTGTAGACCCCAAGCTCAAGGTCCGTGAATATCCGACTGATCAGCCTCCCGAAGGTGCCGGGAACACTTTAACCAACTCCCGCATTATGACCTTATCTTGTGGGTCAGATCGTATCGAACACCCGATTGCACGCACACCCTAATTAGAGATACCCAATGAGTCTAGCAAAGACTATACCAAAACAAAGCTTATACTCACTTTAGGATTCTCTGGTGGTCCAAGAACCTGAACACTAGGGTATCCTCCTCTTGTCAAGGGGGTCATAATTCCAATCGCGCCAACCATAGCTAATTGTTCCTCTTCCAGAGTCTAGCGGGCGACCCGGGTGTCCGTGATAATTGGGAGGAGCACCCAAGACGCCCGGATAGATAAAGAAAGTCCCTGAGGCCTCCTTCACACTAAAAGATCCAGAACAGAATATGCTGGAACACTGGGCAAACTTTGTCCTCAAGAGAAACTATCACTCTTAATCAGACACCCTCAAAACAGGCGCAAGAAGTCGAGAAGGACAAATGATTGGAGGTTGTAAAACCCTTTTATAAAGGGCCAGAGGGAAGGTGCCGCTGTTTGAGGCCACTTCAAGAGCAATCCACAATCTGATCTTAGCACTGGACCACGAGGTCAAAATCTGGGGGATCCGTGACCCTGACACCAAAGATGGTCATAACTGGGAAAGTGGTCTCAGATCAGGTCCCACTTTGCTAGTCCCAAACGGCTAAAGAATTCGTGACAGATACTTCAGATATTCGATCCCGATACTTAACTCGTCATCCTCCCCTTACCCTTGTTCAGGGAAATGGCTCCTCAGCGTCGAAGATCAACTCCGTACTGAAGGACGAGGCGCCGCCACCCACTCGAACCAACAAAGAACCGAGAGTCACCCAATTTTGTAAGAAGAAGAGCAACTAATTCCATGGTAACAACATTGCGAAGAACAAAACCCAGCTGACCTAGTTATAATCGCCACAGATACTTGAAAAGACACCGAAGGGAGAAAGACGCACCCGTCCCAGGAATAGAACGAAAAAAGCTATCTCAAGCAAGACGCCAAAAAAGGACTCTGCACAGAAGGTTCAGACGGAATACTAAGGGAAAGGGAAGTCCGAACTCACTAAAAAGCAAAGAAAAAGCTTCAGGATCAAGGGAACACAAGGCGAACGGTAAGAGGATATCTACGGAAGAAACAGAAAGAAACTGAAAGAATTGGAAGAAATGAGCGCGAGAACCGTGTTACTCACATTACAAGACATGACTACAAAAAAGTCTTAATCGATCCGCTGGAAGGCACACGTGGAAATCACACCCGATAACAGAATAACATGTACTCTGCTCACGCACAACCCGCACACAAGGGTCGGGGGCAACCGACAGTGGTTCAAAACAGTACCAGACCCACTCCGCCGCTTCCAAAGAAGAAGCAAGCTCAGTAAAACACCCAAGACTCGCGCCAAATTTAAAACGAAAAGTCTAGTCCCTCGCCTAAAGGCCGATAACATGGATAATTTGGAAGGCCCACATTCTGCAAATCAGACTAAATCTCGCCTAATAAGTAAGAGGATAACTCTTAAAAACATCTGATCGAAAGGGAATCCAAACTAAATCTCTCCAGCAAGGAAAACAGGATAATTCACGATAAACATCTTATCCTGCAGATCAAACCAAATCTCACCAATAAGGGAGAAGGATAATTTCACAACCGCTCCTTCCAATATCCTTCCTTATTAAATCCAATATCGATGGAAGGCGCATAATATCCCATCCAATGGGGTGAATCCTTACTACCATCCAATTGGGAAAACATACGCTATATATATCTCACACCCCCTGAAAGGTACAAACATTCGCCTCTGGGAATGAATTATCTTTTCTCGCGATGAACCGACTTAGTGACGGGAGGCCAAGCCACTGGCAAGTTCCCTCCGCCTACTCTTCTTTCTTGTTTTTTGTAGAGAGGAGCACGCTAGAGTCTGCACTCACCCTCAAAGAAGGGTCCTAGTCCTACTAACGACCCAACACGCTCCAAATTTCAAATTCCTGCTTGATAAAGGCATCATCAATTTTAATTAATATTTAAAAATTTAATAATATGGCGAACAATTTGTATTATATCTTAAAATTAAATACTAAAACGATTATTACTATTCTTTGCCAATAGTTATACTTAATATACTTGTGTATTAAACAAAATAAATCCTTACTAAAGAGTTTAAAGTGAATATCAAATAAATCTTAAAATAAACTTTTGTGTTGCTAGATTTTCAAAATAAGTGTAAATAAGACATTATCTTATAATTCAATTAAAATAAAATAATTAATTTTGACATTTATTCATTAAAAATAAAGAAAAAAAATAAAAAAAAACAAAATATAATAAAGAAAATAATAAATAAATAAATAATAATTTCTATTAATTAAAAAATCAAAATAATTGAAAATAAGATATGATGTTATATAATTAATTAAAATCATAAAATCTTAATTTATGAAAAACATCAAGACAAATTGGAAAGAAAAAAAAAAAAGGAAAGGCTTAGGGGAAGTTGGGGGCATGTGGTGTTGGATGGTAAAGATGGAAAATTTTGTCCCATCAAAATATATATGCTTAATTAGGTGATTTGATGGGACTTTTATTAAATATGAGTCTTTATCAATCTTAAAACATAATTCTCCTAAAAATAAATCTCTTACTATAGATAGCTAATTAGATGTAGAATTAGTTAAACTTGATATGAATTTGGTTAAGAGTTTATTAATAGAAATTGTCTTACAATATTTCATGTTCCTATTTAAGACCTTAATTCTGAGACATTATCCTTCTCCTAATTTCTACGGAGAAATTTCAAAGCCAATTTTTCTATGAAAGATAAGAAAATATATAACCATTAGTCAAGGTTCTCCATGTACACTCATTTCAATCCTTTGATACATCAACCATCTCAATTTTTAATATTTTTACATTGATGCCATTTGGAGAGGTCCTATATAACAAAACTTTTGAAAACAAAAGCACTAATTTTCTCATAGAAAATAAAAAGACTTTTTTTTCGGGCTATTTTTCCATGGAAAATTAGATTTAGCAAAGGAATTAGTCAAGCTTTTCTATCATTACTATATCAATTGCTGCACCATATTTAATTTTTCTTGTTGGTACCTTCCTTAAAGGTTCTTCTCAACAACCACACCCATCTTTTCATCGAAACCAAGAATTCTTATGTCTTTTTTATTGGCTGATCCTACATATTATTACTCATAAATTTTATGGAAAAAGTTTTTGAAAGATTTTTCTTAGAAAATAAGATATTAGCAAAGAATTAGTCAAACTTTTCTATCCTTAGATAAAGTAGACAAAAAAAAAAAAGAAAGATATTTCCTTTAATAATTTGATTTTAAACAGCCTTGCTCTTGTTTTCCTATCTAACCAAAAATACATTAATTCATTTTGATTGCAAAGGTGCATTGCTAACGCCCTCAAATAACCAGGAAAATTACTTTCCATCTTCTTACAATTTCTAAATATATGCAATGATTAAATTTTTTTAAATTAAGTTTTGTTTTATCTGCTTGACTGGGGCCAAAATAAGAATAGCAATTCATCTTGACTGTAAAGGTACTTGCAGCCTCTTCAAGTTATGAGAGGAACATTCAATTTTTGCTGTTTAGTTTGCACTTTATTTGGTGGGAAAAAAATTAAATTTTATTTCCTTATGAATGTTAAACACATGCAAGTGATGAAATTGATCTTTGAATATTGTGAATGTGCCTTGGCTGTCTCTTCAAATAGCCAAGAAAATATGTTTTTTTTTTCCATCAAAATATATCTTTTTAAAACTAGACTTTCTTTCTTTTTTATTAAATGATTAACATATTTTGTAAGGAAATATTTAAAACTTAATGAATTGGAGAGAATAAATTTCTCATCCAAAATATATGTAAACTTCATTTTTTTTCCATACTATTGTTAAATTTTATATGATAAATAGAATTAATAGATTTAATATGATCTCATAAGCATAGCATGGACCATTATTAATATTCTTATTAAGAAATGAGATGCCCTAGAGAGCTTACTCAATCCTTATTATTAAGAGAAATTTCATTAAAAAACTAACCATTGGATTTATGAAGAAATTAATGAAAAATAAAAATCAGATTATGGACTATCTTACATTAATTACTCAGCGTAATCCTTTTCCAATTAGAAATGCAAGAAATAATTTTTAGTTAGATTATACTAGAAATGTGAAATTAGCAAATTCCAGAAAGGTAGCATACTAATTAAAACTTACAAAAATAAAATAATTTAAAGCTACTTGATCTAAATTACTCTATAGTTGTCCACATGCCTAGCTAGTTGGTTAGAGCCTTCAATGTTTAAAGGCTAAACATGAGGAGGAGAGGGGTTTGAGTGGGATAAGGAATGTTTACTATATTGTATTAAAAGTGATTAGCTTTAAAAAAAATTACTCTATAAATAGACATGAAGAGAAAGATATACCGTACAAACTAAAAATGATATCTCATGAGTCCAAGTTGCTACCTCATAACTAAAAAATAATGCATGCATCAATTTTTTTCCTCATTGGAACTATAGGGACAAGTATGTTGAACTAGTCAAGTTTGGGAGGCTGAATGCAAATGTCTATTTATTGTCAAAATGATACAGGCATCAATTTCTTTCCTTATTATTGGACCCACAAGGACAAGTACGTTAAACTAATCAGCTTGAATTGAGACTAGCGCCACACCATTCGTCTTCATAATCAATATTTAAAAGTATGATAAGATCATAATACAATGACTAAGATATTTCATGCAGTTGACAATATATAATCCTAAAAGAATTGATTGGTATAAAATATTCTATGGAAAAAGTTTTAGCTCCTAAAATTTTAAAAATCAAACTTGGTATAATGTTCAGCTTGAGGATTTAATGCTACTAAAGGAAGACAAATAAAAAAAAAAAAATTAATTGTCATGTTTGTGGAAAGTTATTTCATTATGTTTTCATACAAACCTTATAGAGAAGTTCATGGATTCTTCCTTTTTTATCTCATCCAAATTATTGATATTTCCAAAGGCAAATAAATCATGTTCTTAAAAGTAAGGACAAATCTCCTTTTAGTATCAAGAAAATTAACGATGAGGACCATATTTATAAATACAAGTGGACCCATATATATGGATTACATGTAAAACCCGAGGAAATCTCTAATTTTCTTAAAAATAGTAAAATGTAATTTAAGTCAAAATCTAAAATTTTTCTAGATATCTGGAGATTAAGTACTTCACTGCTAATTTTGTCTCGAATTCCAATTTTTACCACGCCAAATTTCGTCAATTCGAGATAGACAAAATTTGCATCAAGCCATATGAATAGCCAGAAGTAAGGTGATTAATTTGCATTTTTTGAGTACTACAAATACGCCACATGTCGTGTGCAGAACTCAGTCAACTTGAAATTACGTAAAGCCCACATGGACATGCATGACTCCTAATTTGAGAAAATTCAATAAGGGTGTATAGCCATATGGCATCCAATGAGCCAATGGCGGCCAATGCTCTGTGTTTATGGACAAAACGGTAATAAACGAAGAAGTTATAACACTTCTCTCATTTTGGGCTGTACATGCATGGAGGGAGAAATTAAGTTTTAAAGAGAGGTAGTTCAACTCTCTCTCTGCATTTCCGTGCTTCTGACCATTCTGCCTGGGGCTGGTCAGGTCAAGAAGCAAAGTTGTTCTACGGGCAAGGGTGGGTTACGCCAGGCACCAAATGGGGGAGCTCGAGACAACTCAAGAGGTAGGGTCTTCCTACTCCTGCTATTTTCGCTTTAAGAGCTATGAATGGCTCGTTGATTTAAGGTCGTGAGTGGTTGATCGGTCCTAAAATTCTGGACCGGCGCTGGAAATTTGGGACTGTTAAGGGGCCCCTGACTAATTACGGATCAAGTTATTGGTCCATAAGTTATACTTGGTAATAAATTATGGTTCGTGTTGTCAGCCAGAACATTATGGATTTTGCTTCCACAAAGTGTAACTCGATGCTAGAGAGAGGGCTACCACTGACAACTCCATCAAGTTGGGTGGTGAGACCGTTAAAAAACAGCCTCTGGCAGGCTTTATTGACCGAAATGGTCCATGTGTGTTGTGGGGCAAATATTGCTCGAAATTGACACTGAACTAGTGAAAGAAATGTTAATGCATGAAATTTAATGTGTTAACATGAGGTCGAATTATATAAAATATAATTGTGTGAGAGCCAACTGAATAAATTACACGGTTACTAGCCTGGGCTTAGTTAATTTTGATGTTATTGATATGAATTAAAATAACATGTATGGTATGTAAATTATTAATAGAGATTTATAATTATATATTGGGCATGTGAATTTGGGAAATGCATAATGTATCATATGCATCTGGCAACTCTAGAAAATTAGGTGTGAGTAAGGTATGGAAAGAAATGAAAATGGAAATGGTTTGAAAGAATTAGTTAAGATTTTCCGAAGAATCGCCTGTAGAGTTGTCTAACAGCCTGATCTCTGAGGTCACCCATGACTCGCTTTCGGAAAAATTACCCAAAGAATTTGGCCTGAGGGTGTCCAATATATTTACTCTTAAACTTGGCATGATGCCAGAACAAAACCTTTTGTTTTGAAAACGATGCTTTTTCTCGGAGATTCGGCTTAGAAGTGGAGGAGTCAATGAGGTCGAGAAGCCGTGGTAGAGTCACATTCTCATCCATATCACATGTATTATCTGCATCATATTTG
Organism: Tetrastigma voinierianum; assembly: GCA_016808115.1. Classification (NCBI taxonomy): domain Eukaryota; kingdom Viridiplantae; phylum Streptophyta; class Magnoliopsida; order Vitales; family Vitaceae; genus Tetrastigma; species Tetrastigma voinierianum. Next base: position 258,987 of record JAEQBH010002345.1, on the reverse strand, counting down.
CCAACGTGGTTATGTTGAATCATTGCATGTGCACTTAGGGGGGAGAACTAAGTGTAGAGATATGACTACTGGGGGTAAGACTCTAATTCTTGCCGAGACTATTATTTCGTGCATGTGGAGTGCCTGTGAAGACGACGCCATTAGAGGTCGTTTTCGAGAAGAAAGCCTACATGGGCTTTGGTACTTATTTTGTAAAAGTACATGTATTAATTCTAAATTTTAATATATGCCAAGAGGATAAAATTCAACCTTGAACTATTGTAATATAAAGTTGGTTAGATTTTGGTGAGTATTGATGTATGGGTTCAAGTGACTACTTTACTCATGTATGGGTCATAATATGAGACACAAAGTATTCCGCAGTCGACAGTGTTAACAACTGGACCCCCGGATCGGGGTGTCAGCACCACACAAATTCACAAAGTTGACCCTGCCACCTAAAAACACAATAATGAATGTATCATAGTGAGAAAATGATCAACATTTATACAATGACTATAGTTGTTTCTGGATCACACAAATTAAAAAATATTCTATATATAATGGACCATGAAAAGTGAAACATAGTGAGAAATTGACCATGTATATACAATGGATTAGATGGTCTATGATCATCAAGTGAGAAAAATCTATTACAAAATTTATCTTTTAAAAATTACTGAAAGTGGTTGATCAATACTTGTAGAGAGGATTAATTTTCTTACTAAAAATTAATATAGCATCATTTATTGAATTGATGCGGCCAAAGAAAATTTTTATTATCACCATGAGAATTAATTGGCCCCTACTATAGACGTTCCTTTAATCACATAAAAAATAAAGGGGGAATTGTGTTTTAGGGTATGATGGGCCTTTGAATTTAATAAAGTAAGAGTAAAAGAGCTAAAATTTGGTACCAAACCTATGACAACTAAAATTAATGAGAAAATAAATTTTAAAATGCCAAACCGCCTCCTCAGAAACCCGTGAAAATTATAAATTTTCAAAAATGGTAAAATGATAATAAAAATAATAAATTGTCAAAAGGGTTCAAAGAAGTCAGAAAATTTCAGATCTCGGATGATGAAACTGACTCACATTGTTAAATTTGTTTCACAAATCTATGACCCGTAAAAGTTTCATTAAATTCGCTGAAGATAAGTTTTGAATACTTTACGATTTTTGGTGATAGTCACATGATTCTCTCAGATAGATTTTTAAAATCCAAGTCGTGAAATGAATTGAGCTAAGTTCATTTAAAAATAAAGTGAACTCGAAAATAAGTAAATTGTTTCTTGGGTGTAGAAATGGAATCAATGAAGAATATGAACCAAGATCCAAAATAATAATAATAATAAGTAAAGAGGATAAATCAAGAAAATATGAGACTAATTAGTGGGAAAGAGCGTGTAGGAGAGAGATATTTTTATTTTTATTTTTCTTCTTTTCACTTCTTTCTCAGATCTATAGAAATCGGATCGTAGGTTTTCATCGGGGCTGAAGGCAAAGTTCATCTACGCGACGGGAGCTACGCATGGACACTAAAATCTTGGAGTTTCGTCAAACTCCATGAGGTAGGGAATTTTCCTACTTGTGTTATTTCTAGCCTAAAGGCCATTTAATGGCTTGGGATTGACTTAAAGGCCATGAAAGGCCGTAAATTTCAGTCCCCAATTTTTTAACTGAAAGGTAGGAATTTTTAGAAATCTTTCTTGATTGTTTTGACAAACCTATCAATTTTGACTCATGCATTTTACAGCCGTGTTGAATTTGTGACGCTCCAACCGGGTGTCTCGTTGACTGTCTCGTCAACCTCGCTGAAATCTATACATCTCGTATCACGAGATGCATACTCGAGTAAAATATCGGCTATTGAATCCATACATCCATACTCATAAAACACATATCTGAACTAGGTTTTCATAGCTTTTCTATGCTTTGTTTCTATAAAAAGATTTATATATTATAAAATATTTTCTTTAAAGCCACATTTCAAATTTTTCTTTCATTGGGATACCTCTCTCTAATGCAGCGTGTCGCTTCCTCGATATCCCTGATCAGTAGGGTCCCACGACTGGTGAGCAAAGCCCAAGAGGTTTTCCTACAAGGTTACTCCCACCTAAATGATATGGTAATGGAATATAATGAAGTAACACACCCATACAATTATTTTCTATATGAAATGTCTATATTTCATGTATGAGATGCGACCCTCATGCTCACCAATTCGAGTCCCAACTCGACTTCACACCGAATGTGCCAATGGGGAATAAAACTACCACACACCTCGACTAAACCATTGGAAAACCCTCCAATTTATTTATCAAAAACTGATTTTGATTCCTTTTTCCTTATTTGTAATACGCATTTCCGGGTTTACACCGTAGGACACCGCACGCCTTTTCAACATTTTCACGAACTTACATCGCCAGGATTCATGTCTAACCGTGAATAACCCTGTGGACTTTCACCCCTGGGATCTACCCCAACTTGCTCCACCCAAAACATGTAATTTATCATTTTCGATCATTTACACACTGTGAATTTACCTTGACTTTGTCCCATTTTTCCAGTTCACGACCCATTCACCAACACCGATGAATAAACCTACCCGCACCCACACCCACCCGACGCGATGTGACCGTGCATATGAAATGCATGATGCCAATGATTTTTCCTCATGTTACATGCATGAATCAGCACCATAGGTAGCACATTTAAATCCATAATTATAATTATGGCATATAATCTACTCCCACGCGAAACAGTTAATACATCACAAGCATGCATCAATATAACATTTCCACGCACCGCATGTTATCCCAAGCAAGCCATAACACAATAAATAAGGCCTCAACTTGGAACCATTCACTCAACAGTGGTACCTCACGCCTCTTCACAAACATGAACCATATTGGTTCCAATCATTGTCATCTCATCAACAATTACAACATCTAGAAACTTTCGCTCTAGTAAACCCTAACTCCTACGCTCATGCAAATCCCGTCATGCAAACTGAGACTCCCTAGTCCTGCTAAGGTTTGGAACTAATTCACATGGCCTCTCATGGCCTCCTATGTTGTCCTACCATTATAAAGCCTTTAGGCTAAAGTGGTGCAATCTAAGTAGGAAAATATCCTACCTCTCGAGTCTGGTCGAAACTCCAACTTCAAGGCCCACATCGCATCCCACTCGCGTGCATCGACTTTAGCACTCGAACTTTCGAACGCCGACCGCCCAAACCCTCAAATCCTCCTTTTCTCTCTTTCCTTCCTTCTCCTTTTTCTTCCCTTTTCTCTACTATCTTTCCCCCCTCTTTGGTTTTCTTTTCCTTCCTTTCTTTCTTGGCTTTCTTTTCCTTTCTTTCTATTTCTGCATTTTCCTATTTCCATTTTCTTTCTCTTTTCCCTTCTCTCCTCCTTTTTGAGCACATCCCACATCCGGCCTATGGGAGGAAATTTCTCCTCCTTCCTCGGCCAAACATACTTCTCCCTTTTTCCATCCCTTACTTTATTTCCATAACCACTTATCAAGCATCACAGACTCAAGCGGCTTAACATGGAACAGATATGGAACAATCTCATTGGCACGTGTTAATTGTGAGCTATTACTTTTAAGGCTAAGTTTCACACCTTCTACGGTGCCAAGAGATCCCCTTATTCAAGCGTGTCATCCGACACCTACGCCTCAAAAACGTGAAATCCCTAATTGCCTCACACCCAACGAACGCTGACGTGGTAGCTAAATTCGTGGAGACGAGCTTCAACTAGAAGTCCGTTTCATTATCTCGACCTAGAAATCTCAGAGATTTTTAACCAAATTTATTTTACCCTTTATCCAAAATCTTGGATTTTCTTATATCACATTTTTCTGGGATTGTTTTCTATACAAATTCCGACAAGATTTTTTAAAATTGTTTTTAGTAGTTTCACTATGTCAGGTTTGTTTTGATCCCTGACTGATGTCTTCGGGTTTGCGATGTGTTTTGGTATCATAATAATTTGATGAACCGTGAATCATTGCAGCCCTATTTTATGGGTCCAGATTGGGGCCATTTTCAGGTGTTATTGCTCGACGAATAACATAAAGGCAAATAAGAAGAATAATATGTTAATGTATGCTATCGATTATGTTGCTCGTAGATTGTAATTTATTCAGATATAAAGTTGCAATGTATCAAGATTCATGCATTGGTATTTACAAGAACACCGTATGACATTGGGGTGGAGTGTTGGTTTGGGTCGGATCCCATGTTTAAGGTCGACTTTTCGGGGTGAATCCCACACCGTGCTCAGTTTGATGGGACTGTCAGGGGGACATGGTGAGATCGACCTTTACATGGTGTTGATGGTAATTAGTGGCATGAGACTCTCACAAACCGAGCTCATGGTTTAGAAAGCAATCGGAGAATGTCCACCGTTAAAATAAAAGTTTCATCAATTATCCATGATCTAGTATGTCCATGATTCTTGAGGATGTCCATGATTCTGAGGGATGTCCATGACTAAGAAGGATGTCCGTGACTTGGAGGATGTCCATGATTCTGAGATGTCCATATCGAGGAAGTCCGTATGGTGAGGGATGTCCACTAGCCTTCGAGGATGTCCAAATTGAGATTTCCCATGGCCTGAAAGTGTGTGTCCCATGGTTTCAGAATGTCCAAAAATATTCAAATTATAAAAAATACCTTTGTTTGGAAAATGGTCATTACCGAAATGACAAAGTATTCACTGAAAATAAAGATGATGTGAAGAGCCGTGTGGACTCGAATAATGGATAAAGTAGTCACATTCTCATCCGGCGCAGGCGTGTATTATCCAAGCAGGGACAGCTAAGCATGATTCACTTGAATGTTTGGCTCGTTTGTTCGCTGCTACTGCATGCGCACTTAAAGCGGAGTAGCCCTTTGGTAGGAGATTATCATCATCGGGCTTTGCTCATCCTCGTCGTGGGACCCCTTTTCTGTAATAAAATGTCCAAAGCAGGTGGCTTCACCCGCATACGGCTGAGAGCCTGATATAGCCTCATGATAATTTCTTTTGCTGTATAAAAGCGAATCACAATGGATTATCGACAATAGTCTATCATATTTTCAGATATTTGTGAATTAAATATGCAGGAGTAGGTCTCACATATCGCACAAACATGATACTGGGACACCTGGCATCCATAAGCCCCGCAGGTCGACGAGTTGTCACAGACCCTGGGATTCGGGGGTGTCACACTTACACCTTTTAAACTCAGCCCACACATGCACGTACAACCCCTCCCAATCCAACCCAAATTCTTCTTTCTTAGGTTTCTTTTTTTTTATTATACTTTTCCATATAAATTACCTTATATTTTTCATATTTCAAATAAATTATATTTTTAATTTTTTAATTACCTTAAAAGATAATATCTACTTGAACTTTGTATTTTTTTAAAATATACTTAATTAAATTCTTTATTATTTTAAATTTTTATTTTTCATTTTTATTAAACTTTTGTTTTGTATAAATAAATATGGTAAAGTAAACACTTAAGATAATAAATACTGAGAAGAAGGTAATTCAATAAATATATAAATAAGTACTAATATTTTAAATATATATATATATATATATATGTATGTATATAGTGTGTGTGTGTGTGTGTGTGTGTGTGCATGTAATTATAATTTTATATTTTAAATTTTTATAAACCTTAATATGCATATGTTAGTCTTTAATAAAGAAAAACAGGGGTTTGTTATAGTGGTACAAGGTGATAACACTAATTGGACAAGACAAATGTACTAGATGTACAAGCTTCCATTTCTTATACGATTTAAATATTTTTTTTATCCGAAATATTTTTCTTATGTCGTATGTTGATACACCAACCTAGGATATTCTTCATAAAGATAATGGACAATTACTCTTTAATAAGGAAAAATAAGGGTTTATTATATCGTAAAGGCAATAGCTAAATGTACAAGGGTTGTACAAACCTACATTTCTCATAAGATTTGAATATTTTTAATTAAAATCTATTTCCTAGGTAGTATGCTATTACACCAACTTCTAACGACATTCTTTATACGCATCGATTGATGTCATACTACTTCATAGATAATAAATAACCTAATATATGTTTATGCCATAAACTTCACACAATTAAAAAGGGTTGATTTCATTTTTTTTTTCTTATTATTTCACCAATTAATTACCATGATACATAAGATATATTAATATTTATCATGAAAATAAAAGTTTATTATAATGTACAATGTATCATACTTAACCGTAGAAGGCAATGTAGTAATTGTACAAGGGGTGCATGTTGTATTTCAAAGAATTCTGGAATGAGCTTATCCAAATATCTATGTAGGTCATATGCAATGCACCGAAGATAAGACATTATTACATGATATTTTTTAGAGTTTAGGCATTTTGAGCTAATATATGTTATAATCTACTCAAGCTTGATGGATTTGCTAAATATAAATCTATATTATCATTTTTAATTCATATTTAAAATTTAAAATATAGGTTAATACTTTGTATTATATTTTAAATTAAATACTAAATGATTATTACTATTTTTGTTAAATAGTTAATATTTTTATATTAATTTTTTTTATTTAAAAAATAGTTTAACTTATGGATTTTTTTTTAAATTTTTGTAAAACCCGAGAAAATTATAATTTTCTAAAAAGTAAATGGTATCACTAAAATTAAATTTTGCACTTCTGATGACCTAAACTGACTTCATTTGTTGAATCTGTTTCAACTAGCTTTACCAAATGGCCGAATTTCATCTGACATCTTTGAGATAGTCTAACTTCACGCCAGAAATACACTGTGTGGTAGAGATTTTACACTTGGCACATTTTGAATCAAGCCAAGAGGTGCCACGTATCATGTGAAGAATCAATCAACATGAGCTCAAGTGTGAGCCATGCAGCGGACACATGACATGATGCCATTTGATGAAAATCCCAAAAGTAGGCGGATGTTGATATGAAATCCAAGCCAACCAATGGCGGTCGATTACGTACACGGCAAGACAAGTCCCTCACCCAAGCCTCCCAACCGCTGTGAGAAAAGAAGAGAGAAAAAGATAATACTTTTGTAGAGAGAGTTCACCTTCCTCTGTGAATTTCTGATCTGACCACTTAATCGAGCGAGCCAAGAGACAGCTTGTTCCACCAGTAGAGCTACGGTGGGATACTCTGCTTTATGGAGTTTCACAACCCGGGAGGTGGGGGTTTTCTCCTACTTGTTCCTTGTCAGAAACCATGAAATGGTTTTGATGTTGTGAGGCCTTTAAATGGTTGATGGATTTCGGGTCTCCAAAGAAGGAACCGATGCTTGATGAAGGCTATCCATGGACAGCCCACTGATCAATTTAGGACCTATAAAAACAAATAGATTAGTTGTTGATTAAATGGTCCATGTGGAAACTGCTTGTGTATAGGTTGCTTGACATGAAGCATGAACATGATGTGTGTGGAGGATAAAAACTATTATTGTTTTAATTGAATGGCTTGAAATGTGTATGGAAAATGATGTGTTAATGCATGCTAAATTGATGTGTTAACATGAGTGGTTGGAATTGCTTTAGTTATAATTGTGTATGAACTATAGAATTAATTATATGAATTGGCATCATCAGATTCATGTGCACGGTATATCGTGTCGAGCCTGCGTAGGGTGCGCCAGATGGTTATCTTCACCACTCTTGGTGAATGTGTAATGAAGCTCGCTCTCGGGACTAAGTCCAATAAAGACTCATAGCTCAAATTATAAAATGAGAAATAATTAATGTGTGTTGGGCGTTCTTGGAACGGTGTAGGAGACCCGTGGTAATATCCGAAAGGTCCTGCATGAGTGTAAAAGACCCAAATGGGTGTAAAAGACTCGAATGGGTGTAAAAAGACCCGAAGGGGTGTAAAAGAACCGAATAGGTGTAAAAGACCCACGGTACTATCCGAAAAGGTTTTGCACGGGTGTGAGAGACCCAAGTAGCACTATCTCGAAAAAGTTCCTCAGACGGCAGTTAGAGACCCAAGAAACCCTAAAGTTCTGCTGCCTAGTGGAAACACAAGGTCATGTTCATCACTTGTAATCTAGAGTTGATGATGTGAGCCTGGATTGACTCTAGAGGGTTACCCATCAGCAAATTGCTCTGGTGAAGCTCGGTGAGCAGCAGCTTGAGTAGCTGAGCGTCATCGGCATTACCAAGGCGATTTTCACACTTGCATAAAGCCAGTGAGGAGTATGGGGTGACTCGAGGTATGGGTGTGTTTTGAAAACATTTCATGCATGTTATAGATCATTCCATGTGAATCAGAAATTGTATGGAATGTATGTTTAAAGTTTGCACTATCGTATGCGCATTTTTTTTAAAGCGGAGTAACCCATGTAGAAAAAATATCCCTATTGGGCAATCGTCACCTGCTGGATCCCCTTTAGCCGTGAAGTGTTCTGGAAGACGCCGTCATTAGAGGCCGCTTGAGAAGAAAGTCTATGTGGCTTTGATTACGTTTTTTGTAAAATATGTATGAAATATTACAATTGAAACATGTTTGTATTAAGAGGATGTAACAACTCTTGAAAACTATTGTAATATAGTTGGATATATTTTGGTAGTATAGGTCAATGACCATTTTACTATGTATGGGTCTCAATATGAGACACATAGGTTTTCCAGTTGACGATCAGCCAACGAGACCGCGAGAAATGTGGGGCCACACCTTTGGGTTTATGTAATTTAAAATATAAAAGTATAAAAATAAGATGTAATATGAAAATTTGGTAAATATTTAAATATTATATTGCAAATATTAGTATTTATTTATATATATATATATATATATATATATATATATATATATATATATATATTAAATTATTTATTGGGTAATGCTTGTAAATATTAAAAGTCAATTTACTTCAATATATTTATTGCACAAAACAAAAATCTAATAAAGAAAATAAAAAGTAATGAATAAATAAATTTTTTAAAAATAAATTTTTTAAAAATAAACTTTTTAGCTAAGTAGATTTTCAAAATAAGTGAAAATAAGACATTATCTTATAAATTTAATTAAAAATAAATAATTAATTTTTGACATTTATTCATAGAAAAGAAGAAAAAAATAAAGGAAAACAAATATAATAAAGAAAATAATAAATATAATGAATAATAATTTCTAATAATTAGAAAATCAAAATAATTGAAAATAAGATCTATGTTAGTAGAATTAATTAAAATCAAGGTAAAATCTAATTATTAGAAAAACCTGCATAAATTGGAAAAAAAGGTGCAATAGTATTTAAATGTGGTGTTGATGGTAAAGATGGACATTTTTGTCCCATCAAAATATATATTCTTATGCTTAATTTAGGTATTTTGATGGACTTATTAAATATGAGTCTCATCTAACCCTAAACATAATCTCCCTCCTCTAAAAATAAAACTTACTATAGATAGCTAATTAGATGCATAATTAGTTAAACTCGATATGAATTTGGTTAAGAGTCTATTAATAGAAATGACTTTACAATATTTCATGTCTTATTTAAGATTCCACTTGAGACATTATCCTTCTCCAAAGCCAATTTTTCCATGAAAGATAAGAAATTATCTAACCATTAGTCAAGCTTCTCCAGTTACACTCATTTCAATCCTTTCATACATCAATCATCTCACAATTTTTAATATTTTTCCATTGATGCCATTCGGAGAGGTCGTACATAACAACTCTTTTGAAAACAAAAGCACTCATTTTCTCATAGAAAATAAAAGACTTTTTTTTCGGGCTATTTTTCCATGGAAAATAAGAAATTAGCAAAGGAATTAGTCTAGCTTTTCAACTTTCGTTATATCAATGACCCCAATCTATATTTAATTTTTCTCTGCTTAGACTTTCTTAAATGCGATTCTTCAAGAATTGCCTTTCCATAAACCAAGACTCGGCGCCTTTCATCAGATTCTTATTAAAGACAATATTTTATGTAGTGATTTTCTTAAAACAAGATATTGGCAAAGAATTAGTCAAGCTTTTCTATCCTTAGATAAAATAGACAAAAAAAAAGGATATTTATTTCAATAATTCCAACGAGACTGGCCTTGGTTTTGTTTTCCTTAACTAACCAAAAAATATATTAATTTATCTTGATTGTAAAGGTGCATTGGCAACTTCCTCAAATAACCAGGAAAAATTATATTCTTATAAATTTTCAACATATGCAATGATTAAATTTTTTAAATTAAGTTTTTTGGTTTGATCTAACTTGACTAGCAAATAAGAATAGCAATCCATCTTGATTGTAAAGGTGCTTGGCAACCTCTTCAAGTTGCGAGGAACATTCAATTTTTGAAGTTGTTTAGTTTGCACTTTTATTGCGGGAAAAAAGTTAAATTTTATTTCCTTATGAATGTTAAACATATGCAAATGATGAAACTGATCTTTGAATATTGTGAAGGTGCCTTGTCTGTCTCTTCAAACAGGCCAAGAAAATATGTTTTATTTTTTGATCAAAATATATCTTTTTAAAACTAGACTTTCTTTCTTTTTTATTCAATGATTAACATGAGATTTTTTGTAAGGAAATATTTAAGAAATCCAATGAATATGAGAAATAAATTTCTCATCCAAAATATATGTAAACTTTATTTTTTTTTCCATCATATTGTTAAATTTGATATGATAACAGAATTAATAGATTTTAATATATATGATCTCAAGAGTAGCATGGACCATTATTAATATTCTATTAAGTAATGAGATGTCCTAGAGAGTTATTTAAATTCTTATTATTAAGAGAAATTTCTTATTAAAAAGCAAACCATTGATTCATGGAAGAAATACAAAAATAAAAATCAGATTATGGACGATCTTACATTAATTAATTAAAGGCATCATTTTTCCCAATTAGAAAATTTAAGAAATACCAAGTTAGATTATGCTAGAAATGTGAAATTACCAAATTCCAGAAAGGTAGCATACCTATTGAAACTCACAAAAATAAAATAATTTAAAGCTACCGATCTTAAATTACCTTCTATAAAGGCCCACATACTCCAAATTATCTGGTTGTTCTTCAATGTTTAAAGGCAGAATATGAAGACAATTTACTACACTGTATTAAAAGTGATTAACTTTAAAAATAAATTACTCTATAAGTAGACATGAAGAGAAAGATATACAGTACAAACTAAAAACAATATCTCATGAAATCAAGTTAAAACTCTCATAACTAAAATACATGATCAATTTCTTTCCTCATTGGAACTATAGGGACAAGTATGTTGAAGTAGTCAAGTTTGGGAGGCTGAATTCCAATGTCTATTTATTGTCAAAATGATACATGTATCAATTTCTTTCCTTATTATTGGACCCACAAGGACAAGTATTGGACCCATAGGGACAAGTACATTAAACTAGTCAAGCTTAATTGAGAGACTAAAGGCCAATCACCATTCATCGTCATAATCAATATTTAAAAGTATGATAAGATTCATAATACAATGACTAAGATATTTCATGAAAAATGACAATATATATTTCTAAAAGAATTGATTGGTATAAAATGTTCCATGAAAAAAGTTGTGTAGTTCAAAAATTCAGAAAAATCAACTATATAATAAACCAGCTTGGTGGATTTAATGCTAGTCAAGCCAGAAAAAGCCAAAAAAAAAAAAAAAAATTGATTATCACAAGCCATGGTTATTTATCATGCTTTTCATACAAATCCCGATAGGTTCATGATTCTTCCTTTACTTCATCCAATTTCATTAGGTAGGCTTCCAAAGTTGTTAAATCATGCTCTTCTAAAGCGCACAAATCTCCTTAAGATTGCAAAAATTAATGATGAGGACCCCTCTATATAAATGGGGTGGACCTTGTATATATTTGACCACATAAATTGAAAAATCTCCTTTTAGTGTCAAGGTGGCCTAAAACGGGATGAGGGACTCCTGTATATAGTAAATATGCTGACCCTGTATATAATGGACCACACAAATTGGAAAAGTGTGACTCATACATTGAACTTAGCAAAGTAATGTATCATAAGAGAATGATCACCTTATACAAATTACCATATAAATAGATGGGATCACACAAATTTAAAATATGTCATATATATAATGGACCATAATAGGAAAATTCTTATTCTTTTTCTGGTATGATCATCAACTTGGTTGGATCTGATGTTTCATACTGCCTAACATCCTGATATTGTATGTTTCATAGATGCAAAAGGATTTGGAGGTATAACAAATCGCCTTCTTCTCCTTCCAACATCCCACCATAATTTTCTATGAAGTGGCTGATCTATCTGATACCATTGAATACACCAAAAGCCCTATGATGCTTAATTTCTTTGCTATTTTAATATCATTTTCTTCCTCGATTCGAATGCATACCTCTTGCTCTTGATACAAATGATTATAAAGCCACTCTGGGAAATATACTTCACTACTGTTTTCTACTATAACATCAATATTCTTTCTTCCCCCAATTATTTCAATTAATAACATACAAAAACTATAAACATCTGACACATTCCTAAAATTTCTAGATAACATTTATGGTGCAATGTAGCCCATGGTCCCTCTTGTTGTAATAGATACTAATGGGGAGGGCTTCGAGTCCAAGTACGGACAATTTACTACATTATCTTAAAAGTGATTAGCTTTAAAAAAAAAAATACTCTATAGGTAGACATGGAAAGAAAGATAGACAGTACAAAGTAAAAATGATCTCTCATGAGTCCAAGTTGCTACCTCATAACTAAAAAATAATGCATGCATCAATTTCTTTCCTCATTGGAACTATAGGGACAAGTATGTTGAACTAGTCAAGTTTGGGAGGCTGAATGATAATGTCTATTTAATGTCAAAATGATACATGAACAATTTTTTCTCACTATTTGGACCATAGGATGGCATTGTTAAACTAGCTGCTTTAATTGAGACTAGCGCAATCAACCATTCATCGTCATAATCAATATTTAAAAGTATGATAAGATTCATAATACAATGACTAAGATATTTCATGGATGGACAATATATAATCCTAAAAGAATTTGATTTGGTATCAAATATTCCATGGAAAAGTTGTGTAGTTAAAAATTTCAGAAAATCAACTATATAATAAATCTAAGACAACCAAAATAAAATAAAATTAATTATCATGTTTAGAAAGCATTTCTCTATTATGTTTTCATACAAATCCTTATAGAGAAGCTTCCATGAATTCTTTCCTTTATCTCATCCAAATATCGATATTTCCAAAGAAAAGAAATCATGCCTCTTAAGATAGCGACAAATCTCCTTTTAGTATCAAGAAAATTAAATGATGAGAACCCCATATATAAATACAAATGGACCTCAGATAATTGACCTCACAGCCATCAAAAGTAGGACTCCATACACGGAACCACATAAATTTAACGTAATATAAATAGAAACGATCACACTTATACAATGACTATATAATTTGTTTGACTGAAGATAAATTAAAAAAGATCCATATAATGGACCATGAAAAGGAAACATAGTGAGAAATTGACCATGTATACAATGGATTAGATGGTCTATGATCATCAGTAAGAAAATCTATTACAAAAATTTATTCTTAAAATTATCGAGCGATGATCGATACTCGAGAGATTTAAAATTTTAAAACATATAAGAAAATAGACACATTAAAATAATGTGGTCACATGACTAAACAATGTAGTTATGTCCACCATTGAGCTAGAAAACCTTATAATAACAAACCTTATAATCTACGTTAGTGCAAAGAAAGAAACAATTAACTTATGAGGAATAATTTATCAGATTTAGTAAAGGTTGGTCTTCAAATGTAGGTTCTTTTATTGAATTATAGCAATAAGTAAAAACATAACATTACTACAATTTATTACAACATGATTACAAGTTAAGTAAAATTTCTTATTCTTTTTCTGGTATGGCCATCAACCCTGGCTGTACGGATGCTTTGCGTCGCCTAACACTTGATATTATTTGTTCCATAGAAGCAAAAGGATTTGGAGGTATGATTAAATTGTCTTCTTCTCCTTCCAACATCCCACGTCGCGAATTTTAAATGGAGCGATCTATCGGATACCATTGGTCTGCTTGTACTATGATGCTTAATTTCTTTGCTATTTTAATATCATTTTCTTCCTCGATTCGAATACGTACCTCGTGCTCTCTTGATCAGGATGATTATAAATAGCTCTTGGGAAACTATACTTCACTACTATTTTCAACTTTGACATCAATATTCTTTCTTCCCCCAACCATTTCAATTAATAACATACCAAAACTATAAACATCTGACTTGTAAGACACATTTCCAAAATATCTAGATAACATTTCCATTGCAATGTAGCCCATAGTCACATTTTCTTTGTTTATCATGAATCTGTGACTTTTAACCATAGAGCATAATTTGGCTAGACCAAAATCAGAGATCTTTGGATTAAAGTTATGATCAAGCAAAATATTATGGGGCTTGATATCTAAATGAAGGATTCTTTGATCACAACCTTGGTGAAGATACTCAATACCTTTAGCAATGCCTATAGCAATATCCTGAAGCTTATGCCAACTCAATGATCGATTATTACCAAATGCTGAAAATATAAACTTGTCTAGTGACTCATTTAGTAAAAATTCATAAATCAAAGCTTCAAACTTATAACCATGCACTAAAACGAGCAAGCGAACTACATTTTACATGATGTATCATGCCCATTGTTCCCCTTCATTAATAAACTCTTCTCCGTTTCCTTTGGGGAAATCATCAGGATGCTTTCTTTATGACAAAAGCTTACGTTTGAGAGCTTTTCGCTATAAATAGTCCAGGCGTACACTTGTGGCCCCAGCTTATCCTTGGAAATTATTTGTGATCGGCACTAATATCGTGTAGAGGAGTATCTCGAAACACCAAGCTCTATAATCTCCAAAAATTTTGAACTTCTTAATTTATGCTCTCTTTTCAACTTATTAGAGCGATAAAAATAAAGATTATAGAGATTCCCAGTGAAATGAAAACCAAGGATTATACACGCACACATATATAAGGGTGGAAACTTGGGTTTTATGTAGCGAAATGGAAGAAGGAAAAGAAACAAGCCGAGTGAAAGAGGATGAAAAGGAAATCACCTGTAAGTAGCACTTTATCCATCGGAGCACCTGTAAAAGAAAATAAACTTATTAGCTTACATGTGGATGTAACATGAGTTTCATTTTTGCTGGTGAATTTGGATTATTTTACCCTTGGTTTCTGCGGGCCTCTCTACAGGTTCAATTGATTTAATTAGCATGTAATTGTTCTAGCTAAGCATGTGATGCCTTTCACAAAAAAAAAAAAAAAAGCGCTAAGCATGTGATGAATATATAAGAATGCAAGTTCACATTCATCATTAGTACTATTGGGTTGTACATTACCTTGTAAAGTTATGAGTACAAACAGAGCATACATAACAACTACAGAGAGAATTTCATAGAAGCAGCGTTGTTAAGTACCTTTTGCACCAGTTTGGGAATGCACTCGATTTCAGGTTCCCAGCTATTACTCTTCTTCTTCAGTTGGCATTTCTCTCCTTGTGCTTCACAGTTTCCGCACATTGGTTTTGACCAAATCATTGAAGGCTCATAATTCTCATAAAGTATAAATCTTGGGATTGTAGCATTGAAAATCTTCCGGCAAGAGGTTAAGTACACTTCACTGAGATGGTAAGGGGAATAAGTGAAATAAACTGGGTCACTTGAGGAACAAGTGGAGGGGATGGATCCCCAAAAACCATCGGACTCTGATTTATTTTCTGAACAATTGAAGAAGGAGAAGGACATGGAGTCTGTGAACTGGAAGGGTAAGGCAGATAAATTAAGGTTTACAATCCGCCTTTGAAGGCAATATTCATCATCAGGGTAACGGACAACCATATCCTGAAGTGTAATCTATTTCCTTCACCCAGAGTTTGGCAAATTAGGCGCTCTGGCGGGTTCGCTTCTCCTTCTGGGCATGTGCTCCATCCCGGATACTTGCAGTGGTCAGGGACTGGCTGGTCTTTTAGCCGGAACGGAAATCGGATAACCGGACCATGGTGGCTGCACCTTGACGCCTTGCACTCATCATATTGAATCCCTCCATCAATCTCTGGGAACAACCTCATAAACAGCAAGCAGAAGAAGAAGAGTAAAGGGATTCCCATTTTTAATTAATTAAGCAACTGCTTCTTGATCTCTATAGTTTTAATTTGCCTTTTACTCCAATTATATATTATAGATAGAGGTATAAGATTAATATAATCTTGAGTTTTACTATATATCGATTTACTTTTAAAAACTTGGTCTGAGATCTTTGGCGTTTACTTTGATAGCTCAGTTATACTCCTACCGTCAAAAAACGCCCGTTAAAAACTTGCTGAAATTTCGACCGTATATGTTAGAACACAAGGAGCGTGAAGTAGACATTTTAGACTCAACCCTGGAGTTCAAAACCCGTGCTGAGTCTCTCTCTCTTGCTGGTAAGTCAGCGGATTTCGGGAGGAAGCCTGGATAATAGTAGTCCCTCCATGTCTCTTCCCTTTCAGCCAGGTTCTGAGAGCAAGGCATTTACGCACCTGTATTCAGGTCCCTCTTCCGTGGCATATTCCAGAACATTTCCACTCCTCTGATTACAGGGCGTATCCCAGCCGGTGTTACTCTGAGTATATGAACCCATTCAGAAAATAATCGTACTCGACCATAAACCTCCAAGGGTGGGAAGCGACATGGGAAATTCTGGTTTACACAGATCTAATCACATGACGAGGCCATTGTGGTATGGATCCTGGGCTCAAGAAGGGTAAAGTGCTGGATCTCCAGCCATCCTCTCCAATCCCACCATTGCTGTATACTGCCAGTACCACTGGGTGCTATGAACTCTGATGAGACTCGCATTCTCACATATTATTCTATATAATAGTTCGATAACGCGAGAGCCAGCTCGTCACGACAGATTACATTCCTATTATTCAGCAACACTATAAATTCACTATACACTACTTCCAATGTTTAACGCATGTTACATAGTAGCCTGATATGGCTCTGGTAGAAGGATATTCAAATTCATGCAGTATCGATGAGCAGATATATGATTATCTAATCATTGAAGGTGCACTTCCGCTTCCAGCAATCCTTCCATGTCAGATCTGCAAGATTATTTGCTTATACCCAGGCTTCAGTTTTCATTTATGCCTTTCTTCCTGTACTACAAGTGGAACAAAGGTAGTCCCAACACTTCAGAGAAAAATGGTGAGTGTCAGATGCCCTCATACATACTTGATATTTCAAGGTGAAAACAATTTGAAATAACATACAAAAATAATTTATTAATTTTAAATTAAAATTTTAAATTTCCCTTATTTTTCTTCTATTTGTTTTAGTATTTTCCTCCAAACCATTGAGAAACCATAAAGATAAACTGAATTCTTTTTACCCATATCTTCATTCAAATCCTCTGAGAACCAAACAGTGAGCAAAAAAAAATCTTTAAAAAATGGCTGTTGAATATTACAGGAAGGAGAGGCCCTTATTTCCTAATTTATTAAGCCAAGTGAAAGACCAATAAGGAAAAAAAGAAGCTAAATGGGTGCATGGTATGAAAAATGCAATTAAATTACATGATAAAGGTTATAAGCCAAAATCAGTAGAGAATGAGTTTGAATTTTCTTTCCTTGCATAAGAGCCAATTCCGTTGGTATTTTATCCTCCTTGGCTTCAACAAAGGTCTTCTCATTCGTGGCTAAGTTTAAGGCTATGTTTAGCCGTCGAAATGCTAAGAGAAATGCAAGAGAAAGGAAAATAGAAAAGAAAAATTAAAGAAAAGGAAAAAATAGGAATTAAATCTTGCTATATTATTTTTAATCAAGAGAAAAACAAAGTAAACAGAACTTCACTCCCCGGCTTTGATATTCATACCCTATTGATATGGGATTTTTCTCACAACATAAACCATCATCCGTAATCATGGTACAGCCACCTCAGAGCCAAAGTCCCTCAACCCACCATGAGAACTAGTGAAAATGCCATTTCATAAAAATAATCCCTTGAAAAACTGATCTACAACATTTATACTTAAACCCAGCCTTTATCTTCACTTTTCCATACTGCTTGGGTACTTTTCCTAATACGCTGGTCATTTAATCTTGGCAGGTGGTAATTGGGAGTTTGTAAAGATTAATATATTGCTACCTTTTATTAGTAAGATTCCTCTAATTAAAATTTTCTTTGAAATAGAATATTATTTTATTCATTTTTCCTAATTTTTTACAAATCGATCACTGCTAACAGGTGACTGTTTTCTCTTCTACACCTTCACATTCCGAGGTAATATTGCTACTCAATTAATTTTTACATGAGAACGAATTTTGATAAGGCCTGGATGGTTTCCACAGGACTCAATTTTCTACACCTTCACATTCCGAGGTGGGCACGGTTACCTCGCAAATTCATTAATTTGCATGAGAATCCATCATTACGGCTCGATGGTTTGATCTGTGGACTCAAAATGAACTGTACTGCAACCTTTACTATCCCTGCAACCTCTTCATGATTGGTAAAGTATACTTTCTTTCTTACATATCCTATTTTAATGCTATTTATGTTTTTCACTCATATTATTGCCTCTATATATATTTTTTAAATTTGTTGCATTTATTTCTTTTACTAGGAGGCTGGATACTTATCTCCCTGGTATACACAAATCTAACCTACTAATTTTTCTTCTTTGTGTGTGTATGTAAATAAGTCAAAATAATGAAATAAAATGGGGTCGTTTCTTATCCAAGGGACCAGCTTCTATGTAAACTGTCCGTATTGGCTATATTGATTATTTTTTCTAAATAAAATTGCAGCCTCAGAAATGGAAGACACTTTTAGCATGTCGTAAACTATTTTCACGACCATGGTGTCTAGCATTTATCAGTATAGAGGTGATAATCGAGCGGACCGACTAGTGCCAAGTTAATGAATCACATCAAATCCTACTCGTTTTGGGCAAAATTTAACACGGCCTAACTGCCTCTAAACTAAACGGGTCAGCCAAATTCTATTTTATCATCCTCGCGGAATATAAATTTTTGCTATCTTTGTTCTTTTTTATATTCACTTTTCTATGATATTATCTGATTTGTGTTTAGTCATAGGAAGGGTTCTCTGGATGTCAGGTTTTATTTGCGCTTTTGATTTGCAAGTTCTTATCGTAAGATATCTATCGTTAGATGATGGAATCGAAGAATTTTACGTTAATCACAAAAATCTCCCAACCCATCAAGACTTCTATTCAGACATAGTAGATGACTTTATAACTTTGCACGTTAGGTCAAGGAGGTTTTGGTCTGTATATGGAAATCCCTGCTCAGCCTTATTTGTAACTGTGAGTATTGATTATGTCAAAAGCTAATGGACAAGATTTCATCAATAAGGTTGCTACAATAGGAAGAATCCATCATATTAATGTGGGTGAGACTTGTAGGATTTTGGTGCACAAGGGTCACAAATTGGGTACTTATTTATGACTCATGCCTAATGGTTCTCCCGATAAGTTCATTTTCTTAAAGAAGAAAGCAAAACTTTATTAAGTCGGGAAAAGACGTGAAGATCGCAATTGAGGGGCTGGTCTTGAATACTTCACATCAAGGCTGCGACATGCAAATTTGCTACATTTTGATATCAAGCTACATAATATCCTTCTCGATATGACTTCACACCAAAAGTTCGTATTCGTCAGAAATTATTCAATGTATTTAAAGGTATGGCGTCTCTCACCGCTGCACGAGGAAATATTTGTGGATACATTGCTCCGTAACTGTTCTACAAAATATCGAGGCCCATACATATTGATGTTTATAGTTTTGGAATGCTGTTAATGGAGATATGGGAAGAAGGAAAAGAACGTGAATGTAAATACAGAGCACTCAAGTAAAATATATTCCATCATTGCCTACATAGATGTCACCAAGGGGATAACACATCGAGATGCCACCGAAGATGCAGTGCTGAAGCTTGTTAGGAAATGGGCAGGATCGTTGGCACTATGGTGTATACAAATGAAGCCTATAGATCGTCCTTCAATGAGCAAAGCCTTGAGATGTTATAGAAGGAGAGGTTGAGCTGTTAGGCATGCCTCCTAAGCCTACTCCTATACCCGGTGAAAGGAAAAATGTCCGTTGAGAATCATATGAGCAATCCAATAGAAGGATTACCTCAAGTAACTCTGAAGCGGTACAATTTCATTAGTGGAAGGTATAGCTTTTTTCAACTCCATAAGTTATTTCCTAAGATATTATATATATTTTGTAATACAGAGGGCATTGTGTGTGGCCTATAACTCTTCTTTCAAGGTACATAAAATGTAATATTGTCTTGAGGCATTGGCATGATACTCCTAGCAGCAAGTATATAACAAATATGTAATTATCAATGCTATCTATGTCTTATATGATTTAAGTGCAGTACTAAATATGAATGCACTGATGGTCTAAGGCATGGTTTCATAGTACTTCAATAATTTATTAGTTAATGAGCAAATACCTTATAAAGTGACTTTGAACACTAAAAATATATAACAGAAAAATATAGTAAATAAAACTTTAAATAAGAAGAAAAACATAGAAATAATGAGAATAGAAGTTATGAACACTTATTTTATGATAAGAGTATCTTACCCGTGTTCATGAACGAAATGTCGGAAAATTGCCATTCTAAAAATGATCTTTCCTCTTGTGCGCCAAAATAGATTCAAATAAACACTTGTGTAATCTAAATAACAATGCCAACTCAAATGCCACTAATAAATCAAACACACTGGTGATAAATAATTTTACGTGAAAACCTCTAATGAAAAGATAAAAACCACTCTTAATTCGTGAGGTCACTTAACCTTCCATTATTTCAACAATGATAAATAATGGTTGCACCAAGTTCTTCTCAAATAAACTAGAGGCTCGCCAATACAAATATATCAATAATATCATTCTTTAACACTAAATCACAACATCATCCCAAGATTTCGATAAATCAAGAGAAAAGAGTGAAAGATCTCATCGTGGCATGCCGCCTCGTACATAGCTATGCTTGATGACGGAACTAGCACTTTGGCATGCAAGGCCATGAGTATGCCATCATTCTTGCCCTAATGCCAAAGTGAAAAACACATCTTTCTCCCATTCTAAATGTTTCCTCGTAGAAGGCAACACTCGCCAATAATGGATTATTAGTCGCTCATCCATGGCTTCTCAGTGGAATGATTCCGATTTCAAGAAGAAGAGGGCTAAGTGATGAATTTCAGTCCATTATTTGCACACAACGACAGACTATGTGATACTCTCTTCAACAAAATGTCCCATCTTTCATTGTAAGTCCTTCACTCCCTATCATGTGGCTTGTTGGTATGGAAACCATTCTTATAAGATAAATTACCAGACAAAGCTGCTAAGAATTAGTATCACTTAAACAGTTATGAAAGCAAGATGAAGAGAAACTTTGAATTGATCTCGACCATGGATGAAGATTTCGAGCCCCCGCCCACAGAATTTTGGCAAACAAATCAGAATCACAAAACAGCATTCATATGGAATACCGCTTCCTGCTAAAAGAAACACAGACTAGTAATAAATCATAACTCGAGTATCTGCTGTTTTCATTGACTACGGAAAATTGAAGTAAGTCACGAGGTTGTTGATAATCAATCGATCTGTGCGTATGTATCATAATGTAATAATTCAAAATTAAGCGTTGTTTAAATTGGATTATTAATATAAATTCCTTCCTAATTATATATATTTATATGTCAATTCTAATATTTATTTTTAGGTCTTAATAATTATTTTTAATACAAAATTATATAGATAATATTTTAATAGTTATATGCGCTTCCTGAACTTAAGTGTTAAAAATAAAGTAAATACTAAATTATATAAGACTATACCCTAATTCAAGTTTCCACTCTGTTCCTTAACTCAAATTAAATTTGTAATTGGGGAATTTTAATTGTAGTAATGAAAATAAGGAAGGATTTAAGGGTGAATTTTGGAAATTTCCAAATTTCTTATTTCTTACTTTTCTTCTTCCTCCTTCACGCATTCCCCCTTCTTCTCTCTCTTCCTCCTTCCTGCGCCATCACCTCCTGGGCTCCAACATTTCCGACACCAACTACCGCCCGACACGGAAAAGGCAACCCCGCCACCGCCACCTTTTGTCTCATGGATCTCGCCTCTCAGGCTACCTGCCTCGAGCCGATCGCGCCCCGCAAGGTTTCGCCTGCCGCCACAACGGCTCGCCATTTCCGCCACTTCCGCCCCAACCGACTCAGATCCAACTCTCGCCCTCTAAAACTTAAGGATCCACCGATCAAGTTCCAAGGTCGCTTTGCCGCAGAACGGCGCGAGCTCGCCGAGTCGGGATCGTTTGTAGCGATTCCGCCACCGGCGGTCCTCCATGAAAGCCATCGCCGGTCCCGGAGTCGGTTTCTGCAAATACGTTCCAACGAATCCCAACCTCACCCTTCCGCCACCGCCGGGCGCGGGCGGACCCTCGGGAAGCGCATTTCCAGAGAGTAGGTAACGCCTGGCCCCCACCCGCGGTTCCGACCGTGATCGCTTCCGCATTCAGCTGCAAAGAATTCGCACCCTAAAACGCCGTGGGGATCAATCGTGGTAATTCTGTCCGGCAATTACTTTAATTTAGCTCAATGATGTATGTTGAATATGTCCATCGATTCGGGGACCACGCTGAATTAGTTAATGGGGCCAGATAACTAAAGTAGTTAATAAGATTGATTGTGTATATTGCAAATACAAATTGTTGATTTGATGGATCAGGGACGAGTCGGCAACAAAAATTGTAATTGTGCGTCTTACCGATGTTTGATTTATCGTATATTGGGGATGTTATTTAGCGTTCCTCGACTCTGTTTTACGTAAGTTAAGTCCACTTTTAGGAGGTTCTGCCGACTTCTCTCGTAGAATTTAAATGTGTGCTTTATAACGGTCTAAATTTCTATGAATTGTCTAGTCAAGTCTCAGTGAGTTGCTTAAACCTCAATCCGGGAGCATTGATTTCATGTCTTTTCTATCTCTAGATTGTCCAACACTACGCCTGTATGTACTGAGGTGGTTCAGCCTCGAGAATTCGATTCTTCCTCAAAGCGAGTTGATATCATATAATTTTATGACATCATCCGTACAATGTATAGCATTTATGGCATTAGGGCTACACCCATCATCACGACATGATTATTAGCTTATTGAATTGTATTTACTATGGTAAACTAAAATTATTTAGTTGTTATGAAATATATCCGTGACATGAGACCCGTTATGACGATGATGCGGAGTGTGCATTGTTGGGAGTGATGTTGTCGTGGCATTGTATTTGAAATGTTTGCAGGCCGGGAACTACAGCAGACATACCACCCAATGGTTATATAAGGTCCAGATGATCGATGATGTTATAGGTTTATGGTTGGCGGAAGCCATGTGAGTTCCCCGGTTGAGCCGCCTGGTGGATGCCGGAGGTCCCCCGCCGAAAGGCATTTCGCGCCAAGTGGATTGGTGATATATGCTAGTTGCTGGAGGTAAGGATCCCTGCCGGAGCACACTCCCTGGGCGCTAGCTATGTGGTACTGGATTGCGTCGACCGAGTTAAGGGACCCCGGTCGAGCATCTCCTGGCGCCGCCATTGGATTTGGAAAAGAGCCGTAGGGCTGATATAGTGTGCATTGGAACATAAATCCCTACTAATGTCTCAGATTGATGCAATAATTGTGTTATAACATGAACTATGCTGTGTGCGTATGCATTATTATGTGAATTTCTTATTAATATAATTTTCTATTACTATGTTTATATTATGAATTACTATGGTATGGGAGTAGCATTTTAGTTGTGGATATGGTATGAATTATGCGGATATTAACTCACTCGACTGCAATTAATTTATTTTCGCATCGCTACCCTTCCTTCTTCGTATCTCGAGAAATCCGGGCCGAATTCTTTCCTCTTCACGTATGTTACATGTACTATTATGATAGTATTAATCTTTGTCTAGCCCCAATCTAGGTGTCAACTGCGTACTTTGGAATATTAGTATGTTTGTAATTCGAGATAGTGCGTTCATTTTGTGTATGATGGCGGGTGTATATGGGATGAGACTTTATTTCTCCACCCCATTGATGTTTGGCGTGCGAGCATATATATATATGCATGTGGATATATAGGCGGTGATCGTATGATAGTCGGCATGAATATTTCAATGGGCTTGCTCGGGTTTCGGTGTATATGCCTTCCCATTCCTAGTGTAGGTCCACATTGAGTGGATCGTGACAATAAAAGAATAAGGAGTACGAGTGAGTTTTATGATTTCATGGAAGAACAACGATGTGGGCCAGAAATTCCAATTTACGGAATAAGAGGTAAAATCGTATTTTGATTTACAAAATTGTAATTACGGTTAAAAATAAGTAATTAATTCTCTAGATCTTGGATGGCCGAAGCGGATTGCGTTGGGATGGATTTTATGAAATCTAGCTAGTACGTAAAAATTTCATAATTTTACGGGAAGCGATCCGAGTCGGCACATTTTTGAGGCATCGTTTCGGGTCTTGGTAAATCCAGTTTTCGATGCGAAGAAGCGTAGATAACGTGTGCTAGAAGTATGTAGTAAGTGGTATGGTGAAATGATGAAAATGGATGAAGCAGAGGTAGTCTTGAATATCAAATCTGAGAAAAAGGGACATAAATGTCATTTTTGGGATTTTAAGTCACTAAATGCCAAATTAAGGAATAGTGATCATCTTCATTAAACCAATGGAGAGCAAAACGTGGGAGGCCATTTTTGATGCAGTGAGCTTTGGGTTTGAGAGAGTTTTAGAGAGAGAGGGTGCTTCTCTCTAAGATCCCGGGAAATCGGACCGTTGGATTTCGACGGAGCAAGAAGGGGAAACGTTCTACGCGGAGCGAGTACGCGTGAGCCACGGAGTTTCTTGAAGTTTTAGTATTTATTCAAAGAGGTAGGATTTTATACTCTTTTTGTGTTTTTATTAATTTTAAGGGTTTTTGATGTTTTGGTTAGTTTGGTAGTGAGGGCGGATTGTTCGATCGAACATGGGACCCGAATTGTGGGAATTGTTGAGATTTTCTCTTGTGGCGTATTTGCTTGAAATAATTAGGGTTGTTGGTTGTGATGGGTGTTAATTTGTGCATTAAATGCTATGCTTGTTATCTTTGGGCCGAGAATGGTAGTGAATTTAGTTCATTAAGTGAGCAGTTGATTCTAATGATCTTTTCGGGAATAATGTGAGGTTTCTTATTCGAAACAATGTGGTAAAATTATGTGTTTGGTTAAGTAATTCGGTCGAATTCTTTGTGTTTGAAACGTTAGCCACGAGTAGGCTAATTTTTGGTGTTTGAAATGCTAATTTCATAACATGTTGTATGATATATTTTATGTAAATATATTCATGTATATATATATTTGCGTATGGTTTATTGAATTGGGCTGGCGTCGTGCATTCCATATGCCTTTGGAACATCCTAGGAATATAGGAATGAGTGCATGAGATGAGTCTAGAGAAATAAGGTTCGGAGGGTAGTCTAAAATGTAAATTATCGGAGGTAGTCAAACTAAATAATATATCAGCCAGCTGGGCGGCCCGTTGATATTTATTCCGTGGAAGTAGTCCCGCAATTAAAGAATATATCAACCGTCGGGCGGCCCGAGTTGATATTTATTCATCGGGTAGTCCACAAACAATTAATATATCAATGCGTCGGGCTTGACCCAATTGATATATATTCATGGAGGGTTGCCCACTAATAAATTAATAATTCTCATCTGAGGAGCTTAGGCGAGTGAGAGAAATCAGTGAATTTCGGGATCGAGTTGGTCACGTGCACATTAGTAGGATCATCGTTTGCTTGAATGTTTGTTTAAATTTGGGTGCACTGCACTTAGGTGGTGAAGTAGCCATGAATGATTCTCTATTGAGCTTTAGCTCTTGAGTGATGGGATCCCCGCTTTTACAGGAATACGGGAAGCGTGCGGGAGGCGTTTCGTCTTAGAGGATCGAGTTTTGAAGAAATAAGTGTGGCTTTGATCGTTTCTCCTATGTAATTAAAATTCCTCTATTTTGATAATATGTTGTATAAGAACCATTTATAACTCTTAGAACTATGGGACATGGTTGATATGGTTGATGGATATTGTTTTATGGGCCCCAGAAGCCATTTTTATCCATGTTGTTATCCTTGGGATTATATTGGTTATTTTGGGGCAATTTAATACGAAGTCACTAATTTTGGAATTTAGAGCTCCACATTACAAAGGGAGACTCTGCGGGTTTTCTAAAGTGGCGTGGGTAGCTTGGGGCAATCACTTGTGTTAAGTGAGGTTGGCGGGTGGTCAGCGGACCCGGGTTT
Organism: Tetrastigma voinierianum; assembly: GCA_016808115.1. Taxonomy (NCBI): domain Eukaryota; kingdom Viridiplantae; phylum Streptophyta; class Magnoliopsida; order Vitales; family Vitaceae; genus Tetrastigma; species Tetrastigma voinierianum. Next base: position 232,558 of record JAEQBH010002345.1, on the reverse strand, counting down.
GGGCGTCTAGGCGGATGCAGAAGGAGTTTACGGAACCTCTGGATGCTTCCCTTGGCTTTTCACTTTGGTTTTCCATTGGTTTGCTTTTCATCACCCTCATTTGATCGGTTTAACGATCGCAGCTTTAGGGCATCTTGTCAACCTCATCTTCGGGTAAAGGAAAATCCTTTTATTATCCCACGCATACATGAAACCATTGCATGGAAAGGAGGAAAAATGCATTTCTCTGAAAAATACCAAATGATACAACAGTACTCTAGCGAGATACTCGAAAAAAAAAAAAAAAGGAATGCTAACCTTCAACCATTGTTTCAGCCTCGTAAACATTAGATTGTGGTTTCAGCTAAATAAAGTCATTCATAACAGCCTCCACCTGATGGAGAAATATACAATCCTAAGTCAATAAAACAAAATAAAACCATTCATGCCATTTTCTCCAGAAGACATTAAGTACACCTTTTCCCAGTACTTTTAAGCCGAAACTAGGTAGGAGAGAGTTTCAAACATGAAAAAAATCACTAAGCGTGAAGCAGTTGTAGGATAAAATAAGGCTCCCAAAATAGTTACCTTATTTCTTTAAGATATTAAGGTGAAACTCTAAAAGATAAAAGAGCAAATCGATGGACAAGCCTTTGCTTGGGCTGCGGCGACTGAAGAAGAAAATTATGTGTTAAATGGCGGCAACCAAATTACTTCTAGTTGAATACAAAATTAGATGAAGGGTTTGTGCTACATATTTGTGCCAATATATCATAATCACGAGGCTAGGAATGAAAAGCTGTCAAAAATTAAAAATAGACTTACAATGCGGAATGTCTTGGGAAGGGAACTATTGTTGTTTTATAGATGGTTCACGCAAATTAACCAAAATTTAAAGGAATTTAGATGAAACTACTAGTCTTTAGAAATATGCAAAGAAGCAACTATACTGAAAAGGTAGATTAAGCAAATCTTGAGTAACTTATAAATTTGGAAGCATGACTAGTTCACCACTAGCTTTTGGTTTCATATGAATTTGGAATCATGACTAGTTCCCCACTAGCTCTTGGTTTCATATGAAACCCAGTGTGACAATATTTACTATCAAGGACAGGCTGAACTATTTCATATTTCTATTAGATATAAAGAGAGATTATATTATAGATCCGAACATAAACACTGAAATGGACTAATCATCAGTAACAAAAGAATCATTTTTTTATAAGTAAACAATTTTGTCCCCACTAGAACTTGAACCTGGTCCCTCCTCCTATGCCCTGACTGTATAACCATTGAGCTAGGCCTTATTGGCATCGGTAACAAAAGAATCATGATATCATAGTGCTAGACATTACCTTTTAAATCTAAGAACATTTCATGAAATTTCCTAGATGGGAGTGTCATAATTACCATTCCCAAGCAGCACCATTATCCCAGCTCGAATCTATAAATTCATCTTCACACTCAACAAGAGCCTACAAAAATACAAAAAATATATATATATATATATATATATATATATATATATATATATATATATATATATATATATATATATATATATATATATATTCTGACAACTTCCCTAAATGTACTTTATTTATACATCAACATAAATGCAATGCATATAGGGAATGGGAGGTGGTGGCACAGAAGTCGAGGTGGAAGCTGAACCAAGTTTCCTCAATAGGAATTATTGAGGGTTCAATTCCAAATGTTTAGCAAGTGGCATATAAGATTAAATGAGACATGGATCAACTACTTAAGTTTCAGGGAAGCAGCCTTCTCAATGGAAAAACGAAAGCTCTTTCTGTGGAAAAAATGAAAGCTCTTTTCAACACATCTAAAATTGATTGAATTATTAGAACCACGTACCAATCTCCAAACACCATTAATTCAAACTGGCTTCACTCAGCTATAAAAAGTACCCACTGCATAAGGGTCGGATGGTGACAAAATTAAGTACATGGTCCAACATATTAGAATCACAAATTATTGAATGCTTTCTCCTAATAGATGCACAAGATTCTAATCATTTTAAAACCTGCCTTGACCACAGAAGGTCTGATAACACAACACAATTGATAAAAGCAAGGTTGAATAATTCAGTGATGGCATGCTTTCATCAGTTGACGAATAGTCTCATAGCTATTATAGCATATTTTATGGGGATAGGCTGATAGCATAACACAACATTTTTTGGATGCAATGGCGACAGCAACACTTATTTCTTTGATGCATAACACACTAATCACTAAAATAATGTACCAAAGAAAATTTGGCTTAAAAATGGACATATGATCATATTAAACGGTCATAAACTTACCAAGAATGCAGGTTAAGAGCATGCTATATATTTACTTAGGTTTTAAATGACGGTAAGCAAAGAAATAACAAGACAACAACATGGCTAAATGCATTATTTTGAATTCATCCCAGAAAATCCATATTTTAAATTCATTCTAGCAATGCAATGATTATAATGCATTTACAAGGGGCAAGACAAGCAGTTCCCTGATGATTTGGAGAGAGCTTCTTAGTGATTCTCAAACTACAACTCAGAATCTCTAACAAATTCATAAGAGAAGATAGTTCAAAGAAATTGGTATGCCATGACGAAGATAAAAATATGTGTCTACCTTTGATCGATGGACTTTGTCAGAGAGCACCAGAGGCAGTTCTGAGGAGGAGACCTACAAATTTCACCAGGTTGAATCAATGGACCAAAAGACTAGATGAAGAACCTTCCAACATAATGAAGCTACTTACTTGAGGTTCAGTATGCTTATCTAATGTTTCTTCCTCCAAAAGTTTTGTGCCATCATCATGCCCTATATTCATTGATATATCCACATGGAATACAATTACAAAAATAAAAAATAAAAATACGTAGAGAAAAAGAAAAGCGGAAAGCTTGTTTAATTGACTTGTCTGTACTTCAACCCATGTCATTTTACGAACATGAGATTGATCATTCTAGCCCTTTTTTTACCTCTCTCTTTTGTTTCACCATTTTCTTTCTTCTTTTTAGTGGATATGTGTTCCACTTTAACACGTTGTTTTGGTGAATTTTCCTTTGAAGCCTCATTCAACAAGGGCTCTTGACCATTCGATAACAACATCATCCTTTCTTTATTGGAACTTGAGTTGTTTATGCAGATGATTCTTCATGAAGGTATAATCTTCTCTCATGGGGCTATTATCGGACAGAACTGGATTCCTCTTGACAATATCAGTATTGAATGAATTTCATGCCTATTCAACAAAGGAAACTCTTGCAATAAAAATCTATCGAAAGGTGATAGCAGACTAAAAAGTTGCTTCAAAGAATTTTAAAGCCCCTTAACAGAATGATAGTTACTATAGTTGATATAAAGAAAAACTAGGATCTTTCAATTCTTGTGATTGCTTATAGTAAACTAGAAGGCCAACCAAGATAATTGCTTGATCCACAACACAGTGCGACAAGACGAAGGAGGTAGCATCAAGGAGTTTAAATACTAAAATTTGATGCCACTTACTATGTTTCCCCGGAAAAAAGTGTATCCATATCTATTTGGATAATCACACAAGCGTGCTATTAACTTAAAATGTCAGCATGACAAAAATAAACAATCAGATAGTTAAAGTTAACATTAATTATATCAAAATGGCCTCATCAAGTGATTTTAGTTTAGGATGTTATTCATGAGTGGCAAAGCACACAACTGGATCATGGTCCATGGATATCTTGGCCAGTCTGAAGTAGTTGATTTTAGAAATCTCTTTGGGGGTAACATTTACAAACAACCGCCTGCTTTCATCAGAAAATTAAGATGAGCCCACTACGGTAAATACCTAAATCCAGTTTCACTGCTTTATGGCATTTCCCTTTGTAGACAAACTTTATGCAAATTGAAGTTGAGTCTTTCTTACCATACAAGAGAATTTTTACAAAATAAATAAAAATATAATAAAACAAAACATAAGAATTTTTTTTTTTCTCTTCCAAAAAAATGGAAAAGAAGAAAGATATCTATAATTCGGCTACTCCGCGGTTGGACTTCGTGTACTTAAGTGTGTCGATCTGGTTCATTTTAAAAGAAGTGATAGAAGCTATTTTCAACTTAACCATTTCATAGCTCCAAAAAAAAATATATCAAAAAAACAAAACAAACCTAGGGTATAATTTTTATTATATTTTTTTATGAGTAAATATATATATTCAACAAAGAGCACCCAAAGGGCCTACAATGAATACCTCTTGTTCTAGGATATCATAATTTTTTTCCCTATCAAGTAGATACCCAGTAAGGCACCAAGGTGTCACGATTTTTAACTTTTCATTTTTGTTTAAATTAGACTAATAAAAATGATTAGGATCTTAATTTTTCCCAAACATGACTATTAAATGTTTTCTCATGAATATGAATACTTAGTTCAAGGCTTCTTTGTTCTTTTACCATTTCATAAAAGCAAAAAAGGGAAAACAAAAGATTCCTGGTTAGGCACTAAGGAAAGACCTCTCATATTTAGGATTGCTTGGGAAGACTTGCAGATCAAGAGAGAATATGTGATATCTACATCACAAATTTAAGATTGAAAACAATTGTGTGGTTGATATATAAGAGGGAACCAAAGGCAATATTGAGTAGGAGATGACTTCATGAAACATTAGATAAGCAATCATGTAGCGAAACTTCTTACATTAGGCTCCCCATCAAATGGTTCTTCCACTTTGGCTTATCTCGCGACCTTCATTCCCTGCATCGCTTTCAAGGAACTTTTAGAGTGCAACCTAATTAGGAGTAGTACGACATTATCTGAATCAAAGTCTTTCAATTGAATTCTCTAGCAAAAAAACACAAAATTTCTATACTGACCCCCGGCTATACCTTCTTTTTTCTTGTGATTGTTTATTTTCTGCTTTTTTGTAGATTTGGGATCTTTTGCTTTCAGCCTTTTACTTGGAGACTTTACTTTTGGAGTTCCATTGAATGGAGAATCTACATCTCTACCCTCCCTTAAAGGGCTGTCCCGGGAGGGAGAGTGGAATCTAAAGATAGCACGTCAAAATTTGGATGAGTAGGTGCACATTCAACAAATTAAATTCTCTCGATGAGCATACGAACAAAATAGTGAAAGCAACTATAAAGCCCGACAAAGAAAGCAAAATTCACAAAAACAAAAGCAAAAGCAAATACAAACTATTTTTTAATACTTTTTTTCTTTTTTGGCCAGATGAACCACTCTTCCATGGCCAATCCCTTTTTTTATAAGTAGAAGAATATATTCAAGAGGAGCGCCAAAGTGGTGACTCATAAGTCTGAAACAAGCAATGACCCCACGAGGAAACACCACGAGCCGAAAAAACAGCCCGACCAGCCTGAGCAACAGCCAATGGAAATGCAAAGAAGAGCAGTCCACACAGAAAGCACCCCGATGTAATCCCTTAAGACCATCCATGATGAGAAAATTGACAATGTGAAATGGTTTATATGATAATTTTTGGGTAAACTATGGTGTGACCAAAGCTAACGGAGTAAACTCTAAGAATGTTACATCTAATAAACTCAATGGTACCTAACAAAGCCTGATGAAAGCAGAACCATTTTCCTTTTGATTGCAACTCATAAGAGGCACTGGAGCCGTAGTCAATATGACTCCTAAATCATTCCTAAGACCTCATCCCACCCTTTTCTCCATAAAACCTAAAGGGCTGAAAATTGAAAAACTATTGTTTGGTTGTAATCAGATAAACAATCTGAGGGTTCTCCTAGGTCAACTAGAGCTTGGAAACGCAAGGACAACATATCAAGATACACCTTACTTACATAGGTTACCACATAATGGTCTCTTAAATTTCCAAGCAGTCATTAGAAACCCGTAATAGTGACAAACCCGAATTCAAAGACTGAAATCGAGAGTTAAATTGCAATAGAAATGTCGAACAAAATATCAACACAATCATTTTCTTTAAACTCCTATAGCCAAATCTACTTGTTAGACTTCTTAGTCGAGAGTGTCTGATTATGGTAATACACGGAAGAATACGACCCGATCGGAGATTCCTCCACAGGCTGCCCATCTTGACCTTTATGACGAAAAATATCGCATCCACCGATCAATCTGGTTTCCGAAATTAACTAGTCTCTTATCAGAACAAGGTCCACCTGACAAGTGATGGCTATTTATTTATGATAAATGCGAAAATCCAGAAATGGTAAAGATTCGGCTTCTGAAGTCTCTATCAAGAACAAGCACCGCAAAATTTGGAGGTGTAAAACTCCCCAAGCAAACCCTAGATGGTAAATTATAAATTTGTAGCAGTAGTAATAGAGGCATGCAATCCAGGCTTCATCAGATGGTAGGGTTGGTGCGGGGGCGCAACCAACTACGGACCATTCCTAAGCTCTGAACAAGAATTCCAGCATCATTAGAGAGGATTTCACCACTCCTTGAAATCGCGAAGTGCATTAGCGAAAATAAAGCTTAAATCCAAAAACAAGGGTGCCAGAAAATGATATCAAAAAACATTGAGGTGAACGATGTCATCCATTGGAGGAACTCACCATCACAACAGAGAGATTTGTTAGGGAAACCCTAGTCCTGAGCATTGGCAATTTCACAGTCACAGTAGAAATGGAAAAGTCCTAACGATGACAAAAGCAATCACGAGAAACATGAAAATTTAAAAATTCTAAGTGAAAAGCATAAAAGAATAACGATATATTGAACTGACTTACTAGGGAAACAAATGGAAAATCCCTAGTGGAACACAAAAACTCCGTTGGAAATCTGATAGATGGGTTACCCACCTGAGTAGAGAGGAGAATCCGGCGTAAGAGAGACAACAGTCTCCCTCTAATTTTGATGGGTTGTCCATCGGTAGAGGCCCAGACCAGAATTATGGGCTCTATGGCCCACGACATATATACTTAAAAAAAAATATGTGAAATATTTTTTTTACTAATAAAAAATTTATTTATAATATAATAAACTCTTTCTGTGATAAAAGGATCATGTACACGTTCGGTCTATCTCTCTTCTTTCTTCGCCTTTGTCTTTGCTAGGACTCGTCCCTTCCCTATAGGCTATCTTTTGAAAATTGAGTTAATTCACACGTATGTTTTTTTACTTACTATTTCAAACAACTTTTATTTATTTTAACTCGTCAATATAAAAAATAATCCAAGAATTTGTAAAATTTTATGCAATTTATTTTTTTTAATTTTTTTTTAAAATGTATTAAACAACCAAATATAAGAAAATTATTTTTCTTATTATTATTATTGTTATTATTATTATTATTATTATTATTTTATACTAGGATCATGATCTTTATATGCAACTCAAAAATGGACACTACTCAAGTTGGTGGTTACTATATTTGAGGAGTGGATAATCGGTTTTCTCTTGTTGCTCCCCTAATTATTAAAATTTAAAATCCTTAGTTACATTATTTTATTTACTTGAAAATAAAATACATCGTATTGATTCAATTGAAAAAGATAAGCAAAGCAAAACAAGAAGCAATAATCACCCATTCCCCTCTGTTTCCCCCTACAAGCATACACAAAGGAAAGGATTATGTTTATCATTTTACAACAAAATAATCAGTTATATTTCTCTAGGTGCCTTTGGTTGATTTACACTGTATATGAGTGCAGTTTGTTGGTAATATCTCCCATCTTCATTCGGTATCTTTGAGATTCAATGGAACATGTGACACCGATTCCTAAAAGTCATGTACTCCTCCATTTGACGGTCTCTTTCATAACCTAAAACTAAATGTGGATCCATGATTTTCATAACTTCCTCAGATAAAGATTAATTTCTTCACAAAATCATGAAGAGTAAGACGCTCTTGGAAGATGTCATCTGTTAGGTATTCTTCCTGTAATCTATATTTTGCTGGATGTTATGCAAATGTACCAAATAATGCAACAAGTAGAATAACTAAAGACAAAAAAAAAAAAAAAAGCGAGCACACAAAATTTAACAAGGTTAGGTATAAATATCTACGTCCTTGGATGCCAAGGAACAACTTCCACTAATCAAGGAGAATTACAAACTTAGGGGCACAAATCAATTTCCTAAGAAATTGAGTCAAAAAGTAAATACCCAAGTAAATAGACAATACTACAAATACCCTAAAGAAGATGGGGAAGTGGTGCATTTAATACATAGAGGAAAGACCCTTTTATAGGCTAAATGGGAGAAGCAAAAACCCACTCTTTTCGATGTGGGATTTGCATAAGGGGCAAAATATAACAAATCTCCACCTTGACGAATATGCCAATCCCATCTCGAAACTTCTCTTTGATTAAAGCTGCAATGCCTCCAAATGTGCTTTCGATAAATGTGTCAGAATTTCTACAATGTTGATCAAGTCGAATAATTGAACTTGATCGATGTCCTCACAACAGTCAATAATCTACCACGATTCTTGACAGTCTCAATACGAAGAAAGATTAGGCCTTAAGCTAATAATCTCCCGCACAAACTAATAGCGAACATCAATATGCTTCGTAGACTTCTAACTTACTGGTGCTCTTGAAAGAGTAAACACATAACCGGTTGTCGACTATTGTTTATCCAAGTCACTAGCACAATTTCTATCAACAAAGTTAATAGCATACTGATCATATGTATCATCTCACTTAAAGACTAACATCTCTGACTTTCAATATATAAGCTATTTCTGCTGCTGCTTGATGTTCTTTACTAGGATCATGCCTATACCTACTCATAGTAATGGGACCCCTTGGGATACCTCGGGGTTTCCCCGGGTGGTCCCGCCTAGTGGAGTTCCCATTGTACAATCCCTAGGAAATGCACAAAGGAACCCCACACCTAAAGAGAAACTATCTGGCGACATATTACGATTATATATAAAAAGATCCTGACCAGACCTATCCAAATGTAGGTCATAACTACAACATACGTAATAGGGACCCATAAGAGTTCAATACGAATATCAGAGCATTCTAAGAGTATTTGCGAATTTAGGGTTACAAATGAGATTAAATAGGTCTAACAAAACAAAGACATATATAGAATTCAGGATGAAACTACTACTTGTTGTCGTAGATAGAGCAGTGTTGAATCTGGCGCGAGGTAGGCCCTACGAGATGCCCGGACCTAGGGAACAGATATTAAAACAATAATGGTGAGAAAAGAATCTCAGTGAGTGGCATAATTTATATGGAAAATAATGTTTTTGTTTTCGAAAAATTCCTTCTCTCGAGACCTCATCACTCTTTTGTAATGTCCCCCATTTAGCAAACGTTTCATAAAACCAATGACTTTACCAAAGCCCGACAATAAGTCATGCTCAAAAATTTATAGACATCATTTTCAAGAACCTTAAAAACACAGATGTTTCCTGACATACAATTGAGCATAAATATATGTAACCATCATGTAGTAAAAATAACCATGAAAATACCACAACTATAAATATGGAAAAGCTTATACTTAATCAGAGACCAATAATGTACCGTACATATATCCTTTATAAATCGTATTATATATACCCATCTTGCCATCGAGTAGTGACCTCACGACATCGTGGCATACCAACCGTGATGTCCAGGGCCCTCACGGCCGTGGGAATTAATATATAAACTAAGCTCCATGACATCAAATGGCATACCAACCGTCGGTAATCCGACCTCACGGCCAGTGAAATAATATATAACAAAACTCACACGACATGTGGCGCCTGCAAATCGGTAATCGGAGCCTCACGGTAGTGGAAATAATATATAACTAAACTCCACGACATCGTGGCATACCAACCGTGATGTCAGGCCTCACGGCTAGTGGAAATAATATATAACTAAACTCACGACATGCGTGGCATACCAGCAAGTCGTGTCGGAGCCTCCGCGTAGTGTAATTAATATATAACTAAACTCGACATGTGGCATATATAGCGGATTGTGTGACCTCCTGACCAGATGGAATTAATATATTCGTATTTTACTCACAAGTACTTTTCAAACGACCTTGTATCATAATCATTTTCCTGAAGACCTCGAAGAAATCTCTTTCTTAAAACAATGAGTTTTCAAGCGGTTTAAACCGCAATCCACGTACCCAAAATACTCGGAAATACCACGAAACTCATCCGGGAACTGATCAAAACTTCCAAATATTTAAAATGATGACAAAAACTCATGAAATAATGCTTGTTTTTATAAGCGACATTTTTTCATTTATGCATGACCAGATCCCGATCGAATAAGTTATATATGAAATATTAGCAGCAATATATATCATAATAATGCCCCCCGAAAACATTACAAAACCATTAGACCCATTTCGCGAGTCTGAATGGCTGATCTGTTCCCTGCGGGATCGATCCACCCAGGCCGTGAGTGCGTAATATAAACAAAAACACCATTTAGGCTCCAAATGGCAGACCAACAACATTTAGGATACCGAAGGCAACAGAATAATTTTGGAAGCTATGAAACCCGTCCAGATTGGACTCAGCATTGTCCAATTACGCGGTGTCACGCATGGGCTGATACCAAAAATTGGGGCTTTTCACACAGGAGCTAATTTCTTGGGAATTGAACCATCGATAATTTCCCCAAAACATCGATTTACCTAATCCAACTTCAATTTGTCCAATTTATTAGTGGTACTCTATTTGGTCTAACTTCTCATTAATTGCAAAAACAACCTAAAAATGGAAAACTAACCAAGCGGCGTCAAAATTTACAAACCACATATCAATGGAAGCCCGAGACCAGGAACACATCAGTAGCCTCACCTTGGTCCAAAGGTTGCTGTGGTGGCCGGAAAACTTGATCCAACAGTCGGCCGAATTTGTTTTGTCGTATATTTCCAAGCGGTAATGAATGCGGAGAAAAGGACCCACGGAAATGAGTTCGAGGTCCAAAATGGTGGAAAGAAGAGGCTAATAAATTGGCCTGAACTGGCCGGAAATGGCCGGAAAATCAAGAAATTACCGGTGACCCACGGTGTCGCCCGCGCCATAGCCAGCCGGCTGGATCCAGCGCGTCGGCGGTTGGCGTGAAATTTCCGCAGTGACCGTCTGGATGTCCTCCTCCCATATGTCCGGCGCGTGTACAGTGATAGTGGCCGGTGGTGCCTCATTTGGTCCAATCTCCCACGGCTTGCAAATGGTCAAAATGACCCAGCTCGAGATTACCTGAGTTTGGAGGGGAGAAACTACCACAGGGTTTTGGAGTTCAAAATGAATTTTTTTGGAAATTTGGGTTTCGTTCAGCATCCAAATTTATGTTTATATAGGCCTAGAGATTAAGCTTTCGGGTAAAAATTTGAAGGCCGGTTTGAATGTTTGTTAAAACAACATTGTTTGAAGTACGGGGTTATAACTTTTATCAGTAGGAAATCGGTTGGACGTTCGACAGTCCTATGAATTTCATGTAATGAGGCCTACGAAATGGTGTCTTGGTAAGCCCAAAATTATTCATCCTTGAAAAAGTCAACTTTGGTCAACCTCCTAAGTGTTGGTCAAACCTAGTCAAATTTGGTCAAACTTAGTCAAACTTGGTCAAACGTGTTGCAAACTTGTATTATTTGGTACGGTCATTACACACTACTCCAATTGTAGGCCCCAAACATCTATGCCACAAACTAGTATTATCTAAATGTTCATTAGAAACCGTGGCCACTACTCCAATCACTATACTACCATTATAATAATATATTCTTCTTGTGCCTTTCATAACTAAAAGAGCATCTAAAATGATATTTAGAACTCCATCTCGAATAATCACGACAAGGCCTTTAGACTCTAAAGCCCCCAAAGAGATGAGATTCTTTTTCAACACTACGGTACATCTGGGAACATACGACAAAACTCTAATTGATCCATCATGATTCCTCAATCGGATTGAACCCATCCCAGTGATATAACTAACATCACCACTACCCATGTAAACAACTTCACCATCAACTTCTTCAAACTTGAAGAACCACTCCTTATGTGGACACAAATGATAGGTACATCCCGAATCCAAAATCCATTCATCAAAAACCAACAATAGTTTGATGACCAACTAAACATAACTCAGAATCACTAGAGGCACCACGCTCAGTGACACACGCATCAGACATAGACTTGCCCTTATCTTTGTTTTTCAACTTAGGACAATCTTTCTTCCAATGCCCCTCCTCATGACAAAAGGCACACTCATCTTTTCCTAGTCTACCCTTTGATGTCACCTTTCCCCTTGTTTCCCATTTCTTATTTTGACTACGACCTTTCATTGTCAATGCTTCTACTCACTCATCCCGATATTCTCTTTAATCTTTCTTCAAAATTTCATAATTCAATAAGGCAAAACAAACTTCTTCAAAAGTCAGTTTTTCCTTCCCATGAATGTAACACCCCAAATTAAGTCATAGTAGTTTACGCTATGATTAAGGGTAATTAAAGCTAAATATATGTTTTAGGTAATTGGAATGGTCCCAGAAAGAAAGGCATAGTGGAATTATTAAAAAGACCAAGGTTAATATGGTAATTTAATTGTCAAGGACATAGATGGAATTATTTAAGAAGAGTTTTGGCTAAAGTTTGAGATAAAAATTATAAAAAGGGAAGTTTGAAGGGCTTAAGAGTAAAAGACAGGAGGACTAATAAGAGAAAGACACATGCCTCTCTTGAAAAATCTAGACAAAAGGAAGGCTTAAGGGTTAAGCCTTAGTTAGAGCAAAAAAAAAAAACAAAAAAAAAAGAGAAAAGAGAGAAAGGGAGAAAAAGGAAGAGGAAGAGGGAGAAGAGCAGGCCCTTTGGCTAGTTCTACTATTTTGTTTCTCATTCTAAGCTTTGTTTTGACAAGTATTCGGGAAGAAAGAAGAAGAAGGAAAAGAAGGGATAGAGCTTGAGTTGGCCGAGGAATTTAAGAGTGCAGGGACTCCTTGAAGATCAATTCATTGTGGTTTGTGTTGTTGGTAATTGTTATTTGATTTGTGGTCCTCAATTGAGGAGTTTTAGTATAAAAGAAATGTTTAGGGTTTAGGGGAGATGCTGTCAAAATTTTCCACAAAACCCTAAGTGGATTATTTGGCTATAACTTGGTCTAGAGTACTTCGATTTAGGAAATTCCAGTTGGAGAGAAAACCTAAGACATGTGACCACATTTTCCAAGAAGAGCCTAAAGTACTAATATGACTTAAAGACCCTTGAATTTGGGTCTAAAGACTAGTTACTGATTTTGTTTTGAAAATAGAGTAGTCCTGGTTGTTTATGACATATCTTGAGTTTTGGTGCTCCAAATTGGATGATTCCAATTTGAGAAGAACCCTTAGCACTATAGCTTCAAATGAGTAGAAGGAACTAGTGTCAAATTATAGAGTTAAGACCCTTGAAATCAGGTCTCATAGTCGATTACCAGTGTAAACTGGGCAAACATACCAGATTGGCATTAAAATGCCATAACTTGAGTTTGAATTATTCAATTGGAGTGATTCTAATTTCTGAGTAAAAAAGATTCATAGAGGAACAATGTGCATGAAGAAGCATGTTGAGATTTTGAACTCATTGTACCTAGAAAATAAGTGAAGTCGAACCCTGTTTTGGGAAATGATTTTCATGTCCTTTCCTATAGGATTTTGAGACATCCAAATGTCTCTTATATACTCCCAAAGTATTAGTGGAGATGGTTTTGTATGAAAATAAATCAGTATAACTTAGCTAAGTGAGATAAAGAATTTGACTAAAAGTTATATGATTTAATGCTAAATAATAGGGAATAAATAGAATGGAGTAATAAAGGATATGAATTCTAGTCATGTGAAGAAAAGATAATACATGCATAGTTGCTATATAAAGAAGCATAGAATACATTTATATGATGAAAAGAGATATGTGAAAGTAATCTTTATGAAGATGAGAATAATGGATAGTGAATATCTCATATGCATACATGATAACAATAGTTATTCAACAAATGCTCTGGGATATTTGCGAAAGCGTAATAAAGCGATTGTTTGCTTGCTTATGACCCGGGTAGATGGATAGATGGACATGCCTAATGGGAATCTAGTCTTTTAACATATAGATATAGTTATTACATTTGGGTTGATGACATGGACCCCGTTTGGGTCACATAGTAAAACACAGATAAAGATCACTGTCTCATACAGTAATAGTGCCCTTGGGTACATACAGTTCTTTCCCGTATCCATTTTTTTTTTTAGAATATGCAGGCATGAAACATGTAAAAAGAGAAATCGATATTGATAAATGAAACATGAATCATAAACATAAGAAGTAATTTGTAAAATATGATAGAAATATAAAATACCTGAATCGTCATTAATACTATGACTAAAATGATATGGAATTTGATAAATAAAGCACAGGAAGTTAGCATAACACATGAGATTAACATAATAAATTAAATTATTTAATTGTGGTAAGTTCATGAATTATTGTAACTTACAAGTTTATATGGTTATATATATATATATATATATATATATATATATATATATATATATATATATATATATATATATATATATAACAAGTGCATGAAGTGTTATAATGTGATGAGCATGGTTAGTGGTCATCCATGCGTAGAAGAAATCCTCACTAAGCTTTATCTTGCTGGCGGTGTTATTCATGTAGGTATCGAGAAGGCGGCTAGAGAACAAGACATTCCACATCAACATCAAGGGTCATCTCAACGATAGGTGCTCACTTGCAGTGTTTTTATTTAACTTGTTACTCTAAGCAATATGTTGTATATAAACTTTTGGTTACAACGAAAATGATTTGTAAATAATATGTAAGTGATATTTTGAACGCCTCAAATAGTGGGGTATGATAATATGGTTTTGTAATATATATTAAATTATATGATTATATTTTAAGTGTTTAGAACTACTCGATTCAATCATGTTCAAAGTCTCACACCGGTTCGTGACACCCTTTCTAACATCAGAGTTTTGGGTTCCAGGGTGTCACAATGAATAAGGAAGTAATACAAAAGATGATCTGACTCATTAGGAAGAGAACCAATCAATAACATAGTCTTACATTCATCTTTGAAGGTCTCATCTAAGTTTAATAAATCAACAATTCATATATTAAACTCGTCAATATGGGAACTAATGTTCATACCTGATTTTAATAGGAGACGAAATAATCTCTTCAACATAGGGTTCAAAAATCGATTAGTCTAGTACATTCAGTCGATTAATCAGTAAAGGCTAACCATGTTGATCAGAGCACCGAATCAGGAACTATAAGTGATTAAACTGGCTTTGTAATCTAAGTAAAACTTGGTGGACTGACCGAGTTGCCAAGATGACCCAATCAACTTGGTGAAAATCTGAAGAATTGGATCTCCCTCAGTCAAGATTAATTTTAAAAAAATTCAAACTTTGGATATTCCTTTGAAAGCGAAAACGATGCTTTTCAGAGATACCCATGATGGAATTTCAAATCACAACAATAAAAAATCAGAGATTCGAGTCATTTGACTACAAAAGAAAAAAGAACCACGGATAAGGATTTTGAAATGGGGTATTTCAAGAAGAAATGAAAAGAAGGAAAATAACAAAGAAAAAGTAACTACGTCAGGCTCGAAATTAAGCTCTCAAGTCAAACTTCAGAAGGCGAAGGCACCTTTGAGTTCGAAGCGGTAGTATGTCTCTCTTACTCTCCTTCCCCTTCTTCTTCTTCCTCTTTTTCTTCCCATTTTTCTCCCATTTTTTTTTCATTTTTTTGGGCGGTGTTGGGAATGTAGGAACAAGGGTTCCTCTTTTCTGCAACCCACTGCCAAAATGATGTCGTTTGTTTTTTTTATTTTTTGTAAATACAACTCAAAAAGACGTCGTTTTGGACTGCGAGAGTCCAAAACGACGTCGTCGTTATGGATTGCGGAACAACGTCATTTTAGACTTTTGCAATCCAAAATGAAGTCGTTTTAGGATATCTGTAGAATTCAAAAAAAAAAAAACTTATGATGGCTAAAACGACGTCATTTTTCCCCAGAAATTGTATTTCGCAACTCCAAACCCTCCAACCCCCATTTTGCCTTATTTCCAACCGAAAAATATACCCTAACCCTCCCAACCTCAATATCAACCACATAGAAGAAAAAAAAACTAGAAAAGCAATAACGCTAGCTAACAAATTGCTGTAAAAATTATCTAAAAATAGTAAACTCTTTAACCTTCAAAAATTGACCAAAAATTATGAGACCGAACTCAGAATATGCATGAAGTATCGTAAATATAGTAAATTTTGTTTACCTATAATTTTCCAAATAATTTACAATTTTATAAAAAAAAAATTTTTGTTTTTTTAAAGATAAAAGATTTTCTACTCTAGAAAATTAAAAAACAAACATTCACATAAATTATAGGAAAAAATAGTTATTTAGAGAATTTATCAATTAAAATAATATTTTAGGAGTGAATACAAATATAGCTTCGAATCTTCTCTACCCTTTACTTTTAGAATTCACTTCTAATTATTTCAACAAAATATTTTTAATAAAATAAGAATAATAAATTAACAAAATCATAAATCATATTTTTGTGAACAATATAAAATAAAAATATAAATATTATTTGTTATTTTACCAAACATAATAATATTAATTCAAAATTGATAATTTATAAAAACAAACATAAATAAGAATAATGGAAAAGTAATATGGTAACATATATTATTATTAGGTAGATTAATTAATCTAATTATGATATATTAAATGGATATGGTAATATATTATAAATGGTTGATAAATAATTGTAAACATTTATTTGATCTTTTTCTCCCATATTTCATTAATTTTGATTTAACTTAAGTAAAAAATATCTATCTTTAAAAAACAATATAGATACATATTATAATTCTTCTTAAATTAACTAAAATAACACTTTTAATTTACATAATTGAAAATAGAAAGTATGTAAATTTATTTACCATTGGGTAGAAATTTAATTTTTGTTGAAGAACAATTATATTAGAAAATAATTTAATTGTATTTTTTGTTTTACTTTTATACATGGTTAGGTGAACATTTTGAAATGGCTCCAAAACATGGTATTGGTTGGGAGCATGCAGAATCATTCAGTGGTAATAGAAGAATCCCTAAATGTAAGTATTGTGGAAAAG
This sequence comes from Tetrastigma voinierianum, assembly GCA_016808115.1. NCBI lineage: Eukaryota > Viridiplantae > Streptophyta > Magnoliopsida > Vitales > Vitaceae > Tetrastigma > Tetrastigma voinierianum. Next base: position 215,463 of record JAEQBH010002345.1, on the reverse strand, counting down.
TTATTCATAGAGGTATAACAAGATTAAAGCAACACATTGCACATATCTTCGAACAAGTAGAAGGATGTCGAAGTGTACCTACGGAAGTGTCAAAGCATGTGTATATGTTTAATGCTTGGCTTGAAAAAATTAATAAGCCGAAGGAACGACTTACAAGTATAAGTTCTTTAAATGAAGATAATTTCTATAAAATTGATGAGGTTGATTCTGATGAAATTGAGGAAGTCGAGATGACTAATTTTGAAAGAAGGCAAATGAAACATGCAATGAGAGAAAATTGTCATTTTTTTGAAGAAGGTAGACACGAGCATGAGAGGGGTGGTACTTTCTCACAACCTTGTAGTGCCGGTATCAAGCGTGGCCCGATGCGAAACTTCAACATGAGAGAAGGAGCTAACATACCACCGAAAGGAATTGATCCCTACATGTTTCCTTCAAAACAAAAATCAATAAAAAGTTTGTTTTCTGTTGGAGGTGCAAAGAAAGTGGGTAAAACTGTCACGCCCCCACCCCCACCTGGGCGGCTGATGGGTGCGCGACACTGTGTTGAACTGGGACTCTTTAACTTGTACCTGTCTTTTTCACAAATAAAAAAAAACATTTACATTGACATTATAAGTACCACCGTAGTGGTATTCATGTTCTATACACTGAATCCCATTACTTCTCAATATACAAAACTTATACCTATTCCAAAAATATAGAGATTGCGGAAGCAGTGCGGTGAGCACCTATCTACAGTGGCTTCCTTCTGCGTGTGGGATGTCTTGTCCTCTATCCTTGTCTTTTTATACGTACCTACACAGTTAAAAACGTGCTAAACTGCGGCAATTGGAAAACATATCTTGAGGGCGACCCGATAACTATGATCGATACCAGCGAATGCGCTTATCTTATCATTTTAAATTCTTGTACCTTCTATCATGTGGCGTTTGGCATATAACCTTTCATATCATTTATTTATTATTCTAGTACTTATGTTTTATCTGTATCTTTCTAATAGTTCATATTACATATCTATTACATTGCATGTCATAAATACGTATACATATATTACTTTCATGGTTATATACTAGACCATTTGTTGTAATTATTTTAAATGCCAGTTGTTATCGTGCTCTTGTCGTCGTAATACTTTGTTTTCACGTATCGTTATCATGTACTGTTCATGTACTAATGTCTTTGTATTCATATCTTTGTTCATAATACTATTTTCATATCTTTGTTTTCTATTATACTTTTCATATTACTTTCTCTTTCATGTCTTGTGCTTGTTCATATACTTTTAGGTATGCGCCACTTTGTACTTTCATATCTTGTATTCATGTCTTTTATTTCTTATGTACTTTTCATATACTGCCATATTTCATATACTATATTATCATATTAACTTTTCAGATCATTTTACATTCTTATACATTTTCATATATCATAATAGGATCGTATAATCTCATATTCTGACTTATCATCACATAGCGATCTTATGCTTCTCGAATCATATCATATCTTTTCACGTGTAATATTCAAATCATTTTACTATGTTTATCTGTATAAACCTTAAAGTGGATAAAGGAAGCTATAAGGCGAAAGGCGTTGTATCACTATTCATGCGAAAGCGATGGTCTATAAAGGCGAAAATATTGTAATAGAAAGCGGGGTCAATGGTAGTATATTTACTGGGCTTATTGTTTTGTAATAGGCGTACATCTATCCCTCTCTAAGGTTCTAGCGAGACAAATCCATTTATTACATTTACGTACATATCTCATCTACATGAATAATTGTTGTTATCATGTATGTTTGAGTGAGATATACATATATATTATTTCATCCTTAATACCTTCACATATTTCTTACTTCGTATTGTTGTTTCATATTTCTTTGCAATACGTATGTTCTATATTTTCTATCATTTAGTTTTGTCTTTGTATCATATATGTAATCCTATCATATATCATGAATGCCCTCTATGCACTCTTATATTCATATATTCTTATATATCTTTATCTATTCATATCCCTTTATATCATTTATACATCATATATCCTTTATGGGTTTCTATCGTAGATTTAGCTATTCATGTACTTTCTATATTTCTATCATGTGTCCTTTTTACTCATTCATAATATTTCTATCATGTTCCATCTATTAGTTTGTATGACAATCATATATTCCTCCATGCCTCTTATATTCATATCCTTCATCTTGTAACATCTTATATCTTACATTAACTTATATCTTCCATATCTTTGTAATTTATCATATCTTATAGCGCTATCATATCGTTTCCTATACTTGTCGTTTTTCTTGTACTTTATTCAGTATCCTATCTCCATTGGGAGTACAGAATAGAACTCTTCCTTTGATACCTGTAGATGCTTTTCTTATCTATACTCCTTTACATATCAAATCTACATATATTGCTATTTCTTGTTCGCCTCTATCCTTTCTTACTGCCTTATTCCAATTAACTTTAACCAAGCGATTAGTACACTTGGTACAACAATTCAATTTTCAAAGACAAGATGTGGGCACCAAATGCCTTCAGCATATGTTTCGATTTGACCTGTCGACTTCCATAGAATCCCGAGAAATACCTATGGAGTCTAACGAAGGAGTTATACAATTAATAAAAGCCGTGAAGAAAATCAGCAACTTACGGCACCTGCAACCTTGGCAGCAGCCACTGTCTTTTGTCATTTCGGGTATACTATCGCTCAATATTATATGATCTATATATGGATAGATTCTGGAGCTCAAAGTTTCCGTGAGTCAAGAATACCCACATGCTGAAGGAGTTATGCAGGATTCTCGAAGTAGTAGAAGAAAATCAAGCAACTTCTTGGCCTGCATGATGATAGTGACCATATCTTTTGTCATTTTTAGGATTATTACTATAAACAATATTATATCAATCTATATGGATGAGATTCTAGACTCAAGGGATTTCCATAGAGTCAGAATACCCATAATGGAGTCCTAACGAAGAGGTTATGCAAGTTGCAAGCCATGAAGAAAATCAGCAACACAGCACACCATAGCAGCAACAGCAACCACTATCTTTTGTGTTTTAAGTTGTACTATAAACAATATTATATCAATATATATATGGATGTCCTAGACTCAAGGCTTCATAGAGTTCAAAGACTACCATAACAGTCCTAACGAAGGAGTTATGCAAGTTGCAAGCCGTGAAGAAAATCAGCAACTTGCAGCACCTGCAGCAGCCACTGTCTTTTGTCATTTTCAGGTGTACTATAAGCTCAATATTATATCAATATATATATGAATAGATTCTAGACTCAAGGTCATCATAGAGTCAAGAATACACCATAGCGAAGTCCCTAACGAAGGAGTTACGTACCAAAGTTACAACCGTGAAGAAAATCAGCAACTTGCAGCACCTGCAGCAGTAGCAGCAGCCACTGTCTTTTGTCATTTTCGGGTGTACTATAAGCTCAATATTATATCAATATATATATGAATAGATTCTATACTTAAAGGGCTTTCTAGGAATTAATAGCCGCCCATAACAAGGAGTCTGCTGACAGTTCATACAAGTGCAAAGCGTGAAGAAAATCAGCAACTTACCTTTTGGCGGTAGTGCGCCACTGGTTTTTGTCATTGTCTGACTTATTATAAGCTCAATATTGTATCAATATGTATATGGATGGATTTTGGACTCAAAGGGCTTTCTATAGAGTCCAAGAACACTTAAATCGGACTTGATTGAAGAAGTTATAAGCGGAAATAAGAAGTTGTAGACAAAAAGCAAAAAATATGCTCAGGTGAGCAGTACCGCCTAGGCGTGCCATTCCTTTTACGCCTTGCGTTTTCATTCCGAAAATCCCCAAAACTCACTCTAAAAGTCTCTAAACACTTCTTATGGACTATAATCAACTCAAGGGACTTCCTTAAAACATATCTTAAACAAATCTCGGGTTTTCCTCAAACCCGAACACGCTCAATTCTAGGGTAGGAGTAGTTTCCCCTCAAAAACCTTAGAAAAGAACATCCATACCTATCTTTACATATCTTCTACAAATTAGGGTTCTTAAACTGAATTCATCAAGAAAGGGGGTTAGGGTTAGGTTTCTACAAGAATCACTTCTAACTAACGCATGTATCCATACATTTTAGACAAATTTCATACTTGAATCCATACCACCCAAACATGTATCCATACATTTTAGACAAATTCCATACTTGTATCCAAAACCATACTAATTCCATACAAAAACTAGACTTCCATACCAAAAATCATAGAAATCCTTACAACACCTTGGCTCCTCACTCTTCTTCTCTTTCACTTCTATAACCTTCTCTCTTCTCTCTTCACGTTTCTTTGTCAAAAATGAGACCCGAAAGATGAGATATTTTGCTCTCACCTCCTATTTATAGTTAATTTCTCCTTTATTTACGCACAGCCTCATAAGCTCCAATTATTTGCACTACAATATATGTTAATTCCACTTTGGCCTCTAATCTTCTTAAATTATGACCCTTGGGTCCTAAATTGGTGAATGACCAATTTACCCTTGTCTTTAAAATATAAATTAGTTTAGAAATTTTATTTTTAGCATTATTTTATTCCGGCAAAATATACATTTACTTTTATTATACCCAAACCATGTTATAAAATTGTCATGATATAATTTGGGGTGTTACAAAAACCATCTCTAATTTTTTTCTCTTAAATGGAATATCTTTCAATGCAGTTGATAGTGGGCCTTACTATCAATATATGATTGATACCATAGCAGAAACAGGTCTAGGTATCAAGGGTACTACAAGGTACCAAATTGGCAATGCATATATGGAGGAGAAGGTGCAAGAGCTTGAGGTATATATAAACACATTGAAAGCCAAATGACCTATATATGGATGCACCATCAAGTATGATGGTTGGAGTTCTAGAACTAGAAAGCATATCACCACTTTCATGGTTTATTGTGATAGAAGCATGATATAGCTTTCTTCAGTTGACACTACCAACATACCTAAGACGTCAGATTACATCTTTTCCCTTATGGATAAGATTGTTGAGGAGGTTAGGAGAGCTTGGTAGCCTAAAGTAGTCCCAGCGATATTGATGAAATTTTAAAGCATATGGGATATTGTTAATGGAGAAGCGCAAGCATTTGTTCTGGATTTTCATATGCGGCGCATTGTATTGTTAATGGCGAAATGTTGAAAACACGAAGAAGATTAAGCGCGGACTTTAGATCGATGAGAAGATGATCCTGACTTTATTTATAATAACTTGAAAGTAATCAGTTTGATAGTGTTCACCAAGGATAAGGATCTCTTGCCCGGAATAGCAGATTTGCCAGTGAATTTGTACATAGGTCATCTTATATGTTATGAGGGTTGATTTGAGATGATGTGCCACAATGAATGGGTAAGTGGTCGACCAGATCGGAGGCGAGGAAAGAGTGTAAGAGATAAGGTATCCAACCTTATCTTAATTGATCAATTTTGGAATAAGGCAAAGGAAGTCCAAATCATCATGGAACCTCTGGTGAAAGTTTTGAAATTGGTTGATCAAGATAAAAAGCCCACACTATCAATCATTTATGAAGCAATGGATAGAGCTAAACTAGCTATAAAGGCATCGGTGAAACATTAGGAAAGGTATTAGGAAGTCATTGACAAAGGTGGGAAAATCATTTGCATACATAATTCTGTCTTTGCAGTAATACAAAAAATTCCTTATATAGTTATTATTATCTTACATTTAAAGGCAAAAGTATTATATACTAATGATTTTTTGCTTGCATCGACATGTTTTTAAATCGATGTTTGATATTCAAAGCAATTTTCCACCATCAGAGTGGGGTGGACTGGGGTTATCAGGGTTGAGCGATTTGGATAGGCGGACAAAAGCTTTGAGCGGTATGGCAATGACGTGTTGTTACATGTATATTTGCTCATTTGTGTGTGCATTAATAAAGTAAAGAACATTGCAGTAATAAGGTGAAGGTATTTGCTGAAGGCCAAGGAGAATTTGGAAGTGCACTAACCAGAAAAGCAATAAATCAATCTCTTCCAAGTACTCATTATATTTATTTCTTTTTTAAATAAAAATTGCTATAGGTCCATATCTTCAAAAGATTGTTGTCAAAGTATTAAGCCAAACATGTTCTTCATCTGGTTGTGAAAAAATTGGAACTGTGGTCATTGATTCACCTGAAGTTGCTGTCGTTTGGTGATGAAAAAGTTGCATGAAATTAGTTTATGTCTACTGCAGTATGGAGCTTAAATTAAGAATTTGATGCAAGAACAAAGCGATGAAGATTTGTACAATCCAATTGACTTGAATAATATTTTTAATGATGATGATATATTAGATGAGTGGATACGAGAAAGAGAAGAACCTATTTTATCATTTGATAATTTTGATTAGTTGGATCAAGATCTTCCCTCTAAAGAAGGTAGAGAAGTAGCTTGTGATGATGATAGTAACTGATTCTGAGGGTAAATGCCGCGTGCGCGATGTGCTCGAGGAAGGGCATTGGTTCTTCTTGTGAGTAAGGCTCATCGAATAATTTTCAAATTCTAGTAGTGATAATGGTGGCGATAAGTCGATAGAGGGGTAGCAGCATTGGTGGTGGCTGGCGATGAGTGAAGACTGTGGGGACAATGAGCAAGTGGTGGCATTGGAGCAAGCGGTGTTGTTGATAGTGGATGTAATCAAGTTGATCGTATTTGTCGAGGGGCGCGGGGAAATGAAAATTATTAGCCACCACGCCCAAGATACTGATTATGGATATAGGTCAGACATATAGGAGTTTCATGGCTTACACGAAAAGTACGACTACATTTCCTAGATGATGACTATTCACGTTGACTTTATGATTATAGATCAACTATAACTAGATCCCGACTATAACTAGAATCAATGCCTCTCATTTCGGGGAGTGGGGAGATGGATCTATGTAACTTTGGAAGTAGTGATAATTCTTCCGATACTTTTGAGTAAGGTATGATTTTGATCAATATTCAACTACTGGAACATGAGCTAGTGATTCCTATAGATATGATCAATCTTTTGATAGCAGTAGCATTGTTTATTGGGGTTTTGGATACTATCAACATGGTGTTGAGCCCGAACAGCCTCCAAGGTCACATTTTCCTAATGATGGATTATCAAGCTAATCATCTCAGCCAACACATTCAAGTAATCTCATTATGCAAATTTATCGTCCCGATTTGTATACTCGTCGTAGTACTAATGATGATGATGACAATTTTGAGCCCCCTCGTCATTCAACATGGTATTGATTGATGTATATGATGACATTTTGTTAAAAAGATGTTATGTTTGATTTAAAATAATTTCTTTTGTTAGCATTATCATAAATATCTTTCATCGAATGCTTCATTAACTATTTAAATAATGTTAAATACATAAAAAATTTGTTTTATTAAATTTTTATCTTACTTAATTATATTTATTTTCTAATAATTTTTAAATATTAATCTCTGTTTTATATATAGTGCATTAGATATAATCTGATAAATCTTAGGACCATAAGTGATGTGTTCTGTTTCTACTGAACCATACTTGATAGGCACACTCTATAGTTTTTCTTCTGTAAAAAAAAAAATTAAAAATAGCATTAAGAAAAAGCCAAAAAACCAAATAGTTTGGTTTTTCCTATTCAATCAAAAATTTAAAAAATTCAACAATAAGTCATGGAAAGTTAAAAAAAAAATACTAAACATTGAAAGAAAATTGCTTTGGGAAAAAGTCAAAAAAAAAAAAACCAAACAAACAACAGCCATCTAAGTTACATTTAGGAGTGTGGGGAAACGGTGAAATGTCTCATTATATTCTGGCTGAAGGATCCCGACCCGGATTAACCTCATGAAACCGAGGGACCTCCGCTCCGATGGATATAAAACTTTTCATTAAACAGTCGAATAAAATCCATGGAAGCGAACCCCTTTTCCAATCCTTAACATATCTTTAGAAAATAATGCGAGCCAGTGGTAAATTTTTTATTTTTTTTTCTTTTCTTTTCTTTTTGAGACCCAGATTTTTCAGAAAATTGACGAGTTTCCTCTATTTTGGTTTTTCCCAAATTTACAAAACCTCTGAAACATTTAAAAACACTTCTAATCTTTCATCCTCAACTTCTCAACTTAGTTTTAGGATCTCTCGTCCACAACCAAAATCAAACAGCCTATACATATATACATTTATTCATTTCAATCATCAAAACATTTGAAACTTCTTTAAATCCATGCATTTGTTTTATCCAAAGGTGGGCTTGAGCCGGACTCATGGCGCCTATGTACCACCTCGTCCACGAGGATCAAAGCCCCGTAGTTCCTTTTCAACTTTATACATATACATATATCTATAACAAAATATTCCCATATACAGGTATGGAAAATTATATATACAATGAAATCACGGCGTCGTCTCCTTGATGGCTCGACTCCCTTTGCACCGGGGACCTTTCACACTGCTTCGCATCTCTATCTCGGGTCTGAAAATGTTTTGAAACACTCCTGGAAAAATGAGCTAAAGGAGCCCGGTGGTGTACATTTTCATTTAAATAACATTTTTCGTATATATCAAAAGTAATACACTATTACAATTAAATCAATTTATCATCTTAAACATTTATGCCTTAAACTTTCTTTCTTTCTTTATAATAAATACTTATACAATTAAAATCCATTTATGCCTTAAACATTTATGCCTTAAACTTTCTTTCTTTATTTCTTTCTTTATGATGGAACCCAGGAATAAACACACGAGCAGGTTTAAGATAGCGACGGTGAGGACAATCACATTCAGTCATAATCAACCTTCTGTTCTTGAGCTTCAGCTTTCTGTAGGGTTAGGTCATAGCACATATCTCAGATTGGTACAGGAGATGCTTTATTGGACTAAAGACCACTGGGTCACGGGTTCGACTCTGCGGGGCGGAACTTCGGAGTGGGAATGAGGATATCAGTAATTGGATGCTGCCCACCTAAAGAGAGGTACCCCGAGGGTCGCGGTGTGGACCTACTGTGGCTAAAAACAACTCAAGTAGGGTTGCCAAAATAATTGCCAAATGCCATTTGACCAAGCAGGTGTTTTTTGGCTTTTTGAGCAGTGTTTTGCTCCAATGGTAAGGTCTTAAATGGGTGTCATTTTAATAATTCAATGTTTTTTATTAAAAAAATTATATAATTAAACTTAAAGATTATATTTTAACGGGTATATTTTTCATAACGATCGCAATTTAACGGATATATTTTTATAGTAAAAATTTTAAATTTCAAATTTCAAATTTCAAATTTTTGTCGTAGAAATTCAAATTTAATTGCCGTAAAATAAAAATTAAAAAAGTATATTAGATACATAAATATGATATTTTTTCTCATGTTTTCATCAAATATCTTACATTATATACATAAATTCAATATCTCCTTTCTCTTTGAATATTTATCCTTTCATATTTTCTTCAATCAAGTTATATGAATAGATTTTCTAATATTATAGGAGAGATCCTCAATATTGAAGAAGAAGATAATGATGAGCTTGGATATGTTGTATGCTGCAACTAGAAGGTCCGAAGGGTTTAGTCAGGGACGGATAAGAAGGCATCGTGGTTCCGTTCCAGGCCACAAAATGGTTAATCATGATAGAGTTGAAGGTCACGAAAGACTCTATGGTGATTATTTTGCTACCCCTTGTGTATATGAAAGTTTTTTTTGAAGGAGGTTCTGAATGAGTCGTCCTCTTTTTCTTCGAATTGTAAATGAGGTTGAACAATACGATCCATACTTCATCCAAACGAATCTTGGGTTGGAGTTCTCGATTTGTCATCCCTTCAAAGATAACGGTACTTATAGAATTCTTACTTACGGAACAAATGGTCTGTGGATGAATCATATAATTGGAGAAAGCACGCCATCTGATGCCAGAAGGAGTTTGTGAAGAACATTGTGCAATGTTTGGTGACCATTACGAGGTCTACAAACAATATCAATATTAACTCGATTACTTCTGCAGAGAACAACGTGAACTCTGGCATGTTAGGAAGTATTGATTGCATGCATAGGAAGTGGAAAAATTGTCCTACCGCGTGGCAAGGTATGTATCTTTTGGTCGTTGTCTTGGGCCAAGCGGTCGTTTTTTAGAAAATTTGTGGAGCTACCGAGATCTTTGGATATGGCATGCATTCTTTGGTTTACCTGGTTCGTTGAATGACATGAATGTTCTAGATAGGTCCCCTGTTTTTACATTATAAGCAAATGGTCATGCTCCTCCAGTCAACTATATAATTAATGGTCGTGAGTATAGAATGAGATATTGTCTAGCTAATGGTATTTATCAGCGGAGTCGACATTTGTAAACAATTCCCATGTCACAAGGTTTGAAGAAAAACATTTTGCTAAAGCACGAGAGTCAGGCAAGAAAAGATGTGAAGCGAGCATTTAGGGTACTTCAGCTTTAGTTTTGCGACTCGTCATGGACAACCGCGTTTTTGGGATGAAGAAACACTGTAGATATTATGAGAAGCGTGCGTAATAATGCGTAATATGAGTCATTGAGGCGAAGGAGATATTGGTAGCAATGGCTTTGATGAAGTGATCTGAAATCCGCTGTAGAAGTGTTGCATCGTATACGGGAAATTAGAAGAATTCATGCAAATCCATTGTCAGATCAAGGACAGTGTTACTCATTCTCAACTGCAGTCAGATCTTATCGAGCATTTGTGGGAACGACATGGTGACTAATAACCTCTATCAATTTCAAGTTGAAGTTGTATTTTCAATTCCAATTTCAATTTCATGTTGTATTTTAATTCCAATTTCAATTTCATATTGTATTTTAATTCCAATTTCAATTTCATGTTGTATTTTCAATTCCAATTTCAATTTCAAGTTATCTTTTCAATTTCGATTGCAACATGATAAATAATGACTACAAATTAAAAAATAATAGCAACATAATAAATAACGACTAAAAATTAAAACCTCGCTTTTTCATAACATCTCTTCGGAGTTAGCTTCAATATGTTGCAGTGGGTCCATGCCGTGTGTATCGGTTTCATGATTTTCATTTCATTTTGCATTTGAATTTCTTGCACCTGTCTTTCTTCAATTTCTAACTGTCTACGATGTTGCTCCAATGCTATCTCCTATTGAGAATAAATTTGGTCGTGTCGCTTCAACTTGTAGCTCCACTATTCTTTCATTCCAGTGGTGATGATCTAGTGATCTTTCAACACCGGTTTGCTTCTCTTTGTTTTTAAGTTGTTTCTTCGAAGTCTTTCTGCCTAATGGCCTATCGAGGTTAGGAGTGGACGAGGGTCTCAAGTAGCCACTAAATATGGAGTCAATAGTAGATTCAACATGAGTTGATTCAACAGGACTACCAGTTGAATGAGTTTTTGCTCTCTTATTGCTGATCATATTATCAGTCCATTTTCGCTTCATTTTCAATATATTCCAACAATGCTCATATTGAAATGGTTTTCCAATAATCTTAGCAAACATTTCTTTTGCGTCATCAACCTGAAAAACATATGAAATTATTCAGCTTAATGGGGCTCAAATATCAAATCATAATAGTGTGTCTAAATTCAAAAGTTTTAATTATTACATTATTTTGCTCTGAGATGTCCACTTTATCGCAGTTTCCTTCAATCTTGACAACAAAATCGACAAATTTGGTCGCATTTTTGCATTTATACGATTCAACGACTTTTAATATAAGATTGAGAATGCTCTTCATGATTGCCTCCATGAAGTTCTGGGCATTTAATATTCTTTGACATAATGCACCACCTTGTTGTTCATTCCCAGTAATTGCATCTTTGCTCGTATTAAGCCACTCAGACACAATTAATTTATCTTCTTCTACAGAGAAGTTATTTGTCCTTTGCGATTTTCTCACTCTTTGAACGACTTCATTTTGTACTGGCATCAATATTGTGGGATTGCTTTGAATAGTATCATCATATAAATCGGTGTCGTTCATAAGCAAATCAGTTAAAGAACTGTCATATTCCGAATCCATCTACAAAAAAAAAAAAATTATAATCAATTTAAAGAATGAGCAATGTATCAATTAAAAAATTATCAATTTATAAATTTAAATTTAAAAAATCAATTTGTCAATTTAAAGAATGGGCAATTTATAAATTATACAAATAAATCTATCAATTATAAAATTTATAATCAATTTATAGAATTAGCAATTTATCAATTAAAAAATGATCAATTTATCAATTTTAATTTAAAAATCAAAATTTCAATTTAAAGAATGAGCAATATATCACTATAAAATAAATGAAATTACCCTTACTAAACAAATAAATCGCTTATTAAGTATAAACAATTTATAAATTATATTACAAATTCTAAATTATAAAAAGAACAGGGGCAGATATAATTAAAAATTACAATGTCTACCCCTTTCCCTAAATAAAAGCATCGTATTCTTCCCTTCTTTCTTACTAGACCGACTGTTCTTCTTCTTCCTCCATTTCTCCAACGGCTCTCTACAATTACAACGGCAATGGAGCTATGCCAGTACACCAAGATTAACGACAAGGGCTAGGGTTCAGGGAAGCTAGGGTTTTCAATATCAAAGGCAAGGATTCAAGGAAGCAATACACAAATCGATTTTTAGGTAAGTTCCTTTCCCCTTTGCTTCTCTGTATTTTTATAGAAATTTGGATGAAATATAGCTGTTGAGAGGAACAGTAGCCACCAACGGCTATTTTGAAACCTCTCCATTCTCTCTCCAAAGTTGCCAAATATGCCACCCCAAAACCCTGGATGACATTTTGCCACCTCTGATGCCACCTCCGTTGGAGCCTGATTTTTTATCGTTGAGGTGTCATTTTAGCGGTTATGGGGATGACACCCCTGATAGCAACTCCCGTTAGAGTTGCTCCAACTTCGCTTTTGGTGGTGCGACTTTTGGTGGTGGTAAAAATATCCATCTAGATGAATGGATTGTCATGGGAAAGAAAATTCTGGTACAAAGAAGTTTGTTTCAAAAAAATATATGTCGAACACGTAGAAAGATAAAGAAATTAACCAATTTCCTTGCATTTTTTCTATGCACAATCTAACAGATTCCTTAGCTTCTCCTGCCCTAAGAAATAGCTTCCCTCAAGCTCCTAAAACCATTTAATACAAAGCCTAAGCTTTCTAATATAGTCCATCATTTAATCACATTTCTTCTACAAAACCAAAAAAAAAAAATTGGCAAAAGCAAATAAGGAAAAAAATTATTTGGCGTAACTTTTACTCAACTTTCTATTTGATTTACAACAAAACTGAGGAAACAGTTACAGAAAATCACATTATGAATCTCATATTTTCGTGCTCTTTTCCTCTGGTCCCATGGCTAATGAAAATTCCAAAATCTGATACCATATTAAAGAACCAACTCTCGTAAAACCTCGAGCTTGTAAGATTTGAGTTTAATATGAATATCATATCTTTAACATGACACAGTCTTAAAAAAATTATCAAAAAAAGGAAAAGGAAAAGAAGAAGATCATCTCAAAGAATGTTGAACAGTTTCTTGTCACATGTTGCAACTCTGTGAGCATTAATACTAGAGGTGAGACTGAGACGTGCCTTCCCCTCCATGGTCAAGCCTCAACAATAGGTTTCTGATGGAGTGGAGTTGGTTGACTGCATCTCCCATCTCCATTCTGTCTCTTGGAGATTGACTGGAACACGTGACACCTATTCTCAGAACTGAGATGATGCTCTCCAATATGTGGTCTCTTCCATCTGCTTCCATCTGATGGATCAAATGCGGATCCATGACCTCCATTACTTGCTTTGGGAAAGACATTTCTACATAGTCATGAAGGGTGAAACCATCTCTGAACGCCTCACTGGTTGGCCTTCTTCCTGCAACATCTGTGGTTAAATAATCCCATGACTACGTACATCTCCTTCAGCCGACGCCCTACCTCCTCTCACTCCATATTCTGCCAATCAATTGAAAATATTTCCAAAGCTGATCAACAAATAAGTAATCTAACGGCGAAAACTTGGCTATAGAATTACTGACTAACTATAAGGGGCAGAGCCAGAAAGTGCTCAGGGAACATAGTCCCTTCTAAAGTTCTGAAAAACATGAGACCAAGAGTTCATAAGGAAGCCATGCTACCAGCATTCTGTCATGTCCCCCTAATTAACTTATGCCTCTTCTAAATTTATTTTCTCCATTCATGCAAGCAATAAGAACTGAAGCAACTATAGGGGTGGAGCCAGTAAGTGCTCACGGGACATATGCCCCTTCTAAAGTTCTGAAAAAACACGGGACCAAGAGTTCATAAGGAAGCCACACTACCAGCATATGTACTATCATGTACCCCCTAAACTAAGTTATGTCCAACCTGAATTTATTTTCTGAATCTGCAACTCCCACAAGCAAAAAGAACTTAAACAAGAAAAGAAAAGATTCTAATCAAATTATTCATACCTGGAGCAATGTACCCTAAGGATCCTTTTACCACAACCAAACTGCTTTGATTTGGGTGAGTAGTAGTAGCGCTAGAAACATCGGCGATAATCTTTGCAAGACCAAAATCACTGACATGGGCAGTTAGTGTGTCGTCGAGAAGGACATTGTTGGGCTTAAGATCACCGTGAACAATAATGCCATCCGAGTGGTTGTAAAGATACTCTAATGCTAAAGCAACGTCAATAGAAATATTCAACTTCTGTAGAAGGTTGAGTCTATTCGGTTCATGATCATGATCTTCGTAGTACTCCTTTTGGATGGAGCCAACCTCCAAGCTTCCTTGTGGCATCAATTCAAACAATAAGAGCCTGAAATCATTTCCTTTGACGTCCAAGCTTGAGAAAGCACTCAATGTTTTGATAAGATTCCTGTGACTAATTCTTCTCAAAGCTTTGCACTCCGACATGAAACTCTTGGAAGCTCCTTTTTGTTTAAGATTTAGCACCTTCACTGCTATGGCTATTCTGTCTTGTTCAAGGAGTACTCCTTTATAGACACAGCCATAACTTCTGGTACCAATTATGTTGGACTTCGAGAAGCCTCCGGTAGCTTTGTGAAGATCCGAGTATGAGACCCTGCGAAACTGACTGTTGTACAGCTCTGGAGAGGAAACATTAATATTCTTCCTTGATTTGCTTTTCCAGTGACGAATTATGAAGAAGATCGCCAGCAAAATAAAGCATGAAGCAGCAATACTAATCACTAGAATGACTATTTTGACCACAAGATCCTTGTTTGTGGAGTAGGTGGGGCATATGGAAAGATTAAGCTTAGGGATGGCTCCACATAATCCATAGTTCCCTTCAACTGAAACTATGGTCGCATTTCCAAAGGCACCCACTGTGAACACTTCTCCTTCAAGTTGATTGAATGACAGGTTCAAATAGGTTAAGAAAAGAAGTTCCCCAAGATACTTCAGAATCCTGCCTGAAAATTTGTTATGAGAAAGATCTATATATTCTAGACCTCTTAAACTCTGCAAGGATTCAGGAATTTCTCCTTCAAAGAAGTTGCCATCTAGCCGCAGATCTTCCATCACAACGCATTTACCTAAAGAGTTTGGAAGGCTGCCAGATAATCTGTTGTGAGAAACATCCAGATCTAAGTGACAAGCTTATCACTCCCTAACTCCAATGGCAGTGAACCAGTCAAGGCATTGCCACTTAAGTTGAACACTAATACTCCAAAGGAAATATCCATAAGTTCTTTAGGGATTGAACCAGTGAGGTTGTTATTTGAAAGAATCTATTAGGGTAGGGGAGGCTAGAGTTGAAGGAATTTCCCCAGACAAGTTGTTGTCATATAAATAGAGGTAATTCAACATGGTTAGGTTACCAAGTGACAATGGTATGGTGCCAGAGAGTTTGTTCCTTCCCAAAACCAGGGCTCGCATTTCATGAAGATTTCCCATACTGGTGGGAATAGTACCTGTAAGCTGGTTACTCTCGAGGCTCAAGAATGTGAGAATGACCAAGTATTCAATTCCAGAAGGAATTGTTCCATGAACCTCATTTATTCCAAGGGAAATCTAGTTGATCTGAGTTGAAAGATTAGCCATAGATGAGCTGACTAAAGAAGCTTTGAGGGAATTGTCCTCAAAGACCAATATCTAAAGTTTAGTGCAGTTTATTAAAGAGGTAATGAAATCTAAGTCATGATCACCTTTCGTAGAACCCAATCTATTGCCGCTCATGTTTATGATTTGAAGATTTTGAAGCCTTCCCAGATCTTGTGGAACTGATCCAGTGAAAGTGTTATCAGCAAAGTGGATATATATGAGGCCTGAAGCATTGGATAATGAACCTGGAACAGGACCTGTGAATTTGTTTTCTGAAACGAAGAGACCAGTGAATAAGGAAGGAAGACACCAATGTCTGGATGAATGCTCCCTCAAGAGGCTGTTTGCGATGTCATTATAGTCTAAAAGATGAAAGATTATAGAGGGAAGAAGGTATTGTACCGCTAGTTTGTTGTAACTTAATTGAATAAACCTACAGCATGATTCGAATTAAGTTCCTCAGGAATTCTACCTTCCAAATGGTTATCCCCTGCAGAAAGTGTGATGAGGGATGACAAATTCCCAATTGAAGCTGGGATTTTCCTTGTAAGGTTGTTAATAGACAGGCCCAACGTTTGCAGAGTTGAGAGGGAGCCGAGTTCTTCTTGTAATTTTTCCTGAGCCTGTTGGTTTCATCAGATTGAGGACCTTAAGATTCAAACAATGTGACAGATTAGTGGGAACTTCTCCCCCAAAGGAATTGTTGCTAAGAACAAGGACACGTAAATGAAACAACCCACCAATCTATGGTGGTATTTGGCCATGGAAGCTGTTATTTTGGAGGATTACTGTTCTAAGAAATGTGAGGTTTCTGAAATTTGGTGAGAGGGACCCCATGAGTCCATATGAGCTCAAATTTATGGCTACGACTCGATGGACATGCCGGCGGCTGCAAGAAACACCTATCCAGTGGCAAAAGTGGATCGATTCGTTCCAAGAACTCAGCATCCCAAGTGAGTCATGAGTTATTCCATCTTTAAATGCAATCAAAGCAAGTCCATCGGTTTCGTTTTGCAGCAAGCCGAAGACTCTGGTATGACACCAAAGGTAGATACACAAGATGAGGATGGAGTGGATGAAAAAGGACCATAATGCCTTCATATTCACTACAAGAAAAACATGCATTTCCCTATGAAAATTTACGAACGAAATTAAGATCAGCTGGCTCTTCTTAAGATCATACTTGTGACAACAAGTTGTTTTTGGATGAAATTCAAATCAACTAAACACCTCCTCTTTATATGAAAAATCCTCCAGCATTCATCATTCAAGATCTTCATCTAGCTAGTCTTGCTGGTAATTGGTAAAGAACGTGAAATAATTAAATTATGGCTTTCATGTAGACTGGGTTCCTTTACTTTATGGGTCCATATATATAAACCAATTAAGTGTTACTTGTACTCTTTTCTACTTTTGACTTATAAGCTTGTAGATTGGGTTTAAGAATTTGAAACTACCTTATCATGCATGATCACAAGGAGCTTGCTGGAAATCAATGACATAGTAATGAATAGATGAAAGTCAGATCCTTCTCAATGAGGACTTCACACCAAAAGTTTCAGATTTCAGTCTTGCAAAGTTGTATTCAACGTATGAAAAGGGAGGCCTCACGTCGCACGAGGAACATTGGGATACATTGCTCCATAATTATTCTACAAAAACATTGGAGGTGTCTCATACAAGGCTTATGTTTATAGTTTTGGAATGTTGTTAATGGATATGGTGGGAAGAAGAAAGAATGTGAATGTAAATACAGAGCACTCAAGTAAAATATATTTTCCATCATGGGTTTATGATAGATGTCACCAAGGGGGGATAAATATGACCTGGGAGATGCCATCAAGATGAAAAAGAAGCTTGTTAGGAAAATGGTGATGGTTGGACTATGGTGTATACAAATGAAGCCCATAGATCGTCCCTCAATGAGCAAAGCCTTAGAGATGTTAGAAGGAAAGGTCGAGTTGCTAGAAATGCCTCCCAAGCCTACTCTATATTTCGAGGAAAAGTCTGTTGAGAATCATATGAGCAATCCAATAGAAGCACCAACTACCTCATGCAATAACATGGGTACAATTTCATTAAGTGGAAGGTAGTGTAGCTTTTTTCTAACCTACAAGTTATTTCCTATGATATTATATATTTTGTAATATAGAGGCAGAAGTGTGGCCTATAACTCTTCTTTCAAGGTTCATATAATGTAATATTGTCTTGAGGATTGGCATGATACCCTAGCAACAAGCATATAATAAATATGTAACTAATAAACTGCTATCTATGTCTGAGGCGATTTAAGTAAAGACCTAATACTTAATGCTAATCGACATGGTCTACGCATGGTCTACAGTACTCTAATAATTATTAGTTTAACAACAACAATTATATGACTTTTAACACCGTAAATATATAACGTAAAAACAAAGTAAACTAACTTTAAATAAGAAGAAAAACATCAGAAATAATGAGAATAGAAGAAGGGACACAATTTTTTATGATAAGAGCATCTTACTTGTGTTCATGAATGAAAATGTCGAAAATTGTGCCGATATACCGGAGCAATTTGGATATGGGAGGTGGTTACTACAAAAGCGTCGACCGATCAGAGGAAAAATCGTTAAAAAATCGACAAAATCGTCGATATATCGATTTTTGCACAATTTACGATTTTTCGCCAAGTTGGCCAATAATTTCCTGGTTTTATATCAATTTTCACTTGATGTGAACGTTGTTGTGGTTCTATGGAGTGAGAAGAGTAGGGTTTTTCAAAGAGGGAGAGGAAGAATAGGGGGTGGAAAAGGGAAAACGAAGAAAGAATCGTTGTGAAGAAGCAGAGAATCAAAATAACCTTCCTATTACCAAATATGATTGTCATCAATAAGGGAATATTGATACAAGGCAATTTTCTCAATTATAAAATAGTAGAAAATCAATTTTTCTTTCATATTGCCAAATATGTTTCTCATCAACAAGGAAATTTTGATTTAAGGCAATTTGCTCTGTTATGAAGAAGTACAAAATCAAAATTTGATTTTTTTTTTAAATCATTAATATTAAATTATTGGCCTTAATTCTTTTTCATTATTCGTCTCAGAATGAAAAGAATGAGGAATAATGTCTCTTTCGCACAATCTTCTAATGATCAATTTCAAAGAATTTCATTTACAGACCTCCATAGAGCCATTGAAGGCTTCTTATAATCCAATAATATCGTGTCGGGAGCTATGGTTCTGTGTACAAAGGAATCCTTGATCAAGATAGAACAACCATTGAGGTAAAGGTGTTCAATCTTCCTCGAAGGGGAGCTTCCAAGAGGTTTATGGCCGAATGAAAGGCCTTGAGAAAAATCCGACATAGGAATCTTGTCAAAGTCTTGAGTGGTTGCTCTAGCTTAGACTTTCAGGGTAATGATTTTAAAGCTCTAGTACCTGAAAGTTGATGTCTAAAGGAATACACTATGTTTACATCCGTAAGTAGCAGAGGATTTAACCCCAAAGGCTTACTCTTCTACAGAGACTAAATATCGCTATTGACATTGCTTCTGCACTAGAGTACCTTCACACTCAATGTGACGGCCTTGTTATTCAAAATGACCTTAAGCCCAACAATGTTCTTCTTGATAATGATATGACGAGTCATATCAGTGATTTCGGTATCTCAAAGATCATTATGATTGCAACAAGTTCTAGCGCAAACCAAAATAACTCAAATACAATGAAAGGATCCATAGGCTACATTGCTCCAGGTACAAATTTCAACTACAAGTAATTCAATATCTATATTCTTTTATGTTTGGTAGTATTTTCCATGGATTTGATATGAATAAACTCCAATTTTATTTTTTTACATATATTTTGTAATAATTATCATGCCGAATATGGTGTAAGTGGTTATGTATAATTATGAAATCCTTTTACTAGAGAAGTTAACTTGAAGAACACCAACTATTAACAATTTCCAAGATGGCCATACTCTTCATAACTATGTGAAAACGTCTTTGCCCAAGCGAGTCATGAGGTCGTAGATCACTCTTTGCTTTTAGAAGTAGATGAAAGTGGTAAAATTCCCTTTGAGTATATACTCGGTAGATACATTAAGTGTTGAAATCAATGGCACGATGATGAAATACAAAAACAAAGAAAAACATCATATTTACGAGAAACCCTTGCGGAAAAAAACCCACGAGCAAAGGAAAATGTTTCACTATGAATTTGAGAATAATGCCAGAGTACATCGGAATAAAGAATAAACCCCAATATGTTGATATGACGAAAAATACCCAAGCAGAAAGGCCCATATGGCCCAACTCCTCTCCTACCACAATAGATCCCTATTTTTTCTCAACTTTTTTTTTTCACAAAAGTCGCACCTCAAGGGGACATCAGCCCAAAACCAAATTCGGGTCACAAAACAACAATGAGTTTTACCATGTCTCAAAATACACATTATAGAATAAGCAATGGGATAGGACTGATTAAACTCTTTACCTAAATGTAGGTTTAAAGAAAATTGATTAACTGAATGTGTGAGGTTCGGGGACCATTTCTCAATATACTAGCATCACACCTCGTCAAGTTCTAGGGTACTTGAAAAATGATCAATAATAAAGAGTGAGTTAAAAGCCCAGAAGGCCTGATAACACAACATGATTGATAGACTGCAGGTTAAGAGCATGCTATATGTTTACTTAGGTTTTAAACAAGCAGTAAGCAAGAAAATAACAAGCCAACAACATGGCCTAAATGCATTATTTTTAGAATTCATCCTTTAAAATCCATATTTTTAGAATTCATTCTAACAAAAATGCACATTGATTATAATGCATTTACAAGGGGCAAGACAAGGCTTCGATGATTTGGAGAGAGCTTGTCGCTCATTCTCAAACTACAACTCACCCTAAGAAATTCGTAGCAGAAGATAGGTTCAGTAGTCTGGTATGACATGACCAAGATAAAAATATGTGTCTACCTTTGATCGATGGACTTTGCTGGAGAGCACTGCAGGCAATTCCAGGAGGAGACCTACACTTCACCAAAGTTAAATCAATGGACCAAAGACTAGATGAAGAACCTTTCAACATATCAAGCTTTTACTGAGGTTCGTGATGTTTATCTAATGTTTCTTCCTCCAAAAGTTCTCAGGCCATCATGCCCTATATTCATTGATATAACCACATGGAATACAATTTCAAAAATAAAAATAAAAAATACATAGAGCAAAAAGAAAAGTGAAAAGCTTGTTTAATCGAATTCTCCGTATTCTCCAACCCGCGTGTCATTTAACATGAGATTGAATTCTAGCCCTTTACGCTCTCTTTTGTTTCACCGTTTGCTTTTCTTTCTTTTTTAGTGGATATGTTCCACTTTTAACACATTTTTTTGGTGAATTTTCCTTTGAAAAACTCATTCAATGCTCCTTTCAATCGACCTCTCTAAAGAAACATAAAATTTCAGATCGACCCCCCATATACTCTTCTTTTTTTTGTGATTGTTTACTGCTTTTTTTTTTTTTTGTAGATTTGGGACTTTTCTTTCACCTTTTCTTTTGGAGTTCGATTGAATGGAGAATTCATATCTACCTCCTTAAAGGGTCAGTTTCAAGAGGAGAGTCAAAATATGAAGATAACGTCAAAGCTGGATGAATTGGTGATTGTTCAACAAATTAAATTCTCTCAATGAGCATATAGACAAAATGATAATAAACAACTATAAAGCCAATAAAGCAAGCAAAATCCACCAAAAAACAAAATGAAAAAAGCAAATACAAAACCATTTTTAATACTTTTTTTCTTTTTCTAAGGGTTCTCCTACGTCAACTAGAGCTTGGATACGCAAGGACAACATATCAAGATACACCTTACTTACATAAGTTACCCCATAATAGTCTCTTAAATTTCCAAGCAGTCATTAGAGACCCCGCAAATAGTGATAAACTCCAAAAATTCAAAAGACTGAAATCCCAAGAGTTAAATTGCAATAGAACTGAAATCAGAACAAAATATCAACATGATCATTTTCTTTAAACTCCTATTTAGTCAGAGAGCGTCTTGATTATGGTAATACCTGGAAGGAATGCAGCTAATCAGGAGATTCCTCCCTGGAGCTGCCCCATCTTAACCTTTAAGATGAAAAATACAGCATCCACCAATCAGTCTGGTGGATGCTATTTAACAATTAACCTGAAAAACCAGAAATGGTCAAAAGATTCAAGACACGTAATCTCCTACACAAACACAAAAAAAAATTTGGAGGAACAGAACCTCAAGCAAACCCTGCATGGTAAATACTAAATCAGAGCAGGTACAGTAGCCCCGCAACTGTGTCACGTGTGGTCTAAAAAGGGGAGTTGCAACCAACCTAAAGACCATTCCCTGAGGTTCGAAAAACAAGAATTCCGTATCATTAGAGAGGATTTCACCACTCCTTGAAACCAAGCAGAATTCTCTGCTTGAGAAAAAAGCTTAAATCCAAAAACAAGGGTGCAAGAATATCATATCATACAACTTTGAGGTGAAGGATGTCCTCCATTGGAGGAACTCACCATCCCAACAGAGAGATTCGTTAGGGAAACCCTAGTCCTGAGCATTGGCAATTTCACAGTCACAGTAGAAATGGAGAAGTCCTAACAGCAACAAAAACAATACGAAATACGGTCGCAAACCTAAATGAAATGCGTAAAAGAATAACAATTCTCTTCCACCTCACTTTCTCCGGGGAAAAACAAACGAAAATCCCCAAAGGGCCAACAAAAACTCAGAGGGAAATCTCGAGAGACGGGGTTACCCACCCGAGTAGAGAGAGAATCCGCGTGAGAGAGACAACAAAGCCCTCTAATTTTGATGAAGGCTCCATCTACATGGGCCAAGATCTCTGTAATTATGGGCTTTGTGGCCCATGATATATATATATATATATATCTTTTGAAGTACTTAAAAAATATATATGTCAATTCTTTTTCTTTTAATGCTAAATATTTTAATTATAATGTAATAAACTGTCTTTACTGAAACTCGAACTTGGCACCCGTCCCCTTCCTATGCGTTATCTTTTGAAACATTAAGCTGCTATATATATGCTATATATATATATATATATATATATATATATATATATATATATATATATATATATATATATATATATATATATATATATATATATATCTTTCATCTCATAAGTATTCAAAACATTGAGCGCTCTATATATACTTAAAAAAAATATATGTGAACACTTTAGTTAATGGTTAACTCTTTCACTAACTCAAAAATCTAACACGCCCTCTTCCTATGCACTACTTTTTCTAAACGTTTAGTGTTCTACCATATAAACTATACATGATAGACAAATATATGTAAATTATTATTCATATTACAATCATAATATCATCAAATGTTTTTTAGGTAGCATTATAAATCATTCCTAATTTTATTAATTTTTTTAATGCTAAGCACTTTAGTTATAATGTAGTAAACTGTCTTCACTAGGTCTCGAAACTAAGATCCGTCCCCTCCTTGTGCACTATCTTTGAACATTGAGCCTATATATATATATATATATATATATATATATATATATATATATATATATATATACTTAAAAATAAAGGTAATTGACATAAATAATTCATAGTTTGGTCTATCTTTTTTAATTAGTCCCACATACTAATTAACTAGAAATAACCCTAGATTTAAGAGTCTCTATCCTATTGATCCGTCACCAAAAGTGGTTGACTTAGCAAATTAAAAATATCACATGTCACTATCTAATTGACATAAAAAATTTTAATTTTTTTTAAAAATATTAAATTTTATGCCACCCTCTCTCTCTCTCCACCTTCAACCCACCTCCCATTCGTCGGTGTTTCTGAAGAAGACAACGCCGACAGCCGAGTTTTTTTGCTCCCACCTTCTACCTTCTTCCTGCCCTTGTCCTGCTTCTTCTTCCTCTTTCCTTTCTTGATTTTCTTATTAAAACTCAATTATTTCTGAGTTTTCCGTTCCTCTTCTTCTTCCCCCGTTACAAAAATTGTTCTCTGTTCTGAAACAAGATTGTTTCAGGTTTTGATCCTTGAAACGCTCTAAAGTCCTCGAATGGATTCATGATACAGAAAATATTTTAATTGATTTTAATTTGAAATTTTGATACAGAAAACACAAAAACCGTTAAAACCAAAACCCGATTCTGAAAAGAGGATAAGAGGTGAAGGGTTTGATCTCAATAATGTGATTAGAACAGTGCAAAATAGCTTCCAAGGACAACTTTAAACAACCTATAAAGTAGTAACATATGGATCTTAATCCAATACAGTCATCGGAGAATAAACAGATTTAAGGAATTAAAAAAACCAAACCCCTGTAATCTGAAACCCCAAGTCAAAGAAAAATAAAGAATGGGTTTTGATTAAAACCCAAATTAAGGTATCCAAAGGCGAGCCAAGAAATAAATCAAGAATCCTAAAAAAAAGCACCAAAATTTGAGCTTCCCGGATCAAAACATAACGGGGTTATGATGGACTGCCCTTCTAGATGGAAACACCACCACCAAGCTCTCTGAATCTTCACAATTAGGTCCTGAAGAGATCCCTGAGAAGCGATGAAGAAGATGATATTGCTTTCTAAATATCAAAAAACCCTCATCGTCATCATTATCAAAAAATGAAAGAGAAACAAACATATAGAAACAGAAAACGGGAGGGGTTAAATTATAATATTTTTTTGATTTTACCCATATCTTCATTCAAACTTTCCGAGAACCAAACACAGCAAAAAAAAAAAATTTTAAAATGGTTGTTGAATATTACATGAAGGGAGAGGTTCCTTATTTCCCTAATTTATTAAGTCAAGTGACAGACCAATAAGGAAAAAAAAAAGAAGCTAAAGTGAAAAAAACTGTAATAAATTACATGATAAAGGTATTCCTCAGTTGTGACTGCTTTAGGCTATGTTTGGTTCCCGGAAAATGTTAAGAGAAATTTAAAAGAAAGAAAATAGAAAGGAAAAAATGAAAGTAAAAGGAAAAAAAATAGAATTAAATCTCACATATTATTTTAATTAAGAGAAAACAAGTAACGAATTAATTTTGGTTTTGATATTCATACCCTATTGATATGGATATTTTTCTCTACAACCTGTAGAAGCCCATCATCCGTAATCTTGGTACAGCCAATCAGAGCCAAAGTCCTCAACCTACATGTAGTGAAACGTGATTTTATACGGAATTAATTCCTTGAAAATCTGATCTACAATATCTTGGGTACTCTTCCCTAATTAATTTCACCGGTTTGGTTTAATCTTGCAGGGATTTGGAACTTTATAACGGGTTATATATTGCAACCTTTTATTAGTAAGATTCCCACTAAAATTTTCTTTGAAATAAAATATTTATTTCTATTCATTTTTCCTAATTTTTTTTTTTTACAAATTGGACATTCATTGTTAGCAGGGGGACTATTTTCTCCCTATACCGCATTCCTCGATAAGAAGATTGCTACCGCAATTGGCTAATTTCGCATGAGAACGGGACTGATATGGCTTGGATGGTTTGATGTAGGTCTTCAACATGAATTTGGTCATTGCGGCCTTCACTATCCTGCCTGCAACCTCTTCATGATTGGTAAGAGTACTTTCTTTTCTTACATGTCTCCTATTTTAATGTTATTTATGTTTTTCACTTATAATATTGCTTTATTCTTTTTACTAGGAGGCTGGATACTGCGTATTCTTGGTAAGGCTATCAAATTCCAACCTACTGATTTTTTTTCTTCCTTTGTGTGTGTATGTAAATAAGTCAAAATAATGGAATAAAAACTGGCCGTCGCCTTATCCGGGCGATCCGCCTACGCAAACAGACACATATCGATTTTTTTTTTCTCGCCAACCAAATTGTTCCCCGTGAAACAAGACACTTTAAAAGCATGTCGAAAATCGATTTCGACCAAGTGGTGTCTAAAGTATTTATCGAGCATAAAGGTGACAATTTGAGAGGATGGGTTAGGCCGGGTTGGGCCGAAATCTGGTCGGACCAAATCTGGCCTAGTTTTTTCAGGCAAAAAATATAACGGCCCAACCTGGCCCTAAATCCAAGCGGGTCGGGTCCAATTTATTTTTTCCTTTCGGGAATATAAATTTATACCGCTTCTGGCCCTAATTCGAGTGGATCGACTGAATACGTATCGACTTAAATGCAATTCTAATTGAACGTAGCCTCTAACACAAATCCACCTATTTTTTGCTATCTTTGTTCTTTTTTCTTTTCTAGATATTTAGTTTTTTTCATGACATTTGATTTGTGTTTAGTCATAGGAAGGACTCTCTTCGGGATGTTGTGCCTATTTGCGTATTTGATTTACAAGTTTCATCAAAGACATCTATCATTAGATGATGAAATCGAAGAATTTTTACGCAATCACAAAAATCTCCAACCCATCAAGTACTTATTCGTACATAAAGAGGATGACTCATAACTTTGCAAAATAAGTTAGGGTCAAGGAGGTTTTGCCCGTATGGAAAATCAAGTGGTCGCATTGTAGCTGTGAAAGTATTGATCATGTCAAAAGCTAATGGACAAGATTTCATCAATGAGGTTGCTACAATAGGAAGAATTCATCATATTCATGTGGTGAGACATGTAGGATTTTGTGTACAAGGGTCAAAGTGCACACTTATTTATGACTTTATGCCCAATGGTTCTCTCGATAAGTTCATTTTTCTTAAAGAAGAAAGAAAAACTTTATTAAGTTGGGAAAAGATGTACAAGATCGCAGTTGGAGTGGGGCGTGGTATTGAATACCTACATCAAGGTTGTGACATGCAAATTCTACATTTTGATATTAAGCCACATCCTTCTTCTCGATAAGGACCCCACACCAAAAAGTTTTATTTTGGCCTGGTAAAGTCAGATCTACCGCATGAAAGTATGGTATCTCTCACTGCTGCACGTGGAACATTGGAATACATTGCTCTAGAATTGTTCTACAAAAACATTGGAGGTGTCTCATACAAGGCTGATGTTTATAGTTTTGGAATGTTATTAATGGAGATGGTGGGAAGAAGAAAGAATGTGAATGCAAATACAAAACACTCAAGTAAAATATATTTTCCATCATGGGTTTATGATAGATGTCACCAAGGGATAAATATAGACTTGGGAGATGCCACCTAAGATGAAAAGAAGCTTAGAAAATGGGTATCGCTGTACTGAGGCCGCATACAAATGAAGCCCATAGATCGGCCCTTCAATGAGCAAAGCCTTGGGATGTTAGAAGGAGAGGCTGGAGTTGTTAGAAATGCCTCCTAAGCCTACTCTACACTACGAGGAAATGTCAGTTGAGAATCATATGATAATCCAATAGGAAGCAACTACTCTAAACAATTCTAAGGTACAATTTCATCAATGGAAGGTAGTGTAGCTTTTTTCCAACTCATGTTATTTCCTATGATATATATTTTGTAATATAGAGGCATAAGTATGGCCTATAACTCTTTCTTTTTCAAGGTCCAAAATGTAATATTGTTCGAGGCATCGCTTGATACTCCTACCAAATAAGCATATAATAATAACATGTAACTAATAACCGTTATCTATGTCTTATATGACGTAAGTAGCATTGAATACGAATGCTAATCGATGGTCTAAGGCATGGTTCCATAGTACTTAATACCATAGTTTAATGAACAACACCATATGACTTTAACACCAAAAATATATAACAAAAAACAAAGTAAACTAACTTTAAAATAAGAAGAAAAACATAGAAATAATGAGAATAGAAGAAGGGACACAATTTTTTTATGATAAGAGCATTTTACCTTTGTTCATGAACGAAAATGTCGGAAAATTACGCCGATATTTCAGAGGAATTTGGATATGGTGTTGGGAAAGACTACCAAATACAATTATTCTAAACCCTCTTTGTGTGCCAAAAATAGGTTCAACAAACAATTAATCCAACAACAAAACTAACCAAACAACAATAAATCAACCACAATGAGACAACAATTTTTACATGGAAAACCCCCAAATGAAAAGGGTAAAAACCACGAGACCCGTAGGCCACTTAAACTTCCACTATTTCAACAATGACAATAATGGGTTATACTAAGTTCTTCTCTAACAAGCAAACTAGAGGCTCACAACAACCAAACATCAAGAATATCATTCTTGGAACACCAAAACAATAAACATTATCCCAAGGAAGGATAAATCAAGAGAAAAGATTAAATATCTCATCAAATGGTGGAATGGCCAAATGGGTATTGTGGAGAGCTAGCACTAGGGCTTAAGGGGCTATGCTTTTGACTACTAACAGCACTTTTATATGCAAGGCTTATGAGTATGACATCATTTTTTGCCCCATTGCCAAAGGGTAAACACATCTTTCTCCCATTCTAATGTTTCCTGCAGAAGGCAACACTTCACAATCTTATGGATTTGTTAGTCGGCGATCCATATATTCTTCTCTCCGAATGTTTCTATGATGCAGGAAGAAGAGGCCAAGTGATGAATTTCCAGGTCCATTATTTCAAGGGCGGAACGAAGGAGAGATCAAGGGGATGGTTTCCTCTTCAAACGTCGTACTACCCTTTTCATTGTCAATCCTTCTACCCCTTATTGTGGCTTTGCTTATATGAAAACTGATTCTTTACAAGATAAATTTACTTTGTACCAGGCTTGCTAAGAATTAGATTGTATCTAGAAGGAAGGAATGAAAGATGAAGAGAAATCTCTTTGAATTGATTTGATCTATGGATGATCGGGGGATGAAGGTTTAGGAGCCCGCTCTATTGAATGAAACAAATCGTAATCACAAACATCATTCGACATGGAATACGCTTCCCAAGTAAAAGAAACAGATATCAGAGAAGAATAAATCACAACTCGATATATGTTGTTTCTTTATTGACTAAGGAAAATTGGAAGTAGCTACTAGGGGTTGTTGATAACTCAATGATGGTATGTATCATAAAAGAATAAAAGGTACATGAATAACCTTTTATTTCGTCTTTGTTTTCTTTGAATCGTTAACTCGAGCTTTTTCACTTTCTTTTAGTGCCTTCAAGCCTCATGCTTTACTCCTTCTTTCGTATAACCCCAGTGAACCATATCAACCACATATATGAATATATTGCAGAAGGTGAGAAAGTTTTATGATTTCATGGAAGAACACCAATTATCAAGGAAAGCCTGGAGTGATACGTGATGCTTTCAATTCCAAATTTGTTTTTCCATTGGCTGCTTTTATCACCCCCCATTTTGGATCGGGCTTGACGAGTAACGGGCTTTAGGCATCTTGTCAGCCTCATCTTCCGAATCAAAGGAAAATCCTTCTATTATCCCTACATACATGAAACCATTGCATGGAAAGGAGGAAAAATGCATTTCTACAAAGAAAATACCAAATGAATCTTCAAGCATTGTTTTATCTTTAAACATTAGATTGTGGTTTCGCTTGAATAGCTGAGTCATAATGTTTCCACTCCATGGAGAATATACAATCCCAAGTCAATAAACAAAATAAAACCATTCAGGTCATTTTCTCCAAAAGACATTAAGTACACCTTTTCCCAGTACTTTTAAGCCGAAACTAGGTAGGAGAGAGTTTAAAATCTGAAAAAAAAAATCACTAAACTGTGAGGAAACAGATTGTAGGATAAAATAAAGAATCCCCCCAAAATAGTTACCTTATTTCTTTAAGATATTAGCAGAGAACTCTTAAAGATAAAAAGAGCAATCGATGCACAAACCTTTGCTTCGACTACCCAAAGTCGACTAAGAAGAAAATTATGTTAAATGGCAAAGAACCAAATTAAGCTTTTGAATTGAATACAAAATTAGATGAGGGTTTGTGCTACAAATTTGTGCCAATAATGTAATCTGAGGCTAGGAATGAGGAAACTGTCAAAATTAAAAAATAGACTTACAATGCAGAATGTCCTGGAAGGAACTATTGTTGTTTTATAGATGGTTCCTTCAAATTAACCAAAATTTAAAGGAACTAGATGAAGGCTACTAGTCTTTAGAACTATTGTTGTTCATATGAATTTGGAAGCATGACTAGTTCACCACTAGCTCTAGGTTTCATATGACACCCAGTGTGACAATATTTACTACCAATGACAGGCTAAATTATTTCATAGTTCTATTAGATATAAAGAGAGATTATATTATAGATCCGAACAGAAACACTGAAATGGATCAATCATCAATAACAAAAGAATCATTTTTTTATAAGTACACAATTTTGTCCCCAATAAAACTCAACCTAGTCCTTCTCCCTATGCCCACTTCCGCTAGCCCCTTAACTAATCAGCTGCACTCTATCGCATTGGTAACAAAAAGAATCATAAGATCATAAACATAGGAGTGATGCGCTTTGAATGGTGGTCCCCGCTTCAAGTTGCAAAGGAACAAGAGACCAAGAAAGAAGCCTGGATAAAGTGGTCAACGGTGATTCCAATGTGATGTCGGCCGGGCATAAACTACGATGATCAATGTGTAATATTATGTTCCACAATTTGAAGGCACCAACTTCATTATTGGAAAACAAATAACTCATAAAAATAAAATTAAAAGGAAAGCAAAATTTAGATATTTATTTCTTGAAATCCTAATACAATATTCACGTTATCATATATAGATATATCTGGGAGCGTGATCGATTGATTTCTTTTCGTGGCATCATACCAATTCCTTAATTTTACAAAAAGAATACAAGTGCAGCTAGTCTCACCTTGAAAGAGAAATTACTAAACGAGTAATTGAGAGCAAGGTTTGGAGTACGAAAGTCTGCCAAATTACCACACTCATCCCCCTGCTGGACAGCCTCACAATGGTTAGATTAGAAAGATAAGGTCTAATGCCCATAAAGCTAAAATTAGATATATGTAACAAGTCCAATCAAGAAGTGGTATTCAGATTGCTATCCTATTGAACAAGCCCCATTTTTTAGATCCTTATTAGATCATTGAAGATAAGTACTTCACCAAATTCACATTCAGATATTACTCGACAAGTGCAAAGTCGATCGCTCGACCATTCTCAATCTTATAACCCGTAATGAAGATTCGCCTACTAGTAGCCGACATCATATAATTAGTTCAATAGTAGATGTTCTACAGAAACCACAGGTATTACGTGAAGATAACCACGACGCTTTAGCATTATTTGGTTTCGATACGCATCATCGGGTATAATATTCAATGGAATGGGCTTATGTTGTAATTTGTAATTTTTTTTTTTTGGATAGGCGGACCTGGTGGGAGGAAGATGACCGAGATGCACGCGCTAAGGACGCTGGAGACCCGCAAGGGCAAGAGCGCCACATTTCTCGAGACGGGTCGAGTGAAGTGGGAATCGGCCTGCTCGGGAAACCGTGGCAAAGTAGCGTGACCGGGGCAAGTGGTTAGGACACGCGTGTTGGGTGAGTTTCAAAGCTGGCCAAGAAAGTTTGAATTTAAACGCTTGGGGATTAGGGGGAGAAAGGGGAAGCCCAAAAATTCTCACTTGAAGGATATGTTGAAGGAAAGACTTAGGCCACACCTTGAGGGTGTTGCGCTCAAGGATCCGGCTGCACCTGGGGCGGGTTTTCAGGCCTGTCCAAAGAAGCCTCTCGGGAGCAAAGCGCCAGCCCATGGGAGGAACTCTCATACTCAAGCCAAGGCGCAGGCGCCAAGGGAGGGTCGAGAAAAACCCGCATGGCGAACCCTAGCCGTGCTAAGGCTCGGGACGAAGTGTCGCATTCGGGCAGGCAATTCAAGAGACGACCTCAAGTCAAGACCAAGGATGCAGCGAGGGTAACAATATAAAGCAGACTATGAGCAGAGAGGAGAGATGCCCAATAAAGGATAAAATAGGAAGCAAAGAAGAAGACGAAGGGTAGATATTGTTGCGCGCCGGAAAAGGAATCGTTCGATTAAGTTCCCTAAAAACCCCATTTGAAGCTGACTGATCGATGCTCGGTAAAAGGTGGCTTTTCCACAATAGACTTCGCCAGCACCGTCCCTGGATCACATCCATGGGGAGACTAATCATAGTCCGTAAATTCAAAGTTGAAACCAATGGGTTTAAGGTCCGAGGATGAGGGAGAAGACGACACACGCGCTGGGAGGAGCGTGAGATTAGTGGCCTCGGGTCAATTACGGGACTCCTGGCCAATCCTGGGACAGAGCGTCATTATCATTGTGAATTGGCTAAGAGAGATGCAACCTGTCGCCACCAAGTGTTTGGGATCGGGTCCCCGACCGGATTCGTAGGAGCAGTCGCCCACGCGCTTTGCCTCCGGGCTCGGGCTCGATTATCGGGCGTCTCTTCGTCTCGACTCCACCAATCTGCCTCTCTCTAACTGGCCGATCCTTACTAGCCCACTTGCTCCAAGGCCCAGATGCGCTTTGAAACGAGGATGAGCCAGTACCGCCAAGGTCCGTTGAGAACTCGTGTAGCTTAGACCCATATCCTACTCGTGATGATGACATGAAGGGATCGCCATACCATGGGAAGGAGATCGTGCCTCGAGGTCAGTACTCTCAGAAGACTACAACCTTAAGAATGTGCACAATGATAATCAATCTCTATGCCTCGCCTACCCCTATTCCCATCTCTGCTTTTTTGGCCGCCTCGCTCGTGGGGTTTTTCGTGCCGTGGGCTTCATCCCATAAGGCCTGCACCTTGGTGGTGGCGGTCGACCAGGAATGGGGCTTAGAGAGCCCTAAAAGATAATCTGACTAGGGAGAGATTGGCGAAGCCGGGCCAAAGGAAGACGAAGGTACAATTTGAATTGTTAGAAAATTGCTTTTTTTATGGAATGATTTTTTTAATGGAATGAAGATGAAAATTATTTTAAGCAAACAAAATCTTCTCAAAACATGATTTTGTTTTGTTTGGAAAGGTATACATGCTATAAACATTGCTTTTAAAAATCACAATATTTTTGTGAAAAAAATTTCAATCAAGTTAGATTATATTTTTAAAAATGGAAAATTGTTTTGAATTTCCAATAATAGTTTGAATTTCCAATAAGTTAGATTATATTTTATATTATCTATAATCGGTAAAATATGTTTTTTATGAACTACACCATTGCTCATTGAAGATTGGATGATGAGGAATAGGCTATTCTTCTTGATCTTCACTCGAGCAAGGGAAACAGCAATGCAATCCCTCAACCAGCAACTGAAAAACAAGTTTATCGAGAATCATTCAAATCTGATCAACAAAGGGCAAGACCGAGAACAAAGAATAGCCTCCCAAAGGCTTGATTCAAAGCTCTGAAACACACTTATAATTTTATTCTCAACAGTGCCAATCATTCTCTAAAGATCAAAAGGCATCTCACCTGTAGTAATAACAAGAATCAACCTCATTCATCTCTGCAAGACATGATTAAGTACATTTATAATTTTATTTTCTAGATCAAATGTCACCATTAATCCAATTTGAAATGATTCATATGGTTTCCATATTTTTATTGGTTAAGATTTACTTGAGCTAAGCTAATCCTCATTGGTTTGTGTTTTGCTCCTACTATCGTACACCTACTTCTAAAAGGCAATCTAAGGAAAACACTAAGTAGAATACAGGAATGCTCATGGATTGAAGTTCCCGGTTCGCTTGGTTTTTCACGACTGCTGATAGAGTAACAACAAAGAAGAGACGAAAGGCATCAAGAATGCTATTCTAAAAGAACCATGCTCTAAACAGAACGGTAGCCAGAGGGTTTCCCGTGAGCCATGTTTTCAGACAAACAAGGTCAACGGATTATGATCCCGATATTCCAATTTCTATTGAAGATATCTATGGCAGGTTCCTGAATGGATGCCCCGTCCAAATTCGCATGTTGTCGCCAAAATTTATCCATCGATGGACCTTTGCCACCGATGGTAGCTAACGGGAAGAATTTCGTGTTTCTTCACAAACAAAAGCAATTTTCCCATAGAGAATTGCACAAAGCTTGAACTCGCTGGAAACTAGAGATGATATAGAGTTGAGTTGCATAGAGCTTCTAAGGAAGCCGAGGAGAGGGTCAGATTAGTTTCAAGAGCTTTCGAATAAGACATCTTTCTCCAAGATGGCGGGTTTGGTTTGCCTGCAAATGATCTCGTACACCAGGGACCCAGCGTGAAAGGATGAACTCGCACTCGAGGTTTCGCGTTCTACAACATCGACCATAGATAGGCCGCCAAAGAAGAACTCAAAGTCGCTAAGTGCGTAATCGGGATGCAAGGACATCAAGACTTGAAAGAGAAGGAGTTGCATCGCTGAGAAAGAATCGACGAAGGTCAAGTGGATTGACATTCAAACTTGAGAAATATCGTCGAAGAGCAGAGGCTGAATCTGTAAGGAGCTTCGCAGAAAGGTAATGTTTCTACTTCAAAGAGAAGTTCCTTCCTTTCATGAGAGAGGGAAGCATAGAGCAGAAAATTGATAACATATTCGACCATGTAAATGAAGTGACCCGATCGCAAGGGCGACAAGCAATGGAGGAGAATCAAAGTCTACAAAAAAATCTTTCTGAGCTATAAGAGAAGTATAGAGCAGCAGAAGAAGACCGAGATTGCTTTAAAAGGAATTATGAAGAGAAGGATGAGGACATCAAGGAGTTACACAAATCCATTACAAGGTTATCATGAACATGTTTAACAAGAGAAGATAATCACGGGTCGAGAGAGACTAAGGTAGGCACTGGGAAGAATGATAGGCATATTGGAAATTTGCAAAGTGAGCAGATGAGATTGACAGGTGTAGAACAGGCTTTAAGAAGAGAGTTGGAATCTTACAGGCGTGAAATTTATACTCTTCGCCATGAGAATATTAGCTTATTGAGCCGTCTAAAAGGCATCGGGAAAGAGGGTGCTTATTTTACTTTCAAGCTAGATCAGGAACTTTCGACCCCAATTTTCTGCTTGCAAAATCAAGGGCCTTTGCTCATCGAGCACCCGCCGCAGCAGTTACTGGATTTTATCAAGGGGAAAGCATGGCAACTTGTAGAAGTTAAGCAGGGAATAGAATTTATCAATAACGGCTTAGATGGACAATTCATTGTCGAGTATGGCATGAAAATCCGTGGTTCTGCCGTGAATGGAAAATTTAACTAGAGCTCATGGTGCAATGTCTACTTTGTCGCATGAGAAGTTCAACTCTCGCTTCAAGCCTCAATCAAAATGCATGGAGGATGTTAGATCAGATCAAGTAAACGAACAAACCATGGAGGTAAACTCAATGCTGGCATGTTTTGTTCTCTTAAAACTAGTAACCCTGAATCTAGAGTCCTTAATTGTTTACTATGCTTACATATGTTCTTTTAAGTGTTGTTGCCTCTTTCTTCACAATGTCCAATTCAACCACCTGCTTGCAAGTTGTCTTCAATGGGAGATTGATGTTTTGTTTTATCTGTACAGGATATCACAAAATTTGAACTTAAAGCAGAAACTTTGCTAACAAATTTATTACTTGAAAAGCTATATTCTATGGAGTCAGAAGTTGAGCAACTACGAGCTGAGCTTGCAGCAGCTGTGAGAGGTAATGACATCCTTAGAGCTGAAGTTCAAAACACACAGGATGACCTCTCCTACGCAACACACAAATTGAAGGATCTTGAGCTTCAGGTAATCCTGTCATGCAATTATAGCCACCAATAGTTGACTCTAATGCTTAATTTCTTTGCATCTATGCATATATAAATGTACAGTGCTTAGTTTTATTTTTATTTCTCTATAACTACAGTGCTTAGTTTTATGGGAGTCGTGAGAACTAGTTTTACAATCTTCAAAAGTCATTGTTTTAGTTGTTTTCTATTTTTTTTTTCTCAGTTTTTTATTTTGTTTGATTGGTCATCCATATTGAGTTGAAGACTGAAGTGGGTTTTTTCATAATCATGAAGCGGCGATGTGCTTTTCATACCCCATTAACTGAGGGAAATTTTTTATATTTGTAACAAACTAAGCTAGTTGTGCTAAGTGGCATTAACTATTGCAGACGAGGAAACTGTCTGGCACGCTTTTCATACCCCATTAACTGAGGGAAATTTTTTATATCTGTAACAAACTAAGCTAGTTGTGCTAAGTGGCATTAACTATTGCAGACCTATGTCCGTTCAAGTACACAAGAAAGAGAATGAGATTGATAGATGAACAACAAGTCATAACAATTTGAACAAGAAATGATTGCATCTGTGGGAAGTGAAGTGTTACAAAATTAGAAGTTCATAAGATGAGAATTGAAATCCAATGACCACTAGTAATAAGAGCATAAAAAAGAACATGGACTGAGGGTGTGGGAGAAAGGACAATGATGGCATGATTTCTGCAAGAACCGTAGATTTTTATGCATATTCTTTACCAGTTGAGAAGGTAGCAGTGGTAGTGTCTTCAATTGGTTCCTAAGAAATTTAAAAGAAAGAAATTATAAATATTTACGTCAGCCATTTCTTCCAAAATATTTGTCAAAGGCTACGGCCTAGTAGGAACTAGGAAGTGCGAGTGCCAGGATGAGCGGAAGGGGTCCTGGTTATCTATGTATATGCATATATGGTGTCGATTTCCTTCAAAGTTGGTTATGGATACATCCTTAATGGGGATTTGGGTTAACTATAAGGAGCTTGATTATTTTATCTATATTTGCTTTGTCTTTGATTCTTGAAATGGTCGTTTTGTGTACGACTCGCATTTTCAGTCCTGAAGCAGTCAGCTGTTCCTTTATTACAGATGCTGAAGAAGGATGAGAATATAAATTGCCTTCAAACCGACTTCGAAGAATCTACAAAGCAATTGACCATCATGAAGGGAATACTCCCCAAAGTATCTGGGGATAGAGATATGCTGTGGGAGCGAGTCAAGCAATGCAGTGAGGAGAACATGCTACTAAGTGCTGAGGTTAACATACTAAAGAAGAAGATAGAGGCCCTTGAAGAAGATTTACTTTTTGACCCTTTTGCTGGCTTCCCCAAAGTTGTGTCTGGCTTCCCAAGCCTGTAGATTTTCTAACATTAGAGGTCCATGCATGCATTTGGAGACTTATAACCAAATGCAGTAGCAAAAAGGTCTTTCAAACATCCACAGTGAATTTGGTTACATGTTAATTGAAACATAAAAAACTGTGAACATTTTCATGTTATTACCTGGGAAATTGGCATCTTTGTTCTAACAGAATCAATCAATGAGAAATCAATGTCAGCTACAGCAATGCCTGTTGACAGTCACATCTGGAAACACCAAAATAGAAGAACTGATCATAGGGATTCTGTTTCTGTAATTATTAGTTCACCTGCTAATAGCCTGAAGAGCAATGCTTTAACTGTAAAATTCAACTCTTCTCCCTTAGGGAAGAAATACATTTCTACAAAGATGCAAAGAAAATACCACAACCTCTATCGTTGCAGTGATATTGAACCTTGTTATATACTAGGCTCCTAATTAGGCATTGGAACAGAAAGCGACTACTATGTTGATTTTAAATGTTTGAACTATTATAATACCATTGAAAATGAAAACATTTGCATCCAACTAGTGCTCAAGTGTGTGCAAGTGCAAAACAAACTATATATCATCCATCAACTCATGTAATTTTTTAATTTAGAGATCTTACAAGTTGGCCAGAAAGAAGTGAGCTGTGACTGCAGGATTCAAGGTCTTTAGTGTCACTGTCTATTCTTCCTGGGAGATTTCCAAGATGAAGCATTCTGGCCATGCAGCAAGGTATCACATTAATAAGCAGGAAATGACACATTCCGACACTGCAAAGCGAACCCCATCTCTTGCAATAAGCCAATTAAAAAAAACAAACTTATCTGTACACAGTTTAAATTTGGGAGGCTTTTTTCTCATGAACTGGAAAATTTTTAATTTACATGTCATTAAGCTGTGAGTAGTAAAACAATTCTGAATTAACAACATGAACAAAGAAATACAGAACTTTCAATAGAAGATGTCTCCCGAGCTAGACAAAATCTTACAAGTTGACAAATGGCTCTAGGATCAAATCACTATTGAACTACCAATGAAGGTAGTTCCTTTAATCCAGTGGCACATAGACAAAGATCATAATTGATCTAGTCGGGTGAGCTTCCTATGAGGGAAAACTTAAGAAGAAACTAGCAACAACCATTGGTTAGCAACATGGAGTCAGCATGAGTGAAAGAAAGAGTTTAGCCTGAGAAACAACTTCTTTCCTCATAAAATAGCTGCTCCCTCGTTGTCCTTCTGAGTAGAGGCACACATCAAAGAGTAAACATCAGTTTAAAAGGGAACCAGTTCTCACTAGTTAGACGGCCAATTATTGTTCCCCATGGATCAATTATTAAGGAGTCTCCATAACTTTCCCTTTTATCATTATGCTTTCCAGTTTGTGCAGCAGCTATGACCTGTAGCAAATTCAACATCATTCCCACAAATGAAGCAGCAGTAAACGTGATAGCACACAGGATGAATGAGTCAAAACCTAAAGAAGATAGCCAAGAAAGAATATCTCCATAACATCAGATATTATGGAAAATTATTTCAATAGAGAGAAGAAAGAATGACTCCTAGTAATGCAATAGCGACACTAACATGCACTGATCTATAACTTAATACGAGATCTTTGGAGTAGCTAACTCCAAAATAAAACGAACCCCATAATCAGATCCCTATACAGCATGCTCAGCATAACTTCTTTATGTAAGATTGTTTTCTTGATAACAGAATGCATGGCAACCGCTGTGGTTATTGTTAAAGAAAAAACATTTGCAAGGAGTTGAAAAGGAATCCTATACATAGCACTATCTCAATTGCACGAGCACGAAGAAGAATTTCCCAGTGCTTGACCAGTAACTTTTAGAAAGCTGCAGGCACCAATAGAACCCGCATATTTTGATTTAACGTTGGGTAAGAAAAAGAAGCCCAGTCAGAAAAAGCTAGGGATCCCCTTGTATGGACCTGTGCTTCATGTTGGAACCTTAGCAGCTGATAAAGCCACAGAATCTCAAATCATAGCAAACTGTTACACCCAAACGACCTATGGAGATGTCTACCATGACAACTTCGCTTCCTGAAAACTTTACCGATTTGAAGTGCTCACACACAAAGAATCAAATCAACCATTCAATTACATCATGAGTAACTGTTACCGGGAACACCAGAAAAGTACATGCCATTATAGCAGTACATGATGATTGGAATAACCATATCCCCTCACCACCAAAAACAGATAAGATAAAGAAAATAAAGATGATACGGACCGAAGTCTATCTTATACACATAGATGACATGGACTTTAATCAGTGAACTTTTATCTTATAATGCAGAAATGACCAAATCTGTACCATTCCTTCCTAGGATAAACTCTAGAAAAGATCATTTAAAAACACCAATCATGCAGTATGCATACCAAAACTATAAGAGAGTTCAAGTACAACAGTGAAGTTTTAGTAAAGCTGGATAATATAATTTTAGATTTACCACAAAAGCAATGTGTAAGTGGAATAAATATGTGAACAATGTCAAAGAAAACTTTACCAGCTTCTCAGAAAAATCATACAGAGGTAAGCATTTACCTCCTTCTGTAAAGCTGCTCTCTTTGTATACCGCTCCACCAGGAACATCCACATCAAACCTTTAATATGAAGAACATTTATTATAATGGCATATCCATTGGGAAAACATTATAATATCAACTTTAAGCAAGTTTAGTTTATGAGAACTGTATACAAATTAAGAGGCTCTCAGAATGAAAGGAAATACCATCATATTTACCTACTAATGGATCCACATAATACATATAACTCGATCATTCTCAATTGCATTGACGAGTACCAATACAATGCATGTAAATAGACATACCATGGTTCTCAATGTTCTGAAACTTGACATGTATGTGTATGTCTCTAATGTGTTGGCACCCTTAGACAAAAGATTCCTCTATAACTAATGTGTTAAGCATTGAGTGAATATGCTTCCTCACCCCCATTCCCACTAGCGCCTCTGCTTCTGTTCTTTCTTTGTGCTTCTAAGCTTGAAACTGCCAACTACAGGCATTCCCTTTCTCTTTACAATGGAGGACAAGGATAAGATTCAAACAAGGGTTTCAATCAGTGAATGATGTATGTTCATGGAAAACCACACCTCTCCGCCTAAAATGAGTTTGCTTTTTATTTTCAATCATTGAATAAAGCATTTATTTGTGGAAAATCGTGTCTAACAACAGGATGTTACTGAAATACGGAATTATAGTCTATTACCTAGTATGTTTTTAATTTTACTAGAGGAGAAAAGAAATTAAATTTCTTTCTCCTCTGAAGCATGGTTCATTCTTTTCTCGACAAATTTATGAGTTGGGACCTCAAAACACACTACATTGCCTCTGTAATAGGTTTGGCCCCATCACATGGGCCTCTTTCTGGAATCAACTCTATAAGACTACGATACGATTAGCAAAACCTGACGCGGTACATTGCCCTCATACAATCACCAGTAGCCACCATCACCAGTATCAACATTATCCACATTGAAATTATAATCTGTATCATCATCTTCGTAAACAGAGTCGGCACGATTGATCCACCATAAATCCATAAATGCCTCTCTTTGCCTCTATATAAAATCCTAATCTGACCCCATTACCTCCTCTAATCTTGTCCACCTATTTTATATATCTACTTGTTATCCCCTTTATTCGTTTCACACAATCCATGATTGCGAAATTGATTTATGTTCATTAGAAATATGGGGTAAACTTGAAAACAATAAGTGGTTTTATGTCTTTAGAAGTTATCATGAGAGAAAGATCATATATAATTAATGTACAACTCAATGGTGGTGTGATTCAATCCATTTGATATATCCATTCTCTTGTAAGGCATGAGCTAGAAGAGATCGAGTAGTGGAGATAAAATAAAAGATAAAATGAAGCTGCAGCAAAATCGTGATCTTACAAATGTATTTTTTAAATGGCCCTTCCCTAATGTATAGTATCATCAGTTAAAACATGTGTATTGCACAGTTGGCTGCATCATCTTGTCCTCTCTGGAAGCCTTCAAGTGAGATCCAAATTTTGGATTTCTGCAATTTAAGAAACTCCATAGTTCGAGAGAAATGAAACAGTAATTTCTGGAAAGTCATAAACCGGTAAACCACCAAGAAAATGAAAGAGACATTGAGAGAATCCTGACACTCTACGATAACAAGACCAAAAAGTAATGCTAAAACCCATATTAGTAGACATGTAACTATGCTTTCTCAAATTCTAAAAATTAGATATTTCCTTCAAAGATGTAATAAATGAATCTAAACCTAACAAATATCTTACCCAAAACTCAAAACAATAAATTTTCATGCCCAACAAAACATGGGAGAATTCCTGTGATTATTTATTTTGCACATGTATTATGTGCAATATGAATCTAGGAAAATAAACAATGCTCTCCATGTACAAATGCTAATTACTCAAAAAGTTCATAGATTTATTTGGGTCGTGTAGAAAATTAAGTCAAAACTTTAGAAAAAGTACTTATCGAAACGGCTGTAATCAAGCCAAGGAGCAGGCTGTTCAAGTGTGGCTTTAAAAATTGAAAAAGCTCCAAGATTGGGAATGTGCTGTGCCCATTTCCGAGATGATTTGAAATAGATGAATGAGTTCAAAGCAAGCCTATCCTCATTGAATTAACTCAATTCTTTAAATAGGTCTTAGTTAAGTCTTGAAGTGTTTAACAATCTCCATGAAGAAGGTATCTCAATTCCCATATCTCAAGCTTCGATCAAACCAATATCAAGCTAGGTTCGAGAGAGTTTAGAATGGTATTATTAACAACCCTACCAACCCGATTAAGTTCACAATAAGACATGAAATGCAATTAGATCCTAACAATTAAGGATTTTTAAGCAGCACTACATTTGCTAGAAAACGGTCGGATGAAAGCGAAAAGTGGTTGAGGGGAAAAACAAAGCATGTCTGCGGTTTTACTACATGAGAGTAAATTTAATTCTTCGAGAAACCGTAGACAAATAAATTAAATGATCAAGCAATCATCAACATATATGGATTTTTCTGAAACGGCGTTTTGGATTTCCGACAAACAGAAGGAAACTAAACAAGCGTAAAAATATCTAAGACAAATGGATGTTGTGCCATGGCCGGTCCAGTAGCCGAGGAACCGTGACAAATAAATAAACGATTTCTATAATTATCCGATTCGAAAACTCTCTTATTTTCTTTGGTTTCTCACCAACCAAACAGGGCATAAGAACATATAACAGCGAAATATTCGAAAATCAAGCGGTACTTTGACAAGCGAGCAGTGGCGAAGTTGGCGATATCGTTGACGGAGATCATCGAGCAGCCGACATTCGTCTGCGAGATTATTATCGTTGATTCCGGCGGCAACGCGAATCGTCCGCGTGAGCGGGAATGTTTTGAAGCGAGCGTCCGACTTTGGATCAATGGCCCGGAGAAATTTGTTTGGGTAAGTGACTACAAAAGCGACCTTCGTTTGTTGGGCGGTTATTCTTGTCACGGTAATAAAATTGCCATTTTATTTCCGCAGCAGATCTTGTATTTATCTTTGTTGTTGATTAGCCCTATGTTCTTGATTTGATGTAGTGATGGCCCGGATTAGTCCGACCACAGCAAAATTTGACTTGACTCGAGATCATGACACGAACTTAACATTTCTTTTACGGGTTTGAGATTAATATAATTATGTTTTGGTTAATTGACCGTATCTTGAATTTAATAAATATGTTATATTAGTGTCAATCTATATAACACAAATTTATTTCGTGATGTCTAGTTTTTAATTATTATGTTAATTAATATTTAACTTATTTAATATGTTGTGTATTAAATATTATTAATTATAATATATATTATTTTAAATTATCAAATTACTAAACGGGTTATGCATGTTGTATCATGTTATAATTACTAATTTGATCGTGTTTTATTTTTATTTTTTGTATTTATTATTCGTGTATCGTATTTTGAGTTGTAGATACAATAGAATACATGTTATTAACACGATCCGCAAAACAAATTGTCACCCCTAGGCCCTAGTCTATACCTTACATTTTAAGCAATAATTTTTATCAAATAAATTTTTATTTCATTAAAAAAGTTAAATAGTGAAACTTTTATGAAATAACATATTTTTATTTATTTTTGTATCCTTAATTTTTAATATATAATTTATCTCTTATTATTTTTTTAAATAATGTTGTAAATTCCAAAAATAGAAAAATAAAAAATATATATATTTTTTGTATTTATTAGCATCAGAGTATAAAATCATTCACAATTTTTTGGTTAATCATTTAGTGCACTCTTGTGCCCTTCGGGACTAAGTCGGCGTCAACGCATAAGAGGGCCTCATGGGTTGTATTATGCCCATGAGAGGACCCTAACAAAAGCAAGGCACTGGCAGGATAAAATGTGGGATCAAATCAGATATGCGATCAGAAGGCATAGCGACAAAACACAGGAAACACGGATGAGTACGATGCGTATTTTGTAGAGATCGATTGCTAGCATGGGGCACACAAAGCCTGTGCACATCGATGGGGGATCATGGGCGCAATGTCATGTAACAAGCGCTTGACAACACATGGTGGTGCATGGTAGTGTATAGTGAAGCCTAGTAATGCATGGTAGTGCATGGTCTGGATGAGTAATGGCTTGTGGTAGTGCATGATCCGAATGAGCAATGGCCAATAGTGCATGACAATGCATGGCATGACAGTTCATGGAATGGTTGGAAGTAACACCAAGGGCTTCATTGAGGAAGGGAACACTTGATTTGCGCTGGAGCTCTTGTGGGTTACGACAGGATGGGAGTTTGAATAAAGAGCATGAGAGCCAAGATTTGAAATGGGAGCAGTTTCAAATGGGCCGAATTCAGAGTTTGAACGAGAATTCGAATTGGGGCAGAAGTGAAAGAGTTAGAATTCGAATTCAAATTCAAGAGGGAAGAGGCACTCGTTGGGAAGAGATATCTTAGTCTATAAAAGGGCATTGTCTCTAATGTATGGAGGTTAGCGAATTCAAGGGGAATCCTTTTGTATGTGTAATTGTGGTTGTAAAAGACTTGTACTTGGCAAGTGTTCTGCACACTAGAAGAGTTTGTAATATGTTGATATTATTATACAAGTTGGGATTGGTGTCTTGTAAAAAAAAAAAAGTCTCATATAAGTTTGCTTAGTGAGATATTGTCGAAAATATTGGCTGAGTTCGAAAACTTAGCACCGCACACTGTAAGAAAAATCAGTGGCTGGTTTTTGGGGGTGTGACAACTACCATAGTGCAATATAATTAAGGTTGTTAATAATTTATATGAAAGCCAATAAAATATTGTTGTTTTTGTAATATTAATAATTAAGATGCAACAATTTTTAAGAATAATGATAAAAAATACTATTGGAAGTATTGAAAATAAAATATTAAAAATAATGCCATGAGTCCATTGTATAATTATATACAATTTACAAAAATTTAAATTATTTGCAAATGAGACTTGGTTAAGTGCATAAAGGTATCAACGAGTCTCTATGATAATATAATATTATAACATTGTAATGCAAAGTGAATAGATATCCATAAAAAAAAAAGTTTTAAAATTATTTTAATATTTTCAACTATGGCTTAAATTATTTTACAAAAAATAATTAAAAATTAGATTAGCAGTCGTATATCTTTCTTTTTTTTTGTCGAACCATAAGGTTGTCCTCAACGTCCTCATACCGAAAGTGTATTTAAGTTGTACCACGCGCATTTAAGTCCTACCACACAGATTAATCT
The DNA here is from genome assembly GCA_016808115.1 of Tetrastigma voinierianum. Lineage (NCBI taxonomy): Eukaryota > Viridiplantae > Streptophyta > Magnoliopsida > Vitales > Vitaceae > Tetrastigma > Tetrastigma voinierianum. The sequence continues at coordinate 170,651 of JAEQBH010002345.1, read as the reverse complement.
CATACAAGTCGAAAGGACCACAAAGACAGTAAAACTCTATCACCTAACACAGTTACATTCTCATGAGTCGAACTCGAGACTACTGGTTAAATTATGAGATACCCCAACCATCTCACCTACATGTTCGATGGTTTTAAGGTCATATCTAAACCCTATAATGTCATAACAAATTTTAGTAAAAATTATTAAAATATTTTAAAGCTTATCATTCATCTCAAATTTTGAAGCAGTGTGGTCACTGGTTTGGGAAATGATTTATTTCTCTATAACTACAGTGCTTAGTTTTATGGGAGTCGTGAGAACTAGTTTTACAATCTTCAAAAGTCATTGTTTTAGTTGTTTTCTATTTTTCTCAGTTTTATTTTTGTTTGATTGGTCATCCATATTGAGTTTGAAGACTGAAGTGGGTTTTCATAAGCATGAAGCGGCAATGTACTTTTCATACCCCCATTAGTGGGAAATTTTTATATCTGTAACAAACTAAGCTAGTTGTGCTAAGTGGCATTAACTATTGCAGACGAGGAAACTGTCTGGCACAATAAGAAAGAGAATGAGACTGATAGATGAACAACAAGTCATAACAATTTGAACAAGAAATGATTGCATCTGTGGAAGTGAAGTGTTACAAAATTAGAAGTTCCTGGGTGAAATTGAAATCAATGACCACTAGTAATTAGAGCATAAAAAGAACATGGACTGAGGGCTTGGATTATTTTTATCTATATTTGCTTTGTCTTTGATTCTTGAAATGGTCGTTTGTGTGCGACTCGCATTTCAATCCTGAAGCAGTCAGCTGTTCCCTTTATTACAGATGGTGAAGAAGGATGAGAATATAAAATTGCCTTCATCGACTTGAAGAATCTACAAAGCAATTGACCATCATGAAGGGGAATACTCCCCAAAGTATCTGGGGGATAGAGAGATATGCTGTGGGGCGAGTCAAGCAATGCAGTGAGGAAACATGCTACTAAAGAGAAGAGAAGATAGGAGCCGTTGAAGAAGATTTACTTTTGAAAGAAGGTCAGATTACCATTCTTAAAGACAGGCTAGGCAACAAATTTTTTGACCTTTTGCTGGTCTTGATTCAACGACAGTTCCTTCTGATGATAATTAACTGAGATTAGGAGCTTTTCTGCTGGGTTAAGTGAATTTAACTGTTCATAGCCTTATACTTTTCGTTCGTGTTTACAGGGTTGCTTTCTCTTACAAATGTATTTATTGATATTTTGCTTCTAATGTTGCCAAGCATCATCAATTAAAACATGTGTATTGCACAGTTGTGCTTCATTTTTGTCCTTTTCCTGGAAGCCTCGAAGTGACATCCAAATTTTGGATTCTCTGCAATTTAAGAAACTCCATGGTTCAGAGAAATGAATAAGTAAGTTCTGGAAAAGCCATAAACCAGTAAACCACCAAGAAAATGAAATAGACATTGAAAGTACAGCACTCTGGTAGCAAAGACCAAAAAGTAATGCTAAAACCCATATTAATTAGTAGACATGTGGCTTGCTGCTTTCTCAAACCTTGCAAGAACTTTGCCCATCCTTTGCACCAACAGATAGAAATTTTCAGGAAGGCAATGAACTTTGCCCCAGCAGATACTGCTTCCTTTTCAAAATAAATTCTAAATTAGATATTTCCTTCAAAAGATGCAATAATGAATCTAAAGCTGACAATATCTTACCCAAAGCCAAAACAATAAATTTTCATGCCCAACAAAATGAGGATAATTCTTAGTTCTTTATTTTGCACATGTATTATATTAGTGTCATTCTTTATAACATAAATTTGAGTTGTATTATTTCCTTTAATTATTATGTTGAAAATTAATATTTAACTTATTTATGTTATTGTGTTGAATTGATTAATTAATTAAAATGTATATTATTTTAAATTATCAAATTACTAAGCAAGTTATGTGTGTTGTATCATGTTATTCAATTACTAATTGGTCGTGTTTGATATTTTTATTTTTGATCCATTTATTATTCATGTGATATTGAGTTGATAAATGCAATAGAATACATGTTATTGTGCGATCCACAAAAACAAATTGTCACCGTAAGCCCTAGTCTGAACCTTACATTTTAAGCAATAATTTTTTTATTTCATTAAAGTTAAATAATTCGACTTTATGAAATAATAATAATATTACTATTTAATTTAATATATCTCATAATTTTAATATAATTATCTCTTATTATTTTAAAATAATATTGTAAATTTCAGAAAATTAATTAATTAAAAATAAACATTTTTTTTTTTGTATTTATTAGCACAGAGTATAAAATTATTCACAATTTGTTAGTTAATCATTTAGTACACTACTATAACCCCCTTCATGACCTAAGTCAAGCATCGGCATAAAGAGGGCCTTATGGGTATCCTTACACCCATGAGAGGATCCTAATGGAAGCAAGGCACAAGCAGGATCAAATGTGGGATCGAGGAAGGCAAGCCGGCCCGAGCTAGAAGCACCTCTGGGACGGTCACGAGGTACACAGCGTAGAGATCGATTGCTGGCATGGGGCACACAAAGCCTGTGCACATCGATGGGGGATCATGGGCGCAATGCCATGGTCTAACAAGCGCTTGACAACGCATGGTGGTGCATGGTAGTGTATGGTGAGGCTTGGTAATGCACGGTAGTGCATGGTCTGAATGAGTAATGGCTTGTGGTAGTGCATGATTCGAATGAGCGATGGCCAGTGATGCATGACAATGCATGGCATGACAGTTCATGGAATGACTGGAAGTAAAACCAGGGGCTTGACCGAGGAAGGGAACACTTGGCTACTGTGGGCATGCACCAGTTCCCAATAGGTGGGAGTTTGAATAAAGTGGTATGAGAGCCAAGATTTGAAATGGTAGCCAGAATTCAAGTTTGAACTATAATTCAAATTGGAAGCCATAAATTGAAAAAGAAGAGGCAGGACTTGAATTCAAATTTAAAAGGGAAAGAGGCACTCGTTAAAGGAGGAAGAGATCTGTGGCAGTCATAAAAGGCGTACATGCCACAATGTATGAAGGTTAGAATTCGGGATCCTTTGTATTTGTAATTGTGGTTATAAAAGTCTTGTATTTGGCAAGTGTTTTGCACGCTTGAAGAGTTTGTAATATGTTGATATTATTATACGAGTTGGGATTCGTGTCTTGTAAAATAAAAAAAGTCTCATATAAGTTTGCTTAGTGAGATATTGTCGAGAATGTTGGCTGAGTTCGGAGACTTATGTGCATACGTGTAGAAAAAATTGTGTGGTTTTTGGGGTGTGACAACTACCATAATTGCAATATAATTAAGGTTGTTAATAATTTATATAAGCCAATAAAATATTGTTGTTTTGTAATATTAATAAATTAGAATACACTTAATTTTAAAGAATAATGATAAAAAATACTGTGGAAATTTTGAAAATAAAATATTAAAAATAATTTCTACGAGTCCATTGTATAATTATACACAATTTAAAAATTTTTTAAATTGTTACAAATGAGACTTGGTTAGTGAAAAAGGTATTAAATGGAGTTTCTATAAGAATATAATATTATAACGTTGTATTAAAGTGAATAGATATCAACAAAAAGTTTTAAAATTATTTTAATATTTTCAACTATGACTTAAAATTATTTTACAAAAAATAATTAAAAATTAGATTAGCGGTCGCGGAAATGGAGTTGTCCTCGATGTCCTCATCTTTGAGCTTATTAAAGGACCACAAAGACAATGATTCTATCACCTAGCACTTAAATTGCGTTAAATGAGTCGGGTCGAGGCCCAATTGGATTTAAGATATGAGATCACAACCATCTCCCCTTATATGTTCGATGGTTTTTAAGGTCATATCTAAACCCTATTATGTCATCTCCATTATATACAAAATAATTTTTTGATAACCATGGGTAGTTGGCTAATTTACAGGCACACCTCAACTAATTTTATGGGGCCAGTAAGGATCATGAAATTAAATCACTCTAATGGTCCTAAATGAGCTCAAATTGATGACTATTGAGAGAAAACACAAAGAACGACCAACTAATTTACCAAAAATAATTGCAATTCATTTTATTTTTAATATATAAAGTAAATAAATAAAACATTTATAACAAATATAAGTTATAAAAATTATTATATTTTGAATATCTATGAAATAAAATAATAAATTGATTTAATGTAATTACAAAATTATAGAAAATGATTTTTAAAATTACAAAATAGTTAATGGGATAGGAAAGCATGAGTCCAGGAACCCGCCCAATCCGGACCCTTTTTTTATGGAATGATTTTTGTAATGGCATGAAGATGAAAATTATTTTAAATAAACAAAATCTTCTCAAAACAGACATGCCCTTTTTTTTTTTTGAAAAGCAAAATAGACATGCTATAAACATTGTTTTTAAAAAACACATTATTTTTGTAAAAAAATTTCAATTAAGTTAGATTATATTTTTAAAAATAGAAAATTGTTTTTGAATTTCCAATAATGGTTTGGATGGTTTTATTAAAGACCTTTTAGCTTAATATAATAATTTTTACCCTCCATCAAAAGTTTGATATTATTTTGATAAAATATAACTTTTTTATTATATTGCAAAAATAACCTATCAAGATAATGTAAATATATAAATAAAAAATGTATTTTTGTCCAAAACAAATTATTTTTTTTTAAAAAAAAGGGAAAAGTCACAAATATTGAATTATTTGATATATTTCAACCAAATGTTTCTAATAGTTTCTGAAAATGGCTTAACTTGCCAAAAAAACTTAAAAGTTTCCACTTTTGATTTTCACACATCGGATTATTTTTGTTTTATTTTTTGTTGGATTTTACAAGTTTTAGACGGGAATAATGCATATGAAATAAAAAATTATGAAGTTAGTTTGCAGGTCAAACTATTAACCAAAGTAGTGCTTAATGCCGCTGTTTGTGACAACGACAAATTGTTCGCCGGAAATGCCGTTAACGCTAGCAGCGACAAATGGATTTTTGGAAAGGCTACTAATGTAGTTAGCAGCTAGTGGAGCAAACGGCACTTGAAAATAATTAGTTAATGGGATAGGAAAGCATGAGTCTAGACATGTCCAGGACCCTTTTTTTATGAAATAGTTTTTAATGGAATAAAAAGATGAAAATTATTTTAAATAAACAAAATCTTCTCAAAAGCAGACCTTTTTTGTTGAAACATGCTATAAACATTGTTTTTAAAGCACATTATTTTTGTAAAATTTCAATTAAAAGTTAAGTTATATTTTTTAAAAATAGAAAGTGGTTTAGATTTCCAATAATAATTTGGATAGTTTTTATTATGCTTAATATCATAAATTTTACCCTCCATCAAAGTTTGGTATGATTTTGATAAAAATATCATTTTTATTATATTGCAAAAATAACCTATCAAGATAATGTAAATATATAAATAAAAAAAGTATTTTTGTCCAAAACAGATTATTTAAAAAAAAAAAAAAAAAAAGGAAAAGTCACAAATATTGAATTATTTGATATATTTCAACCAAATGTTTCTAATAGTTTCTGAAAAGGGCTTAATTTGCCAAAAAAAACTTAAAAGTTTCCACTTTTGATTTTCACATATTGGGTTATTTTGTTTATTTTTTACATTTGGAGTTTCTGATTTAAGGAGACGGGGTAGTGTTTTGGATGAGGGGCTAAAATTGGAAAGGAAGAAGCAATTGTTGTGACCATTAGAAGAAAATAAGGTTTGAAGGTGGTCTCCAAACGAGAGGAAGAAGTGATCCTCCCCTCCACTTTAATACCATAAAACACATTAAGAATAATAGCACGTCTTTGTTAATACGAGGATATGTTTATACAGGAAGGTGGATTCAATAGTTACATTTCAAATCACCCCAGTATGGGCGATTTTTCTACAATCAAGAGATGTGTAATTCTCACAAAATATAAGAAAAGGAAACTAAATGAATGATATTTCCCTCACAATATATAATAATTTAAAACATATTTCTTGATTAGAAAACCCTTCAACAACTCATCAGTTCAGTATAGCCTTCAATCAATTCCAAAGACTTGCATTTCCAAAGGATTTTGTAAGTCTCTGACCATGGCTGCTCCCATCAGCATGGGGACTTTACTTTTGGAGTTCCATTGAATGGAGAATCTACATCTTTACCCTCCCTTAAAGAGCTGTCTTCAGGAGGAGAGTCAGAATCTGAAGATAATGTCAAAGCTGGATGAGTTGATGCCTGTTCAACAAATTAAATTCTCTCAATGAGCATACAGACAAAATGATGGTAAACAACTATAAAGCCAACAAAGCAAGCAAAATCCACCAAAAAACAAAATGAAAAAAACAAATACAAAACTATTTTTAATACTTTTTTTCATTTTTAGCCGATGAACCTTCCACATGGCTGTCCTTAAGACCATCCATGATGACAAATTATTCCTAATGCAAGAAATGGTTTAATAATAATTTTTGGGTAAACTATGGTGTGACAAGAAGTTAACCAGGTAAACTCTAAGAATTTTACAACTAATAAACTCAATGGTACCTAACAAAGAACTCCATGATGGATCTAAAACCATTTTCCTTTTTATTGCACTCATAAGAGGCATTGGAGCCGCAGTCAATATGACTCCTAAATCATTCCTAAGGCCTAATCCCACCCTCTTCTCCATAAAACCTAAAGGGCTGAAAATTGAAAAACTGTTGTTTGGTTGTAATCAGATAAACAATCAGAGGGTTCTCTTACGTCAGCTAGAGCTTGGATATGGTAACCTGGAAGTCGTTACCTGATGGGAATGAATTCAGAATGAGTGATTCTATCTAGGGTTTCCCAATATATATATATATATATATATATATATATATATATATATATATATATATATATATATATATATATATATATATATCTCCATACCCCACGTGTTTGATGCCTATTTGTTTTTACGCCACTACAGTGAGTGGGATCTTCATTCCGTTTTTGAGTGCGAAGGTAAAAAAAATACGCGTGCTGCGACATTGGTTTAATCTGATGTCGTAGATCCGACACGTGTCAGTCAAAGAATGTGCTGCAAATCTCTTGATTTTCCAAACCACATGCTTATAAACACCTCCTAATTGATTCGATTTTCGCATGAGAAATGCTGACTGCACCACAAGAAGGCTGTCTCTACTATCTTATACAAGGCTCGTGGGATGGGTTAAGGGTTTAAAAAATGTAAAGCCCGGTCCGGCCTTCATTTCTCTAAGCTCAACGGTCTTACCTGACATATTAAAAACCCTTATATATGACTTAAAAACATTTTATGTATGTGTATGGGCCTGTTTAGGACATTTAGAAAAAAAAAGTATTACTGTGATTAAGATTGTGCACGGTTTATTCGGTTCAATTTTGAATATAAAAATATAATCGAACCAATAATAATCGGTTTTAATTTATTAAGACCAAAACCGATAATTTAAAATCGGTTCAATTCCATTTATAGATAATAACCTAATGAAGTAATTTAACTTGATTGGATTCCATTCGGTTTAAAAAATGAATAAAAATTAAATGGTACATAAAAATATAAAATATAAAAAATAAAACTAATATATTTAATGTTATAAAAAAACCGCAATTTTCACTAACCTTATTAATAAAATTATAAAATATAATATAAAACTAATAACGGATATATTGAAAAAAAGAAGCTATAATTATTATTTTTTTTAAAAACAATTATAAGTCTAATTAATTAACTGAAATATAAGATTTATCATAATGTTTAAAAAAAAATCTAAAAATATATAATTCTTCTAAATATTTATGAAGCTAAAAATCAAAATAAATATTTTTAAAATAGCTAAAGAAAAACAAATATTCCAAAATTACAGACAAATTATCAAAATAAACATTTAAAATATAATATTACGAAAGACTTAAAACACTTCCTAAAATTATCTAAATTAATTTTTGAATAAATTATCCAAAATTTGATCCTTCAAATTTTTGGGCACTCATCCAAATTTATAAAATTAATTTGATCCTCTGTCTCCAAAACTAATCATAAAAATAGAATAAAACTTTAGAACATAACATTTATTCTTGTTTTGGTTCTGTTATTTTAAAATTTTGAAAGTAAATGACAATCGAAACCTATTTATCGTTTTAAAATTTTAAAATAATAATTTAAAATATTTCAATATATATTTGTAACTGGAGAGAAAAGTTTGGAGAGTATAAAAGACTGATCCTCACATCTATCATCTGTCCGTCTCTTTGAAACAAATAACATAACCTATAATAGCACATCTTTACCCCTTTTTTTTTTCTTTTCTTTTCTCTAACACCTTCCTTTGGGTCAAAACCAAAGTCTGACCCAGATCTATCAAATCACAACAAAAATCTTTTGAAGTATCAATCAAAATTTTTTGAAGTAATAAATGGGCTGATTCGAGTAATCCAATTCGTTTTATCTTTAAGTAAAAGATCTACAATATATTGATATAATAAAAAAATTTAATTCCTAAAAATATATATTTAATAAGCCTCCTTCTTGACCACCGACTTTCCGGGTGTCCTAAGTTCCATATTAAATAAAAGAAAAAAGGGAATTAGTTTAAAGGGATAAAAATAAAAAGTTATTTATAAAATTAACTTCTTATTTTTATAACTTTAAAATATCCTCATTTTAGATAAAATTACCTTAAATATATTAAACCCAAAAAATATTACAAATATAATCCTTTTTTATATATCTGGATTTAACCATCACCAACCAGCATTTGAATTAAATCTGTGATTTGTATCGCATAATAATAACTATTTAGTTTTGACTCTAACATGATTAAGTTATATTTCAACAAATACAAGGTTATGCAAAAACTTCCAATTTCAAGGTTTTTTTATTTTATGTTATTTTCCCTTTTAAAATGAATTAAAATAAATGTAAAATAGGTTTTAAATAATAAATATAACAATACGTTAGATTTTAACTTCATTTTTTTTCCTTTTTATTTTTTCCTTCATTTTTCCCAAAATTCTCTGAAACCATACACAGATAGAAGATCTGGGGATAGTGCAAATAAAGTAGCATCCATTATCAAGTTGAATGTGATTGCACATTATTTTCGTAGCCTATTAGCTCATTGTACAATAATATATTCTTTTCTATCTTTATCGGATTCTCAATAATACACGTGACAGATATTTTTGGATTTTGGATGCATTGTCCTTCTTAATCTACTTATTATCATTTTTCTTTTCTTCTTTCTTTTTTTTGGTGTCCTTTTTTCCATCAAAAAAACAACAGAGTGAGACACACATGGGGCAAGGAAATAAAGTAAGCACCATCCTTTTGGGACTATCTTCAACTAATAGGAGAGACTTTATATATATAATTCAGTGAGAGTAACAAGGCACTACAAGAGACGTATGTTGATGTCGTCTAAAAAGTCACTACTACAAAAACAATTTGTTATGGCATGTAACTCATATTAAGAGTAAAATTGGGTAACATCGAGTAGGCTGCTCCCCGCGTAGCATTTATATGGTATATTCAAGTATATGGGTATTTTTATAATTGATCATATCCGTGCTATTATAAATAATGGTATTTAATCCTATTTTTAATAATAGTAAAATTTTGAGTCAACGCTTTTGCGGATATAGGGCACACCGTTGAATCCACGTAAAATCAGATATCGCTGTTATTTTAAATGACATCGTATGGCTTAAAGTTTATAAAGGTGACACATCATATAAAAAAATATTTAATTGTGAATGTTAGTGATAGGTTTATGGTGTCATTTTATGAAAAGTGAAACCATATGAAATAAAAACAAAAATTGTTTTGTAGTTAGATGGTACTAATTTTAGATTATGGTGTCATTTTTTGAAAATTGTTATCATATTCCCGGGTTTTACATGGTTGTAGGAAGGCCAAAGGACGTCAGAAGGGCCTTGCCGATAAAACCGACAGGGAAGGTTGAAAGGTGTTATGCGCGAGAACTTCTAAGAATACGAAGAGAAACTAAAAGATTGATTCTCATCGTGAAGAATTCTAAGGATTGATTCACTAATTTTATAATCTTTCGCTTTCTAACAGATTTGTTTTTGGTGATCATAGGGTTTATGGGTCTTATGTAATTAAAAATAACAAACTCTCTATCGCTCAATATACAATGCCTCCATTTATTTAAATTCACGTATTTCTTCAGTCCGTATGTTTATGATTTGAACAACGTTCTAAAAACAAGATAATAAAAACACAAAAAACACGTTTGATTTATCAGAAAAACACGAATAACACATAAAATACTAAATTAAGTAAGAAAAGTTTCCAGAGAACAACACTATTTTGCATTTCAAAACTTCTCAATAATAGCTTTTAGAACCAAACGTAAAGTCATTAAATGTTAAAAAAGAATATTAAAATCGATTTCATGAAAATCTCTTCCCCTTATATTTTTCAAATTAGCACCAAAATCAATATACTTTCGTGATGTAATATGTTTTTATTTTTGGTGCTCATTTAATATTAATCGGGTTAATTATTAAATTTTTGAACATCATTATTTGTTTTTACCAAAATAAATTCTACTTCTATAATATTTAAAGTTTTCTGCATTTGTTCTCGCTCGCCGGGCCAGCTGCATCAACTTGAAATTAAGGTCGTAAGTGAAGCTCTAATTTTATTGACAAAAAACAGTACTAAATTTGCCTGACCAAATTATTCGATGGGCAAATCATCGACGAGTTGACTCGCCTTGCCAAACTTATCTTGTTATCCAAGCATTCCAATTCTAAACCCTGGGCTTCTTGTTTTTGACTGCTTGCAAAACCTCGAGCTCTTTCTCCTTCTCGCTCTCACATAGCCTCCAGCCGACGACAATCCTCCAACCATTTTCTGCTTTTTGGCTCCAAACAATGCAATTGTAGTATATGATCGAGGTTTTCGCGACACTAATATAATAATGCCAATCGAAGCGCATAATGAGATGGGCTAACGACGCCTCTTATAATTGATCCCAACCTCGATGTTCTCAATATTAAGTTACCTACTGGCCGCCCTACATTCTTTCTTGCGATTCATTCTTCACATTTATTTTTGAAGTAAAGATTATTAATGAAAAACAAATTATGTATCAAATAAGGTGTGTCTTATTTTACCTTTTAAAAACGTTTTCTACTTTTTGCCTATCCTCATGTGGTAAAGCTTTCAATGTTTCAATCGGATGTCATAGTGAAGAAAAGTGTCTCGGATTCGAAGTTTCACTACAAGATAATTTTCCTATATTATAACTAAAGTATTTAGTTATCAAATAAATAAAACATTTTCTCTTTTCTAAGCAAATATATTTTCAAAAGAAAAAAGAAGGATTTTTCGACACAAAAAATGTAAAGGTTCGTTTGCCAATTTTTGAAAATTGTTTTTTTTGTTTTAAAGAATAAGGAACATATGAAAACACATTTAATTTTTCTTTTTGTTCTTAAAAATATGCAGAACATACAAAATATTAAATTCAAAAAACAATAATAGTTTTTTAGGGATTACCAAATTGGTTTTAGAAGGATTCTCAAAACATTTTTTAAATAAACTGGCTCCTATTTTTAAAAATTTTTCTTATAATTTGAATTTAATATTTTTCTTGATTTTTTTTTAAACTAAGGATTTTTAGAACCGTTTTTTAAAACATAGAAAATACTATTTTTGTTGTTCTTTAAAAACATTTATTTTTCTTAATTGTTTCAAAAAGTGATCAGCCAACACCAACAGAGTCATCACAGCACCAGAGTAGTCCAATGGCAGAGAGCCGGTCAGACCGTCACATGTCGGGGTTGGGTCAAGACCGGTTTGGTGGTTCATTTTCTTTTCTTGAACTCAACGACGGGTCCTGCCCGGCGAACCTTCAGGTTATCATGGAGGGGACGAAGCAGAGGGTGGAGCTCAGGGTTGAGAATGTCCATCATGTTGGTCCGGTGGATCCAGCCAAGTATCCGTTGCCCAAGACCAGGTACAACCCTTGAGTTTCTCAGAGATATTGTTCACTTTCTCGACCCAGAACCAACACTTGGTACTCTCTTTTATGTTTCTATTGATTTGTTTAGTGATAATGATTTTTTTAAGAAAGGTTTTCAGTTTCTTCCCAGAAATGAATTGATTTGAAGCCAGGTCTTTAGGATGTTTAAAATTTGAGGAAAAGGGAGAAATATGGGATTTGAATTGGACCCTTAGTGCTATTTTGGATTGGGAAAATAAAATTCATTTTTAAAGTCACTTCGGATTTTTTCCAAGAAAGAGGATTTATCATTTGAAACATCCGTTTACTTTTTCTGATCTAGTGGACATGATACTGAATTTTGTGGATTATGGGTTGAATTGCATGGAGGATCATATGCCAAATTATCATGATTGATGGGTTAAATCTGCATGAAAGAATATTGAGAAGCCAACATGCCGGAATTCACTAATTCCACATCCTCAACCAAAAAGGGTAAAAAGAAATAAAGAATTTTTAGAATAACTATGTCCTTCGTGTCAGTAAAAAAGGATAAACATTTATGACACATTCCCAATTTTGTTGTTATTTATTGTCTTTTGTGTTCAAATGTCAAATCCCTGAGTTTTATAGTGGAAATGTCAAGAGCTAATTTTTTATTTACTTTTGAATCATAATGGTTACTGAGCAAAGAAGGAAAAGTAATATCATCACACACTTTTAAATTTTAATCTAGAAGATTCTTAATTTGAGATCAATTCACAATTACGATTGGGCACCTAAAATGCTCACAATTTCTTTAAAGCTAAACTTTTAGCTGAATAGTTATCATCCCTTTTCTCCCTGCATCACTACTTTTAGATGCACTTATGGTCTGAAATGCAACACTTTCTGACTTCAAATTCCTACATGGATGTGACATTTAATGGGTATTTGTTTAATTTAGTTAGAACTCCATTCCTCATTACGATCCAAGCTGAATATAGATGCCTCCTGCTAAAGAGATTTGTGGGCAATAACATTATCTTAATTTGTATGTCAATTTTATGTTGCCTTCTACTTCCTATTGTCGTAGCTTCCATTTATTTTGTTTTCAGATATTCGTGGTTGCTAGAATCCGTAATGCGTTGGCCTTGAGCATTTACTCCATTAATGTTCTTCAAGAAGCACAGCTTTCTTTATATAAATGATCTAATTGTCACCACCAGTGATTGTGAGGGTGCTGGTGAAATGTTTCAAGCTACAACCTTTGATTGGTGATGCAGAAGGTAGTATGAACTTTATTAAGAACCCTCCTCCATCAGAAGCTGATATAGAAGCTGCCAAGGCACTTGTTAAGGAGAAAGGAGAGGCTGTTGCCCAACTAAAATCTGCTAAAGCTGGTAAGGCAGAAATTACTGCATCTGTGGCTGAACTTAACAAGGCTAAGGAGAATCTCTCGAGGCTGGAAGAGCGATCTAAGCTTAAGCCTGGTATCCCTAAAAAAGATGGGAAGATTCATTATTCCCAGGATATTTTTGCCCGTCAAGCCTTTTTGACTGTTTCTGGCCAGCTGCAAGTTGAGACTTATGCATGTGCTGTTTGCAGTGTCTATACCTTTGGACCAACTTTCTGAGCTGAACGCTCTCACACCACAAGGCATTTGGCAGAATTCTGGATGATGGAGCCTGAAATAGCATTTGCGGATCTTAAGGTATTTTACATTTAAACTTAATTATCCTCACCTTGCAACTTAGGTGCTTGAGAAGACTAATTTGGAACGTTAAAGTTAGCTTGTACATGTGTGCGTATCTGTGTGTGAATGTGAATATGTATCTCAGCATATATGTTTCTTTCCTCATTTGAATCGATTATCATACAAATAAGCTATAGCAGAATGGACTGCTTTATAATGAACTATGAAGACAATCATCTTTTGCTATAGAATTTCTATCAATAACGCTTTTTCCCTCTCTTTTCTGGTGATCAAGGTATCAAATTTTGTGTGAGATGCTAAACATGGATAACTGCAATGGTTGCATATCACATGACTCCTATCTTCTTGTAATCACTGTTAGATATGTGCACTGAAAGGACTCAGTTCCAAAGGTAAAACTCCATAAGGATAGCTCATGATTTATTTCAAAATCTCTAGCCGGTGTTAGTTGAGGATTTGGGCTCTGTTGTATAAACCTTAGGCTCACTTTTGCACAACAATCCATGTCAAATTCCTGACCGAGAAATTTGTATTCAGATTGATGCTTGATCTGTGATATTCTGTAGAATCTATTGAGGTCTTTGTATTATTTTCCAAATTTTCGTCACACAGAGACTTCAAATTCAATCTTACAAATTGCCAGCCGACCGCATATTCAAGTAGCTACACCTATACTACTTAAAGCAATGGTGACGGGACCGGCAATCTGTGGAAAATTTTCGCTTACGCCAACCATGGTTTCCTGCACCGCTAACGATCTTACCAAGACATAACGCTAAACTTTGCGCCAGACAAGGAACTAACCAATCAACCATCATCGCCCTTATCTGTTCCCGGATTAGCCGCTGAGGTCACACTAATGAAAGGCATTCCTATTAGTGCAAAACAGTGATAGGGTGTTCTGAGACTTCGAACACTGATTAGAGTCCCACCACAGTTATCTCAGTTGTTGTAGTTAAGTCTGCGCCACCTCAGAGATTCAGTTAGTCGGAGATTTGTTTATAGTTCACCACCAACCCGGCTAGTAGCCCAATTTCTGAGCTTTAACCACCTCGAACGCATCTGCCTCACGATCCTGTGTCTCGGTTCTCACCTGAGCATGAAAGAACCTCGCTGGAACAGTGATAGCTCAGGAGCGGGACCACCTCTCGCCGGGTGGGCCAGTGGGTAAACTTTACAAAAAAGGCGCTTATATCACCAGTTCGCCACCTTCTACCCACTCCGACGGAGGGTTGGTGTTCACTGTTGCTATTTCTAGCCAGGCACTGGCGACTTCGACCACGAAGCAGCACCATTCGAAGTAGTGCTTCTCCCACTACCAACTGAGTAGTCACTGGCAAAATGAACCACCGACCAAGATTCGCCTCACATTCCGCCTCGTTCCCCACGATACGAAAGCAAAACCCCTCGCAGCCAGTGGGATAGCCCATGGAGTGTGACCACCCCTAGTCGGAGTGGGCCAGGGTGGCCTCACAAAAAAAGGCGCCTTTATATCACAGTTCTTCACTGCCTGACCCGACTGCGGTCGGGTAATCATCACACAGCTAGTTCTCGCCATGGAAAGCAGCTGGTTGACCCCGACCATAGTAACATTCCAGGTTCCCACTACCAACCGTTTACTAAATTGGGCCTGGCAGCAACTACCTCGAATCGCATCTGCCTCATATCCTGCGCTCGGCTTCATCAAGCGCGAAAGAAACCCCGCGAGCTAGGGGGATAGCCTCAGGGAGCCGGACCACCCCGTCTGAGCCAGGGGTGGGGCCCTTACACAAAGGCGCTTTTGCGGTCTTCGTTTTACTCCGACGGTGGTCTCATCACAGCATGAAGATGCTGGCCAGGAGAGAGCCAATTAGCACAAACAGTCTGGGAAGATTACTCACCAACTCCAGCTGCAGAGGCTCACTGCAGTGAGAGTACTCCCATTTCAATATGTCCTTTGGCTTCGGTTCGAAATTCACTGAAAGGAAAGAAGAAAGGATAGCCGCCTGATAAATTTCTGCGTGGAGCGGGACCACTCCTCGGTCTGAGTGGGCTGGGGGTGGGCCCTACAAAAAAAAAAAGGCGCCTTATATCACAGTCCTCACCTCGCCCACTCCGACTGAGGGAGTCAGGTCCACCCACAAAGCATCTCTAAATATTATGTTTCTTTCTCGGGCCTCCGTGGGCCTCGAACTGGGACCATGAGCTTAGGTACTCCATTCGAGGTAGTTCCCACTACCAACCGGGCTATTAGCCTGGGCCAGGCGAATTCACCTCGAATTCAAGATTCGCCTCGCTGGCCCTGTGTTCGAGCCCAATTATACGAAAAGCAAAACCCCGTGAGCCAGGGGGATAGCCTCGCGAATTTTTTGTAGGTCTCACTCCCAGCCCACCCTCGACGAGGGTGGTCTCGCCACGCTTTATCTTTAGCTCACAGGTTTTTCGTCGCGTCAACTCGGATCACGAAGCAGACGTTCTTCCGGTGCGCAAAGCCCCACTACCAACGAGTTAGTAGCCTGGGGCTGGGCCGCAACTACCTCGAACGGTATCTAAGCTCATGATCCCGCGTCGGCTCACGAGCGGAAGAAACCCCGCGAGCTGGGGATACAGGCCGAGCGGATTGAGCCTTCGTGCCGGAGTGGGGGCCGTGGGTGGGGCCCATAAAAAAGGCGCCTTTATCAGAAGGGCCCCACCCCGCCCACTCCGACGAGGGGTGGTCCACTCACAGCTATCCCCTACCATTGCGTTTCTTTCGCCGCGCCGAACCTGACCACGAGCTAGATATCTATTCGGCGTAGCTTCCTTACTACCAATCGGGCCTAAGAAATTTCAGCCTGGTAGTGGAACCACTGACCGGCATCTGCTCACTGGGCCCTGTGTTCGAAACCACTGGAGCGAAGTTAAAACCCCTCGCGAGATAAAAAAGATAAATTACAGATTTGACACCAACTCCTCCGTCGGAGGGCCGTGGGCGAGGACTCCGTGGATATGGCGCTGCCAGAGGTCTCAGCCGCTCACCGGGACAGGGGTGGAACCCACCTCACAAAGCTATCCCCCCTACCACGCGCTTTCCGCGCCGAACCCCGACCACGAGCTGGGACATTCATCTGGCGTAGCTTCCCACTACCAACCCGCTTACAAATTTCGGGGCCGAGAATGAATCTGACTGAATTCCAGATCTCAAAGTTCCTCGCTTTGGCCCCAAAGCTCGAGCCCACCTGAGTAGCGAAAGAAACCCCGTGAGCTGTGGGGATAGCCTCGTGGAGGGACCACCCTAGCCTGAGGGCCAGGGGTGGGGCCCTTACAATAGGCAATGGAAAATGTTATGATTCTCACCTACATTCTCAACCATTCCTTTACATTATCATGTCTATCTTGTCATTCTTTACGGTCCATACCTCTCATACTTTGCTAAAGGAGACGATCCCCAGATGGCATAGGTAATATATTAGAAAATCCAATGCCCTTTCATACCCAAATTTTTTTGTCTTTGATAACAATATCGTCCGTGCCAGACAAGGAACTATCCATTACTAAACCAATCAACCCACCATCACTCCCACTTGTCTCTCGGATTAGCCGGTTGTACACGCCTAATGAAAGACATTCCTATTAGGAAAAACAGAAGAGCTTAGGCAATGGTGTTATCAATCTCACCCATATTTCTCAGAACCATTCCTTAATCATATGTTCATCTTGCCATTTTTTACACCATGCCTCTTTCCTTTGCTAAAGGAGACCAATCCTCTAGATGGCATAGGTAATATATTAGAAATATGCCCACACTCCGCTATGACTGATGGAAAATTTTTGCCTATATTATTATACAAAGTGTTAGGTTTAAAACTTAGATTTTACTTGATAGTAAAAAGGGGTTTTGCAAATCGAAAGAATCCTGTAGCAAACGGGATTGATTCCACCTTGTCAAGCAACACGTCCTCTCTCTCACGCATCTCGAACTCGTGAGGATATCGCCTCAACAACCAAAGTTGGAAGATTATGGAGGCTAAAGGATCTCTCATCCTTGTCACTGACAAGAATAGACGATCCATCTGGCATCAACCTCGTCTCGATGGCTCGGCAGTTTAATTATCAAGCTTTTGGAAGCCTATAAAGAAATGTAAAGAAGCATATGAGATGGTTCGCGCTAAGGCCAGTACGCCTACAAAGGACGCTAAAGCGCTCCACGACAAAACCGGAGGAATGTTGCCCAGTGTCAGAATATGAACTCGCTAATACGTAAGAGAAACTAAAAATCATCGATTCCTTCATCGCAAGAATTTATTCCCGAGGGATTGATTCACTAATTGTTATAATCTCTGCTTTCTAACATACTTGTGTAATTAAAAATAATATCTTTCAATATACAATGCCTCCATTCTTTTAGCTTGTAGAGTTTCTTTGGGTTTGTTTGTTTATGATTTTTAAAAAGTGTTTTTTTTTTCTGAAAAACAAGAGGAATAACTAAGACACAAAAAACACTTTGATTTATTGTGAAAAATATAGAAACGTTATTATTTGTTTTATTAATATCCATAAAACCAAAACACTTCGCCCTTTTGGCTTTTTCTATGACTCACTAATAACCACAACCAAATCAACTTTATATCATTTTCTTCTTTACTGGGAGAATCCATTTCATACGTCTTTGACAGATCATCACATCTATTAGTATAGATCGCATAGCTAAAATATATTAAGAAATTCCAATGCCCTTTCCAAATAAAAACGAATAAAATCCAATCAAATAAAATCAAAATCAAAATAAATGAAATAAAAAATTAAAATAGCAAGACCTCAAATTTAGGTCCACACTTACCTAGCAAATATATGTTACCTAATTAGCTTACCATATTAATTTTCTCTCTTTTTTAAACAATTAATTTATCTCTCCTTAATTACCTACTTTTACTTAAATATTTTAATTTGTATTTTCATATAATATATAATATTTTAAGAAAAAAGAACCAAATATTTTTGATATTTATTGGGTCAAACTTTCAAAAATTTAATAATGTTATAAAAAAAATTTATAAAACAAACATATTAAATACTAAAAGCAAATTGTTTTCAACAAAAAGTCAAAAAATCTTATCACTTAAACATTCTTCAAATATAAACATTTTCGAAAACACCCTAAAATAGTTCTACATCTCATCCCCATTTATACTTAAATAACAATATCTTAGCGAAAAGTTTTACGCGAACAAATTTCATAAGTTATTGAAATAAGGAAAATCAAAATTTGGAAATTTGACTTTTTATTAATTTCTTTACTTGATTTTTTGATAAGTGAAGAAGCTATTCTTTACTTTCTTGTAAAATTAATTCCTTCTTTAAGAAGATAAATTATTTATAGTCTTAAAAATAACCTCTAAGTGTTTTCTTTTTTTCTTTTTTGGAGAAACTGAAGTGTTTTCTAAAACAATAGAGAATTGATTCTTCACACAAATACTCCATTAGAAATATTTCAAACACTGGTAGAGTGTGTTTGACGACCTTTTTATGTAAATGGATATTTAAAAGATATCACCAAACATTCTTCAAATAAAGACATTTATGAAGACGCCCTCTAAAAACTCAGATGAGGTGATAATTCTGACAAACGGATTGCTGGGCTACTAACATTGAGTCTGACCAATATTTAAATTTGGCCCTCTTTTTTTTTTTTTTTTTTTTTTTTTTGGAAAAAAAAATATATGGAGTCCAAATTTCTCTAAATCTTGCTAGTCCACACTGCGCCAGCCACCAGACGATTTTTGCAAAATTAATAACCAAGACCTAACTTTGACCCTAATTCGGCCGATCGGGGTTTAAATTGTCACCTCTATCTACACCTCATCCCCATTTCTACTTAAATAAGAAGTTTCTGTGAATCACCAACAAAAATTGAAATAGTAGCGATTCGATTAAGACCTTTAAATACCCAATTTTGGAAATTTGTCAATTCCTTAATTTTTGATCAGATTTTGTTAAAAATGTATTTGTTTTCTTACAAAAATAACCTATTCTTTTAAAAAAAAACACTATAAATACATTAAATACATGAAGCAGAGAAGATCATTTTTGTCCAAAATAGTTACTTTCAAAAAAAAACATTAAAAATGTTAAAATTCACACATTTAGGGGTTAATTGATGTTTTAATCAAATATTTTTGAAATATAGCATAAGGTTTCAATACACAATCATGGCCTTTACAAGTGAAGATCAAGGCAAAATAACTAAACAAATCCCAAAAAAAAAAAAAAAAAAGTGTTATTAAAGTTTAACCATGTGACGAAGATTTCTATGAGCTTAAATTGGGCTAATTGTATGTCTTTTTGACAAGTCAAAATATTGCCTTGGATTTTAGAACTCATACATAATTAATCTTCTCCCATGGATTTTGGCCAGACAAAATATGACCAAAATATTATCTTAATTCATTGTTCTTATGCTTGTTTTTCAAATTTCCTCAATTAATATAAGCGCAATGTATAAATAATTAATGTTTTTCTACCTCATATCACGCCTCCTTTTTAAAAAATGAATTATTAATGAATCTATTTTCAACGCGAAACGACTTAATACTGGATGCAGAGGTTCATATGGGATTAATAGAGGATTAGTTAAGGTGCCAAGCTTCAACCCGAACATCACTGATCAATAATTCTTTTAATTCTATTTACTAACAATATTAATTTATTCTCTCAATTTTAAGGGCCCTTTTTTTTTTTTATATATAATCACCATATAAATTTTCAAATCCATATGAATTTATATCCTAGCTTAGAGGATTAACAGACCTACTTATCTATCTTCTAAAATCCCATAAAATCCTTTTAAATTTGTTTCTAGGACATTTGGCATGCATTTGGTCATATCATATCTTCAATTGTAGAATTTAATTAAATGTGGAAATGTATGTAGGAAATTTTAAATAATTTGAGTTCTATTTTTATTAGAATATGGAAAGGGTATTTAAGGAAAATAAAGGAAAAGTAAAAGTCAAGTTAGATGTAGACAATTAAAAGGAGTTTTAGAAAAACAATGATTGCTTTCCCAATCTAATAATAATTTTTTAATTAATCAATAATATAATATAATATTAAATATTAATAGTATCTTACCGCTCTATAGCACAGGTCAACTTGCACTACACTTCTCCGAATTCTTCCGTTTGCTGTCTTTTTCTCTCTCCAAACACTCGTGAAAGAGTGAAAGACCGAAGTCAAAATCCGCACTCTTTGCTCGGTTCGGAGAGCTCTACATGCAACTTCTCTGATGGCTTCCACAATTAAGAGAGTCGAAAAGATCCACCAAATCGTTTGTCTAAAGCAAGAACTGCAGTGATGGAAGACCATGAGTTTGCATCTGAGACTGCGCTCCATATGCTCCTTCTCCGATTCCGACTACGCCTCCGATTCGAATCACCTTATCCCCTCTGGATCTGGATGCTTCTCGGTGCTGCAAAGATGCTTCAAAAGCATTTACAGGTGCAGATTTCTTGCCATCATCTTTCATTGAAACCATGCGTTGGATTAACATATCATTATCATTCCCCTGTTCTGTCTCATTTTATGATCGATCAAGCATTGAACAATCCACATCGAAAATTTATTTGCTATAGCTAAACACAATGTTGCAAAGGAATTGCAATTATCATTATTCACAAGTATAATTTCACAGATTTTGTAGTTTTATGCCAGTGTAAAGCTTTTTCATGTTAAACAAATGAGTTATAAACATGGTTATGCTACTCACTATAAAAACAAAGCATATGAGAATTACAAATATTGTACTACATTTCGTGAGATAATCTGTTGTTATTTTTGTTTGTTTTATCCAAAAGGAATTGACTACTAAATGTTACTTATGAATACAAATTTTAAGAAACTAGTGCTTAACTTAGGATTACAAACTAAAAGAAATCAGTAATAATTTTGAAAGAGGGAAAAGAGTCTGGTACTTTGAACCATCCAAGCAACTTGCTAAAGAATAATATTGGAACAAAATATCGAACAGTAGGGATGCATAATAATAAATAAATAAAATGTAAGTCCAATCCAAACTCATGACAAACCTAATCCGGGATCCAAGAGTCGTGAATTGGATATTGCAAACCTGGGGTTTCAAGAAAGGATTGACGTGTATGGTAAGTAAGAATTTGTTTCTCAATGCAATGAATATAGTTGCTTTAGAACTTGTTATCGGGTTATTCCTTCTATCGTTATTATTATCTTATTTAAAGGCAAAGTCTAAATGAGATCCACATAATTGTAAATATTCTGGCTAACTTCGCTTTTGGTGGTGGTAAAAATATCCATCTAGATGAATGGATTGTCATGGGAAAGAAAATTCTGGCACAAAGAAGTTTGTTTCAAAAATTTTATGTCGAACACGAACATGCAGAAAGATAAAGAAATTAACCAATTTTTATTTCCATGCACACCCAACAGATTCCTTAGCTTCTCCTGCCCTAAGAAATAGCTTCCCTCAAGCTCTTGAAACCATTTGATACAAAGCCTAAGCTTTCTAATATAGTCCATCATTTAATCACATTTCTTCTACAAAACCAAGAACCAAAAAAAGGCAAAAGTGTCAAGGAAACAATCCACAAAAATTACTTGGCGTAATCTTTTTACTCAACTTTCCGTTTGATTTTACAACAAACTTAGGAATAGCTACAGAAAATCACATATGAATCACATATTTTCATGCTTTTTCTCTGGTCCCATGGCTAATGATAATTCCAAATCTGATACCATATTAAAAGTAAACTCAATTCTAAAGCTCAAGCTGTAAGACTGAGCTTAATATGAATATAATATTCTTTTAAACATAACAGCTTCTCACAAAATTTAAAAAAAAAAAATTATCTTGAAGAATGTTGAAGAGTTTCTTGTCACATGTTGCAACTCCGTGAGCATTAATACTAGAGGTGAGACTGAGACGTGCCTTCCCCTCATTGGTCAAGCCTCAACAAGAGGTTTCTGATGGAGTGGAGTTGGTTGACTGCATCTCCCATCTCCATTCTGTCTCTTGGAGATTGACTGGAACACATGACACCGATTCTCAGAACTGAGATGATGTTTCCAATATGTGGTCTCTTCCATCTGCTTCCAGCTGCTGATCAAATGCGGATCCATGACCTCCATTACTCGCTCTGGGAAAGACATTTCTACATAGTCATGAAGGGTGAAACCAGCTCTGAACGCCTCAGCTGGTTGGCCTTTCTTCCCATGAACATTTAAAGTAAAGAATTCCATAACTGTGTACATCTCCTTCAGCCGACGCCTCTACTGCTTCACTACATATTCTGCCAAATCAATTGAAAAATATTTCCAAAGTTGACTAACAAATTAATAATCTGATCTATGAAAATCATTATAGAATTAACAGACGCAACTATAAGGGGCTGAGCTAGTAAGTGCTCAGGGAAATTGTCCCTCTCTAAAGTTCTGAAAAACATGAGACCAAGAGTTCTTCATCATAAAGGGAAGCCATTCTACCAGCATTCCGTCATGCGCCCCTAATTGCTATGCTCTCCTGAATTTATTTTCTCCATTCATGCAAGCAATAAGAACTGAAGCAATTACAGGGGTGGAGCCAGTAAGTGCTCTCACCAGACATATGCCCTTTCTAAAGTTCTGAAAAACACTGACCAAGAAACATATGAAGAACACCACTAGCATGCCACCACTGCCAAATTTCTGTGTTCGCCATAGTCCTCCAGAACTTATTTTCTAATCCAACCCCGCAAGCAAAGAGAACTGAAACAAGAAAGAAAAGATTCTAATCAAATTATTCATACCTGGAGCAATGTACCTCGCTGATCCTTTTACCACAACCGAACTGCTTGATTTGGGTGGGAGTAGTAGTAGCGCCAGAAGTTCAGCGGAGATAATCTTTGCAGACCAAAATCAACACCGACAGGCAGTCAGTGTCGCGAGAGTGGACATTGCTGGGTCGGCATCACCGGAACAATAATGCCATCCGAGTGGTTAGAAGATACTCTAATGTTGAAGCAATGTCATTGTAGCAGACTGTCTTCTGTAAGGTTGGTGTCTTTTTGGTTCATGATCATGATCTTCATAGTACTTTGATGGAGCCAACCCTCCAAGCTTCCTTATATCAATTCAAACACAAGAGCTCAAAACGGCTTCCTTTGAAGTCCGCTTGCAAGCACTCAATGTTTTGATAAGATTCCTGTGACGAGTTCTTCCTCAAGCTTTGCACTCCGACACATGAAACTCTTGGAAGCTCCTTGCTGAAGATTTAGCACCTTCACTGCTATGGCTATTCTGTCTTGTTCGGTGAGTGTCACAACATAGACACAGCCATGTACTTCTCAGTACCAATTATGTTGGACCCTGCCTGTGAAGATCCAAGTATGAGACCCTCCAAAACTTATTGTTGTAAAGCTCTAGAGAGGAAACATTAATATTCTTCCTTGATTTGCTTTTCCAATGACCGATTATGAAGAAGCTCGCCAGCAAAATAAAGCATGAAGCAGCAATACTAATCACTGGAATGACTATTTTGACCGCAAGATCCTTGTTTGTGGAGTAGGTGGGGCATATGGAAAGATTAAGCTCGGGGATGCCTCCACATAATCCATAGTTCCCTTCAACTGAAACTATGGTCGCATTTCCAAAGGCACCCACTGTGAGCACTTCTCTGTTGACGAATGATAGGTTCAACAGGTTGAAGAGGGGTTGCAGAAGCTCCGCAAGATACCCGAATCTGCCTTGAAAATTTGTTATGAGAAAGATATATATATTCTAGGACCTCTTAAACCCTTGCAAGAACTCAGGAATTTCTCAAAGAAGTTGCCATCTAGTCGAAGATCTTCATCACAATGCATTTACCTAAAGAGTCAAGGCTGCTGATAATCCAGTTGTGAGAAACATCCACAGATCTGCGACGTTTATCAAATTCTCAACCTGAGTGGCAGTAAACCAGTCAAGGCATTGCCACTTAAGTTGAACACTAATACTCCAGTGGAAATATCCACAAGTTCTTTAGGATTGAAACTAGTGGAGGTTGTTATTTGAAAGAATCACATCTATTAGGGTAGGGGAGGCTAGAATTGAAGGAATTTCCCCATACAAGTTGTTGTCATATAAATAGAGGTAATTCAACAGGGTTAGGTTACCAAGTGACAATGGTATGGTGCCAGAGAGTTTGTTTCTTCCCAAAACCAGGGCTTGCATTTCATGAAGATTTGCCATACTAGTGGGAATAGTACCTATAAGCTGGTTCACTTTATAGTTCAAGAATTTGAGATTGATCTAAGTTTTCAATTCCAGAAGGAATTGTTCCATGAATCTCATTTATTCAAGGGAAATCCAAATGATCTATTAAGATTACTATGATGAGTTGACTTGTGAAGCTTTGAGGGAATTCGTCCTCAAAGACCGATATTTTAAGTTTAGTGCAGTTTACTAAAGAGGTAATGAAATCTAAGTCATGATCACCTTCAGAACCCAATCTATTGCCGCTCATGTTTATGATTTAGATTTTACAGCCTTCCCGCATCTTGTGGAACTGAATCCAGTGAAAGTGTTATCAGCAAAAGGATATACATGAGGCCTGGAAGCATTGGATAATGAACTTAACAGGACCTGTGAATTTGTTTTCTGAAAACAAAGAGACCATGAGACAGAAGGAAGACTTCAATGTCTGGCTGAATGCTCCCTCGTTGGTTTCTAAGTATGTCAAAATAGTATAAAGATGAAAGATTATAGAGGGAAGAAGGTATTGTGTGGCTAGTTTGTTGTAACTTAATTGAATAAACTCTACAGTTGCGATTCGACCAAGTTCCTCAAGAATTCTACTTTCCAAATGGTTACCCCTACAGAAAGTATGATGAGGGATGACAGATTCCCTATTGAAGCTGGGATTTTCCCTGTAAGGTTGTTAATAGACAGGCCCAACATTTGCAGAGTTGAGAGGCAGCCGAGTTCTTTAGGGATTTTTCCTATGAGCTTGTTGTCGATCAGATTGAGGACCTTAAGATTCAAACAATGTGACAAATTGGTGGGAACTTCTCCCCTAAAGGAATTGTTGCTAAGAACAAGGACACATAAATGAAACAAACCACCAATCTGAGGTGGTATTTCGCCATGGAAGCTGTTATTTTGGAGGATTACTGTTCTAAGAAATGTGAGGTTTCCAAGAGGGACGAGTCCATATGACCTCAAATTTATGGCTACGACTCGATGGACGTGCTGGCAGCTGCAGGAAACACCTATCCAGTGGCAAAAGTGGATCGATTCGTTCCAAGAACTCAGCATCCCTAGTGAGTCATGAGTGATTCCATCTTTAAAAGCAATCAAAGCAAGTTCATCGGTTTCGTTTTGCAATTGGTGTCAAGATCGTGGTATGACACCAAAGGTAGATACACAAGATGAGGATGAAGTGGATGAAAAAGGACCATAATGCCTTCATATTCACTACAAGAAAACATGCATTTCCCTATGAAAATTTACGGACAAAATTAAGATCAGCTAGCTGTTCTCAAGATCATACTTGTGACAACAAGTTGTTTTTAGATGAAATCCAGATCAACTAAACACCTCCTCTTTATATGAAAAATCCTCCAGCATTCATCATTCAAGATCTTCATCTAGCTAGTCTTGCTAGTAATTGGTAAAGGACGCAAAATAATTAAATTATGGCTTTCATGTAGACTGGGTTCCTTTACTTTATGGGTCCATATATATAAACCAATTAAGTGTTACTTGTTCTCTTTTCTACTTTTGACTTATAAGCTTGTAGATTGGGTTTGCTAGCTCTTGGAAACTATCCTATCATGCATTATCACAAGGGAGCTGT
This sequence comes from Tetrastigma voinierianum, assembly GCA_016808115.1. Lineage (NCBI taxonomy): Eukaryota > Viridiplantae > Streptophyta > Magnoliopsida > Vitales > Vitaceae > Tetrastigma > Tetrastigma voinierianum. Next base: position 144,192 of record JAEQBH010002345.1, on the reverse strand, counting down.
TGAAATCAATGACATAGTAATGAACAGAGGAAAAGTTATATCCTTCTCAATGAGGACTTCACACCAAAAGTTTCAAATTTTGTCCTTGCAAAGTTGTAATCAATGTACAGCATGGTGTCTCAAGGACAAGGAACATTGGGATACATTGTCTAAAATTATTCTACAAAAACATTGAGGTGTCTCATACAAGGCTAATAAGTTTATAGTTTTGGAATGTTGCTAATGGAGATGGTGGAAGAAGAAAGAATGAATGCAACACAGAGCGTCAAGTAAAATATATTCATCATGGGTTTATGATAGATGTCACCAAGGGGATACGATAGACTGGGAGGCTGCCACTAAAGATGAAAAGAATGCAGCCACAAAATGGTGATGGTCAAGACAATGGTGAAGGCAAATGAAGCTCTACAGATCGCCCAATGAGTGCTCGAGATGTTCAGTTATGCGGTTCAGTTAGAAAATGACCTCCAGTTTCTAAATTATATTATGAGTAAACAAACACTGCTGAGGAACTCATAAGAGCAACTAACAGGAAGCAAAAGAACTACTCCCAAGCAATTTCTCAAATATACACATTAGAGAATGGCAAATGGGATAGGACCATTAAACTCTTTACTAAATGTAGATTTGTGAGAAAATTGAGATTAACCCGAATGTGTGAGGCTCTGGGACCATTTCTCAATATACTAGCACTGCACCTTGTCAAGTTCTAGGGTGCTTGAAAAATGATCAACAATAAGGTGTGAGTTAAAAGCCTAGAAGGTTTGATAACACAACACAATTGATAGAATGCAGGTTAAGAGCATGCTATATGTTTACTTAGATTTTAAACAAGCCGTAAGCAAGAAAATAACAAGGCAACAACATAGGCCAATGCATTATTTTCCTTAATTCATCCCCTTAAAATCCATATTTTTTAGAATTCATTCTAACAAAAAATGCAATATTGATTAGTAAATGCACATAAGGGGTAAAAGACAAGCAATTTCGATGATTTGAGAGTTGTTAACATTCCTAAACCGCAACTCTAATCTCTAACAAATTCTTAAGAGAAGATAGTTCAAAGAAATTGGTATGCCATGACTAAGATAAAATATGTGCCTACCTTTGATCATGGACTTGTTAGAGATACCAGAGGCAAATTTCGAGGAGGATCTACAAATTTCACCACAAACTAATTGACCAAAGACTAGATGAACTCTCCAACATATTGAAGCTTCTACTTGAGGTTCAAGATGCTTATCTAATGTTTCTTCCTCCAAAAGTTCCGTGTCATCATCATGCCCTATATTCATTGATATAATCCACATGGAATACAATTTCAAAATAAAAATGAAACAGAATGCAGTGCGGAAAGCTTGTTTAATCGAATTGTCTGCATTTCAACCCATGCTGGCTTTACGAATACAGAATGATCATTCTAAATTTCTTTTACCTCTCTCTTTTGTTTCACCGTTTTCTTTCTTTTTTAGTGATATGTTCCACTTAACATGTTTTTTGGTGAATTTTCCTAAGGAAACCTCATTCAACAAGGTTTCACGCCCCGCAAGAACTGCATCTTTTTTCTTTGTCCAGAACTTGAGTTGTTTTATTCACAGATGATTCTTCATGAGGGGTATAATCTTCTCTCATGGGGCTATCATCTGGACAAGACTCGGATTCTGATGACAACATCTAGACTGAATGATTTCGTGCCTGTTCAACAAAGGAAATTCTTGAAATTAAAATCTATAGAAAGGTGATAATGACCAATAAGTTGCTTCTCACTAGTTAAAGCCCCCGAAAGGGTGAACGATAGTTACCGTAGTTGATACAAAGAAACACTAGATCTTTCAATCTTATGATTGCTTATAGTAAACTAGAAGGCCAACCAAGATAATGTGGTAACAAGACAACTTGAGTGCACCAAGACAAAGGAGAAGGATCATCAAGGGAGTTTAATACAAAATTGATGCCACTTACTATGTTTCCCTGAAAGTGTGTATTCATACTCCATTTGGATAATCACACAAGTGTGCTATTAACTTAAAATGTCAAGATAACAAAAGAACGATCGATATAATTGAAGTTAACATTAATTATATCAAAATTAGTTTCATCAAGTGATTTTAATTTAGGATGTTATTCAGGAGGACAGAAAGCACACAACTGGATCAGCGGTCCATGACATCTTGATCTATACAAGTAGTTGATTTTGTATAAATCTCTGGTGTAATAACATTTACAAACAACTACCCGCTTCATCGAAAATTAAGATGAGTCCACCATGGTAAATACCTAAAATCCACCCCTCATTGCTTTATGGCATTTCCCCTCCAGAATCATCCTTATGCAAATCTGTTGAGTCTTTCTACCATACAAGAGCATTTTTACAAAATAAATAAATAAATAAAATAAAAATAAAAACAAACATAAGAAAAAAATTCTAAGAAGAAAGATATCTATAGTCGGCTACTCACGACGATTGGACTTTGTGTAATTAAAGTATTATTCAGTATGCTTCATTTAGAAGTGATAACATAAGCTATTTTCAACTTAACCAATTCATAGCTCCAAAAATAAATAAATAAATAAATAAATAAAACAAACCTAGGTTATAATTGATTAAAATAGATGCCTAAATGATCGTGATATCATAATTGTTTTTCCTCCCAAGCGTATACCAATAGGCATGGGTATCTCGATTTATTTCATTTGTTTAATTAGAACTAATAAACAAATTGGATGTTATTTTCCCAAACATGATTATTAAATGTTTTCAATATGGTTATTTAGTTCACGTTCTTGTTCTTTTAACATTTGCAAAGCCAAAAAGGAAAAAGAAAGATTCTCGTTAGGCACTAAGGAAAGACCTCCCATATTTAGATTGCTTGGGACTATGACTAAGAGATAATAATCGAGCATCTACATCACAAATTTAAGATTGAAATCAATTACAGTGGTTGATATATGTGAGGGAACCAAAGACATGGCTTTGGAGGAGGAGATGACTCATGAAACATTAGATAAGTAACTGCAAAATAAACTCTACATTAGGCTCCCCATCGGATGTACTCCTTCACTGGTTTCTCATGACCTTTCATTCCCCGTATCACTTTCAAGGAACTTTTAGAGTGCAACATAATTAGGTGTAGTATGACATTATCTGAATCAATGTCTTTCAACCGAATTCTCTAGCAAAAAAACATAAAATTTTTGTATTGACCCCTAGATATACCTTTTTTTTTTCTTGTGATTGTTTATTTTCTGTTTTTTTGTAGATTTGAGATTTTTTGCTTAGCCTTACTGGGGGGACTTTATACTTTTTGGAGTCTCCATTGAATGGAGAATCTGGCATCTTTACCTCCCTTAAAGGAAGCTACCTTCCAGGAGGAGAGTCAGAATCTGAAGATAATGTCAAAGCTGGATGAGTTGGTGCCTGCTCAACAAAATTAAATTCCTCTCAATGAGATAAGAGACAAAAATGATAGTAAACAACCAGTAAAGCCAATAAAGCAAGTAAAATCCAATTGGAAACAAAATGAAAAACAAATACAAAACTATTTTTAATACTTTTTTCATTTTAGCCGATGTCCTTCCAGCGGCTAATCCCTTAAGACCATCCATGATGACAAATTATTCAATGCAAGAAATTAATAATAACAATTTTTGGGTAAACTATGGTGTGACAAGAAGCTAACCAAGTAAACTCTAAGAATGTTACAACTAACAAACTCAATGGTACCTAACAAAGAAGCCCATGATGAATCCAAAACCATTTTCCTTTTTATTGCACTCATAAGAGGCATTGGAGCTGCAATCAATATGACTCCTAAATCATTCCTAAGACCTAATCCCACTCTCTTCTCCATAAACCCATGTCTAAAACAAAGTCCACAAACAATAAAATATGATAACCCAATTAGAGGGTTCTCCTACGTCAGCTAGAGGTCTCTTAAATTTCCAAGCAGTCATTAGAAACCCCGAAATAGTGACAAACTCCAAAAATTCAATAGACTGAAATTGCAATATAAAAGATCAACACAATCATTTTCTTTAAACTTCTATAGCCAAATCCTGCAGTAGACTTCTTAGTCAGAGAGTGTCTTGACCTTGCAATACCTGGAAGAAATGCAATAATCAGAGATTCCTCCCTGGAGCTTCCCATCTTGACCTTTATGATGAAATATATCGCATCCACCAATAAGTCCGGTTTCCGAAAATGACAGGTCTCTGATCAGAACACAGAGGCCCAGTATTGCTATTTAACAGTAAATCTGAAAATCCAGAAATGGTCAAAAGATTCAGCACACAGAATCTCTATCAAGAACAAGCACCGCAAAATTTGGAGGAGCAGAACTCCCCAAGCAAACCCTGGATGGTAAATTATAAATCTGTAGCAGTAGTAATAGAAGCCTACAATCCAGGCTTCATCAGGTGGTAGGGTTCAGGTGCAGGAGCTGCAACCAACCAACAGACCATTCCCTGAGCTACGGAACAAGAATTCCTTATCAATAGAGAGGATTTCACCACTCCTTGAATCGCGCAGTGAAATATTTGAATCTGAGTGGAAGTGCCAGAAAAACAGCTATTCATACACTGAGGTGAAGATGTCCCATCTGAGGAAACTCACCATCACACAGGAGATCGTTAGTCCCATCGATATTGGCAATTTCAGAGTAACGTTAGGAATGGAGAAGTCCTAACAGCAACAACAAAAAAAGGCGAAACATGAAGCTGAAATTATGAAAAGGCATAAAAGAACTGTAACATTCCCTCTTCCACTCACTCTAGGGGAAACAACGGAAATCTCAGGTGGCCAACAAACCCGTTGGAAATCTGAGAGATGGGTTACCCACCTGAGTAGAGAGGAGAATCCGGGGTAAGAGAGACAATAGGCTCCCTCTAATTTTGATGGGCTGTCCATCGGCAAAGGCCCATACTTCAGAATTATGGGCTCTGTGGCCCATGATATATATACGTTAAATTGAGTTAATTCTCACATTTTTTTAAATTGAGTTCAATTTTTAAATTGAAAATTGAGTTAATTTTCATCGTCTTTGTCTTCACTAGGACTCATCCCTTCCTTATACGCTATCTTTTGAAAATTGAGTTAATTCTCACTTTTTTTTTATTTACTATGTCAAACAAGTTTTATTTATTTAAACTCGTCAATATAAATATAAAAAGTAATTCAAGAATTTATAAAATTTTAAGTAATTCATTTATATCTTATTTAAAAAAAATTCATTAGACAACCAAATATAAGAAAATTATTTTTCTTATTATTATTATTTTATACTAGGATCAGACTTTAGAGGTAACTCAAAATGGACACTACCAAGTTGGTGGTTACCTATTTTGAGAGTGGATAATCGCTTTCTCCTGATGCTCTCCTAATGATTAAAATTTAAAATCCTTAGTTACTATATGGTCAACATTTCAAAAGGTAAAGTATGTGGGCGGTGTCGGTCGTCCTTACTATACAGCTTTGATTATACTCGCCCCCTCAATCGCTTAAAAGCCGCAGTAGATTGCAGAATGAAGGTCCTTGTTCGGAAGTCCCAGCTACGGATAGTTTAATACTACATGCTCAATGTTTCAAAAATGCAAAGGTATGGTGAGAGAGGGTCTCAGTCGAAATCTCAATGGGAGAATTAAACTACATTCCCCAATCTAAAGTTTTAGTAGTAAAAAAACCCTAAATCATAAAGTTATATACCCAAAGTTAGGATTTTCTGAGACATTTTTCTTAGAGAAACAATGACTTTGAAGGAAATATGCATGAAATGGACAATGAATCCGTTGGAATAAGAAAAGTCGACCTCAACTTTGGTGCCTTAGAAAGAAACAAATTAAAATGTTACAAAATACTAAAGAAAAATCAGTTACAATTTTACATAATTTCTTTGATGAAACATTTTTCTCTACATTTCCAAGCAAGAACCAAACATGTGAGATACTTTGTGTAAACACCTCAAGTTACCTTGATTTCTGGTCGGGTAGACTCGAGCTTTTTTACTAAATTGCTTGCTCCTTCTTGTGATTTTTTCTTGATTGGCGAATAAAGCATCGACTTTGAAGTATGTATGAATACTTCCTAAAAAGTTTAATATTTTCTTTCTCTTAATATTTTCCTATAAAAAGTTAATTGTAGGTTCTCGCGAATCAATAGGTGGGCCTCTTCTCCCTCTCCTAAAATACATTCATATATACGTTGGTTTATCATCGATTATACAATGCCATTTATACAGAACAATTCATATAAGAAAAGCGCATTCGACCTTTGTCTGAAAATGTTATATTATAAATCATGGTATATCGAAGAACGAGAGCTATATATTATAATTATCATATTACCAAATTTATTGATTTATTATACCATCGACCTAAATATCAGTTTTTTATCATTTATAAATTTTAACAATTAATATGTTAAATGTATTATAAGTTTCCGGATCAATAAAAATTTATTTTTGTTTAAACAAAATAGCAAGTAAACTCAAAAGAGTTTACTTAGGTGATTATTACTAGTAGTTGCGAAAAAGTAGTCTTGACAATCCTCCGTAATCCGTATACCGCATCCCAAACAATGTGACTCTGGATTTATGTGAATTGCTGTTTCCTTTAGAAAAAGGATCGCTAACATGTGGATAAGTCCAGACTCGTAGTCATTTTTTGACGAGATTGACTTTTCATAAATTTATTAGATTGGTATTTATTTATTTTTTTAAAGTATTATTTAGATGTAAATTTTAAATTATGTTGAAAATAATAATAATAAATATTATATTTATTGTTGAAAAAGAAATTGTCCTTTCTCTCTGTGGAGTTTCAGAAGACTTCATTGACAAGAGTCTGGACTATTTCATTGTAATTTTGTGAATCGTAATTGAAACTGTATTAGGGCTTAAGGGCAGAAAAAAGAAAACAATTATCCATTCAGGAGGAATGGAAGAGGGGAAGCAAGGCAATGGTGGTCAGTTAAGCGCCTACGGCTGAAGCCACGGTCGTTTACCGCTTAACTCAGCATGTTTCGCTATTGGTGATTTCATGGGCACACTCATTCATTATATGTTATGTATACGTATTATTATGATATTTTTCCACAGTTTATAACTTCATAAATAATAATAAAAATAAATAAATAATTATAAAATTAAATAAGTGTATCCATTTCATAAACTTGAATTCACACTTGATTTTCATTTCATCATTGATGTAGATAGAGAACTATAATATCTTAATTAAACTAAGTTCTAATTAAGGTCAAAATACAATTGCCACATATATACAGCTATAGGACTTGAATATTCTAGATGGATTTAATGCCATTAATGGTCCTGTTTTTAAAATTTTGGCACCTGAAATAAATTTAGAATAACTAATCCATCTCATGATTTTCATTGCGGTTGTTTTTTGGAAGCCTCAAATGTAAGAGGTTTTGACAGGCTGCTAGACTGGGCGAGATCTCCCCAAACAAGTTGTTAGTCACCTAAATTGAGAGAGCTCAAGAGGGTTATGTTACCAAATGAAGATGGTATTCTTCCCCATAGTTCATTTCCACATAAACGTAATATTTTTGTAGTTCATAGAAGCTTCCAATATTTGAAGATGTTTGTGCTTTAGGGTTAGAATATTGAATACAAATGATGTATATACCAAACAATATTCACAAAGGTTGATCACTTGTGTGTGGAAGATTTCAAACCTCACATGTGCAGGAAGCAGTGGATTTGCATTGAGATTCCAAGTGATGTATCCTGGCCACAAAATTTGGACCCAAAATCCTTCAAGTTGTATTAACTTGCTCCCTGAGAATGATTTTTTATATTTGTGATTTAATTAAAAATTTCAAAATGAAATACATTTTAAATTGTTTATATATTGATGAATAAATATAAATAAAATAGCTTTGAAGTAATAAATAAAAATGATATATTAGATTAATTTAACTCGATTTTAATTTTCTTCCATAATTGTTTATATGGAAGTACACAATGCACACTAAAATAGTCAACATAAAAGAGACAAAGTATAAGTCCCAAACTGAGTACCTGATGGTTTTTAACTATAATATTTAAATTTGAGTATAGTTTTCTATTAAATTACGAAAGAAGGCCCAGAATTCCTTGAGTAGAACCTGACAGAGTGGGTTGTTATTTTAAAAGACCCAATTTATGAAGTTTTAATACTATACTGTTGACTTTGAGGATTTTCCAAAAAATTAAGTTGTTGTAAATTGTAATTTAATAGTAGACATATAGTTTAACAGAGGTGCCAAGTGAAGAATATGGTTTTCTTCCTGAGAGTAACAGTTCATTTCCACACAAATAAAGTATCAACAGTTTGTAATTAGAGGAGACTGTATGCCCAGATAATGAGTAGGAGCTAGTACTTTTGTGAGTGTCGGGTCATCCACACTGCATGCAAAGTCCTTGGACGTGGACATCCACACACTACAATTAGTTATTATCTTCTTGACTTTTGGGCGTGTAGATTGGTTTTGCTCGTGGAAAATGACAAGATCTTGATATTATTCAACCAAGGAAACTATGTCCAACATATATCAACTTCTGAGCAATATTTTCTATATGCAGTTAGATGGAGGGATATATATATGTTCATCCATCAAGCTTATTAATTTTATACGTTTTGCCGTCATTTGTAGGTAAACTGGCAACGCACATGCGCTATTATTTTTTTAAATAATATTGTAAATTCCAAAAAAAAATTAATTAATTAATATATATATATATATATATAGCCATTGTATTTATTAGCATCGTATATAAAGCTCATTCACAATTTTTTAAGTTAATCATTTAGCCAGACATCAGAATCCCTTCAGAATCTAAGTCGAAAGACGCAGAGGCCCACGGGTTGTATTATGCCCATGAGGACCCTACCGTAAGCACACCTGGGCAGTGATAAACGCGGACAAACCGAGCATGCGATCGGGCGCAAAGCAAAGAAACTGAAACACTACTGGCTAGTACAAAATAAGTGATACGTAGATCATTGTTAAGATGGCACGCATTAAAGCTCGCGACATCAATGGGATTATGACGCAATGGGTTTCACGTGAATGTTGACAACACAACGCAGGTACAGAGAATATGTAGCAGGCCTACTAATGCATGTAGGTAAAGCAGCGGTCCGGATGATAATGGCTTGTGGTAAAGTACATGATCCGAATGAGCAATGGCCAATAGCATGACAACGCATGGTACAGACAATTCATGGAATTACTTTGGCAACACCAAGGGCTTTTACTGAGGGCAGAACATCAATATCGCTGACATGTACCAGCTTCTCAACAAAGGGAGTTTGAATAAGAGGCATGAGAATGGGACTGAAATGGGCGATTAAATGGAGTCGGACCAAGTTTGAACCAGACCAACCAGAATGTAATCAAAAGAGAATGGGAATTCAAAACTGTTAAATTGAAGAGAAGAGTACTTGTCAAAGAGATACCAGTCTATAAGTGCGGCATTGTCTCTAATGTACAGTTATGAATTCATAACTTTCAGATCAGAATTTCAAAGGGGTTGTAAAAGCACTTCAGATTTCTAAGTGCGTCTCGTACACTAGAAGAGCTCAAAAGAGTTGGAGAGATATTACATGCTGTGATCGTGTCTCAAAAAGTTTCCCACATAAAGTCGGCTTAGTGAGATATTGTCGAAAATATTAACAGCTCAAAACTTAGCACCGCATTACGCCGCGTATTAAAATCGCTATCGGTTTTGGGTGTGAACGCCACGATGAGTACTATACTTAAGGTTGTTAATAATTTATATGAAAGCCAATAAAATATTGTTGCTTTTAGAAGATTAATAATTAAGATGCAACAATTTTAAAGAATAATGATAAAATACTATTGGAAATATTGAAAATAAAATATTAAAATAATTCCATGAGTCCATTATATCATATACAATTTTACAAAATTCTAAATTATTTGGTAAATGAGACTTGCTAAGTGCATGCTGGGTATTGAAGAAGTCTCTATGAGAATATAAGATTATAACATTGTAAATGCAAAGTGAATAGATATCCACAAAAAAAAAAAGTTTTAAAATTATTTTAATATTTTCAACTATGGCTTAAATTATTTTACAAAAAATAATTAAAAATTATTAGTGGGTCGTGATTTTTTTTTTTTTTTTTGGTCGAATCATAAGGTTGTTCTCTAAACGCCCTCATACTAAAAGCTGCATGCTGCAGACCACACGCATTTAAGTCGTAATTTGGCCACGCATTAATCCTAAGGGGCGTCCTGGCGACCACAAAATAAAGAGAAACTCTATCACCACACAAATACATTTTCACGAAATAACTGGTATCAACACTCATATTACAGACTCAAACCATCCCCTTCCAAATATCTACTTGTTTTATGTCATATCTAAACCTTATAACGCCATAACAAATTTTAAGAAAAATTATTAAAATATTTTAAAGCTTATCCTTCGCCTCAAAATTTGAAGGTGCCATGGTCACCGGTTGTCGGGGAAATGATTTATAAAACTGAATGCCTAAAGAATTCATTTATTTATTTTTTAATATGTAAATGTTTGTAGAATTCAAGATATATTAACTTATTAGATTTATTTTAAGAAAAAAAGATTTTATATAAAAATGGTTGGAAGATTCCATAAAGGAATATTTTTTTATAGAAAATATTCTCGTATATAATGTTTTCGTTTTCATATATATATATATATATATATATATATATATATATATATATATATATATATATATAAAATGAAGGTTATCGAAAGGACAATTAGTTTTTTTAGATTATATATTTTAACTTAAGGTTCAAAGTTAAAAAATGCAAAACATATAGGGAGTGAGGGATTCCAAGTGAATCGTAATTAAGACGGTTTACTACCTTATAACAAAGTACTTATTTATAAAAATTAATTTAATTTTTCATGTTATAACAGTTGTTAGAGATATTACATTGCTAACAAAATATGATTTAGAATATTTTAAACAATCTTCAAAACAAAAAGCCTACTATCAAATAAATAAAAGCAAAAGTTGTATCTAAGGGCTTTTTCAGTTATAATTTTTAAAAATTGTTTTTTCACTCAAAAACATATAAAACAAGTGTGCTTCCCAATTTTCTTTGTTCTAAAAAACACAAATAACAATAAATTCAAATAATAAGAACAATTTTTAGATAAAACTATTTTAGTATTTTTTATGATTTCAAAACGCCTAATAAAGATAGCTTAAAAATGAACAAACAATTCATTTCTTAATCGCTAGCTGACTTATCCCATATTTTTTATAATCGCTTTTTTTTCATATTCACGACACTCCTATCCACTCCAAGCATCCTATGCTTTACAAAGAACTCCATGATTACACAAGAATAATACATTATCACAATCGCCTAATATCGATCCGATTAATAAGTTTTGTTTTGATGACATCTGGGATCTACCATTTCTACGCGTTAGCTCAAATGGAGTTTTATATATTTTTTTATTTTTTATATCCTTTTAAGTAAACAAAATCTTCTCGAGGGCAAAAGGACCACGCGTGAGACGTGCAAGGGCAGTAAAGTAAAGTGCCACACTTGTCGAGACGAGCTGAGTGGAAGTGGGGAATCGGTCTGTTCTGTTGTGGGAAACTGTGGTGCAGTAATTAGCAGACTGGCAAGTGGGGTGAGTTTCAAAGCGGGGTGGGGCCAACTGCCAAGAAAAGTTTTGAATTTGATTAGGATTTCGGGGCAGACAAAGGGGCAGCCCAAACATTCTATTCTCACTTGTAGCTGTAGGATACGTCAGACTTGGGCCTCACCTTGAGGGTGCTGCGGCCCAACCCAAGGGGTTTTCGTGGGCCCATGTCCAGCAAGCACCAGGCCCATGGGGGAGGAACTCTCATACCAAGCTATGGGCAGATTAGAGTGCCAGGGGAGGGTCGAGGAAAAACACACGCCATGGCGAACCCTAGCTGCGCTGAGGCTCAGTGTCTGCATTCGAAGGAATCTGTTCTGCATCGATCACTTTCCGTTTCATTTCCCTTCCTCTATCTCCTCCATCTCTCTGTCCTAATTTGCGTTATTCGCTTCTCCGAGATCTCTCTCTCTCGGAGCCCTTGCAATTGGTGTGTGGTCGACGATGGCTGACGGAACGATTAATCTTCCGGACGATCTCCTCTCCAGCAAAGCGCCCGAGGAACACCGGACCGACAAAGGTATTTTTAGGGATTTGAATTCTTATGTGCCTTTTCTTTGGGCATTGTTTCGATGAGCTCTTGATTTTGTGGTAGATATTACTGCGCGCCGGAAAAGGAATCGTCCTCCGGTAAAAACCCCCATCTGAAGTTGACCTGGACGATGCTCGTGTAAAAAGGTCGCTTTCACTCCGCTGCTGCTGTAGACTCGCCAGGCACCGTCCTCGGGGATCACATCCAGGCGGGGGTTGGGGGGGAAGACTAAGATTCGGGGATCGGGTTCTGACTGAGATTCGGGTAGGGATTAGGCCGGCCCGGCCCCACGTTTTGCCTCCGGGTTTGGTCCTGGGTTATCGGGCGGCCCTTTGCCCTGACTCCACCAACCGGTCTCTTCTTAACGGGCTGATCCTTTACGAGCCCACTTGCTCCAAGGCCCAGGATGGATGCGGTTTTGGAAACGGGGATGAGCCAGGGCCTGGCCTGCTTTCAAGGTCCGTTGAGAAGGGCCCATATCCTGCTCTCGTGATGAAGGACAGGAAGGGATCGCCTTACACCATGGGGAAGGACTAAGGAGACGAGCTCAGTGAGGTTGCAGCCAAGGAAGACCGTTACAACCTTAAGAACAGGTACGATGATGATAATCTCTATGCTCAGTCTACCCCTATTCCCATCTCTGTTTTTGGCCGCCCCTTGCTTTCAGGGTGTTTTTCTGGCTTAGGCTTCATCACCGATAAGGCCCTTCCTGTACTACTTAGGGTGGTGGCGCTGACTGCAGGGAATGGGAAAGGACAATTGACGTAGGGGAGGAGATTGGCGAAGCTGGCCAAAGGAAGACGAAGGTACAATTTGATTTGTTAGAAAATTGCTTTTTTTATGGAATGATTTTTTTAATGGAATAAAGATGAAAATAATTTTAAGTAAACAAAATCTTCTCAAAACATGATTTTTTTTGTTTGGAAAGCAAGACAGACATGCTATAAACATTGCTTTAAAACACAATATTTTGTGGAATTTTTTTAATTAAGTAGATTATATTTAAAATGGAAATTGCTTGAATTTCAAATGTTAGTAACAATGCTTTTAAAACACAATATTTTTGTGAATTTTTTCAATTAAGTAATATATATTTTTTAAAAATGGAAAATTGTTTTGAATTTCCAATACAGTTTGAATTTCCAATAGTTAGATTATATTTTATATTATTAATACTGGTAAAATATGTTTTTTTTTCTGAACTACAATCTGCGAATCTGCTGTTCAGTTGAAGATTGACAGATGAGGAATAGGCTATTCTTCTTTAGATCTTCTGCCCCGAGCAGTCGCAGCAGGTGCCAATCATTCTCGAAAGATCAAAGGAGATCTCACTGTAGTAATAACAGTAATCAACCTCATTCATCTCGGTAAGACATGATTAAGTACATTTATAATTTTATTTTCTAATTTTATTTTCTAGATCAAATGCCCATTAACTAATTTGAAATGATTCATATATGGTTTCATATTTTTGCTGGTTAAGATTTGCTTAGTGAGGCTAATTCTTCATTGGTTTGTGTTTTGTTCTAGTCATTGTACACCTACTTCTGAAAGGCAATCCAGGGGAAAACAATTTGAAGCAGAAGCCATGAGGAATGCTCATGGATTGGAAGTTCCTGGTTCAGCTGGTTCTTCACGACTTGTTGATGGAGAACAACAGCAGGAGATGAGCATACCGAAGAACAATTATTCTCAAAAGAACCATGCTGGAAACGGAAATGGTAGTGAGAGGCTCTGCCAGAGCCATGTTTTGCACAAAACAAGGTCAACGGATTATGATCCTGATATTCCAATTTCTATTGAAGATATCTATGGTGGTTCCTTGAATGGATGCCCTGGTCCAAGTGATTGGACATTCAAGCAGTCCGAAGAGGAGAGGCTTCGTGAACGTGGTATGGAGCTGCAGAGCAGAATCTTTCACTTCAAAGAGAAAGCATCTTCCTTTCATGAGGGAAGCAGAGAGCAGAAAATTTGAAACCAGCAGAAACTTTGCTAACAAATTTATTACTTGAAAAGCTAAATTCTATGGAGTCAGAAGTTGAGCAACTACGAGTTGAGCCCTCAGCAGCTGTGAGAGGTAATGACATCCTCAGAGCTGAAGTTCAAAACACACAGGATGACCTCTCCTACGCAACACACAAATTGAAGGATCTTGAGCTTCAGGTAATCCTCTCATGCAATTATAGCCACCAATAGTTGACTCTAATGCTTAATTTCTTTGCATCTATGCATATATAAATGTATAGTGCTTAGTTTTATTTTTATTTCTATATAATTTCTTTGAATCTTGAAATGGTCGTTTTGTGCACGACTCGCATTTTCAATCCTGAAGCGGTCAGCTGTTCCTTTATTACAGATGCTGAAGAAGGATGAGAATATAAATTGCCTTCAAATCGACTTCGAAGAATCTACAAAGCAATTGACCATCATGAAGGGAATACTCCCCAACGTATCTAGGGATAGAGATATGCTGTGGGAGCGAGTCAAGCAATGCAGTGAGGAGAACATGCTACTAAAGAAGAAGATAGAGGCCCTTGAAGAAGATGTACTTTTGAAAGAAGGTCAGATTACCATTCTTAAAGACAGCCTAAGCAACAAATTTTTTTGACCCTTTTTCTGGTCTTGATTCAACACGACAGTTCCTTCTGGAGTAATTAACTGAGATTAGGGGCTTTTTTCTGCTGGGTTAAGTAAATTTAACTGTTCATAGCCTTATACTTTTCGTTCGTGTTTCCAGGGTTGCTTTTTCTCACAAATGTATTATTGATATTTGCTTCACAAGCTGCCAGTATCATCAATTAAAACATGTGTATTGCACAGTTGTGCTTCATTTTGTCCTTTTTCCTGGAAGCCTCCAAGTGACATCCAAATTTTGGATTCTCTATAAATTTAAGAAACTCCATGGTTCAGAGAAATGAACAAGTTCGTTCTGGAAAAACCATAAACCAGTAGACCACCAAGAAAATGAGAAAAATATTATTGGAAATATTAAGGTTGACAACTACCATAGTGCAACTACAAGAAAATGAACTTAGCATCACACGTTATGAGAAAAATCAGTGACTGGTTTTTGGGGGTGTGACAACTACCATAGTGTAATATAATTAAGGTTGTTAATAATTTATATGAAAGCCAATAAAATATTGTTGTTTTTGTAATACATAATTAAGATGCAACAATTTTAAAGAATGATAAAAATACTATTGGAAATATTGAAAATAAAATATTAAAAATAATTCCGTGAGTCCATTGTATAATTATATACAATTTTTAAAATTTTAAATTATTTGCAAATGAGACTTGGTTTAATGAAAAAGGTATTAGCAAGTTTCTATAAGAATATAATATTATAACGTTGTAATGTAAAGTAAATAGATATCGATTAAAAAGTTTTAAAATTATTTTAAATATTTTCAACTATGGCTTAAATTATTTTACAAAAAATAAGTAAAAATTAGATTAGCAGTCGCCATAAGGTTGTCCTCATACTGAAAGCGTATTAAAAGGACCACAAAAATAGTAAAATTCTATCACCTAACGCACAGATTCTCTACGGGGCCGAACTCGAGATCATTGCCAAGATACGATACCCCAACCATCTCACCTACATATTCGATAATTTTAAGGTCATATCTAAACCCTATAATGTCATTTCCATTATATACAAAAATAATTTTTTTGATAATCATGGGTAGTTTGACTAATTTGAGCAAACCTCAACTAATTTTATGGGACCGTGAAGTTAATAACGAGGTAAATCCTCTAATGGTCCTAAATAAGCTCAAATTGATGACTATTGAGAGCAAACACAAAGACGACCAACTAATATGCTAACAAAATACTGCAATTCATTTTTTATTTTTAATATATATAAAATAAAATAATAAAACATTTTATAACAAGTATAAGTTATAAAAAAATTATTATATTTTGAATATCTATGAAATAAAAATAATAAATTGATTTAATGTAATTACAAAATTATTATAGAAAATTATTTTTAAAATTACAAAATAGTTAATGATAGTATTACTGAATTCTGCGAACTACCCAATCCGGACCCATTTTTTATGGAATGAAGATGAAAATTATTTTAAATAAACAAAATCTTCTCAAAACAGACATGTCTTTTTCTTTTTTTTTGAAAAGCAAAACAGACATGCTATAAACATTGTTTTTAAAAAACACATTATTTTTGTAAAAAAATTTCAATTAAGTTAGATTATATTTTTAAAAATAGAACATTGTTTTTGAATTTCCAATAATGGTTTGGATGGTTTTATTAAACGACCTATTGAAAGCTTAATATAATAATTTTACCCTCCATCAAAGTTTGATATGATTTTGATAAAAATATCATTTTTACTATATTGCAAAAATAACATATCAAGATAATGTAAATATATAAATAAAAAAGGTATTTTTGTCCAAAACAAATTATTTTTTAAAAAAAGGGAAAAGTCACAAATATTGAATTATTTGATATATTTCAACCAAATGTTTCTAATAGTTTCTGAAAAGGGCTTAATCCTTGCCAAAAAACTTAAAAAGTTTCCACTTTTGATTTTCACATTGGATTATTTTGTTTTATTTTTTGTCGGGCCTACGAGTTTTAGACTTTGTAATAATGCGTATGAAATAAAAATTCGGGTTAGTTTGCGCCAAACTATTAACCGAAGTCGCCGTCTCAGGAATGTGGTTAGCGGTGATAAAGGCCGCTACCCATGGCAACGGCAAATGGCGGCAAGCAAAGGCCACTCCTATGGTTAGCGGCAATTGGATTCTTCGAAAGCCGTTAACAGTAACAGCGGCTTCTTCAAGAACTTATTTGTGGTGAGTTTGGTGATATTGGAAAGGTTGACAATAAGTAGAGGATGATCTGGTGGGTAGTGTTTTGGATCAGGGCCTAAGAATTGGAAAAGGAAGAAGCAATTGTTGACAGCCATTAGAAGAAAATAAAGGTTTGAAGGCTGGTCTCAAACAGAGGAAGAAGTGATCCTCCCTCCCGCTTTAATACCATAAAACACATTAAAGAATAATAGCCTGTCTTTGCATGTATTGTCTGAGGATATATTTATACGGAAGATTGGGTCAATAGTTACCCATTTCAAAATATCATTAATATAATGAATGATATTTTCCCTCTAATAATAGAAAACCCTTCAACAACTCATCAGTTCAGTATAGCCTTCAATCAATTCCAAAGACTTGCATTTCCAAAGGTTTTTGTAAGTCTGTGACCATGGTCTTCCTCCCATCGCATGGCGCATTATACGTGATCTTTACAAGATAACATCCTGATAACACTTCGCAAGATAACCCCAAAAAAATGGCTTCATAATCATCTAAGCATACTGTTCTAATATGAAAAAGAGAAGTTCATGAGAATGGAAGATATCAATTATATTAATAATGCAGAGTACTGATTACAAGCAGTGCTACAAATCCTTCAAATCTCCTTCTTCTTTTTTTCGATTTAATGAACCAACCATGCCATACAACATTTCCTTCCCAATCCCATTTTTACATGCTTGGCATGCTAAATTTGGGAACAAAATAGTAGTCTCAGGCTTCAGAAGTAATCGCTCGAACATATCAGATGCTCCATGGAACTTGGCATGCAAAGTGAGCTCAAAATCAAAACCAAGAACCGCAACCCGAGGAACATCTTAAGAGCTTCAGGTTCAGAGATTGAATCACAACAATATTATACAAAGGCATCGTGTTTGAATTCCATAGGCCGTACATATGCGTAATGCTTCATAACCTCACGGATATCTGCACAAGATGATAGTCTTCTCGTTGTTCTTTTCTTGTTTTTTCCTCATTTTCAAGGTAACCAAGTTTGCATTTGCAATCCCGTGGGGAACTCAACTTCAAACCGAAATATGAAGATATAGTTTAGAAGAGAAAGGAAAGGAAAGAGGGAAAGGAACCGAAATTGAGAGAGAACCGTGAAAAACATCAACATCAATTCATCAACTCGCATCACCGAACAGAACAAGCTCGGCCTTAAAGGTGTTTAGACATTGAGCAAAGCCGAGAAACCTAACCTCATCAAATCAACTTTCCCAACATGGTCACAAAGAGTTGAAATGGGATTTCCAAACATTGATTTCGCTTTCTCTTCGGCTCTGGGTTTCTGTTTTAATCCGATCTTACTCCAAAGAAACCCGAGCTCATTTAGCATTCTCAGCTATTATGACTTAATTAGCAATGGAGTAAACACTGAACAATATATAACCACATTGGCATGCTCTCATTGATGTCTTCTGTATCATTATAATTAAATCGAAGATCGCGATGCTTACCTCGTAATCCATCACACTTCTCGATTTCACAACCCGTCCAAGTCGCAAGATTGTTCAGCTTCCTTTCTCCCCAAAAACAAACTAACTGAAATTAGCCTTTCCACAGTAGCATGAATGTCACAATCTTTTTTTTTTTTTTTTGACAAGTATGAATGTCACAATCTTATGAGCAGAACAACCCGAAATCAAGATCATATAAATAAAAAAGTTTATCATATTCTATCTTAACGACGAGAAGCTTTAGCATTCACTGTCATGGCTTTCTCCCATGTGCATTGACTGGGACTAATAGAATGAAATCAAGTATGATTCTTAGTGCGTAAAAGTTTACAGTACTCCAAAGTAAGCTGGAAGTTCTTCACCTAGCTTTGAATTCTAAGTCCTGCTCTTCCTTTCTCCGATTATCTAACTCATACTGCTTTGAAACCTAAACAAGTAACAAAAACAGTGAAAAGATAGAAAAGTCGCAAAAAAAAGTCCGAACATTCCTCGCCTCATTTATTCGGGAAGAAGTACTCCACCTTCATACTTACACTATTATAATGAGGAAACCCTTGAGAATAGCCGTGAATCCTCACTCTTTTGCTCTCCCACCCCGTGCAATTCATTAATATGATGTATCCGCAGATAAAGAAGTCAAGTATTAAGTTATTGATCGTACAAGAAAGTAAAACAATTACATTAAACGAATCGAACGCTTGCTACATTTTCAATGGAGGAGAGAGCCAAGTTATCTCGTGTATGTTTGAGCTCACCTCGAAGCTGAAGTTCTTTAGCTGCATCGACCGATGCTTTGGTATCCATGCATGTATGCTTCAGAACTTCATGTCCAGTGGTTATTGTAGGCATGAACTGCTAGAACAGAATTAATCTCACCCACAAGTATACAACCTTGTTTAGAAGAGAGAGAGATTTCACACAAGTACAATGTACCTAAAAGTGGCTTAGGACCGCTTTGCTACACTATGTGAGTTCCCGCACCCAACAAAGCACGCCCAACTCGAATGACAAAGAAGAGGCGATATGTTTCATTTTATAGCTCTAAAGGTGTGGTGGAATCGACCCGATCCCGTATGTGGTATTCAACTCGAGGAGGTCGGGCTATCACTATCCCAATGAAGCATCATCCGAGCCGTATAATATCCCCTACCTACATCCTAGCCAAGCCAAAGAGTCCACCAAAGAATCTGCAGCACAATACTTCACACATATATGCCCAAGTCCACAAATCGATCAAGAAGTTAAATAAGAACATTTTAGTAAATACTACTCCTCGATAAGGACCTCAAGATTACTTAAACGAAAAATGCACCCACGATATGGCAAACTTAAACCAAAAAAAAAAACACAAATGGATTATTTCAGCAAATACAACGAAAAAAATGCCCTAAAATTTCCGTAAAACAACTTATAAGACTTCTATCTCGTAACCCAGCTTTGAGTCACTTTAAAAACACCATCTCTCTCTAAGGTAAAATGCATTATTATGCAATTTCAATAACAAATCACGATTCTGATGATTATTTTTTAATGATTTCAAGGATCTTACATTGGTGTAGAGTGAATACATAGCACCCCCATCCAACCCTTTTGGTAATTTTTCCTTCACAATAACACAAGTGCATCTACCTATGTCCAAAGGCAAAGGCCTACACAAAGAAGGACTTCAAAACACAAATCCTCTACATATCACAACCTCTTACAAACACAACACACAAAAAAAAAAAAAAAAAAGAAAAGAAACCAAAACAGACCTATTTGGCAAGCAGGGACCAGAGGAAGCAGTGGCCGCCTGGGACCTAAAAGTCCCAAAATGGAGGAGGAGCTGAAGGAATCGAGATGGTGGCAATTGGGTGGAAGGAACTAACTTCCCCGCAAAAATCAAACACCCTCAATCATCATTATCACCATTTGATAGATAAATCCAAAAGCAAGAAGAGGGGGCCTGGGTCCCATATGATTCAAGAAAACACTCCTTCAGCCTTTGAGTTGAACGCTTACTCGAGCTGAAGAAGGAGGACCAAATCCAAGATAATGGGAGCAGCCAAGAGTGAGTGGAATTTGGTAAGGCTACCAAATTCCAACCTACTGATTTTTTTTCTTCCTTTGTGTGTGTATGTAAATAAGTCAAAATAATGGAATAAAACTGGGGTCGTCTTCTTATCCAAGGATCCAGTTCTATGCAACCAGACACATATTGATTTTTTTTTTTCTCGCCAACCTAAATTGCTCCAAGAAACAAGACACTTTTAAAAGCATGTCGAAAAATCGATTACCAATTGGGCGGTGCCCAGCATTTATCAGCATAAAGGTGATACCCGAGCCGGATCTGTTAGGTACTGGTTAATAAATCCGGGCTCCACCAAACTGCCCTCGGGTTTTTCTCAGCAAAATATAACCGCCCAACTCCGCCCTAAATCCAAGTGGGTCGCTCAAATTTATTTCCGTCCCTTAAGTGAATATAAATTTATAGCCCAAATTTCATTCTAATTCTCGTGGATCGGACTAGCCAACGGGTCGACTTAAATTCACCTCTAATCTAAGGTAGCTCTCAATGAACACAACCACCTATTTTTGCTATCTTTGTTCTTTTTTTTTTTTCTTTTTTTCCGCATATTCGGCTTTTTTCATGACATTTTATTTGTGCTTAGTCATAGGAAGGACTTTCTTCGGATGTTGTGCCTATTTGGCGTATTTGATTTTACAAGTTTCATCGAAGACATCTATCATTAGATGATGGAATCGAAGAATTTTTATGCAATCACAAAAAATCTCCAACCCAACAAGTACCCTATTCGCATAAAGAGGATGACTCATAACTCAAAATAAGTTAGGTCATGGAGGTTTCAAATCTAGATAGCGGGAAAACTCAAGCTGGTCGATCAGAAATGTGGAAAGTATTGATCACGTCAAAATAATGGACAAGATTTCACTAATTATATTATTACAATGTAATAAGTCACTATATTATCGTGGTGAGACTTGTAGGATTTTGTGTACAAGGGGGGCATTTATTTATGACTTCATGCCCAATGGTTCTCTCGATAAGTTCATTTTTCTTAAAGAAGAAAGAAAAACTTTATTAAGTTGGGAAAAGATGTACAAGATCCCAATTGGAGTGGGGCGTGGTATTGAATACCACATCAAGGTTGTGACATGCAAATTCTACATTTTTTGATATCAAGCCACATAATATCCTTTCGATGAGGACTTACACCAAAAGTTTCTAAATTTGCCTTGCAAAGTCAGATTCAATGTATGAAAGTATGTATCTCATCACGCACAAGGAACATTGGGATAAATTGCTCTAGAATTGTTCTACAAAAACATTGGAGGTGTCTCATACAAGGCTGATGTTTATAGTTTTGGAATGTTGTTAATGGAGATGGTGGGAAGAAGAAAGAATGTGAATGCAAATACATAACACTCAAGTAAAATATATTTTCCATCATGGGTTTATGATAGATGTCACCAAGGTGATAACATAGACTTGGGAGATGCCACTGAAGATGAAAAGAAGCTTGTTAGGAAAATGGTGATCATTGCACTATGGTGTTAGAAGGAGATGTTAGAAGGAGAGGTTGAGTTGTTAGAAATGCCTCCTAAGCCTACTCTATACTCCGAGGAAATGTCTATTGAGAATCATATGAGCAATCCAATAGAAGCAGCAACTACCTTAAGCAATTCCATGGGTACAATTTCATTATGGAAATAAGAGTGTAGCTATTTTCTAACCTACAATATTTCCTATGATATTATATATTTTGTAACATGTAGGCATAGGTGTCGCTTATAACTCTTCTTTCTTAAGGTCCATAAATGTAATATTGTCTTGAGGCATTGGCATGATACCCTAGTAGCAAGCATATAATAAATTATGTAATTAATAACCGTTATCTATGTCTTATATGATTTAAGTAGCACTGAACTAAAAATAGGTTCAACAAACAATTAATCCAACAACAAAACTAACCAAGCAACAATAAATCAACCACAATGAAACAACAATTTTTACGTGGAAAACCCCCAAATGAAAAGGTAAAAACCACGGGACCCGTAGGCCACTTAAACTTCAACTATTTCAACAATGACAATAATGGTTACCACCTGCCTTCTTTCTCTAGCAAGCAAACTAGAGGCCCAAAACAACCATATATCAAGAACATCGCTCTGAACACCAAAAACAATAAAACATTATCCTAAGGATGGATAAAGAAAGTGAAAAGAGGAAAGATCTCATCAAACAAGTGGAATGGCCAAATGGGTATTGCGGAGCTTGCCTGTGGCTTACAAAGCATATGCTTTTGATGATGGAACTACACTTTTACATGCAAGGCTTATGAGTATGCCATCATCTTTCGCCCAAATGCCAGTTGGTAAACACATCTTTCTCCCATTCTAATGTTTCCCGTAGGAAGGCAACACTCACGCCCACGGATTATTAGTCAAGCCATCCATATTCCTTCTTCCGGGAATGTTTCATATGCAGAAGAAGAGGCTAAGTGATGAATTTCTGTGTCCATTATTTAAAGGGCGGAACGACTGAAAAGATCAAGGGATGGTTTCATTCAAATGCCATTCCCACCCTTTCATCAGCCGGATCCTTCTACTCCTTATTATGGCTTGGCTTATATGAAAACTAATTCTTTACAAGATAAATTTACTTTGAACTAACGTTGTAAGAATTAGATTGTATCTAGAAGGAAGGAATGCAAGATGAAGAGAAATCTCTTTGAATTGATTCGATCTATGGATGATTGGGATGAAGATTTTGGGAGCCTGGCCAATTGAATCTTGGCAAACAAATCAGAATCACAAATAGCATTCGACATGGAATACCCGCTCCCAAGTAAAGAAACAGACTAGAGAACAATAAATCACAACTCCGATATCCGCGTTTTCATTGATCATGGAAAATTGGAAGAAGTCACTGTGAGGTTGTTGATAACTCAATGATTCATGGTATGTAATTATAAAGAATAAAGGGTACATGAATAACCTTTTTATTTCTTCGCCTTTGTTTTCTTTTGAACTTGAGCTTCTTTTCACTTTCGTGCCTTCGCCTCCCGCCGCTTTACCCTTCTCTCGTATAACCCTCGTGAACCATCAACCACATATGAATATCTTATGAAGGCAAAGAGTTTTATGATTTCAATGAAGAACACCGAATTACTGGCTGAGTTTCGGAGAAGCGATAAGCTTCAAGCTCTTCTGCTTTTCCATTGGTTTGCTTTTTCATCACTGGCTTACTGATCGGGGCTGATGAGGTACCTGGATGAGGCATCTTGTCACCCTAATCTTCCGAATCAAAGGAAAATCCTTCTATTATCCCCAGATACATGAAACCATTGCATGGAAAAGAGGGCAATGCATTTATACAAAGAACAAATACCAAATAATCCAACAATCACTCTAACTGAATACTCAAAAAAAAAAAAAAAAAAAGGAATGCTAACCTTCAACCATTGTTTCAACCTCGTAAACATCAGATCGGGTTTCAACCAACAAAGTCATTCATAAATGCCACCCACCTCGGGACGAAATATACAATCCCAATCAATAAACAAAATAAAACCATTCATGACATTTTCTCCAGAAGACATTAAGTACACCTTTTCCCAGTACTTCCAGGCTAAACCTGGGTAGGAGAGACAGTTTCAAACATGAAAAAAGAAAAAGAAAAAGAAATTCACTAAACTGTGAGGAAATGTGATAAGAGGATAAACAAAGAATCCCTAAAATGGGGCTTACCTTATTTCTTTAAGATATTAAAGGTGAGAACCTAAAGATAAAAGAGCAAATCAGGGACAAACCTCGCTTATGACTCCGCCCAAAATATCTAAGAAAAATTATGTGTTAAATGGTCGCAACCAAATTGCTTCTAATTATATACAAAATTAGATGAGGGTTTGTGCTGCCATATTTGTGCCAATATCAAACTAAGGCTAGGAACAGAAACCATTAAAATTAAAAACGGACTTACAATGCAAAATGTCCCGAAGGAACTATTGTTTGCTTTTATAGATGGTTCCCGCAAAATTAACCAAAATTTAATGGAACTAGATTGAAGGCTACTAGTGTTTAGAACAGGTAAAGAAGAACTATAATGATGACGCAAAACAAATGGAAATAAAGGCCAATTAAGCAAATCTTGAGTACTCATACCTGAAGCTAGACTATTCACCAGCTCGTTTCCATTTGAAACAAAGGTGACAATATTTACTACCAGGATAGGCCGAACTATTTATAGTTCTATTAGATATAAAAGAGAGATTAAATTATAGATCCGGATTTAGAAACACCGAAATGGACCACAATCATCAGAACAAAAAAGAATCATGAGATCATAAAACATAGAACATTACCTTTTAAATCTAAGAACATTCATGATTTCTTGACGGGTATCCATAATTACCATTCGCCCAAAAGCACCCATATCCCCACTCAAATTTATAGATTCACCTTTCACTCAACAAGAGCCTCGCAAAATACAAAAAGAAAAAAGATTTACCAACAACTTTCCTAAATGTACTTTATTTATACGTTAACATAATGCAAATGCATTATAGGGAATGGGAGGGGGCAAGATTGTAAGGTCAAGGTGGAAGTCGGATTAAGTTTCCTCAATAAGAATTATTGAGGGTTCAACTCAAAAGCTTAGCATACGCATATAAGACTAAATGAGAGATGGATCAAATACTAAGCTTCAGTGGAAGCAAAATTTTCTCAATGGAAAAACTTAAAGATCTTTCTCAGGAAAAAATGAAAGCCATTTACAACACATCAAAATTGATCGAATTATTATAACCACACCAAATCTCCAAACACCATAAATTCAACCGACTTCACTCAACCATAGAAAGTATCCACCGCGAAAGCCGGATGGTGACAAAATTGGCACAAGGTCCAAAGATATTAGAATCACAAAATTATTGGAATGCTTTATCCTAATAGATGCACAAGATTCTAATCATTTTAAAACAGACCTCCAGCCCCAGAAGGTCTGATAACACAACACAATTGATAAAAGCAAGGTTCAATAATTCAATGATGGTATGCTTTCAGTTGACGAATAGTCTCATAGCCATTATAGCATATTTTCTGAGGATAGGCTGATAGCGTAACATAGAGATGATGTCATGAGTCACCCCATGGCCAGCCAAAATCCATGAAATCATGAACCAAAGAAGCATAGCCAGCTTTTTTATGGTGACAGCAAAACTCCTTTCTTTGATGCATAACACATTGATCACTAAAATAACGTACCAAAGAAAATTTGGCTTAAAAACTGGAGATATAATCATATTAAACAGTCATGAACTTGCCAAGAATGGTAGGTTAAGAGCATGCTATATTTACATAGGTTTTAAACAAGCAAGAAGCAAGAAAATAACAAGAAACATGGCCTAAATGCATATTTTCTTTAGAATTCATCCCAATAAAATCCATAAGTTTTAGAATCATTCCTAACAAAAATGCAATATTGATTATCATGCATTTACAAGGGCAAGACAAGCAGCCCTCGATGATTTGGAGAGAGATTGTCAAAGGATTCGAAACTCCAACTCGTAATCTCTAACAAATTCATTATTAGAGAAGGTAGTTCAAAGAAATTGTTAAGTGCCACATCGAGATAAAAATATGTGTCTACCTTTGATCGATGGGCTTTGTCGAGCACTGCAGGTAGTCCCGAGGAGGACCTACAAATTTCACCAAAGCTGAATCAATGGACCAAAGATCAGATGAAGAACCTTCCAACATATTGAAGCTTCTTACTTGAGGTTCAAAGATGCTTATCTAATGTTTCTTCCTCCAAAAAGCCCTGCGGCAATCATCATGCCCTATATTCATTGATATATCCACATGGAATACAATTTCAAAAATAAAAAAATGAAAATACATAGAGCAAAAGAAAACTGGAAAGGTTGTTTCACTGAATTGTCTGTACTTCAACCCATGTCATTTTAGGAACATGGGATTGATCATTCGAGCCCATTTTTTTACCTTTCTCTTTTGTTTCACCATTTGCTTATTTTTAATGACAAGTGTTCCACTTTTAACTCTTTTTGGTGAATTTTCCTTTGAAGCCTCATTCAACAAGGGCTCTGACCATTCTCATTAATAACTACATCCTCTTTTGTCCGTAATCTCTGAGTCGCTTTTTATCGCACTGTGATGATTCTTCATGATGGGTATAATCTTCTCTCATGGAGCCTATTATCCTGACAAGACTCGGACCGATGACAACATCCGTAATGAATGATTTCAGGCTCGTTAAACAAAGTAAATTCTGAAATTTAAAATCTATATAAAGGTGACAACAGACTAACAAGCTAAGCCTAAAGAATTTTAAAGCCCATAATGTGATAGTTACTATATTTGATATAAAGAACACCAGGAAACCCCTAGATCTTTCTACACCCTGATCGCTTATAGTAAATTGGGCACAACCAAGATAATCGTGAATAAAGATACTCGAAAGAAGATAAAGGAGAGGTGAGCATCAAGGAGTTTAAATACTAAAATTTGATTCCACTTACTATGCTTCCCTGGAAAAAGTGTATCCATATCCATTTGGATAATCACACAAGTGTGCTATTAAATTAAAATGTCACCATGACAAAAAGAAACAATCAGATAGTTGAAGTTAACATTAATTGTATCAAAATAGCCTCATCAAGTGATTTTAGTTTAGGATGTTATTCAAGAGTGACAGAGCACAAAACTAGATCATGGTCCATGGATATCTTGACAGTACAAGTAGTTGATTTTAGAAATCTCTTTGGGCGAAACATTTACAAACAACATCTTGCTTTCATCAGAAAATTAAGATGAGCCCACCACGGTAAATACCTAAATCCATTTTCACTGCTTTACTGCATTTCCCTATGTAGCCATACTTATGCAAATTGAAGTTGAGCCTTTCTTACCATACAAGAGCATTTTTACAAAAAAAAAAAAAAAGATAAAACAAAAAAAAAAACACAAGAAGAAAATTTCTCTTCCAAAAAAATGGAAGAGAAGAAAGATATCTATAGTCAGCTACTCACGGTGGTTGGACTTCATGTAATTAAATTATTATCCGGTCTGCATCATTTAAAAGAAGTGATAACATAAGCTATTTTCAACTTAACCATTTCATAGCTCCAAAAAGAATATCAAAAAAAGAAAACAAACCTAGGGTATCATAATTGTTTTGTCCCTACCAAGCAGATACCAATAGGCATGGGTATATGATTTTTACTTTTCATTTTGTTTAATTAGAACTAATAAACAAATTGGATCTTATTTTCCAAAACATGACTATTAAATGTTTTCTAATGAATAAGAATACTTAGTTCAAGGCTTCTTTGTTCTTTTACCAATTCATAAAAGAACAAATGGAAATAAAGGCCAATTAAGCAAATCTTGAGTACCTTATAAATTTGGAAGCACGACTAGTTCACCACTAGCTCTTGGTTTCCATTTGAAACAGTGTGACAATATTTACTACCAAGGATAGGCTGAACTATTTCATAGTTCTATTAGATATAAAGAGAGATTAAATTATAGATCCGAATAGGGAAAACACTGAAATGGACCAATCATCAGTAACAAAAGAATCATGAGATCATAAAACATAGAACATTACCTTTTAAATCTAAGAACATTTCATGATTTCGGGATGGGGTATCCATAATTACCATTCGCCCAGCAACACCCATATCCCCACTCAAATCTATAGATTCACCTTCACACTCAACAAGAGGCTGCAAAAATACAAAAAAGAAAAAGATTTACCAACAACTTTCCTAAATGTACTTTATTTATACAGCAACATAATGCAATGCATATAGGGAATGGAGGGGGCAAAGACAGTAAGTCGAGGTGGAAAGCCTGGATTAAGTTTCCTAATAAGAATTATTGAGGGTTCAACTCCAAAAGCTTAAGATACGGCATATAAGACTAAATGAGAGATGGATCACTACTTAAGCTTCAGAAGCAGCCTTCTGGGGCCGGAAAAAACGAAAGATCTTTCTGTGGAAAAAAATGAAAGCCATTTTACAACACATCAAAAATTGATCGAATTATTATAACCACGTACCAATCTCCAAACACCATAAATTCAAACTGACTTCACTCAACCATAGAAAGTATCCACTGCAAAGCCGGATGGTGACAAAATTAAGTACAAGGTCCAGCATATTAGAATCACAAATTATTGAATGCTTTATCCTAATAGATGCACAAGATTCTAATCATTTTAAACGTATCTCCGTACCCTGCATAACCGGAGCAACACAACACAATTGATAAAAGCAAGGTTCAATAATTCAGTGATGGTATGCTTTCAGTTGACGAATAGTCTCATAGCCATTATAGCATATTTTATGGGGATAGGCTGATAGCGTAACATAGAGATGATGTCATGAGTCACCCCATGGCACCCAAAACTATGAAATCATGAACCAGCAAAGGATAGCTGTAGCCTTTTTTTATGGTGACAAAGAAACTCCTTTCTTTTGATGCATAACACATTGATCACTAAAATAACGTACTCAAAGAAAATTTTGGTTTAAACCTATAGATATAATCATATTAAAATGGGCCATGAACTTGCCAAGAATGCAAAAGTTAAGAGCATGCTATATATTTACATAGGTTTTAAACAAAGCGAAGCAAGAAAACAAGGTGACAACATGTGGTTTGGAATGTATCATTTTTAGAATTCATCCCAATAAAATCCAGTTTTAGAATTCATTCTAACAAAATGCAATATTGATTATCATGCATTTACAAGGGGCAAGACAAACAATTCTCTGATGATTTGGAGAGAGATTGTCAATGATTCTGAAACTGCAACTCAGAATCTCTAACAAATTCATTAGAGAAGGTAGTTCAAAGAAATTGTTATGCCATGACTGAGATAAAAATATGCGTCTACCTTTGATCGATGGGCTTTGTCGAGCACCGAGGTAGTCCCCGAGGAGGAGACCTACGCAATTCCCACCAAAGTTGAATCAATGGACTAAAGATTCGTGGATGAAGAACCTTCCAACATATCGTGCTTCTACTTGAGGTTCAAAGATGCTTATCTAATGTTTCTTCCTCCAAAAGCCCGTGCAATCATCATGCCCTATATTCATCGGGATATATCCACATGTGGAATACAATTTCAAAATAAAAAAATGAAAATACATAGAGCAAAAGAAAACTCGAAAGGTTGTTTCTAATCAATTGTTCAGACTCAACCCATGTCATTTTTAGGAACATGGATTGATCATTCGAGCCCATTTTTTTACCTTTCTTTGTTTCCTTCACCATTTGCTTTCTTATTTTTTAATGGATAAAGTGTTCCACTTTAACTCTTTTTGGTGAATTTTCCTTTGAAGCCTCATTCAACAAGGGCTCTTGACCATTCTCATTAATAACTACATCCTTTTCTTTGTCCAGAACTTGAGTCGTTTTACGCACAGATGATTCTTCATGATGGGTATAATCTTCTCTCATGGAGCTATTATCTGGACAAGACTGAATCAGACAACATCCGCACGAATGATTTCAGGCTCGTTAAACAACAAAGTAAATTTTTGAAATAAAATCTATATAAAGGTGACAAATGTGACTACCAAGTCGCTTAAAGAATTTTAAAGCCTCATAATGTATAGTTACTATATTTGATATAAAGAAACACTAGGAAACCCTAGGATCTTCACCCGATGATTGCTTATAGTAAATTAGAAGGCCAACCAAGATAATCGTAACAGTACAGTCTGAGTGCAGCAAGACAAAGGAGAGGTGAGCATCAAGGAGTTTAAATACTAAAATTTGATGCCACTTACTATGCTTCCCCGGAAAAAGTGTATCCATATCCATTTGGATAATCACACAAGTGTGCTATTAAATTAAAATGTCACCATGACAAAAAGAAACAATCGAGGTTTGAAGTTAACATTAATTGTATCAAAATAGCCTCATCAAGTGATTTTAGTTTAGATGTTATTCAAGAGTGACAGAGCACAAAACTAGATCATGGTCCATGGATATCTTGACAGTACAAGTAGTTGATTTTAGAAATCTCTTTGGGCGAAACATTTACAAACAACATCTTGCTTTCATCAGAAAATTAAGATGAGCCCACCACGGTAAATACCTAAATCCATTTTCATCGCTTTATCAGATTTCCTAGCGTAGCCATACTTATGCAAATTGAAGTTGAGCCTTTCTTAACATACAAGAGCATTTTACAAAAAAAAAAAAAAAGATAAAAAACAAAACATAAGAAGAAAATTCTTCCAAAAAAGGAAGAGAAGGAAAGATATCTAGTCAATACTACTAATGGTTGACCATAATAAATTTGTTATCCAGGTTCCACTGGTTTCATAAGAAAAGAAGTGATAGAAAATATGGGGAGCCATTGAATCTGAACTATTTATAGAATTCAAAATAAATATCAAAAAAGAAAACAAAACTAGGTATCATAATTGTTGAACCCTACCAAGCTATACTTCAATAGTACAAGAATAATGATTCCTCATTCTTTCATTCTTTATTTAACACAGAACTAATGTAAAATGCACACAAACGGGATCCTATTATTCTTCCAAAACACTCTTCATGCCTCATGCTTCTATTGAACATGACTTAATATTTAAAAGTCACAAAATGTTTTTCTTCTTGTATGAATTAAATTAAGGAACATATTTTTAGTTCAGTTAGTTTCTTGTTCTTTTACCAATTCATAAAAGAACAAATGGAAATAAAGGCCAATTAAGCAAATCTTGAGTACCTTATAAATTTGGAAGCACGACTAGTTCACCACTAGCTCTTGGTTTCCATTTGAAACAGTGTGAGAATATTTACTACCAAGGATAGCCGAACTATTTCATAGTTCTATTAGGATATAAAGAGAGATTAAATTGTTAGATCCGAATAGAAACATTGAAATGGACCCAAACAACAAGTGAATAAAAAAGAATCATGAGATCATAAAACATAGAACATTACCTTTTAAATCTAAGAACATTTCATGATTTCTGGATGGGGTATCCATAATTACCATTTGCCCAGTAGCACCCATATCCCCACTCAAATTTATAGATTCACCTTCACACTCAACAAGAGCCTGCAAAAATACAAAAAGGAAAAAGATTTACCAACAACTTTCCTAAATGTACTTTATTTATAATAAAGAACATAATGCAATGCATATAGGGAATGGGAGGCAAGACGTAAGTCGAGGTGAAGCCGGATTAAGTTTCCTCAATAAGAAATTTCTTGAAAGGGTTCAACTCCAAAAGCTTGGCATATGGCATATAAGACTAAATGAGATATGGATCAGCTACTTAAGCTTCAGGGAAGCAACCTTCTCAATGGAAAAACGAAAGATCTTTCTGTGGAAAAAACTGAAAGCCATTTTACAACACATCAAAAATTGATTGAATTTAAGAACCCACGCACAATCTCCAAACACCATAAACTAAACCGACTTCACTACCATAAAAGTATCCACGCAAAGCCTGATGGTGACAAAATTAAGTACAAGGTCCGGAAGATATTAGAATCACAAATTATTGAATGCTTTATCCTAATAGATGCACAAGATTCTAATCATTTTAAAATTGTACTTCCAAATTCTGTATGTCTCAATATAACACAACACAATTGATAAAAGCAAGGTTCACAATTCAATGATGGTATGCTTTCGCTGGACGAATAGTCTCATAGCCATTATAGCATATTTTCTCTGAGGATAGCCATAGCGAACATAGAGATGATGTCATGAGAGTCACCCCATGGCCAGCCAAAATCCATGAAATCATGAACCGGGAAGAAGCAGTCGCCTTTTTTATGGTGACAAAGAAAAACTCCTTTCTTTGATGCATAACACATTGATCACTGCACAACGTACTAAAGAAAATTTGGCTTAAAACTCGGAGATATAATCATATTAAAATGGGCCATGAACTTGCCAAGAATGCAAAAGTTGCTATGGCTATATATATTTACATAGGTTTTAAACAAGCAAAGAAGCAAGAAAATAAATAACATACCTTAAATGCATTATTTTTGTGAATTCATCCCAATAAATCCATAAGTTTTAGAATCTCATTCTAAATAAAATGCAATATTTATCATCGCTTACTTACTACAAGTGCAAGACAAGCGCTTCCCGATGATTGGTTGAGAGATCGTCATGATTTCAACTCAACTCGACCCTAACAAATT
Organism: Tetrastigma voinierianum; assembly: GCA_016808115.1. NCBI lineage: Eukaryota > Viridiplantae > Streptophyta > Magnoliopsida > Vitales > Vitaceae > Tetrastigma > Tetrastigma voinierianum. The sequence goes on along the minus strand of JAEQBH010002345.1, from coordinate 111,466 downwards.
CATTAGAGAAGGTAGTTCAAAGAAATTGTTATGCCATGACTGAGATAAAAATATGCGTCTACCTTTGATCGATGGGCTTTGTTAGAGAGCACCAGAGGTAGTCCTGAGGAGGAGACCTACAAAATTTCACCGAAGTCAATCAATGGATCTCAAAGATCAGATGCGGAAGAACCTTCCAACATATCAAGCTTACTTGAGGTTCAGCATGCTTATCTAATGTTTCTTCCTCCAAAAGCTCCATGCAATCATCATGCCCTATATTCATTGATATATCCACATGGAATACAATTTCAAAAATAAAAAAATGAAAATACATAGAGCAAAAGAAAACTGGAAAGGTTGTTTCATCCAATTGTTCAGACTTCAACCCATGTCATTTCCAGAACATGGGATTGATCATTCGAGCCTACTATTTTTTTACCTTTTCTTGCTCTCACCATTTGTTTCATTTTTACTGGATAAGTGTTCCACTTTAACCCCCTTTTTTGGTGAATTTTCCTTGAAGCCTCATTCAACAAGGCTCTTGACCATTCATTAATAACTACATTCTTTGTCCGTAACTTGACTTTGTTTTACGCACGCATGACTTACATGATGGGTATACCTTCTCATGGTGTTTCTATTATCCTGACAAGACTCGAACTGGCTTTAGATTAACATCCGTAATGAATACGATTTCGCACTGCAAACAAAGTAAATTCTTGAAATTAAAATCTATATAAAGGTGACAACAGACTCAACAAGGTTTCCAAAGAATTTTAAAGCCCGTTAACAATATAGTTACTATGTTTGATATAAAGAAACAAGAGGAAACCCTAGATCTTTCAATTCCGTGATTGCTTATAGTAAATTAGAAGGCCAACCAAGATAATCAGAATAAGACAGCCGAAGAAGACAAAGGAGAGGAGCATCAAGGAGTTTAAATACTAAAATTTGATGCCACTTACTATGCTTCCCCGGAAAAAGTGTATCCATATCCATTTGGATAATCACACAAGTGTGCTATTAACTTAAAATGTCACCATGACAAAAAGAAACAATCAAATAGTTGAAGTTAACATTAATTGTATCAAAATAGCCTCATCAAGTGATTTTAGTTTAGGATGTTATTCAAGAGTGACAGAGCACAAAACTAGATCGTGGTCCATGGATATCTTGACAATACAAGTAGTTGATTTTAGAAATCTCTTTGGGCGAAACATTTACAAACAACATCCTGCTTTCATCAGAAAATTAAGATGAGCCCACCACGGTAAATACCTAAATCCATTTTCACCGCTTTATTGCATTTCCTCAGAGCTACTTATGCAAATTGAAGTCGAGCCTTCTACTATACAAGAGCATTTTTACAAAAAAATAAAAATAAATAAAAAGATAAAACAAAACATAAGAAGAAAAATTTCTTCCAAAAAATGGAAGAGAAGCAAAAGATATCTATAGTCAAATACTACCAAGTGGTTGGACTCATGTAATTAAATTATTATCCAAACAGATCATTTAAAAGAAGTGATAACATAAGCTATTTTCAACTTAACCATTTCATAGCTCCAAAAAGAATATCAAAAAAAGAAAACAAACCTAGGGTATCATAATTGTTTTTTCCCTACCAAGCAGATACCAATAGGCATGGGTATATGATTTTTACTTTTCATTTTGTTTAATTAGAACTAATAAACAAATTGGATCTTATTTTCCCAAACATGACTATTAAATGTTTTCTAATGAATAAGAATACTTAGTTCAAGGCTTCTTTGTTCTTTTACCATTTCATAAAAGCAAAAAAGGGAAAAGAAAATATTCCTGGTTAGGCACTAAGGAAAGACCTCTCATATTTAGGATTGCTCGGGAAGACTTGCAGATCAAGAGAGAATAATTGATATCTACATCACAAATTTAAGATTGAAAACAATTGTATGGTTGATATATAAGAGGGAACCAAAGGCAATATTGAGGAGGAGATGAATTCATGAAACATTAGATAAGCAATCATGCAGCGAAACTTCTTACATTAGGCTGCCCATCAGATGGTTCTTCCACTGAAGCCTTCTCATGACCTTCATTCCCTGCATCACTTTCAATGAACTCTTAGAGTGCAACCTAATTAGGTGTATTATGACATTATCTAAATCAATGTCTTTCTCAACCTAATTATCTAGCAAAAACATAAAATTTCAGATCGACCCCAAGATATACCTTCTTTTTTCCTCGGGTGATTGTTGTTTGGCTTTATTTTTGTAGATTTGGGATCTTTGCTTTCAGCCTTTTACTTAGGGACTTACTTTTTGAGTTCCATCAATGGAGAATTCCATCTTTACCCTCCCCTTAAAGGGAAGTTTGTCTTCAGATGAGAGCCTAATCAAGATAATGTCAAAGTTTGATGAGTTGGTGCCTGTTCAACAAATTAAATTCTCTCAATGAGCATACAAAAAAAATTATAGTAAAATCCTATAAAGCCAACAAAGCAAGCAAAATCCGCCTTAAAAAATAAAAAGAAATACAAACTATTTTTAATACTTTTTCTTTTAGTCGATGAACTTCATGGCTAACCTTCAAAGACATCCATGACACAAATTATTCCTAATGCAAGAAATACTTAATACTTTTGGGTAAGCTATGGTGTACAAGAAGCTAACCAGTAAACTCTAAGAATGTTACAACTAATAAACTCAATGTAGCCTAACAAAGAAGCCCATGACAGAATCCAAACCATTTTCCTTTATTGCAATCATAAGAGGCATTGAGCCGCAAAGGAATATGACTCCTAAATCATTCTACACCTTAATCCCACCCTTCTCCTATAAAACCTAAAGGTCAAATTGAAGAACTGGTTGTCAAGTTGTGTGCGTGATAAGGCATCCGAGGGTTCTCCTACGTCGGCCAAAGCTTGATATATGACAAACATATCAAGAATCATACACCTACATGCTACTCCCATATTAGTCTCTTAAATTTCCAAGCAAAATATTAGAGACCCTCAGCAACAGCGATAAAACAAACTCAAAAGAATGAAATCCCAAGAGTTAAATCTGTAATACAGAACTCCAAATCGAACAAAATATCAACACAATCATTTTCTTTAAACTCCTATTTAGTCGTGAGACCGCCTTGATTATGAAGGCTCAATTCGGAAGGAATGCACAACAATCAGAGATCCTCCCTGAACCGCCCACCTCACCTTTTTATGATGAAAAATACAAGATCCATGAATCGGGCTGGTTTTCCCAAAACCGCCGATCGTGACAAGGTCCACTGCACTGCACGCATCGCGCTATTTAACAATTAACCCTCGAAAATCTGAATGGTCAAAAGATTCAAAGAGACACGTAATCTCCTCACAAGAACAAACACAAAAAAATCGAGGAACAGAACTCCTAAGAAACCCCATGGTAAATACTAAATCAGAAAGGGAAGATAATAAAGGCCTCCGTAATCCAAAGCCATCGCAGGTTCAGCGGGGCTAACCAACCTAGAGACCATTCCCGAGCTTCTAACAAGAACAATCGTGAATATTAGAGAGGATTTCACCACATTAAATCGCTGCACCCTTCTTGAGAAAGTTTAAATCCAATACAAGGGTGCGACATCCATCATAAAACTGAGGTGAAGGATGTCCTCCACAGAAACCATCATCCCACAGAGAGATTCGTTAGGGAAACCTCAGTCCCGAGATTGGCAATTTCACAATACAAAGAGAATAGAAGTCCCAACAAAGAAAGAAACAATACGAAACAAGAAGTCAGAACTCAATGAAATGTTAAAAGAATAATAAATTCCTCTTCCACTCAATTTCTAGGAAACAACGAAAAATCAATCAAAGGAGAGGGTCAACAGTTCTGGGCCTTTATTACCGTCTATCTACATGGGCCCTGACTTCATAATTATCGCTCGTGGTCACACGACATATATCGGAGAGCCCACCGCACTGCAGTGGAGCTTCCATCGTGCTCATCAACTTAGATGGTTCATTCTCTTCTAGCCGCACACTACACTGCTTGTCTAGTGGGAAGATATACCAACCGGTGGGGAGCTAAGAGTCACTTCTGCAGAAAGGTAGCGACGCTTCCCTAAGGACCTAAGGCTTCGTGACGGGTCTCGAACCCTGCGGAGGCGAAAGAAACCCCGGGAGTGTGGGGATATCCAAGTGAGGAGAGGAGAACCATCTACGAGACCAAAAGGATGATGGCTCCACTCAAGTGTACACGTGGTGGGGACCTCACAATAAATACAATTGCATTAATTATGAGGGCAGGGCTAATTTAATTAAGGCAAAATATGAAGATGTTAAGTCTGCAAGAGATGTAAAACAAACAACTCTATCGTGAAATTCTGATACTTCAAGTTTAGTGGGTCCAATATCGAAGAGAGATATAACAGAGAGGTCAAGACGTTAGCGCGGAAGCAGAGAAGAAGAAGGCGAAGATAGGTGAAACAAAATCGCGCTGCCTCGCACCTCCAGAACTGCCGCAGCGACTCGAAGGCCGGTGGCGAGACACCTTCACCAGTCGAAAAGAGCGCTACGTTTCGAATACAGTCGCAGGACGAAACCAACATGGGCAGCAACCGAACATCGCAAACACCCGGCGATGGGAGAAGAACAGACCTTAGGCGTTCGGATTTTTTCATCCCGGCATCAGATTTGAGTTCGTTTCAACAATCAGCGCAAGCCGTATTGTTTCGTGACAACGCTTTCGTGGTTTTTGCGGCCGCTAAACGTGGTGCTTCACGGCAGAGTTTAATCACCAAAGCGCAAACAAAAACCGGCGCACCTGTAGTTCAAAATGTACACTGAACCAAAACGCGCATATTCTCGTACCGGTCTATTTGAAACACACTGTACCGGGTATTAAGTTAGACATGTGCCAAGGCAACCTGTCTGGTTTTCCGTTGGCCACAGTTTTCGTATTTTGGCCATAACTCCTCATTTCTTATCCGATTTATGGATTCAAGTGGCTACGTAAATAGACTTAAAGGAGAACAAAACTTAAGAAGTAGGCATCGTCAAATTATGATCCTAAGTGGTCAAAAATTCACTCAGCGGGGCCATGTGCAAGAAAAAATTCTGCATCAGTTTGACATAGAGTAGTCCGGTTGTTTCGGATCGAATTTGAGTTTCGTGTCTTCAATTTTGGGTGATTCCAGTTGGAATAGAACCTTAGCAATTCTCTTAGCTTTAAAAAGAGTATGAAGAGTGACTAAGTCTAGAAGTAATGCTGCTATGCGATTAATTTGTCGCCGTATTCGCTGGAGTGTAGGTTAAAAGTAAAGGCGGGATAAAAGTGTGGAACCGTGCCTGCTACAAGCAAAAGAGGAGTGTTCTAAACTCATTTTCCAAATACTAGTGTATTATTATTATTATTATTATTATTATTATTATAAATTCACGACTGGGTATTTCATGGTTTTGGAATGCAAACCATTTTCAAGAAGCAAGCAATGAATTAGAGCAACCAAATGGTTTCAAGTGTTCATTTTTGAAAAGAAAGCATTGGTTTTAAATTGCAAAGTCATACAATTAAGCAAATGCTAGAAGTAAGAAATGAATGGAAAAGTTAAACCATCTTCAGTTATGTGCCAGCCTATTTTAAAATTGTAAAACCATTTTACAAAGAGCAAGCAAGCAAGCAAAGGTAAAGAAAGTTCGTGGAAAAACAAGGCCTTCTAGTTTCAAGCAAACCGTCGAGGTATCCCGCATGCACGTGGTGTTAGGATTTCATATGCTACATGCATTAGTAGTTTTGTCGTCGGCAAACTTAGGACATACATCATGCATTTAAAGGAGACCGTGCACTGTTGTGGTAAGTATAAGGTTATGAGCCTCTAAACTAAGTATGGCAGGATGGCGATTACACGAAAATCTCCACCATATCTTCACCGCAAAAGGTGAAGCCGACAAAGGTCCTTCCACCGACATCGTTGAGCACAGTTCCCGCGGTTCACTAAAGATAAAGTGCCAGGCCCATTGGTTGATGTTTATAAGCATGATATGCCGTTTTGAAAATCAACCATCGTCTCTATCGCCTGTGGAAGCCCTGAGAGTTTAGCACCCATTGGAGCCCAGTTCCTCCGCTTAGATTTCAAACGATCGGTTGAGCCAAGCCCTGGGTTTTATTTTCAAAGCATGTGGTTGAGCTCAAGCTCCCATTTTTATGAAAAAGTTTGAGAAACTTTTTAAACAAATGTTTCAGGAAAGGTTTTAAGAACTTTTAAGTATGATAGCAAGCAAGCAAGAAAAGTTATGAGAAGTTTTATAAACCCAAGAAGCAAGAAACAAGAGTTTTACGTTTTTGTTAAAAGCAAAATAAAGCAGCAAAAGAAAAGTTTTGAAAACTTTAAAGCAAAGAAAGCAAAGTTTTCTGAAATAATCAGAAAAGAGAGTTTTTACATTTTTCGAGATGTTTTCCTGAAGCAAAAAAACCTTTATAAAAGTATACACTCACCGAGCTCGTTTAGCCTATTAGTTTCCATTTTAAAAAATCATTTTCCTGTGCACAGTACGCAAGACGCTGGAGTACAATAGATTTTATCTTACACGTATAAGGTTGTGGCATACTATATTTTGTAAGAACATACTTTGAATATAAAGAATGTATTATATGTATGTACATAATAGTGTGGATGGAATGTGATGGTATGTTGGCTGCTATATTTGGATATAGTGTAAAATTGATGTATACAGGATTTGGAATTTAGACTATGTGCGTCACAATATGTCGCTTGCCTGCTAAGATTTTACCAAATCCTAAGTCGAAAATAAAGAAAATTTTATACAAGTTAGAAGCAAGCAACACTGGTTTCGCTCACAGAGTTTCAATGCGAGATAACGCCTGGATTTATGGAGTGGCCAGACAGCTGCAGGCCCTCCGAAGACAGTTATCCTCTGTCACGGTTGTTTACCGACCATAGATGCCTCTGGCCACCAACCCGCCAGAGTCGCCAGCTGAACGACTCACTGGGTATCTGGGCTCATTCCGCGCTCAGCCCAATGAGGCAAAGAAACCCCTCGTGAGTTGTGGGGATAGCCGGGAAGGGGACCCACCGCCGGAGTGGGCTAAGGGGTGGGGCCTCATAAAAAGCAAAGGCTTGCAAGGGATGTTGGCCCATGACATGACTAGGTTGATCGTTCATTGATCGGTTGCGATTGTGATTCCTGGGAAGGCCACGCATACACCGCCAAGGGTCGTAGATATGGTTGTGAGTGATATGATTGTCCTGAATTTCGACCTAAATTCCTTTAAGGAGGGGAGAACAAAGACCTGTGAAATTTCCAATTTTGGAATAAGGCAAAAACGAATTCTGATTAAAATTGTATCACGGTTAAAAATCAGATTAATTTCTCTAGATCTCGATGACTCGATTTGCACCGGTGAATCGCCTGCCGAAATCTGGGGTTAAGATGAAATTCACTTCTGGCATACTGGAGTCTGACACGCTGAGGCATCGCGTCAGCTATAAATCGGTTTTCAACATGCGACAGTTTGTTATATAACATAAATTGGCAAACAAGTGGTATGAATGTGAAATGATGAAAATGGACGGCCGAGGTAGTGCCAGAATATCAACTCCGGGCAAGGCATATAAAGGTCATTTTTGGAATGTTAATGAGCTAATGATAAATTACATAGTGCCCTTCTCCCTCAAATTCAAAAGGAGCAAAAACGTGAATGGAAAACCAGAGCTATCAGTAAACCAAAATCGGAGGTTGTATACAGAAGACCTCTCCTTCTCTAGAACATCGCGAATCTACCAGCTGATTTCGACGAGCAAGAAGGAGAACGCCGACGCGAAATAGTGCCACGCGTGGATCCTTGCCATGAAGCACAACCCAAGATGGTAGTATTTCTCACGGCGCTTTATTCCCATTTTTTACGGTTTTTCCGTTTCGGTTGGTTTGAGGCCGTGATCGCTTCGATCGGGTCCTAAATCCCGGACCGAAGAATTTTTCGTGGATTTTTTGAGATACGTGACTGCCCAGAAAGTTAGTGGGTTGCTCGGTCTTTAAATTCCAGAATTTTTGTTTAACATGGTCAGCGAATGCACGTCGAATTGGTTGGCTGATCGTCCCAAAATACAATCCAATGAGGAGATTTTCGGTTGTCCGGCAAGTGATAGTCCAAACTGTCAGGACTGATTCAGGTGAAATTTATGCATTAAATTCGCCTGGTGTTTATAGATAGGAAATTAGAAGAAATTCGTTCCAAAAAGGTGAACTGAGATTAATATGGGCTGCTCCGTGGACAGCCCATCACTTTGATCTTAAAATCAATTCCTAAGTTGTGTGAATTACAAGAATGGTCCATGATGTGTGCTTGAGTTGTTGGAAATGAATGAAGTGGAATTAAATAGGTTAATACATAATTCTAATGTTATAATGACATAATTATATAAAATATAATTGTGTTTGTAGGCCATTGAGATGATTTAAACGCACATGTTAAGTTTGCGTATTAATACGAGGTCACAATTATGTGGAATATAATTCGTGCGTGGTAAGTCATGAGATGAGCTTGATCATTAGCCCAAGAGCTAATTTTGATGTGATATATGAGTTGTATAATTACATAACATGTTGTATCACTTTTATACAGTATATTCATGTTTATAAGACTGCATGTGATTAGACTGAATTGAACTCGCATACATGTGATTCCATACGCACTGGAACATCCTAGTAGCAAGGTGAGTTAAGGCATGAGATGAGTCTGGTATGACTGCCTTGAGGGTAGTCTGAAAATGTAATCATCTAGGTAGTCCACAAACTTAAAATATCAACCGCCGGAGCGGCCCGCTTGATATTTATTCATCGGAGGTAGTCCAACAAATAATAATATATAATTAATCAGCTCTGAAATGCTCCAATTGATATCTATCTGATCGGAGGGCTGCCCACCACAAACTAATATTCTGCACGGCGATCATTCCCAAACCTCGGGGTCCGTCGACTACCCACAATCCATGAATACTGTGAATGCCCGGGTGACCGAAGATTATCTGAATCTAAAGTAGAAGCCCCTTGTACTGAGTCAACAAATACAAACTTGTATAAACTCGCATATACCTGGTCCTAAACAATCCAAATATATGTAATATATACCAAATATGGCCACTGGGGCCTATAACAAGACTCAACATATATGCCGACTACGAATCCAAACTATACACCCAATAGCTATAAGAGTTAATATGTTTTACTCTCATACAAATATATTAAAACAGCATTCTATACATGTATGCATCGTAAATCCATCCCGGCTTTCTTCATTTGCTCCTCTAGGATCTAGCCGTCCCTCGCATGCCCCCGTGACCCGAAATAAAGTGCTGGGATCCCACGACTCGCGAGCCAATGCCAAGAGAGAATCACCCCAACTGCCATCACCAAACGCAAGTGTAATGTTCCAATTTAAACACACATTCAAGCAAATGACAGATCCTAATTTGAATGTCTACATGACCAACCTGTGATCCCAGTCCTCACCGATTTCTCTGCTACACTCGCCTAAGCCTCAGATGGTGTGAATATTAAGGTTTGTATTAGTGACAAACTCTCCTGAGCGTATATATCACCGGGCCGCCCGCCGCATTGATATATAATTTGGTTCGTGGACTACCCTCCCGGCGAATAAATATCAACCAAAGTCGCCCGACGTTGATAAATCGGCTTGCCTGGACTACCCTCCGATCATTTAATATTTTTAGATCATCTCCAAACTATTTTTCCTAGACTCATGTCGACTAACTCCTAAAGTCCTAGGATGTTCCAAAGGTATACTTTAACACACAATTTCCATCACAATGCTAATTACAATGTAAAATATCAAATAATAATATATTCATAATATCCAATCGTACAATAATCATGTCATGTAATTAATCACCTCGCATCAAAATTAGCCTACTCTCGTTAATGATCATACACTAGTAATTTAATTTAAATCACCGCCAAACACTCATTTTCACGGTAAATATTTTCAAGATATTCCGGAATAGTGAACTCCTTGCTTACTATTCCCTAAAATCATGTCAGCCGGGTTCACTGAGGAACCAATCCACCGCCATTTTACTACCTAATACATACCAAACAACTTAATACACAAATTAGGACTAACTCCACTCCCAAACAAATTCCATGAAGCATGGAGGTCACGCCGTCCTAATATTCCAAAACAATTCCACAATTTCGGGGTCCAAGTTCGGGACCGATCAACAACCCATTCCCCGGCATTTTCCATACAAACACATGATTTAAAGCCATTTTGGTGAACAAAACACCCAACAGCCTCATTTCTAGGCAATACTGACAAAATCCCCAAGACCACCTGTCCTGCAGTGTTTTGGGATCTCCATCAACGCCCCATTGCTCAAACGAACTAAACATGGAAAACCCTTAAAAATGGGAATAAACACAAGTAGGGAGAAAATCCACTTTGAGTTGTCAAAACTGCGAACTGGGTCCACGCCAGAGTCGCCCCGAGAACGCTTCCTCTCGCGCTCCGTCGAAATCCAACGGTCCGACTATGAGATAGCCTAGAGAGAAGGAGGACCTTCTACCTTAGGAACCACCATTTCGCTTCCAAGAAGCTACTGATCTCCTCTCACGTTTTAGCTTCCTCTTTTGAATTTGAGGAGAAGCAGCACTATACACTAAATTGTCTGATTTGACTTAAAATCAATTTTACTTCTCTTTCTCCAGCTTGATGATTCGGCACCATTCCGTCATCCATTTTCATCATTTCTCTACTCATACCACTTATGGTAAGAGTACTGTTATATGTGGCCGCCACGCCAAAAACCATTTACTAAAGACCTGAGAAGTTTATGTCTCGAAAACGTGCCGACCCGACTGTCTCAGAAAATTAATAAATTTTAGCTGCATAACTAGATTTCATGAGACGATTTCTAACGGGCTAATCCGTTTCTGTCATCCGAGGTCTAGAGAATTAATTATGAATTTTTAACCGAATTTACAATTTTGTAATCAAAATTACCATTTTGCCTTTATTCCGTAAATCGAATTTCTGCCCATGGCTTCTCCTCCCCTCCTAAAAGAATTTCATTCCAAATTCGGGAAAACGCATCATTATCAACACGCAAAGGCACTACGCACTGCACGCTTGATGTAAACTAGTCATCATTTAATCTTAAACGACTAAACCACGCACTTCATCCCTAAACAAGAAGGGATGTACTGTGTGATCGTGTCCTCTCGCCTACGCTGACTCTCCACTCATAGTGCCAGCACTATAGCACTTTACTAGCCTCACGGTCAGCGCGTCAGATAACCCCGCATCACGGGCTACAACTGATGCACCCTCGGGGTCCTCTCAAAGGTCCCATCCGTCAACTCACCGGGTCCTTAATCCACCATGAGTTTCGACCGAGTATATATATCGTGGAGGATGAGATTTTGAAACACCTCGTGATGACTGATATGCTAGGCTTATAACGCCAACCGGTAATGCAACAGTGCACATCCTCTCGGAAAGTATCTCGCCAAAGGTCAATCAACCTCGCGATACTTTCCCGCATTTCGCCAACCCGACCACCAACTTTGAACTCTTAGGCGGTTTGCACTGAGACTACATAGTTTCTCGCGAGGCTCGAGCCATGAGAAGACGCTATCGACAACTCACCTTTCTCGAGGTGTCTCTAATCCGATCAGACCCGTGGACGAGTTATTTCCCATCTCAATCTAATCTTAACGATACCGAGCATGCCTCCTCGACACGCTTCTATGGCTTGCCATCCGTATGCTCGCCTCGATGACCACGGCCAGAGGCAAATTCCACTGGCGCAATTCGTTCTCTACCTTATGACTCGTGACACATGCCTACGCGATGTCTTTAACATATGTATATAACCCGCACAACGATAACCCTACACAACCCTTACATTGCAAAACGCTAACCTCTCCAAGGTCAGTAATCACAACTAACGGATCGGCTAATCATCCATGCCATGTATGACATCCATTTATCGAGCCTCTTGCTAGCCTAACAACACCCAAATGCGTCTAAAGGGTAATATTCAAACCCCAGTCACTCGACTCTATCACTCAACCCCCGCCACGGATAACCCGACCGCAGCCATCTCTGCAACATAACTCTTCTACTACACCGTTTCAGATTCCTGATCAAACTATGAGTCCTATCGATCGGTCCTAAAGCACAACTCCAAATCCCACCTACCATAGAGTGGTGAATGACCGTATCGCACCACACCCGACCACCCGATGTTAACACCAGGTACACGAACGCAGCAATACCATACCGTGACACCTTATCCCACTCCACCATGAGCGTGATCCGAGATCGCTTCATCATAACTTCACCTATCAGGTCAACTCTCACCCCATGATCCCAGGGAACATCTATACTGGGCTTCTCAAAGGCCTTAACCTCTAAGCCCAAATTCAATGCCGGTCAGGCACATAACCCTACCTAGGTCCTCACTACATCACAACCCGATGGTTGTTTGTCAACTTATCCATGCCAAGCCCACATCAAACCACTTGTGTGCAAACACTCTAAGGTCCGCCATTATTTATCACAACCTCTGATCTATCCCCTCGACTTCACCCACACTTGGCCCCGGCCAATCTCTGCGGCCGCTGAGTGCTTCAGATAGCATCCCAACCGAAACTAGTTCCTTCGACCCGCACTAAAAGCGAGAACGAACTATATACTTTTCGTCCTACGGCCAATCGGACCGGATTGGCTCCCGTGCCCTCAGATCCCCGCTCGGGGGGAAGTCCCGCCACTATGTCGAATCCCGTCTCCAGTCCCCTGCAACAGTGTGGAAGCGGGTCTTCCGCCTCTTCCCCAACTGGGAGAAAGCCGATCCTCCCTCTGTTACCAACACCCGTATCCCGAGTGTTCCACGATCTCAATCTCTCCCATGGTCGTGGTCCCATCCATTGAGTCCATGTCCGTAGGCGTAAATCCCACGATCCCGTCCCTTAATGGACAACTTCAGCCCATTCTCCTCGTGTCTCAGACACCCAGCCAATCCCAAGAAACCACGTGATTCAAGATTGACATCTTGCCTCTCCCAACGCATCACGCTCTAACCTTCTTAGTCGACCGACACTCAGGTCACACCATGTCCTGTAACTTCACCTCGCAAGCCAAACTCGAACTTACCGAACTTAGCCGTATTAACCGATGGCAGAACTGGCCATGGTCTATCTTGGGGTAGACTCGCGCCTCTCAATCGGTCAACAATCATCAATCCCTGCACAAAATTACTCGATCATAACCCCGCTCCACCGCTCTATAGTCAACGCGCACTCAAGGGTTCTGGCCTCTTCTTCGCAACTAGAACCGGAGCGCCCATGGTGAAGGCCTGCCCACAAACCCCTATCCACCGTACCGTAGTTGTACTCGGAAGTTCCCAATAACCAACTGCGGCCATCCTATGCGAGTCAGCGTAGACGTGAATATACTGTGGTGTGTAACCTCAATACCTAAGTTCACATCCCTACGCGAGGTAGTCCGTAGCTCATCTTGAAAACATCCACACATTTGCAAACTACTCAAGGTAGATCTAAGTCGGTCCAGCCTCGCCCTTTGTGTGTGCCCACTAGCCACCCGCTGAACTGGTCCCCGAACACTCGACTCAGATACGGGTCCCGGAAAAAGACAGTGCCTGTCTCCCCGAATTTCATAAGGCACCGGGCCCCGCAGATGGGGCAGAACTCCCCGCGCCTGGCCAACTGATGACTAATCAGAAGCTGATTAGCCAATCCATCCTCGTGATGACCCCGAACTCTGACATGTTCCATAGTCCCAGGTCCATCAGAGTAGTGTCCCCGAGATCTCTAACTCAACTCCTGACATATCGCAATCGGGCCTCGCCCTAACCCTAGGGAGAACCCATTAACATGGTGGTTCTCCAAGGTCTCAAGAGGTCCTTGCCCATTTCCACCATATATTTGGGGCTCATTCTAGCTAGAACAGTTTAGTCTAGTCCCCGGTCAGCTCCTGGTGTAATTCCCCATGGCCTCTCTAACACTTTCCGCTCGCATGAACCAATGGTCACACGATCGGGCCCCTCCCTCCGTGAACGCTCAGTGATGATGCACCCTAAACCCCCTGGGAAGTTACTTAGGATCTTCCCCGTCGCATACTTAGGCCCGTGTTATGCATCCATTGCATTAATTTCACCCGCAAAAAGTCCGCCGATCAAACACCGATCAGGCTCTCGACCCCTGGACCCTCTATGTCCTCGCCTCTACAGCCATTTACACACTAGCCATGGCACAAGAATCATTTAACTTTCTACTCGGGGCCTAACTAGTGAATGCACATGCCAGACTTAACAGTCCATGAACCAACCTGCTCATTTCCTAAGTGGTGTTAAATTTCAACTAATTAATTTATTTATTTCCAAGAAGGTTCTATGCTCTCTTGTTCGCTCCAAAAGATCCAAACTTAAGGCTCTAACTATAACCTTAGTATTCACCATTTTCATAATGACATACCATGCATATAATTTAGTACGTGAACTGGTCACAGAATACCATTTCCAAATTAAAGAGTTGAACCCAATACAAGATTCTCAAGGTGGCACATGTACTCTCGAGACACTAATCATACAACCCATACGCGAATCAATTTTGCCTTTAAAATATTGTTTTTTAACAAATTTTATTTTCAAAAATTTTATTTTTGAAAATTTTATTTTTCGAAAATTTATTTGATTTTATTTAATTTAAATTTTTTTTTTTTTTTTAAATATTTTTTTTTTCAAAAAATTTTTATTTCACAACGAATAGAAACACGAAGTGACTCGAAAATATCGAAGCCGAACCAGGCCAAAAACCGAGTCAGGTGCAGCAAACACCCAACCTTTGGCCCAGTGCTGTGGGACACCAGGCGCGCACAGGCCGCCGGTCGCCCCGCGCGCCCCTGCCTGCGCCTGCCGCGCGCCCTTGCGCGTCCATGTGTCCGCGCGCCTGCTTCGCCCTGCCGTGCGCGCGCCTGCCCAACTGCCTGCGCGCCCCGCGCGCCATGCCGTGCCGCTCCGCGCGCGAGCTCGCCTGCGCTCCGCGCGCCCATGCCTGCCACTCCCAGCGCGCCCCAGCGCCCCAGCGCCTGTCGCCCCAGCGCCTGCCGCCCCAGCGCCCGTGCGCCCCGCGCCCGCGCGCCCATGCCGCCTGCGCCGTGCCTGCGCGCCCAGCGCCAGCACGCCCAGCACCCAGCGCCCAGCCCAGCCTTAAGCTCACTTGGGCAGTAGCCCATCCAGGTTCTGTACCAAAATTTTTTTCATGATAATTATATATATATTTTTTCTATTATCCTGCAGTAGTATGGAAACCACTAAAATCACTAAAAATTAATTTTTTTTCATACTCTTAATACTCAATTAAATTTTATAAAAAAATTTATTTAACCTCACTTTCTAAATTTCCTCCCACAATTTTTCATAAAAATTTATTTCTCAGATTTTCTTCAAGAACTTAGAAAATTTTTTTCTATCACCTATTAGCTAAATAAATTTGTAAAATTTATTCTTTTCTTATTTTTCTTTTTCCATGTAAGACTCAGACAACCTCGACATATTTTCTAGTTTTCCACAAAACCCCCACACTGATCTTGTCCAAAACTGGAGCTGCTGTCCAGACCTGTTCTGGACCATTTTACCAAAATTTTTCTCAACCAACCTGTTCTCATCCCAGTGTTCATTTTGTTTATTTGTCCTGGCGCTATCCAATCTAAGCACAATAATCCAAACACAACACATGATCAATCAACATGTTATAAACATCAATCATACCATAATTCATCAAATCACACAAAACACATCAAACACATGCATGTAGTGTCCTAGTGTTAACCCGTGATTTCCTAGGTAATCTCATACCTAAACCGAACATCAAACCACACCTAGTGGTGACGCTCATCCTCAACCATGGCCTAAGCCCAGATTCTCAACCTCTAGGTTTTCACATACCTACGTTCCAAAATTCGGCGACCCGGGTTTAGACTCCAAGTCCTCAAGCCCTAGGTAATCGCTTAACGGCGTTTCGATACTAAGTCAGACGCCTAAAACCCGGGTCCGGCTGATCACCCGGGCTAACCTACGGACAGCTGTGGAATGCTCGTGACCTGACATTTTTCACGAAATCAAGTGCAAATCTCCTTTGTACTGGAGCTTCACTAAATACAAACTTATAAACCCAGATACACTGTCTCCAAACAATCCAATATATGCAATATATACCAAATATGGCCTACTGGGCTCATAACAAGACTCACACATGCCGACTAAGAATCCAACTATATACCCAATAGTTACAAGAGTTAATATGTTTACTTCTCATACAAATATATATTAAAATGAAAAGCATTCTAATACATGCTACATCAAGCCACATCCCGGCTTTCTTCTATTTGGCCAAATGACGAGCCGTTTCCTCAGACGCCCCCGTACTTGTAAAATAAAGGGGATCCATCGGTGAGCCAAAGCTCGGCGAGGAGAATCACCCTAAATGGGCTACTTCACCACCTAAGTGCAAGGCAACAGTCCAACTGAACACACATTCAAGCAAATGCATGATCCTACTGAATGTCTACATGACTAACCTGCATCCCGAGTCCTCACTTGTTCTCTCACACTCGCCTAAGCCTCGCATGAGAATATTAGTTTTAATAAGGACAACCCTCCGATGTATATATCAATCGGGTCGTGGCCCGACGATTGATATATAATTCTGTTTGTGGACTACCTCCCATGAATAAATATCAACTCGGGTCGCTCCGACGGTTGATAAAATTATCGGGTCTGACTACCCTCCGATCATTTAATATTTTTAGATCACTCCTCCAACCATTTTTCCTCTAGACTCATGTCAGCGCACTCAACTCCTCTAAAGTCCAGGATGTTCTAAAGGTATACGGAATGCATGTATGCCGCCCATCACGCTTCAATTACATGCAAACATATCAACATGAATATATGCCTCAAGATAATATCCAATCACACAATCATGTCATGTAATTAATCAATTTCAAGCATCAAAATTAGCTCACTCGGGGCTAATGATCATACACTAGTAATTTAATTTTAAATCTTCAATAAACACCTATTTTCACAAAATATATTTTCAAAGATATTCAGAATAGTGAAACCCTCGCTACTATTCCCGAAAATTCACAAAACAGCGGTACCACTTAGTAACCCGAAATCCACGGCCATTTACGGCCCAATACATACCAAACAACCATTTAATACACAAATTAGACCAACCCACTCCCAAAACAGCCTCACGCTTACTGAGACTCACGCCGTCTCTAATATTCCAAAAACACCTGACACTCTGGCCCCAAGTTTTGGGACCGCACCAACAACTCCATTCCCAACATTTGGCACAAACACATGATTTAAAGCCATTTTGGTGAAATAAAAACAATCAAACAGCCCCTCATTTCTAGTAACACGATGGGGAAAATCCCCAAGAAATTTCTAACAATTCGGTCCCATGTTGACCACTCAACCTGCCTCCCTCTCACGTGCCTCAAAACCAACCGAAATGATGGAAAACCCTTAAAATGGAATAAAACATGCAGTGAGAAAATCCACCTCTTGAGTTGTCTAAAACTCGAAACCCGGGTCCACGCGTGAGCTCGCTCCGCGCAGAACTCCCTTCTGGGTTCACAACCAACTATTCGATTGCGAGATAGCCTAGAGAGAAGGAGGACCTTCTCACTCTAGGAACCACCATTTTCGTTTTCCAGCAAGCTACTGGATCTCCTCTCACGTTTTAGCTCCTTTTGAATTTGAGGAGAAGAGCACTATACACTAAATTGTCTTATTTGACTTAAAATCAATTAATTCCCTTCTTTCTCCGGGGCTTTGACATTCTAATTATCTCTGGCCATCCATTTCACATTTCTCTACTATACCACTTATGGTACATGAGTACTTGTTATATGTGGAGCACACGCTTAAAACCGATTTACTGGGTGACCGAGAGAAGCGATGCCTCAAAACGTGCTTAATTGACCTGGCTCCTGTAAAATTACGAAATTTTACTAAGCAACTAGATTTCATGAGACTCACTTACACCGGTACAATCTGTTTTGTCATCCGAGGTCTAGAGAATTAATTATGGATTTTTAACCGAATTTACAATTTTGTAATCAAAATTACCATTTTGCCCTTATTCCAGAAATTGGAATTTCTCGGGTCTTACATACGAGGCTTAGGCGAGTGTGAGAGAGTCGGTGAGGACTCGGGATCTGAAAGAATGTCAAGTGCAGACATTCAAGTAGGATCACATTTCTTTGAATGTTTGTTTAAATTGGAACATTTGCACTACACTTAGGTGGGTGAGTAGCCCATTTGGGACATTCTCCATCGGCTTTACCACCTCCGCGCGGATCCCCTTTCGTGTGCACAGAAGTTCCTCTCCTTCTCCTGCAAAGAGACGGCTCGTCTCTAGAGGCAGAGTTTGAAGAAAAGCTCTGATTGTGGGCTTGATGATCAGACATGTATTAGAATTCTCTAATCTTAACATATGTATTGTTTAAGAGTAAAAATATTAACTCTTGAAACTATTGATATAGTTTGATATATTGTGTTGAGTACAGCTGATGGGCCTAAGTGGTCGTATTGATATATATATCGTATATCATGATCGGACAGGGAATGTGTGTTTATACCGGGTTTCGACTGGGTAGAGCTCCCTGTATAAAGGAGACTCTGCCCGATTTTCGTGTAAATGTTGGTCATCCATTCACGAAGATTCCGCTGGTCGACGGCAGTCAATGGACCTCCAATGGGCTACAACATCGAGCTTAGGCATACGAACACCAGTGGAGCTCTGGCATCCATCACCACAAGGTGGTTTGGTGTGAGTATGTTTATGGGAACCTATGGATAGAAAATTTGGCCAGGGCCATGGAAATGTAAAAATATCAAATTACCAGGTGGTTTGATGTTGAGTTTAGGTATGGATTAATGCAGGCAACACTTATTAAAAACTAGGACACTACTTGCACGTGTGTTGATGTGTTTTGTGTGATTTATTGAATTGTGAATGATATGTTACTATGTTGATGAGATTGATTATGTTGTGTGAAAAAATATATACAACATGAATGGCTGGTGTATGCCATGTAGCATCTAAGATGAGTATGTGCAAAGCTTATGATTGTACATGAATGTAGAAAATATTTGTTGTATAGAGTACTAAACTGAAAAGAAAAGAAGAATAAATTTCAAGCAGCAGGTAACTGAGAAATAAATTTTTATGAATTTATCAAGAAATTTAAGAATAGAGGTTAAAATAAATTTTTATAAATTTGTTTGAGTATTAAAGAAAGAAAATAAAATAAATGATTTTTAGTGATTTTAGTGGTTTTTCATACTGTCGGAATTACGAAAAAATTAACACATGAAAAAAAAAAAAATTTTTTGATGCGTAGGTTGGAAATCATATCACAGGTTGTATTGTGGAGCCGGGCGCCGGTAGCGCCGGGCGCGCGTGGTCAAGGGACGGCAGTTAGGGGCGCCATGAAGCGTGGCGTGGTTTCGGCGGCGCAGCAGCGGCGAGCGGGCGGGTAATGCAGTATGAAGCGCGTTGGGCGCTGGCGCAGATGCGGGCGTGGCGCGCTGGGCGCTGGAGGGCGCGCGCGCAAGGGCAAGCAGCGGGCGAAGCGTGGCGGGCGCGCTGGACGGGCGCAGCGCGGCGCGGCGCGGCGCGCTGGCGCGCGGGCAGCGCGCCGCGGGCGGCAGGGGCGCGCGCAGTGCAGCAGGGCGTACCGGGCGCCGGCGCGCGCCCGGGCGCCCGCTGCTGGTTTCGGGCAAAGGTACCCGTGTACCGCCCATTTTCGGTAATCCGCTTGACTCGCTTTTCCGGAGTCACCAAATGAACACTGTCTATCAGAAAATAAAATTTTTTGAAAAAACAATATTTGGCTAAATTCAAATAAACAAAATCAAATAAATTTTGATAAAATTTTCAAATAAAATTTTCAAAAAATAAAATTAAAATAAACTGTTGAAAACAATATTTTAAACGCGAATGATTGCGTGATAATAATCGAAGTTATGTGTATGATTAGTGTCCTACAGCCCTGTGAGATACTGTATTGGATTTAACTACCAATTGAACTGTGATCGCACGGCAGTTTTCTGCGTAGAGTAAACAGGCATGGTGAAATGCAGATAGGCAAGGGCAAACACTATGTTTGCTATGACCTTAGGGATTTGGATCATGAAATAAACGAATTAAGTGGTTGGAATTTAGCACCACTTAGGAAATGAACGGTCGGGCCAGGTTGTCAAGTTCATTAGTAATTGCATATGCATTGCTAGCTAGACTCGAAAATGAAGATTACATGAAATGTTGCCATTCACAGTAGGTGGTTAGTAGAGGCAGGATTTATAACGCCCAAGACTGGCACTCCATCAGCAAATTCACCAAAATTAACGCCAGACTCGCCAGAGAGGTCGTAGGGTATTACAACACGCGCATATAATGTTGGTATAGCACAGAAGATCCCAAAACCTTCGAGGTTTAGGGCATCATCCTCCGACATTCAAGGTGGGAAGAGACCGACAGACGCACCATCGTCTATAGAATGAAAAGTGTTGGGAGGTTATGGAGATTACCTCTGACACTACCAGGATTAGACTAGCCGCGTCGAAGCAGCGAACAGCCCAAAGGCCACGATGGGATGGGCAAGGACCCTGTAGACCTCGAGAGCCAGACGCCGAGTCTCCCCAGTGGATTAGGCTGGTAGAATAAGAATGATATGTCGGTGGCTCACAGTTGGGGAGATCTCGAGGACTCTAATTAGAGCTGGGACCCGAGGATTTTGACATGTAAGTGTTCGAGGTCATCCCGAGGATGGATCAGTCGGGAGAAGCATGGTCGTTATCGATTATGAGCTACAGGAGGTTACCGACATACCAGATCTGTGAATCGATGGTATTACAAGGGGGACAAGGCGATATTTTACCCCAAATGTGATACGAGTCCAAGTGTATGGGACGCTTAACTATTGGCTAATCGAGTCTGCTTCCTAGATAATGGTGGTGAGACCAGACTTAGGATCTGGCATCAGCAAAGGTGCGAATACGTGGGATGTTTTCCGACGAGCTTCACTCGACCACCTCCACATAGGATGTATTCTGCATTAGAGTTACACTGTATTTCACTCACTTCTATGACTCCAGATAGGATGGCACCGGCCAGCTGCGTGAACTCAGAGTCCAGCTACAGGAGTTACAAGACAAAGGGTTCATTAGGCCGCAGCACTCACCGGCGCTCCGGTTCTATTTATAAGAAGAAGGGCAAGACCTTCGAATCGTGCATTGACTAGCAGCTGAATGTGGTTACGCATCCGTAATCGCACACCTATTAACGGTGAGCGATGATTTATCGGATCAGTTTATGGCGCAGTCTACCTAAGATAACCCATCGGTTACCATCAAATGAGGTTGCGGGCGGTATATCTCAAGACGGCGTTTTAAGACGCGCTATGGGCACTTTGAGTTTACTAGATGCCTCGATTGATAGAAGCGAATGCGCCGGGGCCGGTATTCATGACCGCTTTGCCGTGGTGTTCCAACTCTATCTAGATCGGGCTTTGTCGGGTCTGTGGATGACATTGATCACCCCACAGAAGGGAGCATGAGTATCACTGAGGATTGTTCTCACAGCTGTTAAGAGACCATCTGGCTAGAAATGGGCTAAGTTCGCAAGTTCGAGTTTTGGCTTACTCGAGGATTTTATGACATGGTGTCAAGACTAGAGTGTCACGACTCAGAGAAGGTTAAGGCAAAGATGCGTTGAGGTTCTAATGTCAATCTCGAGATACACGTAGTTTCCTCGGATTGGCCGGGTATTACTTGCAGAGACACGGCAGACACGTTGGTCCATTCAGACAGGATCGTAGGATTTCACTGACTGACATGGACTCCATGGTCAGAATGTTCGACCATAGAGAGAGAGATTGAGTGATACGTGAAACACTGTAGGAGACGGTGTTGGTAACAAGAGGATCAATTTTCTCCTAGTTCTGGGGAAAAGGTAGAAGACTTCTCGTCTACACCACTTTCGTGACTGCATCCGCTCCCGGATCGAAAGATGAGTGACTGAGTTCCTCAGAAGATAGGGATCCCAAGACTTTGTATAACCCAAACGCTAGCCGAGAACAAGTGAGAGTAGAGAGTATAAGCCATTCTCCACCCTAGTACGGGTCAGAGGAACTAGTTCAGTTTCGGGGTAGTATACAAGCACTTCCAACACACAGATAGCCGTATACAGAGCGCGGGTCAAAGTCCGGACAGACGTAGTTGCGCAGGAGCGGCGTAGGACCTTAGTGGTACATGTTGCCGTTGATTGTCGTTTGATATGGATAAGCGGACAACCATCGTTGTCGCAGATCGAGACCTAGGCCAAAGTTGCCGCACCGACACGACATTGGATTTAGGCTTGAGGTTAAGGCCTTTAGAGAAGCCAAGTATAGATGTTCTTCCATAGGATGTAGGGTGAGAGTTGACCTGATAGGTCGAGATTATGAGTGAGCGATCTCTAAGATTCTGCTCATGGTGGACCCGGATAAAGTGTGTCACGACATGGTATTATCGCGGTCAGGTGTGCACTCCAGAACACGGTCAAGTCGAGAGCACAGTACTCAGATGGTCATTCACCACTACGGTGAGTGGGGTCGAAGGTCTTTAGACTACGTCCAATGAGACCTGTTAAGGGAATGTAAAAGGCTCAAGTGTGTTTAAGAGTTATAAGGTTCGAGATGAAAACACATCGGCTCAAGCATCACGAACTTAGAGCTGATGAGGAGCCTGATACCGAGGTTTGTGAGGACACCAACCCTCCGTCGGAGCGGGCCAGGTGAGGACTCGTGATATAAGGCGCTTTTTTTTGTAAGAGCTCATCTTTCCCTCCGTTCTCACCACACTGGGTTAACTCCGGGGATCATGCCAGGCACATTGTTTCACCACCAACCCAGCTACAGCCCGGCCGTGGCGGGAACCACCCGGCATCTGGGCCCACATCCCAAGTGCTCGAGCCCACCTGAAAAAGAAAAGAACCCCGCGAGCCCCAGTGACAATTTCAGAACGCACCACCTCGTCTGAGCGGGCGGCTGGGCCCCACAAAGACCAAATACCGCAAGTTCATCGAGAAGCAAGAGTCACCATCCCCGCCCGCTTCGAGTCATTCCTCCTTCTTCATCTCTTCCGCCTCAAGAAGGCGGCCACTCTTCGCAGGAGGATTCCGCATAAATGATGGGCATTATCTAACTACGCTCAACGGCCTTACCCGAGGGACCTTTCGCCTTCGCAGCAGACCCAGAACGGGGCTGCGAACTCAAGACTTTGGGAACCTCGGCCGGAGGCGACAACGCTTGCTCCGGCTTTCGGACAGGGGTAGACGAAGAAGAGGAAGACGCCCCACTTTTAAACCTCACAAAGCCGGCCGATCTTTCTTAGAAGGGGTTCCAGGCCTCGCTTCACCTGTGGCTTCCGAGACAAACGCTCCAATCAGCTAGAAGCTCTCGGGCCAGGGTTTGGCAGCGGAAGGACAAATGGGAGAGACTCTCATGGTGGAAGAGAGCGAAGGCCTCAAAGCAGCAGAGCGAGTAGACCTCGAGTCAAGGGCCAGAATATCCGACGACGCCTGCTGCATGGACAAGGATGACACTTCAGCCAACGCCAAAGACTATGACGTTATCTTCAATGAGATCGATTCGGCACCGAGAAGCATGTGACAAAGGCAGAACTGAATACCCAAATGACCTCACGTTATACCAAAACAGAACTTAACACTCACGAAGATTCGCGTGGTCCGCCACCGACCGCCAAAGGTCATCCACAAGAGGGTTATATTCCCACCACGCCACTAACAAAGAAGTAGCGCCCTTCCACAACGGGAAGAGGGAAGACGGAATCACTGCAGGAGGCGCCGAGCGCCCGGAAAATGTAGAGGAAGCCCCCGCTCAGAGCAGTGGCCAAAGGCTCGCAATCCAAAGCCCATCAGTGGTAGGGTTCAAAAGGTGGGGAGTTACAACCAACCTAGAGAGACCATTCCCAAGATTCGAACAAGAATTCGTATCATCGTAGAGAGGATTTCAACACTTTGAAATCGCTGCACTTCTCTCATTGAAAAAGCTTAAATCCAAAACAAGGGTGCCGTAATATCATATCATACAACTTCTGAGGCGAAGGATGTCTCCATTGGAGGAATAATTATCCCAACAGAGATTCGCGAGGAAACCCTAGTCCCGAGCATTGGCAATTTCACAACCACAAAGAGAAATGGAGAAGTCCACAAAGAACAAAACAAAATGAAAACATGAAGTTGTAACTCTAAATGAAATGCGTAAAAGAATAACAAATTCCTCTTCCACTCACTTTCTAAACAAACGAAAAATCCTAATGGTCGTATTAAAACTCCTATGAAACTGAGATGGGTTACCCACCGAGAGGAAGAACTTACGTGAGAGACACAGTTCCCTCTAATTTTGATGGCTGCCTGATCGTGCACGGGCCTCTGATTCCCTCAAAATTACGTAATTACAGCCCACCGACATATATACAAATATATTTATTTATTTATATGCTTTAAAAAAATATGTGAACTATTTTTTTTTAAAGATAAAAACTTTATTTAAAATGTAGTAAACTCTATACGTTGTCTTTTGAAAGTTCAGTTAATTCTCACTTCTTTTTTTACTTACTATTTCAAACAATTTTTATTTATTTTAACTCATCAATGTAAAAAATAATTTAAGAATTTATAATTTTCTAAGAAATTTTATTTATATTTGAGTTTTTTTTAATTTCATTAGACCATAAAATATAAGAAAATCATTTTCCTTGTTATTATTATTTTCTTTTCCTAATACTCAAACATAGACCAATGCAGAAAGGGCAAACACCAAACCCTAAATATTTATTATAACTATTGACCAAATACTCATTAATGCATAGCGGATTCGAATCAATGACCTTCCATCAAACTACAAACCCAATTTTCATAAAAACTCAAGTTTGAATATTCTAGTTCACATGAGTATCATGTTTCTAACAAAAACAGTTTCAGTTCTCTTTGAAACCTAAAAATTACAAAGATGAGATAATAGAGATGAAAAATAAAAAAATAGGTTTAAACTTAATAAATAATTTTTTTTTTTATTCAAAGTTTCAAACTCTCTTTATTTGCACTAGGTTAGCATTTGTTTTTTATTTTTATTTTTTTAATTAAAAACAAATTGCTTTCAACATTCATTCTATTTTCCCCTGTTTCACTATACAATCTATTGGCGATTCAATGGAACATGTGACACCAATTCTCAATACTTAAGTCATGTACTCCTCCATTTTATGGTGTCTTTCATCTCCTAAAACTAAATGTGGATCCATGATTTCCATTACTCGCCAAATAAAGATTAATTTCTTCATAAAATCATGAAAAGTAAGACCATCTTAGCATGTCATTTGTTGGGTATCAGGAGACCCCTAAAATCCATTTCCAAGAAAGGGTAAATGGGTACTCTCGGGTCAAAATCCGAAATTTTTCTAAATCAATGACTAAACGGACTTACCGCTGGAATCGCCTCGCCAAATCTAGCTACCACGTCAGACCTTCTCGTCACCCGGCACGGAATTTCACATTTTTCGATAAGACCGAGTGGAACGTGCATGACACTCGCACGCCTGGCTGGCAGGTGCCACGTGTCCAGTGCAGATGCAATCAAACATGAGCTCTAGTGGGGCTCACTTGTGACACATTGTGAGACCCCAGAAAATCCAAGATTTTGGATAAAGGGTAAAATAGAAATTTCGGTTGAAGATCCGAATTTTTTCTAGATCTCGGATGACGAAACAGACTTTTTCGTTGAAATCGTCTCGTGAAATTGAAGCACCACGTCGAATTTCGCTCGATTCCGGCGCTGGCCGGGATTTCACGCGCCGGCGCCGTGCAAGGCTCCACGACACATGACAAGAGGGGATGCCACTTGGCACACAAATGTGTGACACTTGGCACTTCGTGCAGTGGCTCACAATTAAGTCACAGTAGAATCGATCCTACGGCCTCATACTGGGGTCTACGTATGATGATGTCATAAAAGAGGATTTATTAAATAAGAAAATGATGAAAAGCGAGGGCTACAATAAATGTGGTAGAGGAAAGATGAGGGAAATTGCCTTTGGACTGAATGATTGATTCTCCAAATTGGAGGAGAGAAAGAAAAAGAGAACATGGTAAATGAGATGAGAAAATGAAGATAGGTGAGATGAGAAAATGAGAAAAAGCAAAAGAAAAGCAAAAGGAAAGAAAAGAAAGGAGAAAGGAACAAGGAAAGGAGACGGTTCTTAGAGAGGAAAAGGGAGGAAAAGGAGAAAGGAGGAAAGGGAAAACGAGGATTTTCCCGGGTTTCGGCGGTCGACGTTCGAAAGTTCGAGACTAAAGCCGTACGCACGCAGCGATTCACGTATGACACCAAAGTCGAGAGCTTCGACAAACTCTAAGAGGTAGGATATTTTCCTACTGGTTTACTTTAGCCTAAAGGCTTTATAATGGTAGGGTTAAGCTTATAGGAGGCCAAGTGAGAGGCCATGTGAATTAGTTCCCAAGCCTCGACTAAGGGGTATGGATTTCATGACCTAGCTTCCTGACATGGAGTTAGAGTTAACTAGAAACCGGTTTCTAGGTATTATGGGTTGTTGAAGTGTGTGTGGAAGTTTGGAACCAAAATGGTTCATTTTTGGGAAAGGTACCTCACACTATTCTAATTTTTGAGACTTGTCGTGTGTTATGGCTTGCTTCGAATAACATGTTAAGTGTGAAATTGTGATATCGATGCATGCTACATGTATTAATATGTTTAGCGAGGTCAATAATTATATGTAGTAAATTATAATTATCCATGGATTGTAAATGTTTGGCGTAGTACTTATTCATGCATGTAACATGAGGAAATGGTATCAGTACCATGCATTTCATATGCACGGTCACATCGCGCCGCCTGGGTGTGGGTGCAGGTAAGGTTTATTCATCAAGAGCCAGGAGTGGGTCGAACTCGGAAAATGGGACAAAGTCCAAGGTAGAGATTCACGAAAGTGTGTAAATGATCAAAATGATAAATTATGTTTCGCGGAGGTCATAGATCTCGTGGTGAAGTCCCACAATTTATTCACGGTTAGGACATGAACTCGACGATGCAAGTTCGTGAAAATGTTGAAAAGGCATGCGGTCCCATTTCAAACCCTAACTGCGGCCCACAAAATAAAGGAAAAGAATCAAAATCAGTTTTTGATAAATAAATTGGAGGGTTTTCCAATGGTTTAGTCAGAGTGTGTGACTAGTTTTATTTCACATTTGGCATTCCGTGTGAGAGCTCTGGCTGACTCGTGGTGAGTATGAGGGGTCGATCATGCATGATATAGACATTTCCATATAGAAAATAATTGTATGGAATGTGATTGCTTGTTTATATATGCCATCGTACGCATTTTAGGTGGAGTAACCTCAGAAGAGACTTTCACATTGTCACACCTGTTTCATGACTCCCTTCGTGTAATAATGTGAGATCTATCCAAGAGAGACTCAAGGCCAAGAGGTAGTTTTTGAGAAGAAAGCCGAAATGTGCCTTGGCAATATTGTGACACCCTCAACCCCGGGGTCCGTTGACTACCCGTCAACCTCACATGGAATACTGGCCAGAATGCTCCAGACCCGACATTTTTCACAAAAATCGGGCAGAGTCTCCTTTGTACGGGGAGCTCTACCCAAATACAAAACTTGTATAAACCTGCATATACCTGTCCCAAACAATCCAATATATGCAATATATACCAAATATGGCCACTTGGGCCCATAACAGTACTCAATATACATGCCGACTATGAATCCAACTATATCCAATAGTTACAAGAGTTAATATGTTTTTACTCTCTTCATACAACATATATTAAAATGAAAAGCACTCTAATACATGTATACATCAAAGCCACATCCCTAGCTCTTCTAGCGCCACTCTAGGGATCGAGCCGTCTCTCGCATGCCCCCGCACCCGTAAAATAAAGGGGGATCCCACGAGACCCGGGGTGAGCCAAAGCTCAAGAGGGAGAATCACCCTGTACTCAGCTACTCACCACCTAAGCAAAGGCAATGTCTCCAATTAAAACACACATTCAAGCAAATGCATGATCCTAATGAATGTCTACATGACCCTAACTCGCATCCCGAGTCCTCATCGACTTCACACTCGCCTTGCCTCGTATTATAAATATTAGTTTTAATAATGACAATTCCTTCCGATGAATATATAATAATCAGTCGCCCATCGATTTGGAGTATATATTATTTGTTCAGGACTACTGATGAATAAAGACAACGCCAAGCCCGACGTTGATAAATTATTTGGTTTGGACTACCTCCATCATTTAATATTTTTAAACTACTCCTCCGAACTATTTTTCCTTCTAGGACTCATGTCATGCACTAACTCCAAAGTCCTAGGATGTTCCAAAGGCATATGGGAATGCATGCGTAAGCAATCCCAATAACAAAGACTACACATGTAAATATATAAACATGCATATATTTACAAAAACAACCAATTCACACAACGTTATCATGTAAATTAATTAATTCACACATCAAGATTAGCTCACTTGGGCTAATGGATCATATACTTGTAATTAATTTAAATCACTCTGACTAACATGTATTTTCACAAAAATATATATTTTTTAGAATATTTATTCTGAATAGGAAACTCTTGCTTACTATTCCCGAAAATCACATGTCAATGATTCAATTTAGTGAACTCGAAATCCACGGCCATTCCTACTTTGTCATACAATTACAAACTTATTGGTCACATAAGTTAAACTAACCCACTCCCAAACAAATTTCAAGGCTTTATGTGGAGGTTCACTACCGCCCTAATGTTCCAAAATATTTATAATTCCGTCCCATGTTTCTGGGGACCGATCAACAACTCATTCCCCGACATTTATTCACATCAAGCATGATTTAAAGCATTATTGCCACTAAATAGCTCCATCGATTGGCAAATACTTGAACCCAAAATCTCAAAGAATTCCATACCCGGGTCCCAAGTTTCGATCGATCAAACGGCCCTCAATGCCTCAAACCAACCAAACATCGAAACCCTTAAAAATGGGAATAAAACACAAGTAGGGAGAAAATCCCACCAAGGAGTTTGAAGAAACTCCCAACCGGTCCACGAGTTGTCCTCGGCCACAGAACAGCCTTCCCTTCTGTCTGGCCGACCGCCGCCTGGCCTGACGCCCATGACTTAGAGAGAAGGTTCTTCTCTCTCTAACTTCTGCAAATCGGCACGTAATTTAAAAATTCCCTCTCACGCTTGCCTCTCATTTAACATTTGGGGAAGACAACTATTCACTATTTCGTCATTTAGTGACTTAAATCAAACTTAAAAATGACCCTTATGTCCCTCTTTTCTCAGATTTGATATTCGGCACTATCTCGGCCGTCCATTTTCATCATTTCTCTACTCATACCACTTATGGTACATGAGTACATGCTATATGTGCCTTTCGTCGCATCGAACCGACATTTACTTCGCGACCCGGAAACGCGATGCCCTCGAAAACGGTCGATTCCGACCGGCTCCTTAAAATTACGAATTTACGTGGCTAACTAGATTTCACGAGACCATTCCAACGGTGCAATCCGCTTTCATCATCCGAGATCTAGAGAATTAATTAATTTTTAATTCCACTACAATTTTTTGTAATCAAATTACCATTTTGCCCTTATTCAAAAATTGGAATTTCCTGGTCTTACATTCTCCCCTCTCAAGCGAATTTCATTCCGCCGACACGATCTTTATCATCAAACACACGCATATGCACCATGCACTCTCTCATGCATGTAAACTAGTCATTTAAATTGTAAATGACTAAACTACGTACCTCATCCCTAAAAGGGATAAGTGGTCAGCATCGTGTCCTCACACTCCCACGTTAACTTCCACTCCTACGCTGCCGCTTTATAAAGACTCTCACTAGCCTCACGGCTCCACCGGCCACAAACCCCGACACGACTATCAACAATGTACACCGGTCCCTCCGAAGGCCTCTATCCGCGTCAATTCAATCTGGCCCCCAATCCACCTCATGAGCCGGACTGGCAGATTTCCGAAAAACGAGACGCGAAACACCTCGCGGGACACCTAAATACGCCGGGCGCAGCCAACCGTACGCAATGGGCTGGTATTATCCTCTCGGTAGTCTCAAAGACCTAATAAATCTCGGCGGAGGCTTCCCATGCTTCGCGAACTCGCCACTCTTTCGAGGAATCACCTTCATGGAAACGTGATCACTAACTCAACTCGTAAAGGGTCAACGTCAGACATCCACATAGCCTTTCCGCCGGCCCGAGTCGTGAGAAGACGCTATCGCATCAAGCCTCACCTCTCGCAGGTGTCTCGATCAAATTCCAGACCCGTGATGGAACTTCCATCTTGTCCAACATAATCCAGAATCTACATGGCTTCCCATAACATGACCTCATATGGTGCCATTCGTATTATCTCGCTTCGATAATCGGTTGTCAGAGGCTTAATCACTCATAAGCAACTAATCCTCACCTCTACGATCCAGACACATGTTCGCAAATGCCCTCTAACACCGCATGTAATCCATACACACGTAACCCTCGCCAATTCATCCTTGCTAGGTGTGTAAACGCCAACCTTCCAAGGTCACACCATTGACAATCCAACGGATCATCAACTTAATCCATGCCATGCATGACCTCCATTTACCGAGCCCTTGACAGCTCAACAACACCCACGCAATTTCCAAAGGGTATCCAAACCTCGAGTCACCCCCGACTCCTATAACTCAACTCTCAGTCTGCGCGATAACCATGTCCCTGTGTTTTCATCTCGGCACATAACTTCACCCGCCACACCGAGCCCCATTTCCCGATTCAATCCATGAAGGTCTCACTGGACGAGTCCTAAAGACAACTCAACCTTTAATAACTCACCATGAGTGGTGAATGACCATACCATGCACCCACTCGGTCCACCATGAGCACTCGTAGATCTCTCACTCATAATCCCGACCTATCAAGTCAACTCTCCCCTACACCCTGGAAGAACATCTATACTCGCTTCTCTAAAGTGCCCAACCTCTAAGCCTAAAACTCCAACGCCGTAGTCGAGCAATGGCATAACCCTACTAAGGTCTCACCATCACAACCTCGATGGTTGTCAACTCTATCCATGTCAAGCCCGACAATCAACCAATATGTATACCACCCTAAGGTTCACTATGCTCGGGCCGGGCAGAACCCCGACCGTCTCCCGACTTCTCGACCCACACTCTCCTCGCTAATTTCCAGGCTGCCGAGAGTGCTCATAGCATCCTCAAACCGGAAACTAGTTCCTTACCCGTACTGTGGTACGGAGGGAGCGAACCGATACTATCATGTTCTACGGCTAACTGGGACTGCATTGTCCCAAGGTCTTAGGATCCCTGTCTCTGGGGAAATCCCATCACTCATGCTTAATCCTGGCCCTAGTCCTGAAACTAGTGTGAAGTAGAAGTCTTCTGCCTCTTCCCCAAACTAGAAGAAGCTGATCCTCCCTCTTGCTACCAACACCCGTATCCCGAGCGTTCCAAGTATCCTCGATTTCTCTCTCTATGGTCAGGGCTGTCCCAACCATGGAGTCCATGTCCCGTAGGCGAAGTCCTACGATCCTGTCCCGTATGGACAACTTCAATCCATTCTCGTGTCTCTCGGTGAGACTACCCGGGCCTAATCCCAAGAACTACATATCTTAAAGATTGACATCTCGGTCTCTCCAAACTCATCTCGCCCTACCTTCTCTAGGTCGACTAACACTCCTGATGCTAACATCACGTGTTTCCAAAAATTCCCTCGCAGCAAACTCATACTACCGAACTTAGCGCATAACCTGGCGATCTCTTAGCAATGGTGAAAAAAACAATCCCCCGCTGATTCATGTTCCACCAACGATAGATCAAGATCATCCACCAAGATCACACAAACCCATTCAGACATACGTCGGAACACCCCGCTGATGATTCATGAATGCGCTTAGCGCATTCACAATCCAAAGGGCATCGTAACTCAAAGTGCCCATAACGCTGCCCTAACCGTCTTGGGATATCCGTATCCCTAACCTCAACCGATGGAGAGTAACTGGGCCAATAAGGTCTATCTTGGGGTAGACTTGCTTCCTCTCAACCGGTCAAATAAATCATCAATCCCCTGCACAGGTACCGATTCCCGATCATAACCCCGCTCCACCTGGTAGTCAACGCACGGGCGGTCTTGCCCTTCTTCTTCGCAAATGTAACCTGAGCGCCCATGGCGAAGTGTCGCGATAAACCCCTTGTCCAATAGCCCTTGTAACTAGACTCTGAGTTCCTGCAACTCAACCGGTGCCATCATATGCGGAGTCATAGAGATGGGTGAAATACCAGGGTGTAACTCAACACCGAAGTCTACAATCCTTTGTGGAGGTAGTCCATGTAGCTCATCTGGAGAACATCCACACAATCGTAACTACTCAAGGTAGATCTAAGTCTGGTCTCACCTCGTCCCTGTGTAAAGGGCTCAAGAGCCAACCCGCTAATCGGTCCCTCGACACTCGACCGTGATACTGGTCCGGGAAAAATATCATGTTTGTCCCCCTGAAATACAACACGAGTACCGTCCGGTGTGTAGGCGGTAACTCTCCTACGCTCACAATCGATAACGACCCTGTAAGCTATCAGCCAATCCATCCTCAGGATGACCTCAAACTTTGACATGTCCATAATCCTCAGTCCACCGTGAGCAGTCCCCAAGATTCAACCCAACCTTGACATGTCATCCCTATTCCGCCTCTAATCCCTAGGGGAGAACTCACGCACAACGCCCTCTAAGGTCTCTAGGAGGTCCTCGCCCATTTCCACCACAGGCCTCATTCTCCGGGCCTAGAACGCGCCTGTCTAATCATCCGGCCGGCCGAGGCAATCTCCATAGCCTCTAACACTTTCTCGTTTCGCATAAACCAATGGTCCTGGCACCACCTGTCTCCTCCTCTTGTGAAGGTCTGAGGATGATACGCCCTAAACCCCAGAGGTTACTAGGATCTTCCCGTCTACATAAGCATACTAGCCTCTGTACATAGCATTCGCTGTAATACCCCACAAAATTCCCTAAGAAAAAGTCCGTCGATCAAACACTGATCAAGGGGGCCCGACCGCTGGCCCCGTGGACGATCTCACGTCCTCGACCTCTACTACCATTTACACGATTCATGTAATTTTCATTTCGCCCCAATCCAGCAATGCACATGCCAATAGACTTGACAACCATGAACTAAATTGGCCTATCTGGCAATTTGCATTATCACTGTTTTCTGATTCAAATAAAATTTTTTCGCTCTGTTCATTTCATCATCCAAATCCCTAAGGTCGAATCCCTAACCTTGGGGCATTCACCCTTTCCTATACGTATTACACCATGCATATAATTTCGTGACGCGAATCACTCACACGCAATCACCATTTCAAATGGTAGTTGGGGTCCAATACAAAGGTCTATGAGACATAACCACAGCCCTGAGACACTAATCATACACATAACTCAGTGTATACGTAATTAATTTCGCATTTAAAATTTTTTTTTTTTTCCGACGAAATTTTATTTTCAAAAATTTTATTTTTGAAAATTTTATTTTTCGAAAATTTTATCAAATTTATTTGATTTTTATTTAATTTAATAATTTTTTTTTTTCGAAAAATTTATTTTACAATGAACAATGTTCATTTAATGACCTTCAGAAAAATACCGAGCCGAACTCCAAGCAAAACCCGAAGCCGAGTGCATTAAACTTAACTCGGCCTACTGGCCTGGGCCATACAAGACAAGCCGCGCTTTCAGCTACGCCTACCGGCCAGGTTTCGCGGCGTCGCACGCCCTGGCTGTACCGTCGCTACATACTACAGCGCCGCCATACTCATACGCGCTGGTGTCATACTTCGCGCTATTATTCGCATTGCGGCTCGCCAAGGCATGCGACGCTTCGCGCTGCGCTACGCTCGGGTCTGCTGCGACGTCTACGCCGTCTGCGACGCCTATCGCTCTCACACGCCCGCTCACCGTCAAGCCGCTACCACAGGCTCGTCTGGGCGCATGTCTCATACCGCTACCGTCAGACGCCCAAAGACGCCTTGTCACATACCAAATTCTCGTCACACGCCTGTACCCCAACGTTTCGTACCATGCTCAATGGGCGAGCTATCCGTGTTCCTCACCAAAATTCTTTTTTTTTCTTCCTTTCTCTTTTTTTTTTTCATTTTGCCACCTAATCGGAAAATACCAAAAAAAATATATTTCTTTATTTTCTTCCATTTTCCAGTACACCAATAAATTTATTAAAATTTATTTCATCTTTTTTTTTTTTGATATATATATATATTTTTTCATTCCCCAACAAACCAAATAAATTTATAAAAATTTATTTTATTTTATTTTTCCTTTGTTCCGCTTACACATTGTAAAAACCCTCCAAAATGTGCATCACATCATAAGGTTGTCCTAGGTGCTAACCACTACACACAAACCATAACACAATACAACTATGTTATACACACAACATCTCAAATTATTTCACACAAAATCATGAAAATACACTCAACAACGCTGCGGCACGTAGGGTGTCCTAAGTGAAAGAATTATGATTTTCCTCTAGGCACCATACCTAAACCGAACATCAAACCACGTTAGTGGTGATGTTTCTTTCCTCAACTATGGCCTAAGCCCAAATTTTTCATCTATAGGTTTCCATATACCCATATCACACTCATACCACCTTGTGGTGATGTGGATACCCAAACCCGAGCTCCCTAGGCATTCGTGACCTAAGCTCGGAGACTAAGTCGTGGATGACCTCGAACCCTCGGGGTCCGTTTGACTCACCCACAACCCGCTGGAATATAGGCTGTGAATGCTCCAGGACCCGACATTTTTCACACGTACAAAGCCCCAGCAGCTCCCTTTGTACTGGGGAGCTCTACCCCAGTCATTAAAATCTCATATAAACCTCGATATACCTGTCCCAAACAATCCAATATATGCAATATATACCAAATATGGCCACTGGGCTCCATAAATAATACTCACATGCTGATGCCGAATTAAGAATCCAACTATATACCCAATAGTTACAAGAGTTAATATGTTTTACTCTCATACAACATATATTAAAATGAAAAGCATTCTAATACATGTATACATCAAAGCCAATATCCCGGCTTTCTTCTAGCACACAGCCTCTAGGACGAGCCGTCTCCTCGCATGCTGCTCTCGTATTCGTAAAATAAAGGGATCCACGATCTGGGTGAGCTAAAGCTCGCAGGAGAATCACCCTTAAACAAGCTACCACCACCTAAGGCAAAGGCAATGTTCCAAATTAAACACACATTCAAGCAAATGCATGATCCTACTCTGAATGTCTACATGACCAACCTCAGATCCCGAGTCTTCATCGATCTTCCCCACACTCCTCGCCTAAGCCTCGTATGAGAATATTAGTTTTAATAATGGACAACTCCTCCGGCACATATATATCAATCGGGTCGCTCCCGACGATTGATATATATTATTTGTTTGTGGACTACCCTCCGATGAATAATATCAACTCGGGTCATCCACGCTGGATAAATTATTTGGTTTGGGACTACCTCCGATCATTTAATATTTTTAGACTACCTCCGAACCATTTTTCCTCTTCTGGGATCAT
Source organism: Tetrastigma voinierianum (assembly GCA_016808115.1). NCBI lineage: Eukaryota > Viridiplantae > Streptophyta > Magnoliopsida > Vitales > Vitaceae > Tetrastigma > Tetrastigma voinierianum. The sequence continues at coordinate 75,674 of JAEQBH010002345.1, read as the reverse complement.
GTCATGCACTAACTCCTAAAGTCCTAAAGATGCTCCAGCGCATATGGAATGCATGTGTGCCAATCCCACAACAGCTTCATCTACATGTAAATATATAAACATGCATATATTTACAAAACAACCAATTCACACAATCATATCATGTAAATTAATTAATTCACACATCAAGATTAGCCTACTGCATGAATGATCATATACGAAAGTAATTTAATTTAAATCACTAATTGGGCCATGTATTTTCACAAAAATATATATTTTTAGAACACTATTCCGGGAATAGTGAAACCCTTGTTTACTATTCCCGAAAATCACAAAACAGCGATTCACTTAGTGAACCCGAAATCCACGGCCATTCCCGGCCTTTGTCATACAATTACAACCATTTACACACAAGTTAAAAACCAACCCACTCCCAAACAGCTCCCTACGGGGCTATGGAGGTTCACTACCGCCCTAATGTTCCAAAATATTTATATAATTCTATCCCATGTTTTGGGGGACCGATCAACAACTCCACACCTCGACATTTATTCGTCGACCGCTAGTGATTTGAAGCATTATTGCCACCCAGTCACCACTGTTTTTCTCGGGCGCCACTGACAACCCAAAATCTCAAAGAATTCTACAATTCGTCCTGCCTGGGATCGATCAAACGTGCCCCTCACGGCCTCAAACCAACCGAAACATCGAAAAACCCTAAAATGGGAATAAAACACAAGTAGGAGAAAATCCTACTCCCAAGGAGCTGAAGAAAACCCCAAACTTTCGGTCCACGTTGTCCCTCGCGCGCAGAACAGCCTTCCCTTCGTCTGTCGATCGACTGGCCTGACGCCCATGATTCTAGAGAGAAAGGCTCCTTCTCTCTCTAACTTCTAAGAAATCGGTCATCGCACTGCAGTGTACTCCCTCTCACGTTTTGTCTCTCATTTAACATTCAAAAAGACAACCATTCACTATTTCGTCATTTATAAATGTACTTAAATCAAACTTAAAATGACCCTTATGTCCCTCTCTTTTCTCGTATTTGATATCTGCAGACTACCCTACCGTCCATTTTCACCATTTCACTCATACCACTCATGGTACATGAGTACATGTTATATGGCTGGGCCGCATCGAAACCGATTTACTTCGACCAAACGCGATACCTCAAAAACGTGGTCGATCTCGACCGTCTTTAAAATTACGAAATTTTACGTGCTAACTAGATTTCACGAGACGATTCCAACGGTACAATCCGTTTCATCATCTGAGATCTAGAGAATTAATTACGAATTTTTAACCTTAATTACAATTTTTGTAATCAAAATTACGATTTTGCCCTTATTCCAAAAATTGGAATTTCCCGGGTCTTACAAATATTGTGTAAATATGTATAAAGCTTTTTGTAAAACAAGCATGATAACTATGAGAAAATAGTTCATTATTTTGTTTTTATGAGTATGGATATATGAGCCCATGTGGTTATATATTATCTTCGTGTGTATGTCTCACACACTTAAACATATGATTCGCAGTTGATTCGTAGTCACCGCACCCCCTGGAACGGCCACACACTTAAGATGTGGCGCCATTGTAGGGAAATCTCAAGGTAGATGGATAAGGATAAAGGTGTAATCCCATGAGCCAATGGAAGCTTGACATGTGGCATTGAGAGGACTTTCGACTAACTCGACCCAACCGGGCCGAGGGAAAGAGAGAGGAGAGACCAACCGAGAGCCGGAGAGAGAGGGTTATAGGGTTTTGAGAGAGGCTCCACCTCTCTAAAATTCCCCTATTGACGATCATGGGCTTCCTACAGGCAGTGATAAAGTTGCTCCTTCACTCAAGAAGCGACTCACTTTATATTTCTCATTCTCGTGAGCTTTCATTAAACTCCGGGGAAAGGTAGGGTTTTTCCCACTTGCTTTATTTCGCTTGGCAACGCGTGTAATGGATAGGATTTGTCGAGGCCCTGATGGTCAGGGTCTCGCTCCAAAAGACAGACCGACCGAGGAAATCCCTAGAGGCCTGACAAATTCTACCGGGGTCAAGCCAGGTGGGATTGTGGTGGTATTGTGTCATTGCCATGAGAAAAATAACATGTTTGTGTGAAGCTATGGCGCCTGCGTATGGACTGGATTGTGCCTTTAGCCCATGTGAGAGCTAAGTTTATGTTATTATTATAAACTAATAACATGATTTATGGTGTTAATTTGTTAATATATGCATGAGTGATATATTAGCATGTGTTGAATGTTCGTGTGCATTGCACGCACTCCTTGTGTGGGGAGTAAACTCAAGTAGGGAAATTTCACTACTGCGTGACGCTTCTCACCCCGTCGGGAATAGTATTTTTCAGGCAAATCGAAGACGCATTCGGGATGTGTGGACGATCCGGGACTTGTGAGGCGAAGAAACGGCCAAGATGGCCTTATCTTTGCATTTTGTAAATGACGTAAAGTGAGATCCATTTTCGTATAAATCAGAATCAATCATTACTGAACAATGGTATAAAATTACTTTGTAAAATATACATCGAATATGATAAGAATGCGGCACATGATCAGATTCGCAACGACGGCACCCACCTCTGAAATGATCGCCAGCACGTATATCGGCAGAACGCACCCTGAACAGGTGAAACAGGTATCGTGGAAATGATCAGGTGGATTTGTAAGACGGATAGATCATACATCATGTGCATTCAGAATTAAATGTGATGTGATGGCGATAACATGTTTGTTACGACCAGTGAATCAGATGTTTCAGAATAAAGATAGAGGAAAGGTCAACACTGTGGTCGTGAAAGATAACCTTAGATGTTCCAAAATTATGGGCGTAATACCGTAAACAACAAGCACAAACGAAAAAAATATATTCCTGATTGGCCCGCTTGAACAATGGGTTTGTGGAAACTGAAAATTATTCCGCTTTTGCACAAGAATAAGTGTGCTCTTAATTAAACTCCTCAAGATGCCAATTATATAAATTAAAATTTTATATAATTTTTAGGTGATTTGGAGGGTTAAGCTACTGCATCATCAAGTGGTAGCAGGTTTTGTAAGGGATGGAAGGGCCTAGGAGTAGTAGGGAAGGCTACTGGAAGATTTGAAAAAAAAATTTCTAGACAATTGTTCCAGTTTTTAAAGACCAGCAGATTGGGTGTTGTGAAATTCTGGAAGGTTGTTCCGCCAAGAGATATGACAGCAGAGAATTCAAACTCTTAAATTTGTGAATTTTAAGTATAGCAGTGGGCTAGGCTACTGCATCAAAGGAGTAGCAAAAAGAAAGGCTGCTAGATAAAAAAAAAAAAAAGTGCAGGAGGGGCTAGGTAGGCTGGGTGAGCCTGGGTCGCGACAAAGGAGGTCTTAGTCGCGACAAGGAGTGAAAAGCCCCAGGTCGCGACATGGAAAATGGCGTTGCGACCTGGCTAGGCAGGGTTGAGGTCATGACAAGATATGGAGGTCACGACTGGCCGCGGCGGACGCATATGTTTACGCCGCAAGGCAAGGCACCGCATTCTGCGTCGCTGACATCAAGGGATGTCACAACCCGACTTAGTTGTCTTTAGCCGATGTCGCGACATCATTATGAGTATCACGATTACAGCAAGAAGGGAGGTCGCGACATGGAAAAGCGACGTCGTGACGAGCGTAAAGGGGGTCGAAGCCGACAGGTCGCATACACCATTTCGATGTCGCGATAGAGGGGGATCGAGTGGTGTCACACACCGCTTTGATGTCGCGAACACTACTAGAGAAATGCCTGATGTCGCGACATGAATCGATGTCGCGATATGGGCGGCGCGCTAGGAGCCGGGTTACGTCGCTACATCATTTTGATGTCGTGACATGGACAGCAGTCTGGGAGGTCGCGACATGGATTTGATGTCGCGACATAGGTTAGTTCCGTGATGTCGCTGACATGAACCGACGCCGCGACCGGCCTGAACGGATGTCGCGACATGAACTCGAAGGTCGCGACATAGGTTGGTCGCCCGTGAGGTCGCGACCCTGCACGAAGTCGGACCGGGCTCGGTATCGGGACAGAGACTCGCAGGTCGCGACACCAATGTGATGCGTCGACATGGACGGTTTCCTCCCGTGGAGGTCGCCAATTCGGAAACATGCTCGCGACCGGGCGCTTCGATCGCAGCGGAGGCTCGCGATACGCGCCACGACTGGGCGCGCGCGCTGACCGCGCACGCCGAGCTCGCTGACCGCTACCGGCCGCGCCGCCGGCTACGCGCGAATTGGCTGCCAGGCGCTGCCAGCAGTCGCTTCACGACTGGGCACCGCTACGCAGCAAAGGTAGCGCCGCCGACTGGTTCTCCGGTGCGCACTATGCACCCAACCTGCCACCGCTGCAATCGCTTGCGCCACTGTTTGGGTAACTGTTCATGGACATTGTTCATGAACACTGTTCATAGGGATTTACAAAAAAAAAAAAAAAAAGAGTACAAAATTTTAAAAAAATTTTCTTGTGTATGATTTAATATATGAAATATTTATATTGAAGTTACTATAAATGCATCGACGTGGTGTATGAAAATTTTTTTTCGGTGTATGAATAGTGTCTCGGAGCTGTGTTTGAGCTTTAGAGATATTGCATTGAAATTTAATTTGCCATTGACTTGTGTAGATGGCTAGTAGAGGACGAGACGAGGATCGTCCACGGTGGCAATCGGTCGACACCACCGACATTTGACCACCGCCCAGAGTTTGATCGCATAAGCTTTGGCCGAGGTCGAGGTATTATGGCACAAGTACGCACAGCGCCGAGCAGTAGCCGTGGAGGTCCCAAGAACCTCCGTAGGTTTAGGAGCCGCATCATCCTCCGAATGCTCACAGGGGGAGGAAATCCCGATGGTGGCGCATCCATTGGTTTATGCAGACGAGAACGATCGAGGCTATGGAGATCACCCGATACGATCACAGATCGGGCTAGCTACATCTCCAAATTAGAGATGAGGCCCGCATGGTGGAGATGGGTTGGGGACTTCTAGAGACTTAGAGGTTGCGACACGGGCAAGAGTCGAGTCGTTCACGGTGTACTTTCCGTAGACTACATGCATACTGGCTGCTGTTAGGAGTTCCTAGAGTCATGGGGCGATGACTGTGATGGACTATGTGGCTAGGTTCATGGAGCTAGCCCGATTCGCAGATGATTATGTGGCCACAGACATGGCCAAGGTTAGGAAATTCGAGAATGGGCTGAAGTTGTCCATTCGGGGCAGATCGCAGGACTCGCTTCACGGATATGGACTCCATGGTTGGGATCTAATTTCACCATAGAGAGAAATCAAGGATTTAACTGAGCACCTCAGGATGAGTGCTGGTAGCAACAGGGAGGATCAACCTTCTTCTGGGCCGGGAAGAGGCACAAGACTTCGCTTCACACGAGTTTCAGACCAGCCAGATCGGGCGCTATCGCGTATGTGTGATATGTTATTTCGCCGACAAATTAAGTATGTGAGACTCGGATTGCCCCTGTGAGACAGGATCCTGTGGATTTTGTGACAAAGCCATCCGCTTAATGTAGAACACGAGAGCTAGCATGCTCATTCCTCCACACCCTAGTACAGTCGAGGAACCGGGCTTCAGCTTCGAGGTGTTATGCGAGGCACCTTCTGGTAGCACGATGGGCCGAGGGGCCAGAGTGTGGGTGTGGAGGTCGCACAAGACTCACAAAAGTTAGGACTTCAGCGCAGGCAGACCATATGTTATTTATGTCGTCACTGGCATGCAGGAGGCGAGATCATTCTAAAGAGGCAGTAGATCTCGTAGATGTAGACCTAGAGCTGCTCGTATCAGCCGACACGCAGGTACGTTTCTACTCTCGCACTTGTTGACTAGAGTAGCGTTTAAATTGGATGCATCATATTGATTCATTGTTGCATCTTGCGTGGTGGATTTGGGCTTAGAGGTTAAGGCCTTTAGAGAAGCCAGATGCGGATGTTCTTCCCTAGGGTGTAGGGTGAGAGTTAACCTGATAGGTCGGGATTATGAGTGAGAGATCTCTGAGATTCTACTCATGGTGGAACCGGGATTGGGTGTCACAGTATGGCATGAATTAGGGTATGGTCATTCACCACTCTTGGTGAGTGTGGGTTGAGTTTGTCCTTGGGACTACGTCCAATGGAGACTCATAGTTCAAATCAGAAAATAAAGAGTGATTAAAGTGTGTTGGGCAAAGCAAGAAGGGGGCGTTAATCCCCTAAGGTGAGTAGCCTGGAATGAGGGTGTAAGAGATCCGTGGTGTTATCCTGCACTTCGTGGAGGGTGTAAGAGACCCGATATCCCACTGGGTGGGAGGGTAAGAGACCCACATCCGACTTCGTGTGGGTTTAAGAGACCTGTGAGCGATCCCGAATTTCGAGGTAAGACCCGGGAGCGTCCCGACCTGCGGAGGGTGTAAGAGACCCGGGGAGCGATCCTGAATTTCTGTATGGGTGTAAGAGACCCGGGGAGCAATCCTAATTTTCTTTGTGGGTGTAAGAGACCCGGGGAGCGATCTCGAATTTCTGTGTGGATATAAGAGGCTCGAGGTGTAGGCCAAAAAGTTTTGTGCCCAAGAGATGAAATCATATTCGGATGGTTATCAAATTCGCACTTAGAGTTGGAGGATAGAGTCGGGAGAGACTCGAGATGAGGACATACACGAACATGGTTATCACCTGCACTTAGAGTCGAGTGATGTGAGCCTGAGAGACTCGAGATGAGGATATTTGATCATGGTTATCACGTAGACTTAGAGTTGAGTGATAGGAGTCGGGAGTAACTCGAGATTTGGATATCCATTGGAAATTTCATTGGGTGTTAGTGAGCTGGCAAGGGCTCGGTATATGGATGTCATTCATGACATGAATAGGTTGACGGTCCATTGGATTGTCAGTGATTGTGACCTAGGAAAGGTCATCATTTACACACCGAGCAGGGATTGTGTAGGGTTACATATGCATGTGGTTGGATGCGTATGTGTGTGGAATTTTGAGACGAAATTCTTTTAAGGGGGGGGGGTGAATGTGAGACCCCGGAAAATCCAGATTTCCTAAGAAATGGTAAAATGGTAATTTCGGTCAAAATCTGGAATTTTTCTAGATCTCGGATGACGAAACGGACTTCACCGTTGGAATCGTCTCGCGAAATCTAGCTACCACGTCGAATTTCGTTAAATTCCGAGACAGTCGGAATTTCACGTTTTTCGAGGCACCGGAGGGAATGCATGACACTTGGCACGTTTTGGGTGGCCAAGAGGCGCCACGTGTCCAGTGCAGATGCAGTCAAACATGAGCTCTAGTGGGGCTCACTTGCGACACTACATATGCCAATAGAGGGAAAATCTCGCTGCAGATGGATGCGATATGGCCAGAATCCCAATGGCACCCAACCAAGTCGATGTGGTGCATCGAGAGGACTTTCTCGACAACCTTGACCCAACCATTTCGTGGCAGTGGTTATAGAGGAGAGCACCAACCGAGAAAGCGGAGAGAGAGGAAGAGAGGGTTTTAGAGAGAGAGGCTCCACCTTCTCTCTAAACCCCTATGATCGGACCGGTCGGGCTTCCTACGAGGCAGGAGCAAAGTTGCTCCCCACCCGCAAGGGACTACACACGGGTAGCTCAGATTGGGAGTTTCACAAACTCCGGAAAGGTAGGGTTTTTCTCCTACTAGCTTTTACTTTTGGCTTAAGGGTCATGTAATGGATGTGGATTTGTTGAGGCTTAGAGAGCCGGGTGGTCCTGCCCCAAAAGATTGGGACTGACCGAGGAAACTTTAGGATTCGACACCACCCGGGCCTGCCAGTGATCGTATGGTACTGCGGTCACCGCTTACGAGAAAAATAACATGTTTCAGGTGAAGTCGCTGGGCGCTCCAAGATGGACTGCTTCATTGTGCCTTAGCCCCATGCTTAGGCTAAGTTTTTATGTTATTATTATAAATTGAATAACATGATTTATGGTGTTAATTTTGTTAATATATGCATGGAGTGATATATTAGCATGTGTTGAATGTTCAATGTTACTGCATCGCACTCGAAGGAGTAACCCAAGTAGGGAAATTTCACTACTAGGCATTGCTCACCCCGTCGTGGAATATATTTTTCGAAAATCGAAGACGACTGGGATGTGACGATCCTGACTTGAGGTGAAGAAACGGCCAAGATGGCCTTATCTTGTATTTTGTAAAATGATGGGCAAGAGATCCATTTTTGTATAAATTGTAATCAAATACAATTGTAAACAAATTGTAATAAAAATCATTTTGTATAAAATATACATTTTATGAGCATGATGTGTAGGCCAAGTGGCTATTTTTAATGTAATGGTCTCCATGACATGAGACTCAGATTTCCGCGCTGGATTCGGTAGTAAACGGACCCCCGGGAAATGGGGCGTCACAGGTATTCTTCTTGTAAACATCTCCCTCTACAAACACTGTACCACTAACACCATATTATGTCATAAGTTTGTTTTGGATGAAGCTTTCCTATTAATTCAAGATAACAATTTGAAAAAAATGTTTATGTAAAAAATCTTGCCATGGAATTTTCAAACAAAAGTGATACATGCATGGGGCAACATATCCTATTCATCCTTTCACTGTGGTTGAGCTACTTTGATTTGTGTGAGTACACTACAAGAAATATAAGGTATAGTAACATAGTTTTAGTAGGGATTATTATATTTTCTTACTAAAAATGAATATAGCCGGGTTTATTGAATTGATGTAGCCAAAGGAATTTTTATTATCACCATGAGAATTAATTGGTCTTACTATATATGTTCCTTTAGTTGCATAAAAAATAAAGGGGAAATTGTGTTTCAGGGTATGATGGGCCTTCGTATTTAATAAAAGGGCTATGAAAGCATTAAAATTTGGCCCAAAACCTATGACAACTAAAATTAATGTAAAAAATATAAATTTTAAAAATGCCAAAATTGCCCTCCTACACCTTTAAACTCAGCCCACATGCACGTACAACCCCTCCCAACCAAAACCCAAAGACTTCTTTCTAGGTTTTTTTCTTTATTATATTTTTCCATATACTACCTTCGTTTTCATATTTCAAATAAATTATATTTTTAATTTTTAATTAATTTTAAAAGATAATATCTTACTTTCACTTATTTTTAAAATATACTTAATTAAATTTTTTATTATTTTAAAATTTTATTTTTTCATTTTTTATTAAACATTTGTTTTGTGTAATAAATATAGTAAAGTAAATTAACATTTCATCTATAATAATAAGAATAAGTACTATATATATATATATATATATATATATATATATATATATATATATATATATATATATATATATATATATATATATAGTGTGTGTGTGTGTGTGTGTGCGTGTAATTATAATTTTATATTTTAAATTTTTATAAACCTAAATATGCATATAAAAAGGTCTTAATAAATAAAATAGGTTTTATATAAACGATACAAGGTGATAACATTAACTGTACAAGACAAATGTATTAGATGTACAAGCTTACATTTTTCATACGATTTAAATATTTCTTTTATCCGAAATCTTTTTCCTATATCGTATGTTGATACATCAACCTAGGATATTCTTCATCAAGATAATGGACAATTACTCTTTAATAAGGAAAAACAATGGTTTATTATATCGTACAAGACAAATATACTAAATGTACAAGGGTTGTACAAACTTATATTTCTCATAAGATTTGAATTTTTTTTTTAATTGAAAATCTATTTCCTATGTAGTATGCTAATACACCAACCTAAAACATTTTTTATACACATTGATTGATGTCATACTTAGCTCGTATATAATAAATAATCTAGTATATGTTGATGCTATAAAGATCCACAATTGGGGTAAATATGGTTGATTTAATTTTTTTTCTTATTTATTTCACCATTTACCATGAAAATATACATATATTACAATTTAATAAGGAAAAATATAAGTTTATTATAATGTACAAGATATACACTAACTATAAAAGGCAAATGTACTAACTATATAAGAGGTGTACAAGCTTACATTTTTCATAAAATTTGAATGTTTTTATCCAAGATATCTTATGTAGGTCATATGCTAATGCATCAACATAGACATTATTACATGATATTTTTAGAGTTTAGGCATTTGAGTATATATGTTAATCTACTGCTTGATTAATATGCTAAATGATAATATTATATTATAATTTTAATTCATATTTAAAAAATTTAATAATATGGGTTAACACATTTGTATTATACCTTAAAATTAAATACTAAATGATTATTACTATTTTTTGTTAAATAGTTAATATTTTTATATTACTTTTTTTTTATTTAAAAAATAGTTTAACTTGTTTTTTTTTTTAAATTTTGGGTTTAAAAATATTTAAAATATAAAAGTATAAAAATAAGATTATAATATGAAAATTATAGATATTTAAATATTATATAGAAAATATTAGTATTTATTTGTATATTTATTAAATTATTGATTGGGTAATGTTTTTGTAAATACTAAAAGTCAATTTACTTTAATATATTTATTACACAAAACAAAAATCCAATAAAGAAAATAAAAAGTAATGAATAAATAAAATTTTAAAAACCAAAATTTTTTAGTTAATTAGATTTCAAAATAAGTGAAAATAAGACATTATCTTATAAATTTAATTAAAAATAAAATAATTAATTTTGACATTTACTCATTAAAAATAATGAAAACAAAATATAATAAAGAAAGTAATAAATAAATAAATAATAATTTTTATTAATTAAAAAATCAAAATAATTGAAAATAAGATCTGATGTTATAGAATTAATTAAAATCATAAAATCTAATTTATGAAAAAAAAAACTGAAAACAAATTGAAAAAAAAAAAGAAAAAAAAAGAAGAAGAAAGGCTTAGGGGAAGTTGGGGGCATGTGGTGTTGGATTGTAAAGATGGACACTTTTGTCCCATCAAAATATATATTCTTATGCTTAATTTAGGTGATTTGATGGACTTTTTATTAAATATGAGTCTCATCTAACCCTAAAACATAATTCTCCTAAACATAAATCTCTTACTATAGATAGCTAATTAGATGCAGCATTAGTTAAACTCGATATGAATTTGGTTAAGAGTCTATTAATAGAAATTGTCTTACAATATTTCATGTTCCTATTTATGACCTTAATTCTGAGACATTATCCTTCTCCTAATTTCCACGGAGAAATTTCAAAGCCAATTTTTTCATGAAAGATAAGAATTTATCTAACCATTAGTCAAGCTTCTCCATGTACACTCATTTCAATCCTTTCATACATCAACCATCTCTATTTTTAATATTTTTACATTGATGCCATTAGGAGAGGTCCTACATAACAACTCTTTTGAAAACAAAAGCACTCATTTTCTCATAGAAAATAAAAGACTTTTTTTCGAGCTATTTTTCCATGGAAAATAAGAAATTAGCAAAGGAATTAGTCAAGCTTTTCAATCCTTGCTATATCAATGACCCCACCATATTTAATTTTTCTAGTTGGTACCTTTCTTAAAGGTGATTCTCAAGAACCCATCTTTCCATGGAAATCAAGAATTCGATTCTACACGCTATTAATCATAAATTTTATAGAAAAAGTTTCTAAAAGATTTTTCTTAGAAAATAAGATATTGGCAAAGAATTAGTCATGCTTTTCTATCCTTAGATAAAGTAGACAAAAAAAAAGGAGAAAGCTATTTCAATAATTCCAATGAGACTGGCCTTGGTTTGTTTTCTTAATCTAACCAAAATATATTAATTTATCTTGATTTTAAAGGCATTGGCAACTTCCCCTCAAATAGGAAAAATTATCTTCTTATAAAATTTCAACATATGCAATGATTAAATTTTTTAAATTAAGTTTTTTGGTTTTATCTAACTTGACTAACAAATAAGAATAGCAATCCATTTTGATTGTAAAGGTAAGCACTTTAAAAATCCTAATTTTCTAAAAATGATAAAATAGTAATTTCTAGCCAAAATCAAATTTTTCTAGATCTCATTGACTAATGGACTTCACCGTTGGAATCGTCTCGCGAAATCTAGTTACCACATCGAATTTCATCGAATTCCAAAAAAAACGTAGGAATTTCATGTTTTTCGAGGCACCGGGAGTGGTGCAGGACACTTGGCACAATTTGAGTGGCTCAAGAGATGCCACGTGTCATGTGCAGAATGAGTCAACCATGACCTCAAATGGGGCCCATGAGAGACACATGGCATCATGTCATTGGACAAAGATCCATAGTGTATGGATAAAGTGATAGTTAATCCAAAAGCTCAACTAACTGAGGTCGACATGCTAAGCAAGTGAAGAGACAAGTTCTCTCGACCAACTTCCTCCCAACCATTGGGGTGTAAAAAAAGAGAGAAGAGAGAGGAAAGAGAGAAAGGAGGGGAAGGTTTTTAGAGAGAGAGAATCTACCTTCTCTCTAGGTTTTCCAACGATCGGACCGTCGAATCCTAGCAAGACAAGAGGCAAAGTTGATCCCCACTGCAAGAGCTACTTGTGGGTACCATTTTTGAGGAGTTTCGACAAACTCCGAGAGGTAGGGGTCTTCTCCTACTTGGATATTTCTTGTTTAAAAAACCATGGAAATGGTTTTGGGTGTTGTGAGGCCTGAAATGGTCATGGATTCTGCTTCCAAGAAATGGAACCGATGCTTGATGAGGGGGCTATTCATGGACAGCCTACGTACTATTTTGGGACTCTTAAAAACAGTTCGGATTGCTTGTTAAATCAAAATGGTCCATGTGAAATTGCTTGCATGTGGTCAAGACATGAGAAGCATGAATGATGTGTGGAGGATAAAACTGTTATTGCTTAAATTGAATGGCTTGAAATGTGTATGGAAAATGATATGTTAATGCATGTGCTAACTGGAGCAAATACATGATCGCTTTGAATCATATGATAGATGATCGTATGAGTCATTGAATATGATATATGAATTCGGGCATCATTATTAATGTGCACAAGGACATCAGAGTCGTGTGGGTGCACAAAGAGGTCGCTCACCACTGGGTGAAATGTGGGTCGAGTTTGTCTGGGACTACGTCCAATGAAGACTCAGGTTCAAATCGTAACATGAAAAGTAATTAATGTGTGTCAGGCGTAAGCAAGAAGGGTCGTAATCCCCTCGTGAAAAGCCCGAATTTCGTGAAGGAGACCTGCGGTAATAACCGAAAGATCTTGTATGGGTGAAGGAGACCCGCGGTAATATCCGAAAGATCCTGTATGGGTGTAAGATCTCACGGCAGCATCCGAAAGTTCGCTGTGGGTAAGAGACCCGTGGTGTGTCAAAAGTTTTGTCAAGAGAAAACACACCCACACGCGTAGACAATTTAGACCTAAAGTCGAGTTATAGGAGTCGGATCGTTTCTAGATGGGTTACCCATCGCAAATTGTATCGCGTGGGGTGAGCCGAATAAAGGCTCGATATTCGCGTCAATGGGCATTACCAAAGGATCGATCGGGCCACACTCGCATAGCATATGTGAGGAGCCTGCGGAACGACTCGTGGTGCGGCATGGAAAACATTTCATGCATGATATAAATCATTCCATGTATGCATTGTAAATTGTATGGAATGTGGACATTGTGATGTGCTATTGCATGTGCATTTTTAGTGGGAAGTAGCCCTCGTAGGAGATTATCACTACTGGGCATTGCTCACCCCATCGTGGGATCCCCATTTTAGGTACAAGGAGTATTCAGGAGGACGACGCTCACTAGAGGCCGCTTTTGAGAAGAAAGCTGACATGTGACTTTGATTTTATATTTTTGTGGAACATGTATGAAATATTTGATTTGTACACATGTTTGTATAAGAGTAATTAACTCTTGGAACTATTGTAATATAGTTGATGAGATATTTTGGGTGAGTATGGATAACAAGGGCTCGACAGCAATATTTTACTCATGTATGGGTCTCATGATATGAGACTCATGTTTCATTGTGTTAATTCAAGGGTCAACGACACCTGATTTGGGGCATCACGCTTGATATCGTATTTGTGTCAAGTAAATACCCAGAGCTCGAAGGCCTGACACTAGAATTATAGCTTATCAAGAAGTTAGGTATACAATTACCTAGACTCGAAGTGGGCACGGGTTAGATCATGCACTGGCCAGGCATTCCGATGATTGTTGTGTGATTATGTGTTGTATGTGTCAGGTGATTGCATGCTTGTGAATAGCATATAGGAAAAATGTTGGTAATTAGGTCGAGAAAAATATAACCCTAAGGTTTGAGGAATTATGGACGTAATGGTCCAAAATAAAAATAAAAAGTTTATGGACAAGCTGTTCCAGCTGAATATAAACAAAGTCAGGTTTCTCGCGGGAATTCGAATATTATTCCAATTTTCGCACAAGGAAAAAGAGTTGTAATTAAGCTCTTTAAATTGTGAAATATATAAATAGCAGGTGTTTATATATTTTTGGTAGTTTGGAGAGTCAAGCTACTGCATCTTAGAGAGTGCGTGATTTCAGAGAGGCTAATGTGGAAGATTTTGAAAAAAAATGCCAGGGAGAAATGTGGAGGGGCTATCGCCTATTTTTGGTTCCCGATCACGACATGTGATGTCGCGACAGAAGGGCGTGGTGCGCAATGGGGGCGAGCATAGCAAATACGAGCACTCGCCACTACCTAGCAGTTACACGACATGAACTCGGGCCCCGTGTCACACACAATTTAAGGTCGCGACATGGCGCCGGGCGTGCGTTTTGATCGCTGGCTGGGTATGCGGCGGGCGCAGGACAAGCGCATGGCGGCGTTTGTGCGCTACGACATAGCCAGAGCCGCGCGCGCGACATGGTTTGGTGTCGCGACTCGCTTTCAGGTCACGACTTGGCTCGCCTTGAGGTGTCGCTGGCTACGGCCTTCACTGCGGTAGGTCTCGCGGTCGCGGCATCATTTTTGGGTCGCGACAGCGGGGCTACTACGGGTGTCACGACTCCTTTTTATGGTCGCGACCGGGCTCGATGAAGGGTCGTGTGTCGCGACTCCGATCCAGGTCGCTACGCTGCTAGCTAGTGTGTCGCGACATCAATTTGAGGTCGTGACATAGGTGCAGTGGCTTGGCAGCCTAGGTTTGTCGCGATAGGATTTTCATGTCACGACATAGGCTGAACAGCTCGGGCGGAAGTCCCGTGTCATGACATGGTTTTTAGGTCACACCGGGCCCGTTGAAATTGGTGCGCGACCGGCCATCCTATCGATGAAACGATGTCGCTAATTCGCTGGTGGTCGCGACCGATCGGGCCCCGCTTTGAGGTCGCAAAATGGTTTTGCGTCGGCATTCCGGCTTGGGGCCGGGTGTCACGACTTGGCCTTAGTGTCATGACCATGCCAGCGCTTGCCGCCAGGCGCATCGCAACGCAGGCGACTGCGCCCGCGCAATGTGCTCAATGAAGCCGGGTAATCGTGGCGCTGCGTAATTTAGCGTCAGAAGACAAATGATGCCGCAGGCACAAAGAAGGCGCAAGGCACGCCAAGACTATGCACTTGACCCAGTTTTGAGATAGTGCACTGTTTAGGGTCACTGTTTTGGGGTCACTGTTCATGGACACTGTTCATGAACACTGTTCATGAACACTGTTCACGTATTTGATTTACAAGTTTCATCGAAGACATCTATCATTAGATGATGGTATCGAAGAATTTTTACGCAATCACAAAAATCTCCAACCCATCAAGTACTCCTATTCAGACATAAAGAGGATGACTCATAACTTTGAGAATAAGTTAGGTCAAGGAGGTTTGGCCCGTATAAGGGAAAACTTCGTAAAGTGGTCGATCAGAGCTGCGGAAAGTATTGATCATGTCAAAAGCTAATGGACAAGATTTCATCAATGAGGTTGCTACAATAAAGAAATCTCATCATGTATTAATGTAGGAGACTCGTAGGATTTTGTGTACAAGGGTCAAAGTGGGCACTTATTTAAGACTTCATGCCCAATGGTTCTCTCGACAAGTCTATTTTTCTTAAAGAAGAAAGCAAAATTTAATTGCCGGGAAAAAGATGTACAAGATCGCAAAGTAGAGCGGGCGGTATTGAATACCTACATCATGGTTGTGACATGAAAATTCTAAGCATTTTATTATCAAGCCACATAACACTTTCGAAGGAGGACTTACACCAAAAGTTTTAGATTTTAGCTATAAAGTTGTATTCACCGTATGAAAGTATGGTGTCTTACTACCGCACGAGGAACATTGGGATACATCGCTTCCACTATTCTACAAAAACATCAGAGTCACCACAAGGTCGATGTTTATAGTTTTGGAATGTTGTTAATGGAGATGGTGGGAAGAAGAAAGAATGAATGCAAATACGTAACACTGAAGCTTAATATATTTCCATCACGGGTTTATGATAGATATCAACAAGGGGATAACATAGACTTAGAGATGCCACTGAAGATGAAAGAAGCTTGTTAGGAAAATGGTGATAGTCGTATTTATGGTGTATACAAATGAAGCCTTATGTATCTCCTTCACTCAATGAGCAAAAGCCTTGAGATGTTAGAAGGAGGTTGAGTTGTTAGAAATGCACCCAAACCTACTCTATACTCGATGAAAATGTCTATTGAGAATCAAAGATAACTAATAGAAGCACAAAACTACCCCTATGCAATTCCTTACTTAGACATAACGCCCCAACTGGGGGGGCTATGTGACAACTAACTTTTATTTACTATAACTTATACACTTCAGCTTGTTCATTCATATATTGTTAAACATTTAATCCTGTATTATATTTTGTAGCAAATGGATTGCTAAAAATAGAGGTATACAAAGCTCTATATGGAATTGTTTGGGGTCGCCATAATATTTTACATTGTTTGGTAAAAGAAACAAAAATACATATACATGAGACCAAATGGTCTTCCAGTGGGCACCTATTGATGTGCTGACTTTGACTGCTGATGTGGAATGTCCGGTCCTCTGGTTTCCTCTTCTGTACCTAGACGGATGAAACACTCGTGCTAAGCTTATAGCATAGTGAGAATTAATACATATGGATGACCTCTAAAAAGGGTCATTACACTTTAGACAACTACATAACACTTTCACATTCATTTTCATATACACATGCTTATTCATGTTTGCATATATCATATTTCATTTCGATATCATATTTCATATAGTTTTCAAGCAGCCATTGTACATTTTAATTTTTGTTCTTGTAATCAGATACTATCATCACATATGCATATGTTTCTCATATCATGTCATATAATATATACATATCCTTTCAGATATACTTGTCATTTTCTTTAAGTTTCATGTCCTGCTATCACCTAGAAATGGATATGGGAAGAACCTGGTATAAAAATCAAGATACTATCGTTGTACGAGACAGTGATCTCTGTATGACCCAAACGGGGTCGCTATAATGATCCAAATGGGATCTATGTCATCGACCAAAACGGGGCCTCGATATCTATAAATTGTATGCTGCAGCAACTATGTCCCTATAGGCATGCCTATCTATCCAACTACCCGGCCTACAAAAGTGTGTAATCTTCGCCATTATGTTTTCTTTAATAATCTTTTCAAGATAGCAAAGATATTCCCATATACATGAACAATCTACTCGATATCATGTATACTTTGCGAGATATCTATATTACTAAATAATTTTTATACATGTCGAACTCGTATTTCTTTCATATAACAAATCCTATGGTGGTTTGTACTTATAGCAAGTTTATACTGTTCAGAATTTACTATCTTATCAGGCAGGGGCATTAAGCTCGCTTCACACAACTCGCTTCGTCTCGCTGCGGTGGGTATGGCACATTTTCAACTTAGTTTCATTCGTATTTGAACCCCATAGTCACACATAGGGTTCCTATACGCCATCTGGTGTATGAATTTGGTTTATTAATGTGGTGAAATACAAGAAATCAAGGTCGCGCAGGAAGCAAAGTGGTAATGGTACCACTTAGATTCCATTCAGTACCAACCCTCGTTTCTAGTCGTATGGTGTACCAAGATACTTTGGTCAAAATTCAGCACTTACTTGTTTCATAGCAGTACCGAGACACCTCATTGTACCGGTACGCCAATTTTAAACTGCCCGTAAATGGCATATTTTCCTTTCACTCACTTTTCTTCCATACCCTTCCTCTACTCCATCCTGCACTCAAAACCCACAATGGATTCCTCCCAAACAACTCTAAAATATTCATAACCCAAACATAAACCAAACATAAAAGGTTAGTTAGGACTCTAAACCCAAACTCAATTACTTGCAACAACCAATAAAAATTCTAGAGTACTAAAAGGAGATTCCATGCTCAACTATACAAACTAGGGTTTTATCCAATCTAACTTTCACAAATCTAGGGTTGGGATGAATTCTAACTAAACCCCAGGTCGTAACAACTAATAGTCATCCCAACCATAAAATCCATATAAACCCATAGTAACTGGCTACCTTGATCTTCTTCCTCCTTTTCTTCTCTTCTTTCTTCTTCTTTCTTCTCTCTTCTTCTTTCTCATCCGTTTTTTACCTCAGCCCCTTTGCCAAAATGGGAGATATTATTTTCAAAATAAGGCTGTTCGTCTATATATATTTTGCCTCTTCATTTTTTTACTTAGTCCTTTTAACTTCCATCTAATTCCTGCAATCTTTTTACTTGTCTTATTTTCACTTCAGCATATTTTATTAACAGACCTTGTCCTAAATTGCAAATGACCAATTTACTGTCTTCTTATAAATTTTGCATTTCTGCTTATTTTGCTTTTTAGCATTATTTTATTTCGAAAAATATACATTTACTTCCTTATTATACCCAAAACATTTATAAAATCTGTCAGCAGATAATTGGCGTGTTGTACAATGTCATTAGGTGGAAGGTAGTGTAGCTTTTTCTAAACCTACAAGTTGCTTCCAAGATATTATATATTTGTAATTTAGAGGAGAAGCCAATAAGTATTCTTCTTCAAGATCCATATGATGTAATATTGTCTTGAGGCATTGGTATGATACCCTAGCAAAGCAGCGGTTAATAAATATTTAATAATCATTTTATGATTTAAGTAGCACTGAATACGAATGCTAATTGACATTATCTTCATATTCTGACTCTCCTCCTGAAGACAACCCTTTAAGGGAGGGTAAAGATGGAGATTCTCCATTCAATGGAACTCCAAAAGTAAAGTCCCTAAGTAAAAGGCTTAAACCAAAAGATCCCAAATCTACAAAAAAAATAAAAATAAACAATCACCAGAAAAAAGAAGGTATATCTTGGGGTCAATATAGAAATTTTATGTTTTTTGCTAGAGAATTCAGTTGAAAGACATTGATTTAGATAATGTCATAATACACCTAATTAGGTTGCACTCTAAGAGTTCATTGAAAGTGATGCGTGGGAAATTAGTTAGTCAAGTAAGAAGGCTTCATAGTAAGTCCATCTAATGGGCAATTTAATAAGAAGTTTCCACCGCATGATTGCTTATCTAATGTTTCATGAATTCATCTCCTCCTCAATATTAGTCTTTGGTTCCCCTTATATATCAATCCATACAATTTGTTCTTCAATCTTAAATTTGTGATGTAGATATCAATTACATTCTCTCTCGATCCGCAAGTCTTCCAAGCAATCCTAAATATGAGAGGTCTCTTCCTTAGTGCCTAAATCCAGAATATTTTCTTTTCCCCTTTGCTTTTTATGAAAATGCAAAAGAACAAAGAAGCCTTGAACTAAGTATTCTTATTCATTAGAGAACATTTGCACAGTCATGTTTGGGAAAATAAGATCCAATTTGTTTATTAGTTCTGCAATTAAAGAAACAGAAAAGTAAAAATTAGATAATCTATGTCATTGGTATATGTTTAGTAGGAAAAACAATTAGTGATAAATTTAGTCATTTTCTTTATTTGATATTCTTTTGAGCTATGAAATGTGTTGCTGAAAATAGCTTATGTTATCACTTTTTAAAATGGATGCTGTGATTGATACACACTTAATTACATGAAGTCTAAACCACCATGAGTAGAAGACTATGATATCTTTCTCTTCCATTTTTTGAAGAGAAATTTTGCCCTTTCTTATGTTTTAGTTTTATCCTTTTTTTTTTTTTTTTTTTTTGTAAAATGTCTGTAGCTGGTAAGAAAGGCTCAACTTCAATTTATAAGTATACATTAATGAGAGGGAAATGCTATGAAAGCGTTGAAACCTGGATTTTAGGTATTTACCGTGGTGGGCTCATCTTAATTTTCTGATGAAAGCATGATGTTGTTTGTAAATGTTTCGCCCAAAGAGAATTCTAAAATCAACTACTTGTACTGTCAAGATATCCATGGACCATGATCTAGTTTTGTGCTCGTCACTCTAATAACATCCTAAACTAAAATCACTTGATGAGGCTATTTTGATACAATTAATGTTAACTTCAACTATCTGATTGTTTCTTTTTGTCATGCTGACATTTTAAGTTAATAGCACACTTGTGTGATTATCCAAATGGATATGGATACACTTTTTTCCGGGGAAGCATAGTAAGTGGCATCAAATTTTAGTATTTAAAATCCTTGATGCTCACCTCTCCTTGTCTTGTCGCACCCGCCGCATCATTACGATTATCTTGGTTGGCCTCTAATTTACTATAAGCAATCAATGAATTGAAAGATCCTGGGGTGGCTTCCTAGTGTTTTTTTATATCAAATATAGTAACAATCTGTTAACGGGCTTTAAAATTCTTTGAAGCAACTTGTTAGTCTGTTGTCACCTTTATATAGATTTTAATTTCAAGAATTTACTTTGTTTAACAGGCACGAAATCATTCATTCTGGATGTTGTCATCGAGTCTCAGTTCGTCTGCATAATAACTCCATGAGAGAAGATTATACCCATCATGAAGAATCATCTATGTGTAAAACGACTCAAGTTCTGGACAAAGAAAATGTAACACCCCGTCCCGAGAGAATGTCAAGTACATGATACTGTAGGGGTGTATAAGAGTACCAAGTGTCATATTGAAACAATTTTGGAGACGAATGAGTTTGCTTTTACTAAACCAATTTATGGTATTAAAACAAGGGTACAATTGTCATCAAGCAAAAAGGATATAAAAATCACAAATGAGTAGAGAAGGGCCATAGTAGAAATTAAATAAGTTGAATTACAAATATTTAAAGAGATGAGGAGTTAAATTGTAATTAAGGCAAAGTTTAGCATAAATAGAGGGTGAGACCAACAAAAGTCATTTTGTCTCATATTTTAGCCGGCTCAATGCTTATGAGGAGAAGAGCCATGAGAGCCAAGGAGAGCCAAGAGGAGAAGAAGAGTGAAGAAGAAGGAGGAGGAGAAGTCCAAAATCGTATGTCTTGCCTTGTAACCATTGGTAATTGGATTCTAGGACTTTGGCAAGGAGAATAGATGTTCTTGATAAAGGTTTTGTGCAAAGAGCACATGGAACTCTTGAATTGGGTTGGGGCTGTGAGAGTAAAACCCCAATTGGGGAGAAAATAACCATGAAATCACTCAAATTATGTGGTTTTATAAAGAATTGGTGGACCTTAGGTAGGGTTCTTGAAGTTTCAATTTAGGTTTTGAGGTTCAAGTTCAATAAACACTCATTTCAATTGTCAGGAGTTGTTTTTAGATGAATTCCATGTAAACCTTGAGGTATATGAATTATAGTTGTATGATGTTAATTGGTAGCAAAAGTGGCAAAAGTGAAGCAAACTGAAAAAATTCAAGGACTCCGCTTCGCACAGAAATGCTCTTTCTCCTGTTTCGACCAGTTTTCATATTTGATCATAACTTGCCTATTTCAGATCTGATTTGAGTGATCCAAAATTCTGCAAAATAGACTTCTAGGGGAAAAATTTATCTGAAGGTAGTGCATGCAATTGTAACCCTAAAGTGCCCAAAATTTACTCAAAGTAGGCCATGTAAGCTAATTGTCTGATCTCGGTACAGGAAATGCTCTGTTTTCCCAGCTCGATCATTTGTCGTGGTATTGACCATAACTTGCTCATTTCTGATCCGATTTGAGTGATTCAAGTTTGGTTAAAATAGACTTCTAAGGGAAAAATTTATCTGAAGGAAGTTTGCTAAATTGTAATCCCAAAGTGCCCATAAAATTTGTCAAAGTGAGCTATGTGCAGATTCTCGTTCTGCCAAATTGAGTCATTTAGATGTAATAACTTGTGTTATGGTTGAGGGCCTTAGAGAAGGAATTTTAAATTGAAAATTTAAAGATGTCATTGATATATAAAGGACTGCTCTGAGAGTTTCATAATTTTAAAGACCTTAATACTTTTAGGGTCAAAAGTCTATAGAGTATTGTTGGAAAAGGTTGGCCAAAATGAATGGGTTTAGTGCTT
This sequence comes from Tetrastigma voinierianum, assembly GCA_016808115.1. NCBI lineage: Eukaryota > Viridiplantae > Streptophyta > Magnoliopsida > Vitales > Vitaceae > Tetrastigma > Tetrastigma voinierianum. Next base: position 53,329 of record JAEQBH010002345.1, on the reverse strand, counting down.
AAGGGTAATTGCCTACTGGTTTAAATGAATGTATGGTGGATTAAAATGGAAGTTATGATTAATGTATAGCTGTGGTTTTCTTGAAAAAGGTGAAAAGGACTATCGGACGGGAAACGGGACCAAACGGGACGCAAGCGGATCAGCTTGAACTCGTGAGTGAAAATGATATTTTGAAAATTGAGTTTTTAAAAGTGAATGGTTTTAATGTTAATCTAAAAGTTTAATATAAATGTTTATGTAAATGTTAAGGCATATAGAAATGTTTTATCTTGCATCAATATATATATTTATATGTGTATTAAATATGTATGCATATGTTAAGATATTATGAAAGTTTAAAATGTGTAAAGAATGCATATGTGTTTTAATGATAAAGAAAGGATTTAAAATGTATTTATAAATGCATTTTGAAGAAGTGTTTTGCTGATGGTTACCCGTAACCCCATATGACTGTTATGACGGATATCGTCGAGGTACCTTAAGCGTGTAAGGATTTCGGGGAGGGTAAACTTATAGGTTACTAAACTCGAGGGCGGGAATTAGGTGTCTAGGAGGGTCATCCTTACACGCGATAAGGTGTTACGACTGAACCCTATGCAAAGTCAAGTGGAGTTTCTCCAAGAACAGAAAGTGGTTATGACTGAATGTGACTATTCCTCAATCGTCGCACTGAAAACTCAATGTGTTTATTCCCCTGGGTTCCATCAGAAAGAAAGAAATAAAGAAAGAAAGTTTACTGCATAAATGTTTCAAAGCATAAATTGATTTTAATGGTATAAGTATTTATTGAAAGAAAGTTTAAGGCATAAATGTTTCAAAGCATAAATTGATTTTAATGGTATAAGTATTTATTGAAAGAAAGTTTAAGGCATAAATGTTTAAGGTATAAACAGATTTTAATTGATAAGTATGTATTATTTTGTATATACCGAAAATGTTATTTTAATGAAATGCACACTCACTAGGCTCCTTTAGCTCATTCTTTCCATATATTTCAAAACATTTTCAGACTCCAACATTGTGTGCGCCTACAGAGTACTCTCTGTAAGTGCTGAGTCAGCCATTGATGAGACGACGACTGTGATTTCATTGTATATATAATTTTGCATATTTGTTTATGTTGAATATTTTGTTATTTATATATGTATATGTATAAAATTGAAAAGGAACTACGTGGGCTTTGATCCTCGTGAAGAGGTAATGAAGGGCTTGGCTTTTGTTCTCGCCAAGCCCAAATCTTCGATAAAAAATGTGTATGGAATAGAAGAAGGTTTCTAAATGTTTTTGATGATTTGAAATGAATAAATGTATATATGTATATATTGTGTTTGATTGGGTCAGGACGAGGAGTCCCAAACTGGAAGTTGAGAAGTTGAGGGATTGAGCATTAGCGCTTTTAACAAGTTGCAGGTTTTGTAATCTAAAAACCAAAAAACAAAGAGGAGAAACTCGCCATTTTTTCTGAAAACCCATGTTTGAAAGAAAGAAAAAAAAAAATTATCACTTCTCGTCTCGCATTATTTAGATTAAAGATATGTTAAGGATTGTAAAGGCTCGCCTACGGATTTTATTTGACTGCTTTTACAAAAAGTTTCTATATCCACTGAGTGCCTGTGAGGTCCCCTCGGTTCATGAGGTTAATCCGAGTGTGGGATCCTTCAACGTGGTATCGAGCCACTGGCTTTGAAAATGTTATAAAGATTTTAAAATTTTATGTTCATATGATTGTTTAATGTTTTATTTTAAATTGCATAATTATTTATGTATTTAGTAAATCATATATGCATTACATGACATATTAAATTTTTAATTCACAGAAAGTGCGTCGTCGAAGCCGACCCGCCACCAGGAGAGCTCCTGAGGCATTAGTACCACCACCCGAAATACCGAGGTTTCATATATAGGAAAGAATACTAGATCTTTCAGTTGGAAGGTCTAGGCAAAAAGGAGTCTTGGACTTCACTTCAAAGATTACATTTGGAGGACAGGAGAATAGTGTGAGTGAAAAGATCATAAAGTTGGAAAAGGAAATGTAGGTATGGGTAAGAGTCCCACTCATCATCAACACCTTAGAGGAATATATTAATGTAATGTAAATCGACTCATTCCAAATGGGGAGTCTATTCGGTTTAATGAAAATCTACTACTTCAACATGGAAATGATAATTGTTCCTAGCTGTGTTCAAACAGGGATGAGCAATTAGAGGACACGGAGATCGAGCATTTGAGGAATCAAAGTCAAGATGATTGCTAAAAAACAAAAGTCAAGAAGACGATTCTAATGATAGATTAACATATAAAATGTGCATGATCTTATACATAATCTTCAAGACAATCAATTGTGGTAGGATAAGAGGTCCTTATTCCAAGAAATGCCACAAGTCATGTGCTTCATTCCGATTAGTGCTCTAATTCTATTCCCGCCGTGGAATGGTATCGCCTAGCATTGTAATACCGTGGAAATCCACAGGTCATCTTACAGGAGCGGCCCTGTTTTGTTGATCAATAGGAGCTATTCCCCACTAAAAGTATGTGATTTAGCAGAATTGTGATGATGTGTTGTTTGATTGAATGGTTGATTGTTTTGGATGTTTTAAAATAGAAAGGACAATTGTCGGGATTAGGGTTCCACTACTTCCGATCGTAAGTCCCACCTCTTATTTTATAAACTCATCTAGAACCATTGATAAAATGGTCTTCGATGGAGGATTTGTTCCTTAAATGCTCTTTTTGAAAATAAAGATGATCGAGCAATACTAAACACTTGTTCTCAATTAAAACGAACCCTTAGTTGGCATTATGATCAAGCACACAACGGTACCGAAATATCTCAACATGCTTGTCAAGAAATCGCTTCAACTAAGGATTTAAAACCTTTCTACACAAGTGATCAATATTACACAATCCATTGAAAATCAAAAGAGGAATTGAGGGACTTTACCTTGATCGGGGTGAGTTTCCCCCGTATGATCCCAGCAATAGGGGTTTAGAACTCCATAAAACTTGTATGAACAATTAAAGATGAAGAACGATTAAACATAAAAAGCAAAGACTCCACTGGAATCGACCGACTTGTAAACCGAGAATAAAATAAGTGGAATGCTAGGATTTTGGAAGGTAATAAATATTAATGCTGAAAGATTACAAACTCTTGAATCTGAAACTTCTAAAAGAATGGAAATCTGAAATCTGGATCTACAAGGTACCACTAAAAAATGGAGAAAAACTCTTATTCTATCAAAACCTAAACCCTAGAAGTGAAAAGCCTAAGAAAACTCAACAACCAAGAGAAAACTAAAAAGACTCTAAAAAAGATAAGATCCTCTAATACTTGTGTCCTCCTCCTTTTATAGCCCCCCACAATGTGATTTTCCCATTTTGGTTTGTTGACGAGAGCAACATCTCTCACAGACGATTGAATTCCTGGACACCCCGCAGTTCCATGTAAAGTTCTACCTAGACTTTTAAGTTCTACCGTAGGACTTGCTTTACCTACTAATTTTCCAGCAAGTTCTACTTCGTAGGACTTGAGAAGTTCTACCTGTAGGACTTGAAGTTCTACCTGTAGACTTGTCTTCCGGGTGCTTCCTTGTTTCATTGTCTCGAAACTCGTCAATTTCTCACCCACATCCAGCTGATTCGTTTCATATTGGCTTCCTGAAGCTTACATCCTTGTGCACTTACGTTTTAAACCCAGAAAGACCGCACAAACGAAACACAAGAGATTAGTACCTGTTTATGCTGTGAGTACATTGTGATTTAAAATGTGTTAGATTCCGTTATAATTATCACCAATCTGTGTATTCATCACACTTCAATCCCGCATCTTGTTAGTCCCTAGCAAGATTTAGATCTAACTACTCCACTAGGGTATGAAAACAAGGCGCCTGCATAATAAGCTGCAGCACCTCAAAATAGCACTTATGGAGTAGAGCATTTCAATTGCAAGTAGTATGCACCTAAAGATGACTCAATTGCCCAACCACATTCTTACACAATGAACATTATAACACGTTAACACAAATTTGGTTATTCAAATAAGGATTGGTGGGTTTAAGAAGTGTAAGGTCGGCTTTTATAGTGAACCTGTAATGATCAAAATAAGGTAAGCAATCATATACCATAGAACATGTAACCACTGGGCGCATAAAGTCAAAGGAACGTAAAACATGTTTCAACCAAAAAGGTCTTAACAGCTTTGTAATGACCATGGGTGTAATGAAAAGAAAAGGGGAAAATCAAAACGGTGTTGGCATAACATGGCTAAGGTCTACTAACAATCCGATCACAACACCACTCTAGAAACGCCTAACGCAACTACGTTGAAGGTCGCCTTTATCCTCATCGAAGATAATGCATCCTCACCAATAATCATTCAATTCATCCGATTCTCCCTCTAAACTGAGAGGTGGGCATCCGCCATCGCCGGCCCCTCCCCGAAAGATGTGGCTCCTCAAGTCCTGAGAGACGCCTGGCCTAAATGCCCTCGTCCCAAGGATGCACTTGAACCATCCTTTGATCCGCCCATCCTCTTCAAAGGCGATGTGCTCAGTGCTGGAACTGTGGAAGAAATGGTCCCGAGGAGGGGTATCAAGGCACCGAGGACCGTGGTTTAGTGGAGGTCGCTTCTGGCCGCAAAGTCTTAGTCGTGATCCGCTCCCGCCGAGGTATCACCCTTTTAACTGCTCCTCATCCCCGCTTCTTCTACCATACTAGTCACAAGTGAGGGAACTTAATTCCCGCTTGAACGCAATATTGTAGAAACTCTCCCATCGCACACCATATGACTAGTGCATAATCAATAAGTCACTATAACCTCGTATAACAACCGAACTGCTTCGACCGAGATTTTCACAACCATTCCTACTAAACACGATCAGGATGATCTTGTTCATCGCATGATTCGGCTTTAACTTTCAGAACAAATTCTTTGTCTCATAACCATTCATGGGTACAGACGGTGCACATAGCTCCTTGAATAGCCGGGCATCGAAATCAAGAATGCCCCGAGCGATATGGCTTGGCCCGACACGCCGTGGCGAATATAGTGCAAGGCATAAAAGTATCGAGTCGAGTGACACGGCTGCGCTTCCATCACCGGTTTCCAATACCGAGTCAACCCGCTGATTTTTCCTTCAAATTGGAGTAGAACTCCTCGACCACCGAAGGTAAATATCCGCGATCCCCAGAGTGCACGAAGTGCATATTTTGTTCCTGGATAATTACTCTGATGGGATGCGAATATAAGAATGTTTCCAAATTGACTCCCCTCTCGCATCGGAAACCTCTATTCGCCATTAACTGAACCCATTTCTCATGCTCACCCTCAGAATCTTCGGTAAACATAGCCTCTATTTCTTCATCGACACTCCTCGCATAAATCCTCACTTTCAAGAGGATATAGCCTGCTTTTCCTTTCTTTCACCTACCGTGGCACGGCTTTCTCTTTCACCTCTGCCCATAGAGGACCTCGATGCCTTCCCCCTTTCCCGTATTCTCGAGCGTGCCATGGAGATGGTAATTGATAGCACAACGGCCCGTATGGCCCGTGAAATAAATCATCATATCCCGCAAGACTCGGCTCTCACCAACACCTGGTCGGGCCCTATGTACATCCAATAAGAAGTCTCCGCCCATATGGAGAGCATAGCTCCATCCAACAAATCGCTGCACACAGCAGCAAAATCCAAATCCACAGCGTCCATATATAGCCGAAAAGAGATCAACAATGCTAATGGAGAGTTGTAAAAGCTTACTAATGCGCGAACACCGAACAGGTGTGGGTAACCAACTGAACTCCTGAATCAAAACCCCGGCGAGCGACCGAAGCTTGGGAGTGGACTCTAGAGGAACACGGCTAGCTCTTCTTGTTGCGTGTCAAAAAGCAAAAGGAATATAGCGGGTGCTAAGATTTTCAAGTTAAAAACCCTTTCTTCCCATTTTCCCCACCCGATCCTACCGGGAGCGGGGACTTTAAGTTCTACCTATAGGACTTGACACGCTCACTTTTTGTTAAGTTCTCACCCCAGTAGACTTTAAGTTCTACCTAGATCTTACCTCAAAACCGATTTTTCTTCAATTTTGAATATATATATATGTGAATATATATATATATATATATATATATAGGCATATATATATATATATATATATATATATATATATATATATATATATATATATATTTTTCACTTTTGGGATGGTGGTGCCGCTATACATCTTGACCTGTTCAACTGCCTTTCATCCAGGTTTTTCTGCATGTTTATTTTCTCTTGTTCAAATTCCATAACTGACTGCATTTGTAGACTTAGCACTGTAATTCATCCTTGGGATATCTTTATCATGAGAATCACCGCTGCCTCCATGAATCCGGACTCTAAGGTTCAATAAACTTGACAACCGAAAAGCTCAAAATGGGTGCAAGGGTTGAGACACTAAGCAAATCCACTGGGTATGCACGTAAATGATGGCCTCTAATCATTTTCCACTTATGCAAGGTGTTCCAGAAGACTATGATGTATGAAATTAACATGACCATTTAAATGATGCACAATTGGAAACAATCACAGTCAAGATCGGGGAAATTTTTGGCCATAAGTCTATGGTTCGTGAGGGCAAAGGTGAATGCAAGGGGGAAATAATTACGTAAGAATATGTCTGATAAGATGCACATGCGATAAGATGATGTGGAGAGTATATGAGATCAAACTGTATGTACAAATGCGATGTAAAACATAATATTTTCCAAAGACGCAAATTCTTGGAAAAATTAATCTTAATCGAACATGTTAACGAGCGCATAGTTACATTCAACCCGTGTACACCTACCCCCATTGGTCGTAAACAAGCATTGTCCCCTACCGTATCAACTAAGGTAAATTTCAATAAATGTAATTTTGAGGGATCACAAAACAACAAATTTCACGATTTTTATTTTCTATGTTATTGAAAAGCAAATGAAATAACTCAATTGAAGTAAAAACAATAAAAATAGAAAGCAAGAACAAAAATAAAAGCAAAACTATTTACAACAATTTGAGACTGAGGTTACTTGGAAGGAGAGTTTTGGTAGAGCGGGTCTACCAAATCCACAGTGTGCTCGTGAGGGGAGAAATGCTCAAGGAATGGTTTGAGGCGTTGGCCATTCACCTTGAAAGAGTTCCCATTGTCAGGATTTTCAATTTCCACGGCTCCGTATGGATAAACCACCTTGACGATGAAAGGGCCACCAACGAGAGCGGAGCTTTCCAGGGAATAGATGCAAACGTGGAACTATACAACAGCACTTTCTCGGACAATCAAAGTTTTCCGGGTAATAGACTTGTCATGGAATAACTCGAAAGTCACCTTGTAAATTCCTAGAGCTTACACGATTCCTCCGCAAATTCTTCAAGTTCATTTAACCGCACAAACGCCGCTACCGCTGAAGTTAGATCGACTCAAAAGTTCAGATAGCCCAAGAAGTCCTGTTCCATTCTATTGGCAAATGGCAAGTTTTGCTATAAACTAGCCTTATGCAGACATACCAAGAACGCTTTAAAGGCAGTACCGGTATGCTCCAAAGAGCATCGGTAAGACGGAGTGACCAATCTTTTCGACATCTGGGGCAAACCGCCTTTCTAAAATGTGTTTTATCTCCCTATTAGCCAGCCTACCGACCATTGGTCCGTGGGTGGTGTCGTGGATACTTTAATACGGGTGACTCCATATTTTAACGCATTTTCAAAAGATCGATTGCAAAAGTGGAGTCCACCATCACAATAATTGCCCGAGTAAGGTCTTAAACCGAGAAAAATATGTTCCTTTATAAATTTCAAAAACAACCTTATGGTCATTGGTTCTCGCTGAATTGCTTCCAACCCACTTAGACACGTATCAATGTGATAACAAAATGTAGAGATAGCCACAAGAAGGTGGAAAGGCCCCATGAAGTCAATACCCCAACAATCAAAATTTCAATGATTGTGGAATCGGGGTAAGAGGCATCATGTTTCGCTTTCAGGACCCTCCTAGTCACGGCATTGAGCACACGCTGCAAATCAAACAATCTTTAAATAGAGGCTAATAAAACTCGCTTGCAAAATTGTCATTGCTTTTTCTATGAGAAATGTCCTCCGTGTGCTTCGAATGGCAAAAAGTTAAATCAGACTTGCTCATCATCAAGTACACATCTCCTCACATTTGATCCTCAGACAAGATTTAAATAGGTATGGATCATCAAATATTTTTAATATCCGCCAAGAATTCTTTTACGTTGAGAGTCCATTGAGGCTGGAATGGCGGTGACTGGGTATTCACTATGTCGGCTTTCCATGGGTGTGGCTTGAAGCCGAAAGAGTTGTTCATCGGAGAGAAGCTATCACCTATGGGTATGCCGTGGGAGTTGGATTACGGAACTAATCGAGATAAGTGGTCGACAACCACATTCTCGACCCCTTTTTATCTTTAATGGTCAAGTTGAATTCTGTAGTGAAATCTTTAGTTAACCTTGGTTTCGTATCACAGCAGAAACGTATTGGTACATGATCTGTAAAAATGGTCACGGGGGCCAATGATATATGACACAGATTTTCTGAAGCGAAAATATTTGCTACAAACTCTTTTACGTGGTTGTGCTTAGTTAGCAGTGAAGCGATCAGTGTCTTCTTGGCATAGTAAATGACAAACTATTTTTATCACTCCTACGTCTAACACGACTCTGTGGCATAATCAGCATCGCGCATGATCTCGAATGGGAGGTCGATTAGAGCCAGCGTGATTGGAGTGAGTGACACTAGCATGTTTTTGAGCTTGGCAAAAGCGAGTCCACGAAGCTTGTGACCATGTGAAAGGACATCTTTAGCGAAACAAGTACATAAGAGATTACATTTATATACCCAAAATCTTTTATAAACCGTCGATAAAAACCGGCATGACAGAATGACCTTATGTCTCCCAACACACTTAGGAATTAGGAGATTAGAAATCGGCTCCGACTTTGCCTTATCAACTTGATTCCATCTTTTGATACTATGTGGCACAAACAATTCCTTGTGTTACCATAGTGACATTTCTCCCCGATTTAACGCAGATTTTCTCTTAGCACCTCTCGAAACTTTACGTAAGTTCTCTAAGCGACTCTCGAGCGGAGTCACGGCGAAATCATCCGCTGAAGATTTCAATATGATTTCTATCATGTCCTTTGAAGATTCCCATCATGCATGGTGGAAGGATTAGATTGCATTGCATGATCGAGGCATTTCTGGCGTGCAAAAAGGCAAGTGAATGTAGTTTTTCTTGATCTTCTAATGCTATCTCTCAATTTTGGTTGTACCACGAGTACCCATGAAAACAATAAAATTCGTGCCTATGACTCTCTCGGCACATTTGATCAACAAACGGAAGAGGAAAATGGTCTTTATAGTGCACACATTAAGTTTCCTATAATCACATCACACCCTCCATCTGAGGTGACCTGAGTCGGAATAAGGCTCATTATTTTTCATTGGCAACTCACGTGACTCAGAGCTTTTTAGGAACTACAGTGTTGGACTAACCCACTATACTTATACGCAATAGAATTAAAATATTACATCCCGAGAGCTTTAAAACTTCCTTCGCATGCTGAGTTCCAATCGTCTGTGGTTACTGGAAGGTTTAACATCCTCTTCTAAGTGAATTCATGTAAAATGCGAGATCAAGGGCCCTGATTCCTTAATATCGCGAATTGTCCGACTAAAGCGAGTCCTGTGGGTTTTCAATATTTCCAAAAAGTTGGAGTTTCTTGAGTCATCTAATAGGGAAGATATGATTCTTTGGAAAAGTGTCTGCTCCCCCTAAGAATGCATATTTAAGATGTATTGGTAAAGGTTTGCTCAACAGTGCGGCCTCTCTGAGAAGGCATTATCTTATCCTCATTTAGCGACAAGGTTCAAATTTGGGGTGCCCTTGTTAACTTCAAATACATCTTGATGCTCAATTATAGAGTGGAGAAACTCGGCTCAAGTGGTCACTTCCTGTGGTCGGGCAGCTGGACGGCTTAAGGATCATCATGTGAGACATTATCGGTATTTTGTACCACGAGTCAACCGTATTAATTTCACCCGATATCTTCTTCATCTCGGGTTCCTTTGAGTACATGAAAATGTTGATTACGATCCATGTTCCCGAATGGCGGTGTCATTGGCCTCCCCACACAATGTATGATGGCATTAGCGGTTGCAGAATGGTCGACCAAGTATTCTTGGGAGGCCCAGGTTCCTTGGTTCACTACGGTTGAGTCGCCGAGCACCCGCAAAATCGACAGGGAAACAAAATTGTCCCTTGGACTAGAGACATCCTTCACTATTCCCTAGGAATTTTGACACTACGATCGACCCAGTTGTGGAGGTGATATTGGTTGGCTCTAATTCTCCTAACCCTAGGTCCACATATGCGAGTAAATGACAGTTAACACCCTTCCTAAGTCCGATAAAAGCATGCCCGACTTTGAATTTCCAACTACTATAGAAATGGTAAATTTGCTGAGTCTTTGTATTTTGAGGCCCGAGTTGTTCCACAGATAGGGAAGTAGATTGTTAGTCATGAATGCCTCAGCATTGACACACAGTTTCCTTTTGCATTATTTCTGATCCTTGGAAATTTAGCATGAGTGGGATTTGCTTAATGGCATCTAACGAGGAATGTTAGTTTCACAGCGAGCGACTCATAAATTTCAGCATGGTTATTCTTTCTTTGGTGCTTAGCCTGAGGTATGGAAATTTGGAGGGATATGGTTGGAGCTTATCTTCCTCACGGTTTTGCTTATCTTTGTCATTTGTATTAGGGACGCAGAGGTGTGTGCGATTCTTGCCATCCTCTACAGCTAATTCACTATGAGACTCTTGTGATGGTTCCTTGGTTGGAATAGTTTTGTCAACTACCTTACCACTCCGAAGGGTAGTGGCGGCTTCTGATTAACGAAAGGTACCCTCGTGAACAACTTCCCACCTTGTTTTGACCTTGTGGGTTTGGATGGGTTGTGAAGTTTCCTTTTCTTGTTGGAGGTTACTATAGATGAGGGTTAACTTGGTTATGCGGGATCTCATCATTCAGGCTTGATTCGGGTTCGTGTTTGTGGATTGTTGGGGTTTGTATAATGTGTAACTATATCTTCCGAGACTTCTCTTATGTGGAGGTTGAAGTAAAAATTGTGAGTTTGATTCCCTTGGTTCGGTGGATGATGATGTGATTAGAGTTTCTGAAATCCTTGGGGGCCTTGATTACGAAATGGAGGAATAGATTTGGAAAACCTTGGTTTGGATAGTGAGGGCCTTGGTTGTTTGGCATGTTATGTAGTCCTCCCTCATTTCTCCAACTAAAATTAGGATGCTTGCCCCACCCAGGATTGTAAGTTTCAGAGTATGGGGAATTGAAAGGTTTCCTTTGGTAGTTAAGGGCATTGGCTTATTCAATTGAATGCTCCTCACTTTTGAGGAAAGATTTAAAGGCGATTGGCTAATTCGGTGTGTGAGATCATCGCATATAATGCATGGCTCCTCTACTCTAAGTCACCATTGAGTAGGGGTAGGTGGTGCACTAGTTACCTCATTCACTTTTTCATCTCTGTGCCTCACAATTTTCTTGTTAAATTTGCGATTTTGGCTTGCAACTCATCGACTCTCTCTGCCCAGAGTGGGTGATTCATGCGGTGGATGTGCTATGCACTTTAGCGTGTCTAAAAGTGTTAGTCTCCCAAGTTCGGCGCATTCTCTGCTATAGTGTCAAAAAGCTGAATTGCCTCCCTAGCACTCTTTTCATAAAATTCTCCTGCACACATCATTTGGATGTACTGTTTATTACTTAGAGATAATCATGATGGAAGTATGCAAATTTGTCCAACATCCAACCCTTGATGAGGGATAGCATGGAGAGATCCTTATGTCTTTCCCTGCTAGCTGAAGGGTTCACGGCTTTTCGAGAGAAAAGTTACGAGATTGCTCGCATGAGGGCATTGGTACGTGCAGGAGGGAAAAACTTATTGAGGAATTCGTTCCGCATGTTTTCCCATGTAAAGATTGAATTAGGTGCAAGAGATGGGAACGATTACAGCCTTCTCCTTGAAAACAAAGGAAATAAAACCCAAGCAGTTATATGGAGAGGTGAGCGGTGGAAGATACTGGACATCCTCGAAATCCCTCGTAAATGAGTAAGGGTTCTCAGTTCGAACCCTTGGTATCACAGGTGAAGGCGGATCATTTTGAGCTTCGCCATGGGGTGATTAAATATCGGAAGCGAATCTGAGAATTTGTTGTGAATTATACGAGGTTGCGAATTTCTCGAAGGTTCTTTCTACGTTAGAGCGAAGGAACGAGGGGAGAACTCTATCAGATTTTAATGCAGAAGTTCTGTTTCTCCTCTCATTGGTGTTATTGGAAGTGTGTTGCTCCCCATGCTGTGGAGGCTCATAAAGTCCTTGTTGATTCTCAGGATTATCCATTTGAGGTAAAATGTTATCTTGAGACACTTGGCCTGTTATGGATTCCTCAGGGTTTCTAGGGGATACAGTTCTGACTAATCGGTGTTTCTCATTGCGAGCCCATTGACATCACTACACTATCTCGATCCAAATACGCTTAGATTACTCACTAAAACAAAACAAAATTAAAGAAAAATGGAGAAACGTACGGATTTGCAATGCAATTGCAAGAATTACCTCTAGCTCTCTTCAGATGCTTGATTGTCGCCACTCCCGAAACATGGCGTGAAAATACTTAGATCGATTAGTGTGCCTAATTCTATTCCCAAGCGTGCAGAATTATAATTGGAGTCTAGCATTGTAATCTTGTGGAAATCAGGTCATCTCCACGAGGCTTGGTCTTACTTTGTTGATCAATAGGGAGCTATTCCCACTTAAAGTATGATTTAAAGGAGAATTGTGATGATATGATATTTGATTGAATGGTTGATTGTTTTGGATGTTTTAAATGAAAGAATTCTTTGGGATTATTTAGGGTTCCACTCACTTCGATCGGTAGAGTCCCTCTTATTTTATAAACGTCTAGGAACCATTGATAAATGGTCTTCGATGGAGGATTTGTCTTTAAATGCTCTTTGGAAATAAAGATGATCGAGTAATACTAAACACTTGTTCTCAATTAAGCAGACCCTTGAGTTGAATTCTGTTGGCAAGCGTGTCCAAGATAGTCTTCGTTGTCAAGAAATTGCCATTGAAGGATTTAAAACACCTTCACACAAGTAGTCAGTATTACCTGATCCATTGAAAATCAAAAAGAGGAATTGAGGGACTTTACAGCAGTGGGTGAGTTTCCGTATGATCCAATGATAGGGTTTAGAGCTTCCCATAAAGCTTGTATGAACAATTCTATTACAGATGAAGAGCAGATTAAACATAAAAGCGATTACCATACGAGAATCAGAATTGACTTGTAAAGCGAGAATAGAAAATGATGGAATATCTTTAGGATTTAAAGCGAGAATAAATATTAATCTTTGAAGATTACAAACTCTTGAATCACAAGAACTTCTAAAGGGTAGAAATAAATGGATCCTGGTACCCTTCAAAAATGGAGAAAAACTCTTATTCTATCAAAACCTAAACCACAAAATTAAAAGCCTAAGAAAACTCAACAACGAGAAAACTAAAAGACTCTAAAAGATAAGATCCTCTAATACTTGTGTCCTCCTCCTTTTATAGCCCCCACAATGTGATTTTCCATTTTGGTTTGTTGGCGAGAGTGCCTCGTGCAGTTGAATTCTTGGACAATTCCCTTGAAGTTCCATAAGAGTTCTACCGGTAGGACTTTAGTTCACAGGTGGGACCTTGCCTGTTCGGCCAAGTTCTCTGGGGTAGGACTTGAGTTGGCCGGTGGGACTTGTCATTTTGCCAGATTTCGGCCAAGTTCTCTGGGTAGGACTTGAGTTCCGTGGGACTATTCTGGTGGGACTTGAGAGTTCCTAGGTGGGACTTGTCTTCTGGTGCTTTCCTTGCTTCGTTAGGGTTCCGAAACTTCATCCAATTTCTCACCCACATCCATTGCTTCATATTGGCTTCAGACACCCATCCTTATACCTCCACGTTTTAAACTGAAAAGACACCAGCACAAATCTAAAAACACGGAAAAGTTAGAAATTTTGTTCTTATGCAAATGTGAGTACATTGTGATTTAAATGTGTTAAGATTCCATTATAATTATCACTCGATTGTGTATTCATCATCCATGTATCAAGAGAAGTTAGTCATGTATCATTGCTTGAAAAGTTGAATCCAATGATAAAAGATAAAATGGAAAAACCAAAAAAGGTCCATATCATGGCTTGAAGAGGTTTGTTGTAGGTTTTAGTCCAGAGATTTGGACCACAGTAGCGTCGATGACCCACTGCGATCTGACCCGGTAATGAGGCGGTTAGGAATAAGGAAGGAGCATAGGTTTGAAATCCCGAAGACTCATACAGTCAAGGGGCAGAAAAGAGTGGGTAGTACAATAGTTAGGAGGTTCAGTAAGTAATTAGAGTTTTATGGATTATTTATCTAAACCTTCAATTGAGTTATATTAAGGCTTCAGCTATTAAATTGACATGATTACAGGTTGGTTGCTAAAGATTGAAAGAAGAATGAGATTATAGGATTGTCAATTCCCTGAGTCCAACCTTGGATGTTAATGAAAGTGATGTTGTTTTGATTATGGTTTTAATTGATTTAATAGCATTCTTGATAGCAGAGATTAATGGAATTAATGGAATTAAAGTTGAATAGAAAATGAAATGAGAGGGTTAGGCCAAGAAAGGGTTTAGTGGAAATGCATTGGTTTGATTTAGTTTAAGTAAATCAATGACATTGGATAGTTATCAAATATAAATTGTTGAAAGAAAATGGAAGAAATTGAAGAAATAATTATGAATGTGTGACATGTGGATTTGACCACCTTAGAAGTATGGAAAAGTTGAGTTTCGATTGATTTTAATCAATTGGGAAGTGATTACATGCCTAATGGAATGTGTTAGAATTAATATTTTAAGAAGAAGAATTGATTAAGATATAAATGTAATTTTTGCTAAAGGTGAAGGGCATTATGGTTTTTCACTTTAAGGATGCTTACTAATGGCTTGATGTAAGGCTTGCAAAGATGTTGTCATGAGCCTTGATTTAATTGGAAATTAGATTGGATAAGTTGAGACTTCGCGGTGAGGATGTTCGAAGTGACATTGAAACCGCAGTCTGGGCATTTTGAGTTTTGATCATGCTATTTGGACTCACGAATGCGGTGGCACATGGATCTCATGAGCAGGGATTTTGACCTTACTTGGTCGGTTTGTTATCGTGTTTATTGACGATGCGATCTATTCGACAGTGGGAGAGTATGCGAGCGCGGGGATAATTACGCAAACATTGGGAACATCGGTTATATGCTAAACTCGGTAAGTGTCGTTTTGGCTCGTGGTGTAGCGTTTCCAGGACACGTAGTTTACTGTAGGGGATCTCCGGTGGATCGCTGGAAGGTCGAAAACTATCTTGGTGGGAGCCTCCTGCATACATTACGAGATAAGGAGTTTTCCTTGGTATAGCGGGATATTTTGAGGGAAGTTTGTTGAGGGTTCCTCGGGGATAAGGCCCCGCCCGACGACTGACGAGAAAAGATAATTATTAAGTATGATTGGGTAGATGCTTGTCCAACGAGAGTTTTGAGAGTTGAAAGATAGATTAACTAGCCCGGTTTTAGCTTTGCTCAGTGGAAGAATGGATTTATGGTTTATAGTGATGCTTCAGGAACTTAGAGCCTTGGTTCTGTTTGATGCAAAATGATGGGGTGATTGTATATATCTGACGACAAAGCATGAAGGAGGGATTTACACACGACTTAGAGCTAGCGGCAATTGTGTTTACCGCCCAAAAATATGGAGACATTAACATATTGGTGTTCCTTGTAGGATCTTCGGATCATAAAAGTCTTAAATATATTTTCTTAAAAGAGAGTTAAACCTAAGGCAAAGGTAAAGCTCCGAGTTGATTAAGGACTACATTGTACTATCGAGTACCATCCGGGGAAAGGCCCAATGTCGTAGCGTGCCTTGAGTAAGCGACAGAGAGTACTTTGTCCATGATTGGATTATCTTCCATTGCAGTGGGCGAGGCTTTAAGGGTGATATTGGAAGTTGAGGATTAAAGAGACCTTATTAAGCCCCGTTTCATGGTGGGGCGCTTCCTAGTGGATGAGGTTCTGAGTGAATTGTAGATCTGAATGATTCAAAACGGAAGAGATAGAAAAAGGGAAGAATGTGGGTTCAAATTAGAGATGATGGCATGATAGTGAAAGGACGAGAGAATGTGTGTGCGGAGCTGTAAGCGAAGTACAGAAGAGAGGCATTATGGAAGAAGCATTCATACGTGTATGCTACCATCCCCAGATTAGTACCAAGATGTCTGGGACTTTAAAGAACATTGCGGGTGGAATGGGATGAAGAGAAGAAATTACGAGAGGTTTCGTTTCCGGGTGCTAACACGTCGGCGGTGAAGAGCGAGCATCGGAGGCGTGGGGAAGATACAGTTACTCCCTATTCCAGTATGGGAATGGGAAAAGATTACTATGGATTTTATGACAGGTCTTCCACGGACTCAGAGGCAACATGATACAATATGGGTTATAGTTGATCGTTTAATGAAGTTTGCTCATTTTCTACCAGTTAATGTTGAAGATTCTTTGAAAAAGTTAGCCCCGATTGTATGTAGGTGAGATAAGTGAGACTTCGCTGGGGTTCAGGTTTTGATAGTTTTGACGAGAGATTCGAGGTTTACCTCACGGTTTATTTAGTTTCTGAGAATGCACAGCCTTCAAATTTGCATTTGATGCGGCTTTTCATCCGGAGCCGGATGGCGAATCGAGAGGACTATACAGACTTGGGGATATGCTTAGGGCATGTGTTATGGAGTTTAGAGGAGAGGGACTTATCACCCACCCATTGGGTTATGTACAATAATAGTTATCGAGCCGATGTTAGGTAGCCCCTTATGAGGCTCTTTATGGACGAAATGTCGAACTCGATCTGTTGGGATGAGGTGGTGAAAGGAAATTAGTAGGTTTGGAAATTGTCAAGTGACTTGTGATAAGATTAAAAGTTATAAGGGATAGATTGAAAATTTTTGCAAAATAGATAGAAAAGTTATGCGGTTCTTAAAGTCATGAGAGACTTCTGTTGAGGAATGGAGTGACGATTTTTTGAAGATTTCACCTTGGAAAGGTGTGTTGTAATTTAGGAAACAAGGCAAACTTAGCCTAAGGTATATTGGACCTTATGAGATTATAGGCAAGGTGGGGCTAGTGAGCACATAAGTTGATTCTGAGTTATGATTCATGATACATTCCATGTATCGAGTTGAGAAATATATCGGTCCTTCACATGTATTGAAGAACAAGCCGGTGCGGGTTAAAAGGGAACTTGACTTATGAAGTGCATTGATTGTGAGTTTTAAGGAAAGGTGTTGAGGTAAAGTGATTCCATTATTAGTCAAGCTATGGAGGAATCATGAGAGGAGAAGCGACTACTTGGGAGCAAGAGGCTCGGATCTGGCGATCATTACCCTCGATTATTTTCCAAATGAATTATTTTCTTCTTTCTTTTGGGTTGAGTTTATTCATTTCAGGACGAAATGTTTCTAAGGAGGAGGATTTACATAACACCAGTCCAGGAGAATGTACAGTACATGTCTGATGAGGGTGTATAAAATGCAAAGTGTAAATATTGAAACAATTTTGGAGGCAATTAGAAGGAAAGTTCACGAAACCGAATTTATGGTATTAAAACAAGAGTACAATTGTCATCAAGCAAAAGGATATAAAAATCACAAATGGTAGAGAAGGGCCTTAGTAGAAATTAAATAAGTTGAATTCTGATATTTAAAGAGATGAGAGTTAAATTGTAATTAAGGCGAAATTCTGAAGTTTAGCATAAATAGAGGGTGGGACCAACAAAGTCATTTCTGTCTCATATTTTAGCCAGGGCTCCACGTTTTTGAGTGAGGAGAAGAGGCCAAGGAGAGCCAAGGAGAGCCAAGAGGAAAGAGGAAAGAGAAGGAGAATTCAAAATCGGGTATGTCTTTGCGCATAACCATTCAGTGATTGGATTCTGGACTTGTGGGGAGAATAGATAACCGCTGATGGGTTTGTGCCAAACACATAGACCTTTGGTGTTAGGGTTGGTAAGCCCAATTGGGAGAAAATAACCATGAAATCATCAAATTATGTGGTTTATAAAAGAATTGGGTGGACCTTAGGTACAGGGTTCTTGAAGTTTCTACTTAGGGTTTTGAGGTTTGAAGTTCCATAACACTCATTTCAATTGTTGTGGGTGTTTTTAGATGAATTCATAAATTCTTGAGGTATATAGATTATAGAGTGTATGATGTTAATTAGTAGCAAAAGTGGCAAAAGAAGCAAATACGGAAAAAATTCAAGGAATTTGCTTTCGGTACGGAAATGCTACATTTCCTGTTTAGGCCAAATTCATATTTTGATCATAACTTGCTCTTTTCAGATCTGATTTGAGTGATTCAAAATTCTGGGTAAAATATCAGACTTCTAGGGAAAATTTATCTGAAGGAAGTGCATGCAAATTGTAACCCTAAAGTGCAAAGAATTTACTCAAAGTAAGTACGTGTGTAAAGCCAGCGTAAGTTCGATACGAGGAAATGCTTTCTGTTTTCCTGTTGATGTGTCGTATTTTGACCATAACTTGCTCATTTCTGATCCGATTTAGTGATTCAGTTTCTGGTTAAAATAGACTTCTAAGGAAAATTATCTGAAGGAAGTTTAAGCAAATTGTAATCCCAAAGTACATAAAATTTGTCAAAGTGGAGCTATGTGCAGATTCTGTTCTGCCAAATTGGAGTCATTTAGATGTAACTTTGTGTTATGTGAAGTTTGAGGGCCTTAGAAGAAATTTTAAATTGAAAATTTAAAGAGATGTCATTGGATATATAAAGGACTGATCTGGAGGTTTCATAATTTTTTGAAGACCTTTGAATAATTTTGGGGTCAAAGTCTATAGGTATTGTTGGAAAAAGGTTGGCCAAAATGAATGGGTTTAGTGCTTAAGAATTAATTTATTGAGTTGGCTTTAAATGAATGTGTATGGTGGATTAAATGGAGGTCTCAGTTAATGTATAGCTGTGGTTTTCTTGAAAAAGGTGAAAAGGACTATGGACGGAAGCGGGAATTCAGCGGGACATGGCGGGTTGAATGATTGAAGCGTGAGTGAAAATGATATTTTGAAAATTGAGTTTTTAAAAGTGAATGGTTTTAATGTTAATCTGAAAATTTTAATATAAATGTTTTATGTAAATGTTAAAATATAAGAAATGTTTATCTTGCATCAAATATATATATTTATATGTGTATTAAATAATATATATTAGATATTATGAAAGTTTAAAAATGTGTAAAGGAATGCATATGTGTTTTAATGATAAAGTAAAGTTTAAATGTATTTATAAATGTATTTTGAAGAAGTGTTTTTGCTGATGGTTACCTAACCCCATATGAAATTTGTTATGACGGATATCGGTAGGGTACCTTAGCGTGTGAGTTTGAGGGTAAAGTTATGGGTTACTAAGCTGAGGGAGAGGTGGAATGTCTAGAGTAATATCATACATTGATAAGGTCTTTGTAGTGGGCACTGCAGCGTGGGGTTTCTCAGCGGCGTGAGTGGTTATGGCCCGGAATGTGGCGTCCCTCACAGGCGTCGATGCCGAGAGCGAGCCGGTGTATTTATTCCCAGGTTCCATCGGAAAGAAAGAAATAAAGAAGAAAGTTTCTTGCATAAATGTTTCAAAGCATAAATTGATTTTAATGGTATAAGTATTTATTGAAAGAAAGTTTAAGGCATAAATGTTTCAAAAGCATAAATTGACAGTTTTAATGGTATAAGTATTTATTGAAAGAAAGTTTAAAAGGCATAAATGTTTAAGGTAAGTGGATTTTAATTGGATAAGTATGTATTATTTTGGTATATACGAAAATGTTATTTTTAATGAAAATGCACACTCTTTGGGCTCCTTTAAGCTCATTTCTTTTCCATATATTTCAAAACATTTTGGGACCCAAAGGCAGGTGCGCGAGTACCCTCACGTGCGGTGAGTCAGCCATTGATGGGGCAGTATTTTGTGGTTTATTATATATATAATTTGCATATTTGTTTATGTTGAATATTTTGTTATTTATATATGTATATGTATAAAATTGAAAGAGGGACTCATTAGAGCTTTGATTCGAGTGGAAGGGAATGCGTAGGCGGTGGCTTAATTAGGCTCAGCCCAAAATCTTACGATAAAAATGTGTATGGAATAGAAGAAGGTTTATGTTTTGATGGTTAAATGAATAAATGTATATATGTATATATTGTGTTTGATTGGGTTGTGGACGAGAGTCTAAAACGGAAAGTTGAAGTTGAGGATTGAAAGATTAGAAGTGTTTTTAAATGTTTCGACAGGTTTTTGTAAATTTGGGAAAGTCCGAAAAACAGAGGAAACTCTGGCCGATTTTCTAAAAATCAGTGTTTGAAAAAGAAAGAAAAAAATTTATCACTTAGCTTCGGAATTATTTGCAAAGATATGTTAGGATTGTAAAGGTTCGCTCATGGATTTTATTTGGTTGTTTTTAAGGAAAAGTTTCTATATCCATTGGAGTCTTGGAGTCCCCCCTCGGGTTCATGAGTGTCGGGTGTGGATCCTTGAAAGGATACGATTATTAATGAGAATGGTCAAGAGCCCTTGTTGAATGAGGCTTCCAAGGAGAATTCACCAAAAGGGGTTAAAGTGGAACACTTGTCAGTAAAACAAGCAGAGATGAAAAAAGAAAAAAAGGAAAAATTAAAAAATGAGCTCGAATAGTCAATCCCCTGTTTCTAAATGACATGGGTTGGAAATGCAGAACAATTCGTTGGCTTGACACTTTCCACTTTCTTTTTGCTCTATGCTATTTTCATTTTTTATTTTGAAATTGTATTCATGTAGGATATATCAATGAATATAGGGCATGATGATTGCACAGAGCTTTTGGAGGAAGAAACATTAGATAAGCATATTGAACCTCAAGTAAGAAGCTTCAATATGTTGGAAGGTTCTTCATCTAGTCTTTGGTCCATTGATTCAACCTGGTGAAATTTGTAGGTCTCCTCCTCAGGACTGCCTCTGGTGCTCTCTGACAAAGCCCATCGATCAAAGGTAGACGCATATTTTTATCTCAGTCATGGCATAACAATTTCTTTGAACTACCTTCTCTAATGAATTTGTTAGAGATTCTGAGTTGCAGTTTCAGAATCACTGACAATCTCTCTCAAATCATGAGGAGCTACTTGTCTTGCCCCTTGTAAATGCATGATAATCAATATTGCATTTTGTTAGAATGAATTCTAAAACTTATGGATTTTATTGGGATGAATTCTAAAAATAATGCATTTAGAGCATATTGTCTGTATTATTTTCTTACCTTCTTTGCTTGTTTAAAACCTATGTAAATATATAGCATCCTCTTAACACATTCTTGGATCTACGGTATTTAATATGATTATATCTCCGAGTTTTAAGCCAAATTTTCTTTAGTACGTTATTTTAGTGATCGATGTGTTATGCATCAAAGAAAGAGTTTCTTTATCATCATTTTCAAAAAAATGGCTATGCTTCTTTGGTTCATGATCTCATGGTTTGGCTGGCCATGGGTGACTCATGACATCATCTCGTGTTCACCTTTATCTGACCCTATCCATAAAATATGCTATAATGGCTATGAGACCGTCAGTGAAAGCATACCATCAACTGAATTATTGAACCTTGCTTTTTTATCAATTGTATTTATGTTATCGGACCTTAAGAATTTTGGAGGGTGCATTTTAAAATAGTTAGAATCTTGTGCATCCTATTAGGATAAAGCATTCAATAATTTGTGATTCTAATATGATGGACCTTGTACTTAATTTTGTCACCATCGACTGCAGTGGATACTTTCTATGGTGAGTGAAGTCGGTTGAATTATGGTGTTTGGGGTGATACGTGGTTTCTAATAATTCCAATCAATTTTGATGTCGTACTATCTTGATAAACTCATTTTTCCACGAGAAAGGTCTTTCGTTTTCCATTGAGAAGGCTGCTTCCTTTGAAGCTTAAGTAGCGATCCATCTCTCATTAGTCTTATATCATAGTATCTTTAAGCACTAAGGTTGAACCCTCGTAATTCCTATTGAAACTTGATCCGACTCCACCTAGAAACTACATGTTGCCCCCTCCCATTCCACTATATGCATTGCATTATGTTCTTTATATAATAAATATTCTGAAGTTTTAGTAAATCTTCTTTCTCTTTTTGTATTTTTGCGGAGCTCTTATTTAAGTATGAGGTGAATCTATAGATTTGATTGAGGACTCTGGGTCATCGGGTGAATGGTAATTATGGATACCCGTCTAGAAATCATGAAATGTTCTTAGATTTAAAGGTAATGTTCCTATGTTTTATTGATCTCTTAGTTACTTATTCTTGATGATTGGTCCATTTCAATGTTTTCTATTCGGATCTATAATTTTAATCTCTTGTATCTAATAGAACTATATGAAATAGTTCATTTGTATTAGTAGTAAATATTGTCACACTATTTCATATGAAACCAAAGGCTAGTAGTGAACTAGTCGTGCTTCAAATTTATAAGGTACTGGTTGCTTAATTGGCAACTATTTCCATTGTTTAACGTCATCGATATAGTTTGCTTCTTTGCATATTTCTAAACTTAGTAGCCTTCATCTAGTTCCTTTAAATTTTAGTTAATTTGCGGGGAACCATCATAAAACAACAACGAGTTCCTTCAGGATACGCATTGTAAGTCTATTTTTTAATTTTGACAGTTTTCTCATTCCTAGCCTCAGTTTACGATATTGGCACAAATATGTAGCACAAACCCTCATCTAATTTTGTATATAATTAGAAGCAATTTGGTTGCAACCATTTAACACATAATTTTCTTCTTTGGTCGACTTTGGGCGGTCGAAGCAAGGTTGTCCACCAATTTGCTCTTTATCTTTGAGTTTCTCACCTTTAATATCTTAAAGAAAGCCAAAAGTAAGCTTCTTGCAGTTCTTTATTTTATCCTACTATCTTGTTTCCTCTCAGGTTTAGTGAATTTTTTTTTTTTTCATGTTTGGCTTGTCTCTCCTACGAGTTCAGCACGTCTTGGGAAAATGTGTACTTAATGTCTTAAAAATGGCATGAATGGTTTTATTTTGTTTTATTGACTCGGGATTGTATATTTCGTCCCGGTGGAAATTTATTATGAATGACTTTATTAATTTGAAACCCACAATCACGATGTTTCTGAGGTTGGCTTGATAGTTTGAAGGTTAGCATTCCTTTATTTTTATTTTTTATTATTTTTTGGTATTCGATTAAGAGTGATTGTTGGATTATTTGGTATTTGTTCTTTGTATAAATGAATTGCCCTCCTTTCCATGCAATGGTTTCATGTATGCAAGGATAATAGAAGGATTTTCCTTTGATTCGAAAGATTAGGCTGACAAGATGCCTAAATTAATTACATAAGTATTAAATAATGGTGTGAAAGCAAACCAATGGAAGCAGGAAGGAAAAGCAGAAAACATCTGTCATAAATATCGATGGTCGGTGTTCTTCCAGCGAAATCATAAAACTCTTTGCCTTCATAAGATATTCATATAGGTTGATGGTTCCACCCAGGGGTTATCTCGAAGAAGGGTAAAATAGCGGGAAGCGAAGGCACGAAAAGTGAAAAGAAAGCTCGAGTTCAAAAGAAAACAAAGACGAAGAAATAAAAAGGTTATTCATATACCCTTTATTCTTTTATGGTATACCATGAATCATTGAGTTATCAACAACCTGGTATGACTACTTTAATTTTTGTAGTCAATAAGAAAACAACGGTCTCCAGGTTGTGATTTATTATTCTCTAGTCTCTGTTTCTTTTACTTGGGAGCAGTATTCCATGTCGAATGCTATTTGTGATTCTGATTTGTTTGCCAAGATTCAATAGGCCAGGCTCCCAAAATCTTCATCCCAATCATCCATAGATCGAATCAATTCAAAGAGATTTCTCTTCATCTTGCATTCCTTCCTTCTAGATACAATCTAATTCTTATGGCTTTGGTCAAATAAATTTATCTTGTAAAGAATCCAATTTTCATATAAGCCAAGCCACAATAAGGAGTAGAAGGATCGATGATGGAAAGACAGGACGACATTTGAAGAGAGGAAACCATCCCCAATCTCTCAAGTCATTCCGCCCCTTGAAATAATGGACCTTGAAATTCATCATAAACTCTTTCTTCTGTATAAACATTCCCAGAAGAAGGAATATGGATGAAACTGACTAATAATCCATGGCTGTGAAGTGTTGTCTTTTGCAGGAAACATTAGAATGGGAGAAAGATGTGTTTACCCTTTGGCATTGGGGCAAAAGATGATGGCATACTCATAAGCCTTGCATGTAAAAGTGCTATTTCCATCATCAAAAGCATAACTGTAAGCCCTAGGGCAAGCTCTCCACAATACCCATTTGGCCATTCCACTATTTGATGAGATCTTTCCTCTTTTCACTTTCTTTATCCATCCTTGGGATAATGTTTATTGTTTTGGTGTTCCAAGAATGACGTTCTTGATATATGGTTGTTTTGAGCCTCTAGTTTGCTTGCTAGAGAAGAACTTGGTGTAACCCATTATTGTCATTCATTTAGAAATAGTTGAAGTTTAAGTGGCCCTCTGGTCACAGTGGTGTTTACCTTTTCATTTGGGGTTTTCCACGTAAAATTGTTGTTTCATTGTGGTTGGATTTATTGTTGCTTAGTTGTTTTGTTGTTGGATTAATTGTTTGTTGAACCTATTTTAGTTGAGTGCTACTTAAATCATATAAGACATAGATACTTGATTTATTAATTACATAATTTATTATATGCTTGCTACTAAGGTATCATGCCAGTAACCTCGAGACAATATTACATTTTATGGACCTTGAAGAAGAGTTATGGCGACTTTTATGCCTACATATTACAAAATATATATAATATCATAGGAAATAACTTGTAGGTTAGAAAATAAAGCTACACCACCTTCCACATAATGAAATTGTACCTTCAGAATTTGCTTGAGGTGGTGCTGCTTCTATTGGATTGCTCTTATGATTCTCAATAGACATTTCCTCGGGTATAGAGTAGGCTTAGGAGGCATTTCTTCTTCAGCCTCTCCTTCTAACATCTCGAGGCTTTGCTCATTGAAGAGTGATCTATCATGGCTTCATTTACATACACCATAGTCTGTGATCACCATTTTCTAACAAGCTTCTTTTCATCTTCATTAGCATCTCATACATGTTATCCCTTGGTGACATCTTTCATAAACCGCCAGTGAAAATATCTCATTTACTTGGCGTTACGTATTTGCATTCACATTCTTTCTTCTTCCCACCATCTCCATTAACAACATTCCAAAACTATAAACATCAGCCTTGTATGAGACACCTCCAATGTTTTTGTAGAACAATTCTGGAGCAATGTATCCCAATGTTCCTTGTGCAGTAGTGAGAGATACCATACTTTCATCTGTTGAATACAGCTTTCCAAGGCGAAATCCCAGAGCTTTTGGTGTGAGTCCTCGTGAGAAAGGATATTAGCAATGACGATATCAAAATGTAAATTTGCATCCTACTGACATATGATCAACAATTATTCAATACCAGCTTTATCTATTTATGATCTTGTACATCTTTTCCCCTGACTTAATAAGTTTTCTTTCTTCTTTAAATGAACTTATCAGAGAGAACCATTAGGAATGGGAATTATAAATAAAGTGCCCACTTTGACCCTTGTACACAAAATCCTGATCTCACCACATTAATATGATGAATTCTTCTATTGCTTAGCACTCATTGAAGAATCTTAATGTAACACGACATGATCATGCTCACATACAATCGCGACCACTTGAAGTTTCCCTTATGCAGACGAGAAACCTCCTTGACCTAACTTATTTTAAAGATTCTGAGTCATCCTCTTTATGTCTGAATAAGGAGAACTTGATGGGTTGGAATTTTGTGATTGCATAAATTCTTCGATTCCATCATCCCAATGATAGATGTCTTGATGAAACTTGTAAATAAAATATGCAAATAGGCCTGACATCCCAGAAGAAGAGTCCTTCCTATGACTAAACAAAATCAAATGTCATGAAAAAAAGCCTGAATATCTGGAAAAAGAACAAGATAGCGAAAATGAGTGCGTTGTGTTGTTGAGGCTTCACGTTCAATTAGAGGTGGCAGTTTAAGTCGAACCGGATTGGGCTAGTCGGTCAGGAATTAGGACGGTAGGCTATAAATTTATATTCCGTAAGGACAAATAAATTGGCCGACCCACCGTTGAGCGGGACGGGCCGTTATATTTTACTGAAAAAACGGGCCAGTTTGGTCTGAGCCAGTTCAGCCCCGACCGGCCTAGCCGTCCTCTCGAATTATCACCTTTAGCCTGTCGTCACTTTAGACACCACTTAATTCAGTGAAATCGATTTTCAGCATTCTTTTAAAGTGCTCTTGTTTCGAAGACAATTTGATTGCGAAAAAAAAAAAAATCAATATGTATGCAGTTTGCATAGAGCTACGGATCTATGGATAAGAAAACGACCCCAATTTTATTCCATTATTTTGACTTATTTACATACACACAGAAAGGAAGAAAAAAAATCAGTACGTTGGAATTTGGTAGCCTTACCAAATTCCACTCACTCTTGGAATTTGTCTAGTACACTCACTCTTGGCTGCTCCCATTATCTTGGATTTGGTCCTCCTTGCTAAGCTCAGAACCCGCATTCAACTCAAAGCTGAAGAAGAGGTCTGTTTTTTCTTAGTCCTTATGGGACCTGACCCCCCCTCTTCTTGCTTTTAGATTTATCTGTCAAATAGTATGATAATGATGATTCAAAGGGTGTTCAATTTTTGCAGGGGAAGTTACGTTCCTTCCACCCAGGTTTCCATAATCCAATTCCCTTCAACTCCTCCTCCCATGTTTGGGACTTTTACCCCGATTACGAGGCGGCCCTG
Source organism: Tetrastigma voinierianum (assembly GCA_016808115.1). Lineage (NCBI taxonomy): Eukaryota > Viridiplantae > Streptophyta > Magnoliopsida > Vitales > Vitaceae > Tetrastigma > Tetrastigma voinierianum. The sequence goes on along the minus strand of JAEQBH010002345.1, from coordinate 26,260 downwards.
TTTCCTCTGGTCCCTTTGCGAATAGGTCGGTTTGATTTATCTTTTCCTTTTTTTTTTTTTTTGTGTGTTTGTGTTGTAAGAGGTTGTGATATGTGGGGATTTTCTATTTTTTAGGTCCTTGCTGTGTAGGCCTTTGCCTTTGGACATAGGTAGATGCACTTGTGTTATTGTGAAGAAAAAATTACCAAAAGGGTTGGATGGGGGTGCTCTGTATTCACTATACACCAATGTAAGATCCTTGAAATCATTAAAATCAATCATCAGTCTGTGATTATTGTTAGTGCATATTAATAATACATTTACCTTAGAAGATGGTGTTTTTTACGGTGAGCTCAAGTTGGGTTACAGATAGAAGTCCTTTATAAGTTGTTTATGGAAAATTTGGGGGCATTTTTCATTGTATTTTGAAATAATCCATTTGTGTGTTTTTTTTTAGTTAAGTTTGCCATGTCGATAAGATTGCATTTTTTCGTTTAAGTAATCTCGAGGTCCTTATCAAAGGTGATATTTACTAAAATGTTCTTATTTAACTTCTTGATCAATTGTGGACTTAGGCATATCATTTGAGTATTGATAACCACGAATTCTTTAGTGGACTCTTTGGCTTGGCTAGGATGTAGAGTAGGGGATATTATGCAGCTCGGATGATAGCTTCATTGGGATAGTGATAGCCAACCTCCCTCGGTTCAAAATACCATGGGGATCGAGGTTGATTCTACACCTTTTAGGATTTATAAAATGAAACATATCGCCTCTTCTTGTCATTTAGTTGGTGATGGCTTTGTTTGATTCTTGGGAACTCACACAATTCACTATTAACAAATGGTCTGGACCACTTTATTTGTTGCGTAGCGAAATCCTCTCTAAACAACGAAAGTTTATGCTTGGCTGAATTAATTCACATTGTTTACCTTGATTCATACTATAATAACCACCTAGACATGAAGTTACGAAGCATACATGCATGGATACCAAGCTGTCGGTCGATCGGCTAAAGAACTCAACTCAGGTGAGCTCTGATCATACGAGACCTTTGGCTCTCTCACTCCATTAAAATGTAGCAAGCGTTCGATTCGTTTGTGTGGTGTTTACTTCTTATGCAGTCGATAACTTAATATATTTGCTCTCTGTAGATACATCATATTAATGGGCGCCTGGTAGGAGAGCAAAAGGACAAAGTTCACCTGACTATTCTCAAGGGTTCTCATTATAATAGTGTAAGTATGGCGATTGGAGTACTTCTTCTGAATAAATGAGGCGAGAATGTTGGACTTTTTTGAGCTTTATCTTTCCATTTGTTTTGTTGCTTGTTTGGGTTTCAAAGCGGTATGGAGTTAGATAATCGAGAGAAAAAGGAAGAAGCCCGGGACTTAGAGATTCAAAGCTGGTGAGGAACTTCCGGCTTACTTTGGAATGCGTAAACTTTTCGCACTAAAGAATCCTTAACGAGTTTCATTCTATTAGTCAGTCGATGCACATGGGAAAGCCATGACAATGAATGCTAAAGCTCACGTCGTTAGATAGAATATGATAAACTTTTATTTATATGATCTTGATTTGGGTTGTTCTCATAAGATTGACATTCATACTTGTCGAAAAGATTGTGACATTCATCTTTGCTTTGTGGAAGGCTAATTCCAGTTAGTTTGTTTGGAGAAGAGGAAAGTAGACAATCTTAGGCTTAGACGGGTTGTGAAATCGAGAGTATGTGATGGATTCTGAGGTAAGCATCGCGATGTACCAATTTAATTACAATGAAATGCAGAGAAGACATCAATGAGAGCATGCAGTGGTTATATTGTTGATGTTTACTCCATTTGCTAATTAAGTCATAATGGCGAGAATGCTAAATGAGCTCGGGTTTCTTTGGAGTAAAAATCGGATTAAGAGCAAGGCAAACCCAAAGAAAAGCCAAAATCAATGTTGGAAATCCCATTTCAAAACTCTTTTGTGACCATGTTGTTACGAGGGAAAGAAGTTGTTGATGAAAGTTCAGTTTCTAAACGCTCGATGTCATGCCTTTGGAAGCGAGAAAGCATTCCATTTTCAGTGATACAAGGTAGTAGAATTGATGTTGATGTTTTTTCAGTTTCTCTCTCAATTTCGGGCTCCTTTCCCTACCTTACTTTGCTTCTTCTAAACTATATGCCCGTATTTCGGTTTGAAAGTTGGGAGTTCCCCATGAGTCCATATCCGATGAAGTCCTCACGATCTGTCGAATGGACAACTTGACCCGTTCTCGAATCTGCTGTACGGCTTGATCCAGAAAACTTGTCAGATTGACGGTCGGTCTCTCGACTCATCATTGCCTCCCGATCTTATCGGTCGTGACACTCTGCGATCTTGACACCACGTGTCCCAAGGAAATCTCCCCTCGATGGCTAAACTACGCACTTGCGGGCAATTAATACGGTGATGGTCTCTTAGTAGAAACGCGCACAATCCTCAAGTGATACTCATGCTCATTCGGCGGGAGTGATCAAATGTCATCCACGAAGACTGACAAAGCGTCTAGATAGGGTTGGAACACCACATGCGGGAGTCCCGTGAATGCTGGCATTCATCGATCAAAATCCACAGTAACTCAAAGTTACCTGCGTCTAAGCGCGCGTCGCGGGGATATCGTGCTCGCAACCTCAGCGGAGTGGTAACGGTGCGAAGGTCCATCTTGGAGTAGACTTCGCACTCCTCTCAACCAATTCGAATAAATCACATCAATCTCGGTAATGGTACGATTACGGATCATAACCACATTCCTCTGCCTATGAGTAAGCACGTCGAAGGGTCTTGCCCTTCTTCTTATGAAATAGAGCCAGGAGCGCCCAGCGGTGAAGTGCTCGGTTTGATAAAACCCCCTTGTCAGTAACATAGCTGGGCTCAGGTTCTTTGAGCTATTTGGTGCCATCACATGTGGAGTCATGAGATGGGTGAAATACCGAGTGTAACTCGATGCAAAGTCTACGTATCCCTATGTGGGAGGTAGTCAGGTAGCTATCACGGAAAACATCCACATGCTCGCATCTCTGCTCAGGTGATCTAAGTTTGGTCTCCCCTCGTCCTCTAGGGTAGGCCTATTCTTGACCCATAAAGCTGTCCGACACTTGGACTCGTATCTTGTCTGGGGGCAAAATGTCATGCACGCCCCACCGAGTACCATCGTGCAGTCACGTAGCTATGGCGGTAGCCTTCATGCTCCTGATCGATGCTTGATCACATGGCTATCGGCTGATTCATCCTCGGGATGACATCGAACTACGGCGTGTCGAAATCCTCGAGGTCCGGCTGTGAGGTGGGAGTTCCCGAGATCTCTAACTCGCTGACCTCGACACATCGTACCTATTCTCGCCTAATCCCTGGGAGAATTCACTTCTGATAGCTCCTCTGGGTCTCACAGAGTCCTTGCCCATTTCCATCATATTTGGGCCTCATTCTCTAGCTAGAAGCCTTGACTAGTCTAATCTGGTCAGCGTCGGTAATCTCTTAGCCTCAACACTTTCTACGATCTGCATGAACCAATGGTGCTGCATGAGATCTCCTCCCCTGTGAATGTCGGAGGGATTGTCTGCCTAAACCTCACAGGGTTACTAGGGTCTCCCGACTACATAACTGCTTTGTGCGATAGCAGCCAACTGCAACACGGCCTCTGAGGCCCGGCCCCATTTGATATCGTTGGTGGTCGATTGTTGAGTGGTGCTTGACTAGTGCCAGTGGACGTCCTCTATGTCCTCGTCCTCACCCAGCCACTTGCCTGATTAACATGGCAACAAAAATCATTTAGCTTTCATTTCAGTCTAACTAGTAATGCAAATGCTGATTACTAATAGACTTATTGACCACAGGCGGCCAGATTTCATTTCTAAGTGGTGCGAATTTCCGACCACTCAATTCATTTATTTCAAAGAAGGTTCTAGGCTCTCTTGTTCATTTCGACTATCACTCCTAGGTCATAGTTCTAACATAGCATTCACCCTTTTCCTATACGCATTACACCATGCATATAATTTCCTACGTCTTCTTGCTTGTGATCACGATTTCAAATGGTAATTAAATCGATACGAGTGTCTCTAAGGCATGAACCACATTTTAGAGACACTAATCATATAACTTCGGTCTTATCACGTAATCAATTTCACGTTTAAAATATTGTTTCGACGAAATTTTATTTCCAAATTTTATTTTGAGAATTTTATTTTCGAAAATTTTATCAAAATTATTTGATTTTATTTCATTTATTAAATTTAAAATTTTTTTTTGAAAATTTGTTTCTGATGAGCAGTGTTCATTTAGTGACTCGAAATCTGAGTCGAGCGAGGTCAGCCGACGACCCGAGCCAGTGCACGGTGCACCAAGCGGCGGTAGCTTGACTGGCTCAGCGCCCACATCTCCGCGGCGCCCTGGCGCTGCCCGCTCGCCCGCCGCCCGCTACGGCGCGCCTTTAGCCGCTGACGCCCGGTGCGGTACGCCTGCGACTGCGCGCCCAGCAGCGGCAGCTCTCTTTGCCCTAACCCGGCGTCGACCAAGCTACCTAGCCCTTACGCCATGATACAATTTTTGTATTGCGACCTGATTCCCCTCTTAAACCCTCCCGACCCTGATACAATTTCTATTCTGATACACCTCCTTCCGGTAGTGTATTGTATGCACTAAGCCCTCAAGCCTTTAAGTTCTGTCTGATTTGACTCTCCATTTCTCTTTCTTTACGCAATACAAAAAGCGCCATTGCAAGCGCGATCCATTTTTTCACTATATAATTGGGCAGTAGCCCAAAAAACGATTTCCTGCTCAAAAAAAAATATTTTTTCTTTATAAATGTTTTTATTTATTTATTTCCAGAAATTGGAAAAACTCTAAATCACCAAAATTATTTTTTTCTTTTTTTTCTTTTTTTTTTTTGGACAACTCCAAATAAATTCATAAAAATTTATTTAGCCACTATAAATTTTATCATTCCTGACATAAAAATTATTTTCCTTTCATGCTTAAAATAAATTTCTAAAAATTTATTTTCTTTCTCGATTTTCAGCGAAAAAATTTTCTCCACTCAAATAAATTTTATAAAAATTTATTTTCTTCCATTCTTCAATTTACCACTTGTAAAATCTTAGAAAACATTTTCTTCTCATACAACCAAATAAATTTAACAAAAAATTTATTTTCTTTACTTTAATATTTCTTCTTATTTTCCCACAACCAAATAAACTTTGTAAAATTTATTTCATTTAATTCGTCCAGGTTCTGTTGTAAACCTCGAAAAATTAAAATTTCTTCACCTCTAAACCAAATATATTACAATTTACTTTGTTTATTTCATGGATTTCAAGTTTACACACACTTTAGCCAAACACAAAATATTTTCTAAATATTTCCTTAACTCATCATGCTAATCTGGCTTACCACAACATTTATAACATTACAAATCATATTTATGCACACAATCACCAAATGATTCACAAATCACACAAACACATGTTACACGTGCATGTAGTGTCCTAGTGTTAGCAGTGATTTTCCTAGGTAATCTGTACCTAAACTCAACATCAAACCACACCTAGTGGTGATGTTTTTATTTCCATTGCCTAACGCCCAAATTTTCTATCTATAGGTTTCCATATACCATACTCACCGTCAAACCACGCCAGTGGTGATGGATACGAGCAAGAGCTCCTGGGTATTCGTATACCCTAAGCTCGATACCATTTGTAGCGCCCCAAGGCAGGGGTCGTTGAATACCCGTCGACCGTGAGTCTGAGTGGAGGTCGGGTTGCAGGCGCTAGAATCGGGCGGGAGTGTCTGGCCTGCGATTTCTACCCAACGATGCCTATGTCTGTCCCCGAACAATCCAATATCTGATATATATATCGTCACGGCCCAGCCCGGGCCCATAACGATTACTCGATATACATCTGGGCCCATAGATCAACTATATACCCCGATAATTACGAGGTTCATATGTTTGCTCTCATGACATATATTAAAATACTCAGAGATTCTAATACATGTATACATCAAGCCCCGCAGTGAAACTTTCTTCTAATCCTCGGTCTCTAGGACGAGCCATCTTCATACGCTCCTGTACTGTAAAGTAAGGGGATCCCACGGCGAAGGGGTGAGCTATAGCTTTCGATAGAATCGCTAAGTGGGAGTCACTATTGCTTTAAGTGCGGTCTGATGTTCGAAATAAATGGCCCATTCAATAATCGTGATCACTACTTGAATATCTACGTGACTGACTGGTCCACGAGCCCTGTGCATTTCTACCACTCGCCCTAAGTATAAATGTAGAAATTATTAATTTATTAATTAGGCTGACCCTCAGGTAAGATATATATATCAATTGGGCGCTCAGACGATTGATATATATTAATTCATTTAATGGACTACCCTCAGATGAATAAATATCCAGTGGAGCCGCTCAGAGCGGTTGATATATTCTTTAATTTAATTTACCCTCCGTGATAATATCAAAGCGAAGTAGCTCAGAGCGGTTGATATATTTAGTTTAAGATATATAGATAATTTACATTTTAAATTGCCCTCAGAACCTTGTTCTACAAACTCATCTCAGCCACTCATTCACATATTCCTAGGATGTTAGGTGCATATGGAATAAATGTATCCGATTCGATTGATCTAAATCACATGCAAATATATATACATATGAATATATTTACATAAAACTTTAAAATCACACACATCAAATTATTTCTATGAAATTTAATGATCAATACAGCAGTAATTTAATTTCGTCATTTCGGCCAACCGCATTACTTTCACAAAAATATATATTTTTAGAAACGCTATTAAGAATAGTGAAACCCTCGTTCTTATTCAGAAAAATGTCGCGAAACAGGTTCAACAGTGAACGCAATCTGACATTCAGGCCCAAAGCATATCAAACAAGCATTTAATGCACAAATTAACACCCGTCACAACTGACGACCCTAATTGTTCTGGGCGGTCGCAGTATGAGAAAATAAAATAAATTACATGGTCGGTCCCATGTTTTGGGGCCAGATCAACACTCTTGACACCAGTATCAAAACATCGGCTTGTAAAAATAGAATAAAGCAGTAGGAGAAAAATCCTGCCTCTTGGAGTTGTCAAAAACTCTCAAACCCGGGGTCCCTTGGCGTAGCTCTTTCCAGCGTAGAGCGTTCCTTCTTCTTTCGTCGAAATCAGTGATCAGTTAGGGATCTTAGAGAAGTCGGGACGGCCCCTGCAGCAAAACCTCCATTTTGCTTCTGCTCCTCCCTCCGTCTTCCTCCCAACCACTGCCTCTTTCTCTCTTTTGAAGAGACAGCACTGTAGCACTTTTGTATGTGACTTAAACCATTTTAATTATTAATTCCCCTTCTTTATGAGTTTTAGTATTCAAGCATTTATCTGGTAGATTCGTTTCGTCATTCTACCTCTTTATTGCTCTTATGGAGCATGAGTACTTGATATATGTGACTTTCGTCGCGTAAATCGTTTCTGGCGCTAGAAGCGCGATCTTTCGAAGCGTGCAATTTCCATTGTCTGGAATATTACGAAATTTTCGTGCCCCTAGCCCAGATTTTGAAGGGCGATTCCAGCGGTACAATCGTTTCATCAAATCCGAGATCTAGAGAATAAAATTCTGATTTTTTAGCGAAATTCTGATTTTGCTGTCGAGAATTACGATTTCTTATTCGAGAAATTGGAATTTCTGGTCTTACAGGTTGGGGTATCATATCTTATGCTAATGGTGCCGAGTTCGGCTGCGCTGAGAATGCAACTAGTTAGGTGATAGAATTTTATTGTCTTTGTAATTAAAGCTTAATGAGAACTTTTTCGGAGTATGAGGCGTTGAGGACTGACATGATTGCTAATCTAATTTTTAATTATTTTGTAAAATAATTTTAAGCCATAGTTGAAAATATTAAAATAATTTAAAACTTTTTTTGTTGATATCTATTGACTTTCTGTTAGCGTTATAATATTATATTCTTATAGAAACTCGCTAATACCTTTTCCAACTGAACCAAGTCTCACTTTTAAATAATTCAGAATTACCAGAATTGTGTATAATTATACAATGGACTCGAAATTATTTTAATGTTTATTTCAATATTTCCAATAGTATTTTTTATCATTATTCTTTAAAATTGTTGCATCTTAATTATTAATATTACAAAACAACAATATTTTGTGGCTTTTATATAAATTATTAGCAACCTTGGAGTATATTGCACTATGGTAGTTTGTCACCCCCGAAAACCGATCCAGTTTTCTCGCAATGTCGCGGTGCTAAGTTTAGAACTCAGTAACGTGCCGACGATATCTGCTATGAGCTTATACCAAGGACTTTTTTCTTTAGTACTAGAAGACACGAATCTGACTGAGTATAATAATATATATTACAAACTCTTCAAGCGTGCAAAACACTTGCCAAATACAAGACTTTACAACCACGATTACAAATCTGAAAGTTAAAGCTGAATTACCAACCTTCATACATTAGAAACTGATTACCTTTTATGAAGCTAAGAGTATCTCTTCCTAATATAGTGCCTCTTCCTTTTAAATTTGTGAATTCGAAGTTCGGCTCTCTTTTCAATTTAAGCTTCGATTTGAATTATAGTTAACCATAGATCACATTTCACATTTCAAATCTTGGCTCATCTGCTCTTTATTCGACTCAACTGTGGGGGCCGGTGCATGCCACATGGTAGCCAGTGTTCCTTCCTCGGTGTGACCTGGTTTTGCCAATCATTCCATGAGGCGTGTATGCCATTATCATGCATCCATTTGGCCCAATGACTCATTCGAATCATGCCTTCTGAAGCCATTACTCATTGGACCATACTTCTAGGTGCATTACCGAGACCCTCGCCATACGCTCATGCACCGCCATGCGTTGTCAGCGCTTGTTAGACTGTGGCATTCGCGCCCATGATCCCCCATCGATGTTACATGGAGCTGTGCTGTCGTGCAATGTCGTCTACACGATTGTGTGTAGTGTCGTGTACTTACAAAACTTATTTGCTCATCTTGATCATGTTGATCACCTTGTGCACTTTAGCAGTTAGGATCCTCGTAGGTGTAAGGATACCCACATGAGGCCCTCTTTATCTGGATGTAACCCAGGTCTGAAAGAGGGACTATAGTAAATCTTAAGCAGTTAACTTGACAAATTGTAGAATAATTTTATACTACAGTACTAATAAATACAAAAAAAAAAAAATGTTTATTTTTAATTAATTAATTTTAAAAATTTTAATATTATTTTAAAAAATAATAAGAGATAATTATATTAAAAATTAAGAGGATATAAATTAATAAAATATTATTATTTCATAAAGTCGAATTTAACTTTAGTAAATAAAAAATTTATTAGCAAATGTAAGGTCTAGACTAGGGCTTACGGGTGGCAATTGTTTTTGTGGATCGCGTCAATACATGTATTCCTATTGCATTTATCAACTCAAATATGACATGAATAATAAATGGATCAAAAATAAAAATTTAAACCTGACCCAATTATTAATTGAATAACAGATACATGCACATAGCTTCGTTTAGTAATTTGATAATTTAAAATAATATACATTTTAATTAAATTAATCAATCTTTAACACAATAACATATTAAATAAGTTAAATATTAAGTAACATAATAATTAAGGAAATAATACAAATCAAATTTATATTCTAAAGGAATGACACTAATATAATACACCCATGCAAAAATAAAGAACTATGAATCATCCTTGTTTTGTTAGGCATGAAAATTTATTGTTTTGAGTTTAGGTGAATATTTGTCAGCTTTAGATTCATTTATTACATCTTTGAAGGAAATATCTAATTTTAGAATTTATTTTGAAAAGGAAGCAGTATCTGCTGGGGCAAAGTTCATTGCCTGTCTGAAAATTTCTCATTCGTTGGTGCAAAGGATGGGCAAAGTTCTCTTGCAAGGTTTGAGAAAGCATAGTTACATGTCTACTGATTAATATGGGTTTTAGCATTACTTTTTTGGTCTTTGCTACCAGAGAGTGCTGTACTTTCAATGTCTATTTCATTTTCTTGGTGGTTTACTGGTTTATGGCTTTTCCAGAACTTACTTGTTCATTTCTCTGAACCATGGAGTTTCTTAAATTGCAGATAATCCAAAATTTGGATGTCACTTGGAGGCTTCCAAGAAAAAGGACAAAATGAAGCACAACTGTGCAATACACATGTTTTAATTGATGATACTGGCACCATTAGAAGCAAATATCGAAAAATACATTTGTAAGATTGCTGATTTTGATGATGCGAGAAGGGAGGAGCGTAAGAGAAAAAGCAACCCTAGAAACACGAACGAAAAGCATAAGGCTATGAACAGTTAAATTCACTTAACCCAGCAGAAAAAAGCCCCTAATCTCAGTTAATTACTCCAGAAGGAACTGTCGTGTTGAATCAGGAGACCAAGCAAAGGTCAAAAAAAAATTTGTTGCCTAGGCTGTCTTTAAGAATATTAATCTGACCTTCTTTCAAAAGTAAATCTTCTTCAAGGGCCTCCTATCTTCTTCTTTAGTAGCTTGTTCTCCTCACTGCATTTGCTTGACTCGCTCCCACAGCATATCTATCCCCAGATACTTTGGGATGTTATCATGATGTTCAATTGCTTTGTAGATTCTTTGAGAGTCGGTTGAAGGCAATTTATATTCTCATCCTTCTTCAGCATCTGTAATAAGACAGCTGACTGCTTCAGGATTGAAAATGCGAGTCGTACAAAGCTTGACCATTTCAGAATCAAAAGACAAAGCAAGTATAGATAAAATAATCAAGCTCCTCAGTCCATGTTCTTTTTATGCTCCTAATTACTAGTGGTCATTGGATTTCAATTCTCATCTTATGAACTTCTAATTTTGTAACCTTCACTTCCCACAGATTTTAATCATTTCTTGTTCAAATTGTTATGACTTGTTGTTCATCTATCAGTCTCATTCTTTCTTATTGTGCCAGATAGTTTCCTCATCTGCAATAGTTAATGCCACTTAGCTTTTAACTAACTTGGTTTGTTACAGATATAAAAATTTCCCTCAATTATTAGGGTATGAAAAAGCACATTGCCGCTTCATGCTTATGAAAAAACCCCACTTCAGTCTTCAACTCAATATGGATGACCAATCCGACAAAATAAAAAACTGAAAAAAAAAAAATAGAAACAACTAAAACAATGACTTTTTTTATCAGTAAACTAGTGGTGGCAATAATTGCCTGAGAGGGATTACCTGAAGCTCAAGATCCTTCAATTTTGCATTTGTGGAGGTCATCCTGTATGTTTTGAACTTCAGCTCTGAGGATGTCAGCTGCACCTCTCACAGCTGCTGCAAGCTCCAGCTCCGTAGTTGCTCAACTTGACTCCATAGAATTTAGCTTTTCAAGTAATAAATTTGTTAGCAAAGTTTCTGCTTTAAGTTAAAATTTTCTGCTCTCTGCTTCCCTCTCATGAAAGGAAGATACTTCTCTTTGAAGTGAAACATTCTGCTCTGCAAGCTCCCATACCCGTTCACGAAGCCTCTCCTCTTCGGACTGATATTTCTCAAGCTTGAATGTCTCACTTGGACCAGGGCATCCATTCAAGGAACCACCATAGATATCTTCAATAGAAATTGGAATATCAGGATCATAATCCGTTGACCTTGTTTTGTGCAAAACATGGCTCTGGCAAACCTCTCACTACCATTTCCGTTTCCAACAGGTTCTTTTGAGAATGCTTCTTCTTGGTCTGCTCATCTCCTGCTGTTGTTCTCCATCAACAGGTCGTGAAGAACCAGCTGAACCAGGAACTTCCAATCCATGAGCATTCCTCATGGCTTCTGCTTCAAATTGTTTTCCCTTGGATTGCCTTTCAGAAGTAGGTGTACGATGACTAGAACAAAACACAAACCAATGAAGGAGTAGCCTCACTAAGCAAATCTTAACCAATAAAAATACAAATCATATAGATCATTTCAAATTGGATTAATGGGTGACATTTGATCTAGAAAGGCATTAGAAAATAAAATTATAAATGTACTTAATCATGTCTTACCGAGATGAATGAGGTTGATTACTGTTATTACTACGAGTAGGGGATCTCCTTTGATCTTTCGAGAATGATTGGCACCTGCAAAATAAAATTGTAAGTCTGTTTCCGACTTTCGGAATCAAGCCTTTGGGGGCTTCTGTACTGTTCTCAGTCTTGCCACTGTTCAATCCAGATTCAGATGGATTCTCCCAATAAGCTTGTTTTCAGTTGCTACAGTTGAGGATTGCATTGCTGTTCCTTTCTCCAGGCAGAAAATCTAAGAAGAATAGCCTATTCCCCTCATCTGTCAATCTTCAACTGAACAGCAGTTGTAGTTCATAAAAACACATATTTTACCAGTATAAATAATATAAATGTATCCATCTAACTTATTGGAGATTCAAACTATTATTGGAAATTCAAAACAATTTTCCATTTTAAAAATATAATCTAACTTAATTGAAATTTTTTCACAAAAATATTGTGTTTTTAAAAGCAATGTTTATAGCATGTTTGTTTTTGCTTTCCAAACAAAAAAAATCGTGTTTTGAGAAAGATTTTCTTTTACTTAAAATATTTCATCTTCATTCCATTAAAAAAATCATTCCATAAAAAAAGCAATTATGTAACAATTCAAATTGTACCTTCGTCTTCCTTTGGCCAGCTTCGCCAATCTCCTCCCCTACGTTAATTGTCGCACCCCCCATTCCCTGCCGTCAGCTGCCACCCGCCACCACCCAAACTGGTACCATAGCCTTATCCGGTGATGAAACCCCCTGGCCTGAAAAACCCCCTGAAAGCAAGGGGCGGCCAAAAACCCCCTGTTCTTAAGGTTGTAACCGTCTTCCTGGGCTGCAACCTCACTGAGCTCGTCTCATAGTCATAGTCCTTCCCCGCCAATTAAGATCCCTTCCTGTCCTTCGTCACGAGCAGGATATATGGGACCCTAAGCTATCAACGGACCTTGAGAAAGCGGGCTAAACCATCCCCGTTTCCAAAATCGCATCCTGGGCCTTGGGGCAAGTGAACCGTAAAGAGGATCAGCCGTTAAGAAGAGAGACCGGTTGGTGGAGTCAGGGCAAAGAGCGCTGATAACAGGCCCAAACCCAGAGGCAAAACATGGGGCCAGCCTAACTCCTACCCCGTCCAGTCAGGACCCGATCCCCGAACCGCCAAGAATTTGGCTAAGACAGGTTGCATCTCCTTTTAGATTCTAATGATATGTGGCGCTCTCTGTCCGAGTTCTTTCTGACCGGGTCCATCGAAATCCCCAGCCCAAGGCCACCCTAATCTCGCTCTCCCACCCCCCCGCCTGGATGTGATCCCCGAGGACGGTCTACAGCAGCAGCGGAGTGAAAGCCACCTTTTACACGAGCATCGTCCAGGTCAACTTCAGATGGGGGTTTTTACCGGAGGACGATTCCTTTTCCGGCGCGCAGTAATATCTACCACAAAATCAAGAGCTCATCGAAACAATGCCCAAAGAAAAGGCACGCAAGAATTCGTCCATAAAAATACCTTTGTCGGTCCAGTGTTCCTCAGGCGCTTTGCTGGAGAAGAGATCGTCCGGAAAGATCATATGGTTCCGTCGACGCTCATCGACCACACACCAATTGCAGGGCTCCGAGAGATGGAGGAGATGAAGAAATGAAACGGAAACTGATCGATGCAGAACAGATTCCTTCGAATGCAGACACTGAGCCTCAGCGCAGCTAGGGTTCGCCATGCCGTGTGTTTTTCCTCGACCCTCCCCTGGCACTCTACTCTGCCCATAGCTTGGTATGAGAGTTCCTCCCCCATGGGCCTGGTGCTTGCTGGACATGGGCCCACGAAAACCCATAGGCCTGCTTTTACCTCAAGGTGAGCCAAGTCTATTGCTATCCTACAGCTACAAGTGAGGTGAATTTTGGGCTTCCCCTTTGTCTGCCCCTAATCAAATTCAAAAAATGAATTTGATAGGTTATTGTCTCCTCAATATAATAAAAATGATATTTTTTATCAAATCATATCAAATTTTGATGGAGGTAAAATTATTATATTAGAGACGGTCTTTTAATAAAACCATCCAAACCATTATTGAAAATTCAAAACAATTTTCTATTTTTAAATATAATCTAGCAATTGAAATTTTTACAAAAATAATGTGTTTTTTAAAAACAATGTTTATAGCATGTATTTTTTGCTTTTCAAAAAAAAAAAAAAAAAGACATGTCTGTTTTGAGAAGATTTTGTTTATTTAAAATAATTTTCATCTTCATCCCATTAAAAAAGACATACAAAAATTTTCATTTTCTATAATTTTGTAATTACATTAAATCAATTTATTATTTTATTTCATAGATATTCAAAATATAATAATTTTTATAACTTATATTTAATTATAAAATGTTTTATTATTTTATTTTATATATATTAAAAATAAAAATAGATCTGATGTACAATGCAAATCGGTTAATTAAATCTTTGTGTTTCTACAATATAAGTCGTCAAATTTGAGCTCATTTAGGACCGTTAAGTTCTGCCAGTATTAACTACGGTCCCGTAAAGTGAGTTTGAGTCTTCTCAAATTGTAACTACCCACATGGCTATCAAAAAAATTATTTTTGTATATAATGGAGATGACATTGTAGGTTTGGAATGTAGCCTTAAGCCAGGTTGAGCATGGGTGAGATGATTGGGGTATCTAAATATCTTAGCCCAATGAATCTTGAATTCATTCGTGAGAATCTGTGTGTTGGGTGATGAAATTTACTCTCTTTTGTGAGATCACTTTTAATAAGCTTTCGGTCACGAAGACATTGGAGTACAACCTTGTAAGCATTCTTAATAATTTTTAATTATTTTTGTAAAATAATTTAAGTATAGTTAAATATTAAAATAATTTAAACTTTTTGTTGATATCTATTATTTTACATTACAACGTTATAATATTATATTACTATGAAGGTACCATTATCTGTTTTTCTTGAACCAAGTCTCATTTGAAAATAATTTAAATTTTTTAAATTCAGTATATAATTATCGATGGACTCATGAAATTATTTTAATATTTTATTTTCAATATTTCCAATAGTATTTTTATCATTTATTCTTTAAAAATTGTTGCATCTTAATTATTAATATTACAAAAACAAATGATATTTATTGAGCTTTCATTATAAATTATTAACAACCTTAATTATATTTGCACTATGGTAGTTGTCACACCCCCAAAACCAATTAACAGTTTTTAATGTGCCGTGCTAAGTTTAGAACTCAGTAACATTCTCGACAAGATCTCACTAAACAAACTTATATGAGACTTTTTCTTTTACAGCCTTACGTCTCGACTTTCGTATAATATCAGCAGTTACAGACTCTTCAGCGTGCAAAACCGCTTTGCCGTCTGAGACTTTTCTGACCACGATTCTGAATCTGAAAGTTGTGAATTCCTCTAACCTCCATCGTTAGAGACGGTGTAACATAGGTAAGGTAGATCCTCCCTGCAGTGCCTCTTCCTTTAAATTTAAATTCGAATTCAGACTCTCTTTTCAATTTCTTGCTTGATTTGAATTATGGTTGAACTTGATTCACTGTTTCCGTTTCAAATCTTGGCTCTCATCTTATCTTTGTTAACTCGCTATTGGGAGGCTAGTTTTATACCCGTAGTAGCCAAGTGTTCCCTTCTCAGATCAAACTGTAGTTTTACTTAGGTCGTTGTGACCTATCATGCCATGTATTGTCGTAAATCATTTAGTAATCTTCGTTGGATCAAATCTTATTCACAATGATTCTTCATTGGATCGTATATTTGCCATCATTCTTAATGTATAGTATACACTACCATGCACCACCATGCGTTGTCAAGCGCTTGTTAGAGCATGTATTCATATGATCCGTGATGTGCAAAGGCTTTGTGTACTTGTCTGTCATCGTCTACGGTGTGTGTTGCTGTATTGTCGTAAATCGGCTTGAGGCCCATTGCATTATTACGATCATATTTGATCCTGCTTTGGCTTACTTGCTTCCATTAGGATCCTCTCATGTGGGTGTAAGGATACCCATGAGGCCTGCTATCTTAGTCTTGACTTAGGTCGTGAAAGGGGTTATAGTAGTGTCTTAAGCGATTAACCGACAAATTGTGAATAATTTTTATCTTTACGATCTTTAATAAATACAAAAAAAAATGTTTATTTTAATTAATTAAATTTCTGAAATTTACAATATTATTTTAAAAAATAATAAGAGATAATTATATATTAAAAATTAAGAGGATATACAAATTAAATAAAATATTATTATTTCATAGAAGTCGAATTATTTAACTTTAATGAAATAAAAAATTTATTGCTTAAATGTAAGGTCTAGACTAGGGGGCTTACGGGTGGCAATTTGTTTTAGTAGTTGCGTCAATATAGTATTCTGTTGCATTTATCAACTCAATGCGGCCTTGAATAATAAATGGTCGAAAATAAAAATTTAGCAATGATTAGTAATTGAATAACAAGATACAACACATAACTCGTTTAGTAATTTGATAATTTAAAATAATATACATTTTAATTAATTAATCAATCTTTTAACACAATAACCTCTATTAAATAAAGTTAAATATTAATTAACATAATAATTAAAAATAATACAAATCAAATTTATATTTATAAGAAGATGACCTTGTTTTGTTGGACATGAAAATTTATTGTTTTGAGTTTTTGGGTGTTAGATATTTGTCAGATTCATTTATTACATCTTTGAAGGAAATATATAATTTTTAGAATTTATTTTGAAAAAGGAAGCAGTATCTGCTGGGGCAAAGTTCATTTTTACGAAAAGATTTCTCATTCGTTGGTGCAAGGATGGGCAAAGTTCTCTTGCAAGGTTTGAGAAAACATAGTTACATATCTACTAGATATACTGGGTTTTAGCATTACTTTTTTTGGTCTTTGCTACCAGAGAGTGCTGTACTTTCAATGCTCTATTTCATTTTCTTGGTAGTTTACTGGTTTTATGGCTTTCAGAACTTATTCATTTCTCTGAACCATGGGTTTCTTAAATTGCAGAGTCAAAATTTGGATGTCACTTGAGAGGCTTCAGAGACCAGCCGACACAAATGTGCAATACACATGTTTTAATTGGTAATCTGGCAACATTAGAAGCAAATATCGAAAAATACATTTGTAAGATTGCTGATTTTGATGATGCGAGAAGGGAGGAGTGTAAGAGAAAAAGCAACCCTAGAAACTCAAACGAAAAGTATAAGGCTATGAACAGTTAAATTCACTTAACCTAGCGAGGAAAAAAGCCCTAATCTAGATTCTGTATTCCTCGGAAAGGCTATCGTGTTGAATCAAGACCAATAAAATGGTCCGAAAAAATTCATTTACTTAAATTTGTCTTTAAGAATGGTAATCTGACCTTCTTTCAAAAGTAAATCTTCTTTAGGGGCCTCTCTTCTTCTTTGTGGCTTGTTCTCCTCGCTGCGTTCTTGAATCATTTCATGGCGCCATCTACATCCACAGGATACTTTGGGGGTATTGCTGTAAGGGCGCACTGGCCCGCTCCAGACGGGTGGTGGCTCGCAGGCTATCCAGCTGGGGGGTTTCTTTGCTCAGTGAAGTTCAGGCATGGGATCGTGAGCAGATAAGATTCGGTGGTTCGCATTCTGGCTGAGTGCAGTGGCTCGGGTTGGTGGTGGGGCTTCATAAGTGGCCTATCTAAACTAAATGATCGGTTGGCGTGACAGCCACTTGTGGCAGAGACCTTTGTTCAGTGGGCCGAAAATGAGACCCTGCAAAAACTACTCAGATGGGTATGTCTAATTTCGTGGTCGAGTTACGGCGCGGAGAAGCGAAAGAAACCCACATTGAAATTTAGGGGATAACCACAGTAGTGGACCATACCTCGTCGGAGTGGGCGGGGTGAGACCCCGCCACCCTTCATGATGGTCAATTGCTTTGCAGATTCTTGAAGTCGATTTGAAGCGATTTATATTCTCATCCTTCTTCACCATCTATAATAAAGACATTGGCCCCTTGAGGATTGAAAATGCGAGTCGTGCTCGCCGTATTTCAAGAATCAAAAGACAAAGCAAATGTGATAAATAAATCAAGCTCCTCAGTCCATGTTCTTTTTTATGCTCTAATTACTAGTGGTCATTGGTTTTCAATTTTCATCTTATGAACTTCTAATTTTGTAACACTTCACTTCCCACAGATGCAATCATTTCTTGTTCAAATTGTTATGACTTGTTGTTCATCTATCAGTCTCATTCTCTTTCTTATTGTGCCAGACAGTTTCCTCATCTGCAATAGTTAATGCCATAGCACAACTAAGCTTAGTTTGTTACAGATAAAAAAATTTCCCTCAATTGTAGTATGAAAAGCACATCCCTTATATCTTATGAAAAACCCACTTCAGTCTTCAACTCAATATGGATGACCAATCAAACAAAATAAAAAACTGAGAAAAAAAAATAGAAAACAACTAAAACAATGACTTTTGAAGATTGTAAAACTAGTTCTCATGACTCCCATAAAACTAAGCACTGTAATTATAAATAAAATAAACCTTCATACCCTATACATTTATATGCATATGCAAAAATTAAGCATTAGAGGTCAACTATTGGTGGCTATAATTGCATGAGAGGATTACCTGATAAGATCCTTCAATTTGTGTGTTGCGTAGGAGGTCATCCTGTGTGTTTTTGAACTTCAGCTCTAGGGATGTCATTACCTCTCACAGCTGCCTGTAAGCTCAACTCATCAGATTTAACAACTTCTGACTCCATAGAATTTAGCTTTTCAAGTAATAAATTTGTTAGCAAAGTTTCTGCTTTAAGTTGAAATTTTCTGCTCTCTGCTTCCCTCTCATGAAAGGAAGATACTTCTCTTTGAAGTGAAACATTCTGCTCTGCAAGCTCCCATACACCCACGTTCCTAAGCCTCTCTCTTCGGACTGATGCTTTCTCAAGCAGATGTCAATCACTTGGACCAGGGCATCCATTCAAGGAACCACCATAGATATCTTCAATAGGAATTGGAATATCAGGATCATAATCCGTTGACCTTGTTTTGTGCAAAACATGGCTCTGGCAGAGCCTCTCACTACCATTTCCGTTTCCAGCATGGTTCTTTTGAGAATAACTGTTCTCCATCAACAGGTCGTGAAGAACCAGCTGAACCAGGAACTTCTGCTTCAAATTGTTTTCCCTTGGATTGCCTTTCAGAAGTAGGTGTACGATGACTAGAACAAAACACAAACCAATGAAGGATTAGCCTCACTAAGCAAATCTTAACCAATAAAAATATGGAAACCATATGAATCATTTCAAATTGGATTAATAGAAAATAAAATTACTCATCATACTTAATCATGTCATTACCGAATGAATAAGGGTTGATTACTATTATTACTACAGTGAGATCTCCTTTGATCTTTCGAGAATGATTGGCACCTCTTTGCTGAATAAAATTATAAGTCTGTTTCAAGGCTTTCGAGATCAAGCCTGAGGCTTCTATTGCTGTTCTCAGTCTTGCCACTGTTCAATCAGATTCGAATGGATTCATAATAAAGTGGATTCTCCCAATAAAATAGTTTTCAGTTGCTGGTTGACGGATTGCATTGTATTTCCTGCTCAGGGCGAAGATCTAAAGAAGAATAGCCTATTCCTCAATCTGTCCAATCTTCAACTGGAACAGCAGATTCACAGATTGTAGTTCAGAAAAAAAAAACATATTTTACCAGTATTAATAATATAAAATATAATCTAACTTATTGGAAATTCAAACTATTATTGGAAATTCAAAACAATTTTCCATTTAAAAAAATATAATCTAACTTAATTGAAAAATTTTTCACAAAAATATTGTGTTTTTTAAAAGCAATGTTTATAGCATGTCTGTTTTGCTTTCCAAACAAAAAAAAAAATCATGTTTTGAAAAGATTTTGTTTACTTAAAATAATTTTCATCTTCATTCCATTAAAAAAATCATTCCATAAAAAAAAGCAATTTTCTAACAATTCCAGTGTACCTTCGTCTTCCTTTGCCAACTTCGCGAGAATCTCACTCCCCTACGTCAGTGTCGCACCCCCATTCCTACGTCAGCCGCCACCACCCCTAGTGGTGCAGAGGCCACTATCCTGTACAAAAACCCTGAAAACGAGGGGCGTAAAAACAGAGATGGGGATAGGGGTAGACTAAGCATATAGATTATCATCGTACCTGTTCTTAAGGTTGTAACTGTCTTCCTGAGCTGCATCCACACTGAGCTCGTCTCCTTCCCCATGGTGTAAGGCGATCCCTTCCTGTCCTTCATCACGAGAGCAGGATATGGGCCCTTCTCAACGGACCTTGAAAGCAGGCCAGGCCCTGGCTCATCCCCGTTTCCAAAACCGCATCCATCCTGGGCCTTGGAGCAAGTGGGCTCGTAAAGGATCAGCCCGTTAAGAAGAGACCGGTTGGTGGAGTCAGGGCAAAGGGCCGCCCGATAACCCAGGACCAAACCCGGAGGCAAACGTGGGCCGGGCCACCTAATCCCTAACTCCAGTGACCTAATCCCGCCCTTCGTTCGCTGAGGAGATCGTCCGGAAGATGAATCGTTCCGTCAGCCATCGTCGACCACACACCAATTGCAAGGGCTCCGAGAGATGGAGGAGATAGAGGAAGGGAAATGAAACGGAAACTGATCGATGCAGAACAGATTCCTTCGAATGCAGACATCGAGCCCTCAGCGCAGTCTCAGCTAGGGGTTCGCCATGCCGTGATTTCATCAGACCCCAGCTAGCATATATCCTCCCCATGTTCAGAAGCTAGCGCTTTTCATTCCCTGGCACATGTACTCTATTGTCCCCTCAACACCCTGCAAGGCCCAAGTCTGACGTATCCTACAGCCACAAGTGAGAATAGAATGTTTGGCTGCCCCTTTGTCTGCCCCGAAATCTCAATCAAATTCAAACTTTTCTTGGCAGTAGGCCCCCACCCCCGCTTGAAACTCACCACTTGCCAGTCTGCTAATTACTGCACCACAGTTTCACAACAGAATAGACCGGATTCCCCCACTCTCCACTTTCAGCCCGTCCTCGACTCTCGAGAAGGGTGGCAACTTTACTGCCCTTGAGAAGATTCCATTAAAAATCATTCCATAAACAAAAAAAAGGTCTGATTAACTATTTTGTACTTTAAAAATAATTTTCCTTAATTTTGTACTACATTAAATCACTTATTTTATAGATATTAAAATATAATAATTTCTTTATAACTTATATTTGTTATAAAATGTTTTAGTATTTTATTTTATATATATTAAAATAAAAATTAATTGTAATTATTTTGATATATTAGTTGGTCATCTTTGATTTGCTTCAAAGTCATTAATTTTGAGCTCATTTGTAATTATTGCAGGATTTACTTTATTAACTTCACGCCTCATACTAATGACGCCACCAAATTAAAACTTACTACTTCGACCCTTCGCTTTTTATATCGCATGAATTTCAAAATTTTGATTAACCTTATTGGGAATCCATAGCCATTAGCTTCAATAGCGAATGAAAATTATTAAATAGCTTAACTACACATGACGACATTTATTTATACTACTAAGCTTAGAAATGTCAAATTTAATTAATTCATGGGCGCCTAAATTATCAGAAAGATTTCCCAATTAATCATAATAAAATAGTAAATAAGGGCGGAGCGACAAAGAGGATGTGCCCACCACAGCTGCGGGCAACTCAACTCCATCGCGAGACTATCGCGCTATAACCTTCCCTCTCGGTCACGGTCACGCTTCAGACAGTGAAGCTCAGATACGACCACATTCTCGAAAGACGCACTCCATCTCTATCGCATTCGCCCTCGATAAAGATAAGCCCCACCGTGTTACATGCTCTTCTGCATCACCTGGATTTGGTAAAATAAAACGAGATATCTCTATAAAATCCACGCCTAAACTATCTAGCCAGATTTCGATTTTATAAATATCAATGTATACGTATTTTTTAAATATTGATAAAAATAATTAGAATTTTTGCAAAACTTCCACCCTTTTAACAAAATTGCTTAAATGAACGAAGGATATGCATGTGGATAAGTATTTAAGATAATATTTAGAGAGAATTAAGTGCATATGCGTAATGGAAAATAATTAAAGAAGGATGTATAAAGTACAACCACCATTTGATATGTACTCTCCGATTTAATTCCATAAAGTATGCCTACAAATGGTGAACTTCCCATATCTCAATTTAAATATTCACAATGATAGAGTAAAAATTATTAGTTACTAATTAGTACAATAATTATTCGTGCACTCCATATTTAATGATAAAAAACAATTCAATACTTAATAAAATAAGCTTATAGCCTACTTTTATAATAAATAAATAAACAATGTGTTTAAGCTAGGGCTTAACTCTAATAAACAGTGTGTTTGTTTAGCTTATATCGTAATATTTAAGATCAATTCTTTAAAGATGTTTCTAAAATTTAGTTTGATGATTATTGTGATTCTTCTTTAATGTGATTATGTCAATTTTCTCATATGAGTGTTCTTCACTCAAAAATCCCTTAATATTTTCTAAATGACTTAGCAATCCCGCATGTGTGCACATGGTATAAGATTGATTACTAAGACAGTCATAATTAAAGTGGGAAATTAAAAAGTAATAGGATCCTTAAAGGATATAAAAATAAAAAAAGAGAAAGTTTTGTTTTGATCACGATGTAAATGTCATTCCAAGATACGATAAAACAAAAAACTTATTAATCAGGATCAATATTAGACGGTGTGATAATGTATTATTGCAAGGCCATAACCATAACCAGGTTGCTGTAAAACATAGGATCTTCCAGTGGATAGGAGTGTCATTAAAGATGAAAATAATAAAGATAAAAAATACGTGATGCTCAACACAATTAAGAAAATGACCGTTGCGCTTTTGTTTTTTAAAATTGTACTTATTAAGAGAGTATTTTTTAAAACATAAAGAATAACAAAATAGTTTTCTTAAAATTGTTCTTATATTTTAATTTATTGTTATTTGTGTTTTTAGAACAGTGTACCGCGTAACCACTGCTTTATATGTTTTCGTTGAAAACAATTTTTAAAATTGCAACCTAAAAAGCCCTTAGATACAATCTTTGCTTTTTGTTTCCTTTGACAGTGAGCTTTTTGTTTTGAAGATTGTTTGAAATATTCTAAATCATATTTGTTAGCAATGTAATATCTCTTAATAAATCGTTATAAAATAAAAATTAATTTTTTTTATAACAAGCACTTGTTATAAGGTAATAAACTGTCTCAATTATGACTCACTTGGAATCCCTCACTCCCTATATGTTTTGCATTTTTTAACTTTTAACCTTAAGTTAAAATATATAATCTAAAAAAACTAATTGTCCTTTTCAAATAGCCTCATTTTATATAGCATATATATATATATATATATATATATATATATATATATATATATATATATATATATATATATATATATATATATATATGAAAACAGAAAACATTATATACGAGAATTTTCTATAAAAATTATTCCTTTATGGAATGATTATCTTTTCCTTTCTTTTAATCTTCCAACCATTTTTATATATAAAATCTTTTTCTCAAAAATCTAATAAGTTAATATATTCCTGAATTTACAACATTTACATATTAAAATAAATAAAATTTCATAGAGCATTGCTGAATATTTCCAACCAAGGAATACACTGCCAAATTTTGCATTTGCTAGAGTAAGCTTTTAAAATATTTTAATAATTTTACTAAATTTGTTATGACATTATAGGGTTTGTGATATGACCTTAAAACCATCGAACATGCGTAGATGATCATAAGATCTCATAACTTTAACCAAAGAGTCTCGAGTTCGACTCATGAGTAAATGTAATCGTGGTTACGTGATAGTTCCACTGCCTCGCATCCTCCCGACTTCAGATGAGATTAACTGCAGGTACACTTGCTAAGTACAAGTCTTTACAACCACACGGCGCATACGCGATTCCCTCGACCGCTAACCTCCATACATTGGTGGCATAATGCCCTTTATAAGACTAAGGTGATCTCTTCCAATGGGAGGCCTCTTCCCACTTGAATTTGAATTCTGAATTCGACTCTCTTATTAATTTCTAGCTCCCAATTTGAATTATGGTTCAAACTTGAATCGACCCATTTGAAATCGCTCCCATTTCAAATCTTACTCATGCCTCTTTATTCAACCTAATCTATTGGAGAATCGCGCATGTCCACAAGAACTGCTGCTCCTTCCCTCGCCGCTCTCGCGTTACCCAACCATTCCATGAATCGGCCATGCCACGACGTCATACACTATCGCCACCGCTTCATTCGGATCATGCACTACCATAAGTCTTTACTCATCCAGACCATGCACTACCATGCATTACTAGGCCTCACTATACACTACCATGCAGCTTCACGTGTTGTCAAGCGCTTGTTGCATGACATTGCGTCCATGATCCCCCATTGATGTGCACAGGCTTTATGTGCCCCATGCTAGCACTCCGATCTCTACAGCTGCAGTATTAATTTTACTATCTCGTAGCAGTTTCGTGTTTTGTCGCTTTTGCCTTCTCATCGCATTACATCCGATTTGCGAATCCCACATTTTATCCCGCTCAAAGGCTCCTCGTCTATTAGGGTCCTCTCATGGGCATAATACAACCCATGAGGGCTTCTATGCCGATGCCCGACGAGTCTCGAAGGGGGTTACGCACGCACTAAACGACAACCAAAAAATCGCTTAACGATTTTATACTCCGGCTGCTAATAAATACAAAAATATATATATATTTTTTAATTATTATTTTTTGGAAGTTACAATATTATTATTTTAAAAATAAGAAGAGATAAATTATATATTAAAATTAGAGGATACAAAAATTAAATAAATATTATTATTTCATAAAAACAATTATTTAACTTTAATGAAATAAAAATGTATTTGATAAAAATTATTGCTTAAATGTAAGGTATAGACTAGGGTCTAGGGGTGATAATTTGTTTTGCGATCGTGTTAGACACATGTATTCTATTGCATTCGTCAACTCAAAATACGACATCAATAATAAATGGATAAAAAAATAAAATAAAACACGATCAAATTAGTAATTAAGCAACATGGATACGGGAATATGCATAACTCGTTTAGTAATTTGATAATTTAAAATAATCTACATTATAATTAATTCATCAATATTTAACACAATAACATATTAAATAAGTTAAATATTAATTAATATAATAATTAAACGGATTAATACGAGTCAAATTTGTGTTATATAGATTGATACTAATATAACATATTTATTAAATAGGTTATACGGGTCAATTAACCAAAACATAATTATACTAATCTCAAACCCGTAAAAGAAATGTCAAGTTCGTGTCATAATCACGAGTCATGCCAAATTTTGCTAGGGTTGGACTAACGGCTTCCACTACATCAAATCTGAAGAACATAGGGGCTAATCAACAAATAAAGATAAATACAAGGACTCCGCGTGGAAATAAAAGGCAATTTTACTACCAAGATCAAGAATGAACCGTCCAACAAAACATGTCGCTTAGTCGCCACTCTATCTAACAGCCTTCCGCCGCTTGATCCAAAGTCGAGACGCCGCTTTGAAACATCTCTGCTCACGGCGATTCGCGGCCGCCGAACTCAACGCGGCCAACCCAGACGAAGTCGCCGCCGCTCGCGATGACTTTCGCCATCAATATCGCCGCCTAATCCGCCACCGCTTCCTCGCCTTGTCAAAGTACCGCTTGATTTTCGTTTATTTCGCGCAGGTTCCTGGCGCTCGTGTTTGGGTCGGTGAGAAACGCGAAAATAAGGAGAGTTTAATCGATAATTATAAGAAATCTTTTATTTATTTGTCACGGCCAAGCATTAGACCGCCATGGCAAACATCCATTTGTCTTAGATATTTTTATTACTCGCTTAGTTTCCTTCGTTTGGTTTCCAAATCTAAATGCCAGTTTAAAAATCCATATATGTTGATGATTGCTTGATCATTTAATTCCCTTTGTCTACAAGCTTTCTCAATTAAACTTTCCCTATTGTGTAATCCGCATGCTTTGTTTTTCCTCAACTACTTTTCATTTCATCCCGACGGTTTTCTACAAATGAGGTGCGCTAAAATCCTTAATTGTTAGATCTAATTGCATTTCATGTTCTTATTGTGAACTTAATCGGCCGGGTGGCTATAATACCATTCTAACCTTTGGAA